>OZ035831.1:40518587-41211313 GCA_964034765.1 Knipowitschia caucasica
ATTCACCGTTAGCTTCCATGACTCATTCAAAGTTAGCTTACATGACTCATTCACAGTTAGCGTCCATGACTCATTCACCGTTTTCAATGGACTCATTCACCGTTAGCTTCCATGAAATCATTCACAGTTAGCTTCCATGAAACATTCACCGTTAGCATGACTCATTCACCGTTAGTTCCATGACTCATTTCACCGTTTGCTTCCATGACGCATTCACCGTTAGATTCCATGACTCATTTCACAGTTTGCTTCCATGACTTCATTCCGTTAGCTTACATGACTCATTCACCGTTAGCTTCCATGACTCATTCACCGTTAGCTTTCATGTACTCAATTCACCGTTAGATTAAATGGACTCATTCACTGTTAGCTTCGTGACTAATTGTTACATGACACATTCACCGTTAGCTTTGACTCATTACACCGTTAGCTTCATGGACTCATTCACCGTTAGCTTCCATGTCATTCATTCACCGTTAGCATCTTCCATGACTCATTCACCGTTAGCTTCCATGACTCATTCACCGTTAGCTTAGCATTCACCATGACTTCATGACTCATTCACCGTTAGCTTACATGACTCATTCACCGTTAGCTTCCATGACTCATTCACCGCTTCCATGATTCATTCACCGTTAGCTTCCAGCTCATTCATTCACCGTTAGCTACATGACTCACACTTCATTCACCTGTTAGCTTGATTCATTCACCGTTAGCTTCCATGACTCATTCACCGTTAGCTTCCATGATTCATTCACCGTTAGCTTCCATGACTCATTCACCGTTAGCTTACATGACTCATTCACCGTTAGCTTCTGATCATTCACCGTTAGCTTCCATGACTCATTCACCGTTAGCTTACATGACTCATTCACCGTTAGCTTCCATGACTCATTCACCGTTAGCTTCCTTGAATCATTCACCGTTAGCTTCCATGACTCATTCACCGTTAGCTTACATGACTCATTCACCGTTAGCTTACATGACTCATTCACCGTTAGCTTACATGACTCATTCACCGTTAGCTTCCTTGATTCATTCACCGTTAGCTTACATGACTCATTCACCGTTAGCTTACATGACTCATTCACCGTTAGCTTCCATGACTCATTCACCGTTAGCTTCCATGACACATTCACCGTTAGCTTCCTTGATTCATTCACCGTTAGCTTCCATGACACATTCACCGTTAGCTTACATGACTCATTCACCGTTAGCTTCCTTGATTCATTCACCGTTAGCTTACATGACTCATTCACCGTTAGCTTACATGACTCATTCACCGTTAGCTTACATGACTCATTCACCGTTAGCTTCCTTGATTCATTCACCGTTAGCTTCCATGACACATTCACCGTTAGCTTCCATGACACATTCACCGTTAGCTTCCATGACACATTCACCGTTAGCTTCCATGACACATTCACCGTTAGCTTCCTTGATTCATTCACCGTTAGCTTACATGACTCATTCACCGTTAGCTTCCATGACACATTCACCGTTAGCTTCCATGACTCATTCACCGTTAGCTTCCATGATTCATTCACCGTTAGCTTCCATGACACATTCACCGTTAGCTTCCATGAGTCATTCACTGTTAGCTTCCATGACACATTCACCGTTAGCTTCCATGACACATTCACCGTTAGCTTACATGACTCATTCACCGTTAGCTTCCTTGATTCATTCACCGTTAGCTTCCATGACTCATTCACCGTTAGCTTCCATGATTCATTCACCGTTAGCTTCCATGACTCATTCACCGTTAGCTTCCATGACTCATTCACCGTTAGCTTCCATGATTCATTCACCGTTAGCTTCCATGACTCATTCACCGTTAGCTTCCATGACTCATTCACTGTTAGCTTCCATGACTCATTCACTGTTAGCTTCCATGACTCATTCACTGTTAGCTTCCATGACACATTCACCGTTAGCTTCCATGACACATTCACCGTTAGCTTCCATGACTCATTCACCGTTAGCTTCCATGACACATTCACCGTTAGCTTCCATGACTCATTCACTGTTAGCTTCCATGACACATTCACCGTTAGCTTCCATGACACATTCACCGTTAGCTTCCATGACACATTCACCGTTAGCTTCCATGACTCATTCACCGTTAGCTTCCATGAGTCATTCACTGTTAGCTTCCATGACACATTCACCGTTAGCTTACATGACTCATTCACCGTTAGCTTCCTTGATTCATTCACCGTTAGCTTACATGACTCATTCACCGTTAGCTTCCATGACACATTCACCGTTAGCTTCCATGACTCATTCACCGTTAGCTTCCATGATCATTCACCGTTAGCTTCCATGACTCATTCACCGTTAGCTTCCATGACTCATTCACCGTTAGCTTCCATGACACATTCACCGTTAGCTTCCATGACTCATTCACCGTTAGCTTCCATGACTCATTCACCGTTAGCTTCCATGACTCATTCACCGTTAGCTTACATGACTCATTCACTGTTAGCTTCCATGACACATTCACCGTTAGCTTCCATGAGTCATTCACCGTTAGCTTACATGACTCATTCACCGTTAGCTTCCATGACACATTCACCGTTAGCTTCCATGACTCATTCACCGTTAGCTTCCATGACTCATTCACCGTTAGCTTCCATGACTCATTCACTGTTAGCTTCCATGACTCATTCACCGTTAGCTTCCATGACTCATTCACCGTTAGCTTCCATGACTCATTCACCGTTAGCTTCCATGACTCATTCACCGTTAGCTTACATGACTCATTCACTGTTAGCTTCATGACTCATTCACGTTAGCTTCCATGACACATTCACCGTTAGCTTCCATGATTCATTCACCGTTAGCTTCCATGACTCATTCACCGTTAGCTTCCTTGACTCATTCACCGTTAGCTTCCATGACTCATTCACTGTTAGCTTCCTTGACACATTCACCGTTAGCTTCCATGACTCATTCACCGTTAGCTTCCATGACTCATTCACTGTTAGCTTCCATGATTCATTCACCGTTAGCTTCCATGACTCATTCACTGTTAGCTTCCTTGACTCATTCACCGTTAGCTTCCACGACCCATTCACCGTTAGCTTCCATGACTCATTCACCGTTAGCTTCCATGACTCATTCACCGTTAGCTTCCATGACTCATTCACCGTTAGCTTCCACGACCCATTCACCGTTAGCTTCCTTGACTCATTCACCGTTAGCTTCCACGACCCATTCACTGTTAGCTTCCATGACACATTCACCGTTAGCTTCCATGACACATTCACCGTTAGCTTCCATGACTCATTCACCGTTAGCTTCCATGACACATTCACCGTTAGCTTCCATGACTCATTCACTGTTAGCTTCCTTGACACATTCACCGTTAGCTTCCATGACACATTCACCGTTAGCTTCCATGACTCATTCACTGTTAGCTTCCATGACTCATTCACTGTTAGCTTCCATGACTCATTCACTGTTAGCTTCCATGACTCATTCACCGTTAGCTTCCATGACACATTCACCGTTAGCTTCCATGACTCATTCACCGTTAGCTTACATGACTCATTCACCGTTAGCTTCCATGACTCATTCACCGTTAGCTTCCATGACACATTCACCGTTAGCTTCCATGACACATTCACCGTTAGCTTCCATGACACATTCTCATTGTCCATAAACTCTGCTCTGACAACTCTACCACATTATAAATACACATACAGTATTAGAAAAGAGTAGCATCTTAGAATCCAGAAATGACGGTTCACATCATTGTTTCTTTTTACCAGTAGCAAAACGTGGAATGAATAAAAGAAAAATTAAAGAAAAGCACTGTAGGTTTAGTTACATATTACTAGTTACATGCAGTAGATATTTACTGCCTTATAATCAGTAGCGTTTGAGCCGCTGACGGAGCCCCCTAGTGGCGATCAGGAGGGACGCAATAGCAACTTTGCTATTGCGTCGGCACGGTGGCTGAGTGGATAGCACTCTCGCCTCTCAGCAAGAAGGTCCTGGGTTCGAATCCCGGTTGGACTAGGGCCTTTCTGAGTGGAGTTTGCATGTTCTCCCCGTGTCTGCGTAGGTTTCCTCCGGGTGCTCCGGTTTCCCCTACCGCTAAAAATACGTGCAATAGGTCTGGCATGTGCCTCCTGTACTGGCCCCACTCCCAAAAATCACAATTGTAAACCGCTTTGAGACTCCGATGTGCAGTGAAAAAGCGGTATATTAAACAAAAATAATAATAATAAAAATAAATAAATAAAGATAAAAAAAATAAAGAACTTAAATGATATTGTAATGAGGTAGACGTAGCACTTAAAGCGGGAGAGAAAGTGTTTTGCTGATGTAATGCAGACCAAAGACATCAATCACAATAAACACATTTTATTCAAAGTGATACAAAGTTTTGTGAATCTCTCTCTCACATGGAAGTGACGTAATAAGCCAGGGTCAAATCCAGGGTACCTTACTTTTTCTTTTAATAAATAGCATGTGTTTTTTACTGTTCAGATTCTTGTTCACGAGCATTTATAAATAGAACTTAAGGTCATGGGGGAGGGTCGTCATAGCAACAGGTTTTTGAGCCTTCGGACCTCTCACATGGTTTTTACTCTCAGTATCTGCTCCTCCTATCTGCAGAGAGCCATCTAACAACAAGAAACGATACTCTACTGGTATAAGGGAGAGACCAGAGGGAGACCAAAGAGAGAGACTGGAGAGAGACCAGGGAGAGAGACCAAAAGAGAGAGAGACCAGAAAGAGACCACAAAGAGGGATCAGAGAAAGACCAGAGAGACACCAAAGAGAGAGACCAGAGAGAGACACCAAAGAGAGAGACCAGAGAGAGAGACCAGAGAGAGACTGGAGAGAGACCAGAGAGAGAGACCAAAGAGAGAGAGACCAGAAAGAGACCACAAAGAGGGATCAGAGAAAGACCAGAGAGACACCAAAGAGAGAGACCAGAGAGAGACCAAAGAAAGAGACCAGACAGAGAGACCAAAGAGAGAGTCCAGACAGAGAGACCAAAGAGAGAGACCAGAGAGAGAGACCAAAGAGAGAGACCAGAGAGAGACCAGTGAGAGACCACAAAGAGACCTGAGAGAGAGACCAGAGAGAGAGAGCAGAAAGGGACCAAAGAAAGAGACCAGACAGAGAGACCAAAGAGAGAGTCCAGACAGAGAGACCAGACAGAGAGACCAAAGAGAGAGTCCAGACAGAGAGACCAGAGAGAGAGACCAGAGAGAGACACCAAAGAGAGACCAGAGAGAGAGACCAAAGAGAGAGTCCAGACAGAGAGACCAAAGAGAGAGAACATAGATAGACCAGAGAGAGACCAGTGAGAGACCACAGAGAGACCTGAGAGAGACCAGAGAGAGACCAGAGAGAGACCAGAGAGAGACCAGAGAGAGACCAGAGAGAGACCTGAGAGAGACCAGAGAGAGACCTGAGAGAGACCAGAGAGAGACCAGAGAGAGACCTGAGAGAGACCAGAGAGAGACCAGAGAGAGACCAGAGAGAGACCAGAGAGAGACCAGAGAGAGACCAGAGAGAGACCAGAGAGAGAGACCAGAGAGAGAGAGAGCAGAAAGGGACCAGAAAAAGACCAGGGAGAGAGACTGGAGTCTAATTTTTTTTTTTTTTATTGAATGTAGTTCCATTGTTGTGGTTTGGAAATTAGGTACCCCAGCTTTATGTCCTGACTCGTTTTCGGCATAGGCACAACGGCTTCACGTGCACGCTCCTCCAGCCTCACATGCGCACCCTCACACACTCTCCCCTGGTCCTGGTCCTGGTCCTGGTCCTGGTCCTGGTCCCGCACACACCTCCTGGTAGAACTGCTGCAGGAGCTGGACTTGGTTCTGTCGCAGGATCACATGAGGACGCAGAGACCGGAGCTGCTCACAGGCCTCCTCTGGACTCACACAGTTCACCTACACACACACACAGAGGCACGCACACACACATACACACAGGTAAAGACACACACACACACACAGAGACACACAAACAAACACACACACATGCACACCGAGACACACAAACAAACACACACACACATGCACACAGACATACACAGGTAAAGACACACACACACACACAGATACACAGAGAGAGACACACACACAGAAACAGCCACACACACACACACACACACACACACATCAAGCGTTAAAGCCAGTGTGTGTAACATTGTTGGTACTCTGTAGATGCTTTAGGACAGCAGAAGTAGGTCTGGACGTGTGGAGGCAGTGTTTCAGATTGATGCAGCTAAAACCTGGAACAGTCTTCCTGAAAAAGTCCAAATCCAGGTTAAAAACTGTCCTGTTTAGCTGTGCACACATTAGTCAGTTAGAACACTTAAGAACCAGCTCGGCCCGGACAGAACCTGAAGCAGGACCTGGTACTGGTTAAATAAGGCCAGTGGAAATGTTTCTTATCAGGGCAGGGAAGGGAAAGAGAAGGGTACTGTAGGGTAGGGTAGGGAAGGGAAGGGAAGGGTACTGTAGGGAAGGGTAGGGTAGGGAGGGGAAGGGAAGGGAGGGGAAGGGAAGGGTAGGGAAGGGAAGGGAAGGGAGGGGTAGGGAAGGGAAGGGAAGGGAGGGGTACTGTAGGGAAGGGTAGGGTAGGGAAGGGAAGGGAAGGGAGGGGAGGGAGGGAAGGGTAGGGAAGGGAAGGGTAGGGTAGGGTAGGGAAGGGAAGGGAAGGGTACTGTAGGGAAGGGTAGGGTAGGGAAGGGAAGGGAAGGGAGGGGAAGGGAAGGGTAGGGAAGGGAAGGGAAGGGTAGGGTAGGGAAGGGAAGGGAGGGTAGGGGTAGGGAAGGGAAGGGTAGGGTAGGGGAAGGGAAGGGTAGGGTAGGGAGGGAAGGGTAGGGAAGGGAAGGGAAGGGTAGGGTAGGGAAGGGAAGGGTAGGGTAGGGTAGGGAAGGGAAGGGTAAGGTAGGGAAGGGAAGGGAGGGAGGGGAAGGGAAGGGTAGGGTAGGGTAGGGAAGGGAAGGGAAGGGTAGGGTAGGGTAGGGAAGGGAAGGGTAGGGAAGGGAAGGGAAGGGAGGGGAAGGGAAGGGTAGGGAAGGGAAGGGTAGGGTAGGGAAGGGAAGGGAGGGGAAGGGAAGGGTAGGGTAGGGTAGGGAAGGGAAGGGAAGGGTAGGGTAGGGTAGGGAAGGGAAGGGTAGGGTAGGGTAGGGTAGGGTAGGGTAGGGTAGGGAAGGGAAGGGTAGGGTAGAGTAAAGTAGAGTCAGACTAAGAAGGGCTGGTGGAAACAGGGCTTATGGCTCTGGCTCAGATTGGTTCTATGTATATACTGTAGTTTAGACCAGAGAGAGAAAACAGAGAGAGACCAGAGAGAGACCAGAGAGACTAAAGAGAGATCAAAGAGAGACCAGAGAGAAAGACCAGAGAGAGACCAGAGAGAGAGCGAAAGAGAGACCAGAGAGAGACCAGAGAAAAAGACCAGAGAGAGACCAAAGAGAAAGACCAGAATGCGACCAGAGAGAGACCAGAGAGAAAGAAATAGAGAGAGACCAAAAAGAAACCAGAAAGAGACCAGAGAGAAAGACCAGAGAAAGCCCAGAGAGAAAGAGATAGAGAGAGACCAGAAAAAAAACAGACAGAGACCAGAAAGAGACCAGAAAAAAACCAGACAGAGACCAGAAAGAGACCAGAGTGAGACCAGAGTGAAACCAGAGTGAAACCAGAGAGAGAAACTAGAAAGAAAGCAGAGAGAAACCCACACACACAAACCCTGACAGTAGCCACAGTGGTGTGTGAGAGCGCCCCCACCTGGATGAGGTAGGCAGCAGCCACAGTGGCGCTCCTGCAGCGCCCGGCCTTGCAGTGCACGTAGACGCTGTGGCCCTTCTCCCGATGCCCCACTGCAAACTGCACCCCTCTGTGCAGCTGCTGCAGCGACGGCAGCCCCAACAGGTCCACTGTGCTCAGGCGCAACTGCTGCACCCCGGCCTCCTGCCACTCCTGCACACACACACAGATACACATACACACAGACACACACAGATACACACACACGGATACACGGATACACACACACACACAGATACACACAGTGACACACACAGACAGACACACACACACACACACACAGACACACACAGATACACACAGATACACACACACACAGACACACACACACAGATACACACACGGATACACACAGATACACACACACACATACACACACAGACACACACAGACAGGCAATTAACACACTGTGTGTTTTTTCAGCTTAGAAACAAATTGAAGAAACTGGTTTCACGGAACGACTTGGAGCAAATCATTCATGCCTTTGTGTTTTCTCGTTTGTCTAAACAAGAAGGAGCTGTTCCATTTGCAGTTAGTGCAGAAATCTGCAGCTCGGGTTCCAGAGGAAACCGGTCATTCCAGGACCAGAGGAAACCGGTCCTTCCAGGCGGTTGTGCCTAAGCTCTGGAACCATCTTCCGCTCTCTCAGCGGTTGATGGAGTCTGTTGATTCGGACATGAAAGAGCTCTCGCTCCCATCTCTGTGTGGAGTGGGAGATAAATGTCCACAATTCTAAAGTGCTTTGTGACTCTGGTCTGTGAAAGGCGCTATATAAATACAGATTACTTACTTACTTATTCAAAGGTCAGCTGAAAAACCTATTTTGTTGTTTTACTTTTTCTTTTGTTGATTTTCTTGCGGCTGTTTTAAATTGTATTTTAACTTGTATTTTAACTTGTATTTGACCTGTACCCCCAGGGGACAGTCCTCGCACCGTTCCTCTTCACCCTCTACACTGCGGACTTCAGACACAACACGGACGGTTGTGTTCTACAGAAGTTCTCAGACGGCTCTGCCATCATCGGACTCAGCTCCGAGGAGGATGACGCAGAGTACAGAGGAGTTATACAGGACTTTGTGGACTGGTGTCAGCGGAACCACCTCCTCATCAACGCGGGGAAGACCAAGGAGATGGTGGTGGATTTCCGCAGACGTCACCCTGCCGCTCCAGCCCCAGTGAACATCCAGGGAAAGGACATTGAGAGAGTGGACTCTTACAAGTACCTGGGTGTTCGTTGAACCACAAACTGGACTGGACTTTGCCTGGCCTGCCAAACGATATGCTTTTTCAAAGACATATAGTCTGGGAACGAGCTTGATCTCAGCGAATTCCCGGTGGGCGTGGTTGACAGACTGCATCAACCAATTAGATGCACACAGGATATGACGCAGCAACTAGCGGCACCCAAGCCGTTTCAGTAAACACAAAACGAGGGATGGCGGCATGTCAGCTAGAGCAAATGTAAACGACTGCTGTCGATTTTGTAACAAAAACTTAAAGATACGAGGAGTTATTAGCAACTCAAAGGTGAAAGGAAGTCCCGCCTCTCGGTGCGTGATTGGACCGATGTGGGTAAAATCGTGAAATGATAGGCTAGGAAGAGGTGTCCAGACGGTTCTTCTTTTGAACAGAAAGGAGGAGTGTCTGGCAGGCCAGGCAAGACTGGACTCATAACACAGACGCCCTCTTCAAGAAGGGCCAGAGCCGGCTCTACCTGCTGAGGAGGCTCAGGTCTTTTGGAGTGCAGGGGCCACTCCTGAAGACCTTCTATGACTCTGTGGTGGCATCAGCCTCTTGTACGGTGTGTAAGTAGTAATCTTTATTTATATACCGCCTTTTCACTGCAGATCTGAGTCTCAAAGCGGTTTACAATTGTTAATTTTTGGGCATTTGTCTCTCACTCCACACAGAGATGGGAGCAGGGTCGCCAGTACAGGAGGCGCATGCCAGAACTATTGGACATATTTTTAGTGGTAGGGGAAACCGGAGTACCCGGAGGAAACCTACGCAGACACGGGTAGAACATGCAAACTCCACTCAGAAAGGCCCTGGTCCGACCGGGATTCGAACCCAGGACCTTCTTGCTGAGAGGCGAGAGTGCTATCCACTCACCCACCGTGCCGGTCATCAGGAAGTCCAGCTCAGTCCTGGGCTGTTCCCTGTGCAGCAGGTGGGGACAGGAGGGTCCTGGACAAACTAACATCTATGTGGACCATGACTGTCGCCCCCTGCAGGACACTCTCTCTGCTCTGGAGAGCAGCTCCAGTGACAGACTAATTCACCCTCGCTGTGTGAAGGAGATGTTCCGTAGGTCTTTCCTTCCTGCTGCTGTCAGACTGTACAACGAGAATGTGTAACAGGAACTGCTGAGTCTGCACAAGTGTTTCTGATAATTCACAAGTAACTTTGTCACTAGTCACTTTACCTGTTATCAGTACTACTACAGTACTACATATCTGATATTTACTGTTATCAGTACTACTGTATAATTTCATATCTGATAATTCTCCCATTCAAGTCACTTTACCTGTTGATATTATTTCTGATGTTTATTCTGCTCATATTCATATTCTCATATTCTCCGCTGCTAATGTATAATATAGACATCTGTAAATACTCCGAACCAAGTGCAATTGTAGCCCAGATTTTCTTATTTTATTTTATTTTGTTTTATCTTAAATTTATTGTCTATTATCTTAAATAATAGACTTTGATGTGTGCAATCTGAGTGCTCTTATTTCCTTTCTCTGCTGTAATGTGCAACGATGACACTGAAATTTCTCCACTGTGAGACTAATAAAGGTTTATCTTATCTTTACTGTGAAGCGCTTTGTGGCCTTGGTTTGTCAGTATAAACAAAGCTTACTCACTTACAGACAGAATTAAATCATGTTGTGACCAGTTATCCCAGTCCTAAACACTCGTCTCTCTGCTACATCAAACATGAAAACCAGCGGCTTATATTCAAGAATAGTCTCTATGTGGACAATATTGATTTTGTTTTCAGATTCCGGGGGTGTGGTTCTACACAGGTGCCTTATAGTCCAGACAGTAAGTAATCTTTATTTATATACCGTCTTTTCACTGCACATTGGAGTCTCAAAGCGGTTTACAATTGTTATTTTTGGGAGTGGGGTCGCCAGTACAGGAGGCACATGCCAGACCTATTGTACATATTTTTAGTGGTAGGGGAAACCGGAGTACCCGGAGGAAACCTACGCAGACACGGGGAGAACATGCAAACTCCACTCAGAAAGGCCCTGGTCCGACCGGGATTCGAACCCAGGACCTTCTTGCTGAGAGGCGAGAGTGCTATCCACTCAGCCACAGTATAATAATAGTGTCATGACTGCTACACAGAAGGACTGTCTCAGGGACAGCACCGAGCTCCTGGAGGGACTGCCAAGGTCCATGGATCATTCACAGTTTGAGAAAATATTAGTTTCAAGAGCAAATGTATTCTCACTGCAGGGCTACTCTGGTGTTAGGGGGGCCCTGGTGTATGGAGGGCCCTGGTGTATGGGGGCCCTGGTGTATGGGGGCCCTGGTGTATGGGGGCCCTGGTGTATGGGGGCCCTGGTGTATGGGGGCCCTGGAGTGTCCCAGGACTCACCTGAGCAGAGTTACAGAGCCAGCGAGTCTCGTACTCCTCGTTCATGGTGATGACTGCAGCCACGTGCTCCTCCTCCACCAGCTGCACACACACACACACACACACACACACACACACACACACACAAGACACACACACACACACACACACACATTGTTTAAGATGATCCTGGCCTGTGTCGCCCCCTAGAGTCCAAAGACCGTGGCCACACCATAGACCTGTTCACACCATAGACCGTGTCCACACCATAGACCGTGTCCACACCATAGACAGCGTCCACACCATAGACCGTGTCCACACCATAGACAGTGTCCACACCATAGACCGTGTTCACACCATAAACCTGTTCACACCATAGACCGTGTCTACACCATAGACAGTGTCCACACCATAGACAGTGTCCACACCATAGACAGTGTCCACACCATAGACCGCGTCCACACCATAGACAGCGTCCACACCATAGACCGCGTCCACACCATAAACCTGTTCACACCATAGACCGTGTCTACACCATAGACAGTGTCCACACCATAGACAGTGTCCACACCATAGACAGTGTCCACACCATAGACAGTGTCCACACCATAGACCGCGTCCACACCATAGACAGTGTCCACACCATAGACCGTGTTCACACCATAAACCTGTTCACACCATAGACCGTGTCTACACCATAGACAGTGTCCACACCATAGACAGTGTCCACACCATAGACAGTGTCCACACCATAGACCGCGTCCACACCATAGACAGCGTCCACACCATAGACCGCGTCCACACCATAGACAGCGTCCACACCATAGACCGCGTCCACACCATAGACAGCGTCCACACCATAGACAGCGTCCACACCATAGACCGCGTCCACACCATAGACAGTGTCCACACCATAGACCCTGTTCACACCATAGACCGTGTCTACACCATAGACCGCGTCCACACCATAGACCGCGTCCACACCATAGACAGTGTCCACACCATAGACAGTGTCCACACCATAGACAGTGTCCACACCATAGACAGTGTCCACACCATAGACAGTGTCCACACCATAGACAGTGTCCACACCATAGACAGTGTCCACACCATAGACAGTGTCCACACCATAGACAGTGTCCACACCATAGACCGCGTCCACACCATAGACAGTGTCCACACCATAGACCATGTCCACACCATAGACCGTGTCCACACCATGTGTCGCACCATAGCCGTGTCTCACCTGTTTGGTCATGGACTTGAAGGGCAGAGCTCCGAGGATCAGGTGAGAGTCCACTCTGTCGAACCAGTGCCTCCCGCCCCAGCGCTCCATCACCACGTTGTAGGCCAGGGTGGGGTAGAAGAGCAGGCGGGCAGACAGCCACGCCATGGGGACCAGGGGAGAGCAGGGACCAGGGGAGAGCAGGGACCAGGGGAGAGCCGGGACCAGGGGAGAGCAGGGACCAGGGGAGAGCCGGGACCAGGGGAGAGCCGGGACCAGGGGAGAGCAGGGACCAGGGGAGAGCAGGGACCAGGGGAGAGCCGGGACCAGGGGAGAGCAGGGACCAGGGGAGAGCAGGGACCAGGGGAGAGCAGGGACCAGGGGAGAGCAGGGACCAGGGGAGAGCAGGGACCAGGGGACAACCAGAGGATCAGGCTGGACTGTGTGGGCAGAGGAGCAGGAGAGAGTCACTCCAGTTATAAAGTAGAATGAAATGACGACACCTTTAATGTGAGACTCAGAGAATCCGAGGATTAGTCTCGGTCTAAACAGGTCGTATTATGTTTAATCCGTCAGACTCAGACGTCAGGAACCTATGGCTCTTTTTATGATTGTGTCTGGCTCTCAGACAAATCTTAGTCGGCCCTAATAGTAAGAATATTTTATGCAAGTATAATAATGTTATTAAACAAATTAATACAATCTGAGACAAATATAAGTTAAATGAGACTAATGTAAAGTGCTCTCTGTGACCTTGGTCTGTGAAAGAATGTTATAAACTAAAACATCACTGATTCACACTGGCTCCTATAGAAATGCATGGTATCAGTTAAATGTTTTTGGCTTTCTGATACAACTTAATAATGATAATAATAATATATTGGTTTTATTCAGCGCTTTTCTGGACACTTAAAGAAGAATGTAATTATTATTTGACTTTGACAGTGGTGATAAACTACTACTGTAGCCACAGCTGCCCTGGGGCACACTGACAACAACTTGTTCCTATGTTCCTGTCATTCACCTGTCAAACTGTTTTTAACCTGAAGTGTGTATTTATACAGTCCCATACAGAGAGAGAGAGAGAGAGACAGAGAGAGAGAGTGAGAGAGAGAGAGACAGGGACAGAGAGAGAGAGAGAGAGAGACAGAGAGAGAGAGAGACAGGGACAGAGAGAGAGAGAGAGAGACAGAGAGAGAGAGTGAGAGAGAGAGAGACAGGGACAGAGAGAGAGAGAGAGAGACAGAGAGAGAGAGAGACAGGGACAGAGAGAGAGAGAGAGAGACAGAGAGAGAGAGTGAGAGAGAGAGAGAGAGACAGGGAGAGAGAGAGAGAGAGAGAGACAGAGAGAGAGAGAGACAGGGACAGAGAGAGAGAGAGAGAGAGAGACAGGGACAGAGAGAGAGAGAGAGAGAGAGAGAGAGACAGAGACCGAGACAAAGAGAGAGAGACAGGGACAGAGAGAGAGAGAGAGAGAGAGAGAGAGAGAGACAGGGACAGAGAGAGAGAGAGAGAGAGAGACAGGGACAGAGAGAGAGAGAGAGAGAGAAACAGAGAGAGAGTACCCAGCGTCAGGACCAGCAGCCTGGCTTCAGTCCGCGCAGACGTCCCCTCAGAGCCGTCAGAGCCGTCAGAGCCGTCAGAGCACAGACTGCGGACTCATCTGATCACAGATCCATGCTGTGGACTCATGTTCATACAGGGACCTGAAATGTCAACAACAGGGGGCGGACATCTTTGTTCTTCTTCTTTCTGCACTGAGAGGAGGGAGTGCAGTGCGCCCCCGTGTGGTCGGTGGCTTCGAGGCTTCAAGGTAATTCTGTAAATATCTGTTCTCCAAAAAACAGTGTAAAGAGCTTTTGTGTGATCTTGGTCCGTGAAATGTGCTATACAGATAAACATGACATACTATGACGTTTGCCATGTCACATAAACGTGTGTATTTATTTAAAAATATGGAGCCATTTAATATATTAATAATAAAAAATCATAATATAGAGAATTTGAAACTGTCCTGTGATTGGTACATGCATCACATCAATCTGAGACCATCAGAGGAAGCAAGAAATCACTTGTGTGCAATCTGGCATACTTTTTACAGTATTAAATAACATTTATGGACAGTAGTCTCTCCTACTTATTTACCAATGGCTGTGTTTTTATATTTTATCATTGCATTTCCTGAGTTTGAACTGTTTTATTCTCTGATCTGTGTTGGTGAATTCAACGTTTTATTTTAAGTCCCCCAAGATAACTACGGTTGTCATTTAGGGAAATTCAGTGAATAGAGTGTTTCTCATGTATAGAAAATCAAATAACTGAGTAAAACATTACAGTTACTTTTATTTAAAGTCAGGAAAACTTTTGTATCTTGTGTGCATTTGGTTAGTTGTGTGGTCAGTTCAGAAGACTCTCTGGTCTCTCCGGTAGCCTTCAGTCCTCTTCCTGTCCTTTGCGGCAGTATTGTACAGCTTTTGACAGCTGCAGCAGCACTCAACCTTACAACCAACAGGTTTGACATCTCTGGTCTCTCACTACAGCAGTCGTGAATTCAGGTGGTTAGAAAAAGTGCATACAATTTTTTAGAATGCAATCATTGTGATAAACTTTACTTTCACATTCCAGTGCATCTGTGGAGTTACCAGGTGAAGTCAAAATATGTTCAAATGTGATTCAGTTAAGGGGGATGGGGGAGAGGTGTGGGGTCAGAGAGTGTTTGGCTCAGTGTCTTGAGAGAAGTTGGAACCAAATAAGAGTCCCCTTCGTCCAATCTCTTTTTTAAACTATGTATTTGGGTTCAAATGTTTCGCTCAAGTGACCACGAATTACTATTACCATCTGTAAGCATGGATTTATTTTTCTCGGATTTTCATCTCGGGCTGCACAGAAGTCAGGTCTGAGCTAAATACTGACTGAGGAATTCACAAATGAATCATGTCGTGTCTGAGGAAATGAACCTGAGCCATTTTCAGGTTGCAAAACATGGACATGCATCAAACGAGACCGTGCCAAAGGAGACAAGTGCTGAGGGAAAGTCGAGCTAGTTTAACTCTTCACCCCCTCTCTGGTGTTTGCATCGAGTAAATAAGGATCTCCTGCTGATCAGAACAGGGTCTTTCTGAGTGGAGTTTGCATGTTCTCCCTGTGCCTGCTTAGGTTTCCTCCTCCCACCACTAAAAACATGCACACTAGGTTAACTCTTCCAGCTCTGGTCCTGACTAAACCAGGCATCAACATCTGGAGATAGGTTCCCAGGCGCTGTTACTATGGCGACCACTGCTCTTGAGACGCCCTAGAGGCATCAGGATGGGTCAAATGCAGAAGCTGAATTGCGCCACAGGGATAAATGAAGTGCAAGTACAGTCCAGTCTGGTCTTCCTTACATCATTGGTTGTTTGCCTCTGCTCCTCTGTCTGGGTTTGGATCACCATGACAACATAACACCCTTATGTGAAAGACCAGAGCAGACGGGTCACATGTGTTCCTCTTTATTACTATGTACAGACAGCACGGGCACAGGTAAAATGGGGGTTTTCAGGGGTTTTGGGGGGTCACTTAGGCTCCTCCCCCTTGGGCAGAGCTGGCGTGCTCTTGTCTTTGTGAGCGGGGAACACCTCCCACGGCGTGTTCAGGTCAAACTTCCTGAACTCCTGAGAGAGCTCCACCGGCTCTGCTACCACACGCTTCAGCTCGTCGTCATACCGCACCTGCAGATACACACACACACACACACACAGAGAGACACACACACACACACACACACACACACACACACACACAGAGACACACAAATTTACAGATTTATGTTGGTTTTACAGACTATGTTCATGGCTGTCATTTTGTCAAGTTAAATCGCAGTTGGCACCATTCCAGCTGATATTATTTGATGTCATTCATTTTGTCAATTATTGTTGACAATTGGCCAATCCTTCATTACACGTCATTAGCAAAAGATGAAACAGCTTCATCAAATGTAATACTTGAAATTTTAAGCTCTGTGTAGTGAGAGCTGTGTGTTGTACCTCCACAGTTCTGTATGTGTGTGTGTGTCGTACCTCCACATATCCGGAGAGTGGGAAGTCCTTCCTGAAGGGGTGTCCCTCAAAGCCGTAGTCCGTGAGGATGCGCCTCAGGTCGGGGTGGTTGGAGAAGAACACTCCGTACATGTCCCACACCTGAACACACACAAACACACACAAGTAAGGACACATTCACCGGCAATAAACCTACTCCTGCAGCTATCTTTGGGCCAAATAATATAGATTGCGAAGAGATTGCAAAGACATTGGGTCAGAAAGGGTCAGAAAGCCGTGACGTCTTTTAGACACAGATCGTTCTGACGACCCTTTCATCTGAAACTTATTGACATAAACATAAACAACAGAAGAATCTAACTCCTTGTCGAGTCCTGGGAGTTGTTTGGATCTAAATTTCTGCCCCTTGTTACGGTCAAATTGTGAGATTATGACCGTCCTATGTTGAGGTCAAAATCAAGCAAAGTTCTAACAAGGCTGTGATTTGTAAATTATTCTTTCAATAAATCCAAGTCGTAACTAATGTTGTTATTTATTTAGTTCTCAGTATGTCTTTCAAAATGTGTTGACAACCGTTTCAATAATCGATTCACTTCAAAGAGCTCAAAGGCAGTGGACAGATGTGTTGTGTTGTGTTGTGTTGTGTGTGTGTGTGACGTACCTCGCGCTCGTACCAGTTGGCGGCCTTGTGCACAGACTCTGCAGAGTCCACAGGCGTCAGCTCGTCCGTGTAGGTCTTCACTCTGATGCGAGAGTTAAAACGCAGCGACAGCAGACTGTACACAATCTACAACACACAACAACTGGGAGGTCAGAGGAATGCTGGAGGAGGAGGTTCAAAGTACGAACAAGGGTCATGTCCCAGATTCTGAATAGATGCTGCTGCTTCAGCTTAAAAACAATAAAGCATTTTTGATCTCTGTGGCGGTTGTTTTAACCAGTGGGGGCGGGTCCAGGCTCCAAAAGGTCCATGAGCACTAGGAGAGTGACGATATATCGATATTGTGATGTATCGTGATACTTTCTCACGCGATGGATTATCGATATGCTTTTGCCAAGTATTGTTTTGTTTTTTTATTAGTATCAATACTAAATGTATGGCTACATTACGCATCTCCATTCCATTTATCATGAGATAAAGTGTATTTTTTCACTGAACATTTTTCTTTTAGTTATGCCAATATGTGCTGTATTTGACTCCAGAGTTGATAATTAATTTATAACTTACACTTATAACTATTCTGTGTTTATTCAGATTGTTTCACTAAATGATTTCTATAACAGTATATTTCAGACCAATATATCAATAATCGTCATATTGTGATATAATCGTTATCGAGAGCTTTGTATCGCAGCGTGAGGTACCCTGAGGTTCCCACCCCTAATGAGCATGTGCGCTGACATGCAGCAATCTCACTCCGGGCCTGTGGGGGTGTACCCGGAAAGAGAATTACCCAATGCTTTTCTATGCCGTCTTCTTTCCTCTCGAGAAGGGATTTACAGGATGGTCAAAAAGTCGGCTTTTGGAGGCAGGGGGCTCACCTCGAAGCGGTTTTCCCGTGAGGGGACGTCCACCGCCGTCAGGTCGATCATGTTCCTGAACTGGGCGTTGGAGTGATCCCTGAGGAAGGTGAGGACCGGGATGACCCCGTCTGGGTGGATCATCAGCTCCAGCTCGTTGTAACACGTCACCTGCGCAGAGGGAACACACGGATGGAACTCTGCAAAGTCCAGAGCAACTTATATTGAGTAAAATGCAGCGTCTCTACACGGAGCAAGGTTGTGATGAAGTACATTCTTGACTGATCCGTGTAAGTTCATTTCATCTCTTGCACATAATAGACCCTGTATATTTTCACTTTAACATGTTTGCACATTTCCTGAGTGAATTATTGCAGCCAAATGTAACATGTCTCCATTGTGAGATCAAAAAAGTTTTATCTTATCTTGTATTGAAACTATTTTTGTTGATTGATTTCACAGCAACAATTGTTTTTTTACTGCAAATGTCAAATAAACTGAATCTCAATTTTATCTCCTCTGGGTTTGTTTGTCACAGAGACGTCACTTATTGGTGGATACGGGATCAATAAAGTATCTATTTATCTATTTCAAGCAAAGGAACAGGACCACTTGGAGATAGTTCAATTTAGGGCTGGGCGATATGGCTGAAAACTATATCACGATATAAGTCATTCATATCGGTCGATAACGATATATATTGAGTTTTTTTTTTTTTAACCTAAATAGATATATTTGTCGTGTGGGCTAACCAACCTTAGCAGCCTTGTTTACAGTCACGGGGCGATGAGGCTGGGGGAATATGTTCACACTGTGTCCCCCGTTGTTAGTCCTGGTTTAGCTCCTGGTTTAGCTCCTGGTTTAGCTGTTTGAGGGTCTTGTGTCCCCGTGACCGCTCCGTGCGGCTCTCTGTGCCGCACATGCTTCCCGAGGAAAAAGTTAATCTCTTGCTTTCGCCGAATACATAGGGTCTGTCCACTGCCTCTGCCGCCGCACATGTTATTCCGCGCACGTACGTGCACAACCATTGACACGGCATTGAAACACGAGCTATAGATCCATGGACGCTACGCATGCTGCGGTTGTTGGTGTTTTTGCATTTCCCAGAAAGTTTTGCGGTTCCTGCTCGGCTGTTATTGGTCGAGAAGCCTCTGCCTACATCCCCCACAATGCCATGCGCTTATGAGTCGGCTTTACTTCCGGTGTTTTCTTCCTGTTTTTCCTGACGGAGTTAAGTTAAACTATCGAACATTCTATCGACCCCATTCTCTATTGATATCGAACACATGTCTATCGCGATATATATCGTTATCGTTTTATCGCCCAGCCCTAGTTCAATTCAATTAAATCTCAGAGGACTTTGCAAAGCTGTCGATTTGCCAACACAGATCAGAGAATCAAACAGTTCGATAGTGCAGTGATGAAAAACACAGAGAGCCATGAGGGACGGATGACCACTGTCCATGAATGTTGTTAAATGTCGAGTTCTACGTTTGTGAATCGTCTAAAGGCGTCGGCCTGTTCACCGTTTACACATTTCAAATACTTTTCTGTGTCCTGTACCTCTTTGTTTCCAAATGTACGTACTGCAGCTTTAAGGGAACAACTCTTTAAAGGAAATAGTTTTGCAATCAAGTGTGATGCTACTTAGAAAAACCACGGTTAATCCAGAACACAGCACATTATCTGATGAGATTAGGATTTTCTATTTGACACAAGCAACTGATCAGTGATTTTCTTAAAAACTAAACGATCTGAAAAAGAGGAAACAAGATCCCAAAACTACTCAGAGACCAGCGTATAAACTGTACAGCATATAGGCAAGGCAAGGCATGTTTATTTGTATAGCACAATTCATACACAAGGCAACTCAAAGTGCTGAACAACATAGCATTAAAATCATAAATAATCACAGAACATTAAAAAGAAAGATAAAAATATAAAATCCCTCAGTTGTATGCACAGCTAAACAGCACAGTCTTTAACCTGGTTTTAAACATTGTCAGAGAGGAGGCCTGTCTCACATCTTCAGGAAGAATGTTCCAGATTTTAGCAGCATGAATCTGAAAAGCAGCCTCCCCATGTTTAGTTCTGACTCTGGGCACTAACAGGAGTCCAGTCCCTGTGCTCCTCAGAGTCCGGGCTGGTTCATATGGGACTAACATGTCACTAATATATTTTGGTGCGAGGCCATGGAGAGACTTGTACACAAGCAAAGCTGTTTTAAAGTCTATTCTCTGAGCCACAGGAAGCCAGTGCAGAGACCTGAGGACCGGACTAATATGGTCGTACTTCCTGGTTCTAGTCAGGACTCGAGCTGCTGCATTTTGAATGTACTGCAGCTGTTTTACAGCCTGTTTGGACAGACCTGTGAGCAGGCCATTGCAGTAGTCTAACCTACTGGAGACAAATGCATGGATAAGAATCTCCAAGTCTGCTTTAGACACTATGTTTTTTATCCTGGCAATGTTTTTTAGATGGTAAAAAGCTGCAGATGTTACTGATTTGATGTGGCTATTAAAATTTAAGTCTGAGTCCAGTATTACCCCTAGATTTCTGACCTTGTTTGAAGGTTTTAGGGAGAGAGACTGTAGGTGACAGATGACGCTCTCTCTTTGTTTCTGGGGACCAAAGACAATCATTTCAGTTTTGTCTGCGTTTAGCTGAAGGAAGTTGTTTTGCATCCACTCACTGATCTGTTGGATACAGTGAAGGAGTGAGTCCACTGGTCCATGTTCTCCTGCAGTCAGTGAGACATAGATCTGAGTGTCGTCTGCATAGTTATGATAGGAAACTTCGTTTCTGCGTATTAAGTGACCTAACGGCAGCATGTAGAGATTGAAAAGAAGAGGTCCCAGGATCGACCCCTGTGGTACTCCACAGGTCAGGGCCATATGATCTGAGACACAGTTTCCAATCTCCACAAAGTACTTCCTGTCTTCAAGGTAAGACCTAAACCAACTTAGGGCGGTGCCAGCGACGCCAACCCAGTCCTCTAGTCTCTGTAAGAGGATCTCATGGTCGACAGTGTCAAAGGCAGCACTCAGATCTAACAGGATTAGGATTGAGACTTTGCCTGCGTCAGTGTTTAGCCGGATATCGTTTGTAACCTTGACGAGAGCAGTCTCAGTGCTGTGGTGGGGTCTAAAGCCGGACTGAAACATATCAAATGAGTTGTTGATTATAAGAAATCTATTTAGCTGTTGGTAGACAACTTTTTCAAGGACTTTCCCCATAAATGGCAGAATTTTGAGATGGGACGGTAGTTGTTAAGTACCGTAGCATCCAGACTGCTCTTTTTAAGCAGGGGCCTGATGACTGCAGTTTTCAGGGCCTTTGGGAATATTCCAGAATGAAGGGACATGTTTACTATCTGTGTGAGTGAAGGTAACAGACTGCTCAGAACAGACTTTAGAAATCTAGTGGGGAGTACATCCAGGCTACATGTGGAGGCGCTCAGACTGGAGATTATCTCTTGGACAGTTTGATCATTTACAGGTGCAAAGCAAAAATGTGTAGTGCACATTTCAAACAGCCTAGGCTTACTAATGTGCTGTACAGACAGTAAAAACACAGAACAATACAGAAATATATATACACATAAAAACCTCTTTCTACCTGGTCGTAAAAGCCAAAGAGAAAAGGTGCGTCTTAAGCAGGAAGTTAGCCTGGTCGTACCACACCATAGTACAAATTACATTTCGTACTAAGGTCTGGATTTGCTCCATTGACTCCGTTTACAGGTGGGAGGGGTTAACTCCTTTTACAGGTTGAAACATTTGGATCTGAGTTTACCGTGACGTTTGTAATGCGCCCGAGTCTGTCGTTAGCATTTAGCCTAGCTTTAGCCATCTCCTTTGCCGCTAACGGAGCCCGTGGGGAGTAGCGCCACAATTTTTCCAGCAATTACATTTGCTAAACATTCCTCTTGCTCCGGCTTCAATTTCTTGATAGAACCAGGCCGGATTACTTTACCATCACATTTTTCGCCATTGCCAAACTACAACCTTCCCGTTCGACGCAAACTCTTGACGTCACCCACATCTAAATAAAACACTCTCCTTCCGCGCTCTCTGAATGGTCGATTGAAATTCAACCGATCATATTCGCTAACCCAGGGACCAGACCCAGACGTTACATGCAGTGAAATGATGATTGAGCGGCGTGTACGGATGGATAAGACCAGGCTAACAGGAAGTAATGGTGTCCTTCTGTTGTAGCTCATCACGGTCTACACGGTGCCGGGGATGGACTCGGACTGGCTCATCGGAGAGCGGGGGAATCAGAAAGGAAAAGTGCCTTGGACGTACCTGGAGCTGCTCACCTAGAGACCGGCCGCAGCTCGCTAACCCTTCGACCCGACTAAAGCCATGCTCTCTCCCCCCTCTGACTCTCACCTCAGTGACCGCAGCACTCGGACTGAACTCTGGCTGCAGAAAACCCGAACCCCTTTTGGATGTGCATTCCTTTTATTTATAATATACACAACGTCCGGCTGTATTTATTCCACGTATTTATTTTGTGACGACCTGTGTTTTTTTTTAACAGTAGCGCTTTAATGCACTTTTTGTTACTACCTGCTGAAGCCGACTGCTGCCACAAACACACTATTTATTAGTCCATACCTTGAAGACTTTTCTGCAATAATAACACTTTTCATTCATACTAGCATCATACAAACATGCCTTTATGTTGTGTTTTTTACCTTGTCCTTTTCTCACAAACACATGCAAGGATTAGAAAACTACTTTATCACAACATCTATACACTACCTGGATATACAGAAACAGACGTGATGAGAAGCTTTATTACTCAAGGTTCATGTGAAAGACGATACCAAGACACTACAAGACAAATACAAAAAACTAAACAAAAAAATGCTCATGGGCCCGGACTGCTTCGGACTCTAGACTTTAAACTCCTTCCATTGTCTGAAAAAAACAAATCATGAAAACTATTTACCAACAAATACCTAAAATCACCCAAAAGTCTGTATATTGGATTGCATTTGCACACAAGAAGTCAAAGTAGCAATAAGAATCACGTCATCCATCTGCTTTGTGACGGCACCATGTTGTTTGATGCAGAAATATCCTGTTCCGCCACACACACGATCCATTCCAACACTTCTCGTTTCACTGCTTTTTACCTGTTGCACCATTTGTAGTTCACGGAGCGGAGATTTAAGATGGGGAAAGCAGAACTGCCTTACGCTGCAAAGTCTCCCAATAGACAAAAATAAAAATAAAGAAAGCACTGAAGCGGTCTTTGACTTGCCTTACGAGCTGAATGTGCACCGTCAAAGCATGTGCCTGTGTTAAGTTCAGAAATGAATGTGTTTTGCGTTTTTGTCCAACTGTCCCCAACTGTCCTGCATGTGCTGTCGCTTAACACTTCGACTAATTGGGAATCGCAAAAGTGCACGCATGCATCTGGTCAACTCCAGGTTCAGGATTGTCTGGATTGTAAGCATTAGCCTCGAGGGACTGAGGAAGGATTGTTTTTGGCACAAAGCTAACACAAACTTGTTCTACTAACTCTTGTGTTGATACTGTTTGTACAAAACAAGCCGACGGATTTGAACTGAATGAAGATTAAACTTTACTTGCTTTACTAGTTTTCTGCTTTTGTGTTTTGACAGCTGTCGTCAGCTAGAAATTAAAATTGATTTGTGTCAGTATGTGATGTTGGGTCATGTCCACCTGCGGTTGGCGCGCTGCAGTAGTAGTAGTAATGGTTGTAGAGTGGTGCTGCAATTTGAAGGGTTTGACATAGTTTCTACAATGTAACAGATGAGTCATAGAAGAATGAACGCACAATAGACTGACACTTCCAGTACAAGAAGAAGCGAAACCTATTACCTCTTTTGTATTTGTCAATTCCAATCCATTTCATCATCGTTTATTATGTTTCTGAAGTACGCGTGTAGTAGTTGCTCATACCCTGAGAAAATGTTCAGAGAAACATTGAGGTGGTTGGATTAAACCATTTATTACATTTATTAAAATCATATTTCCAACAGAAACAAGCTGCTTTGATGATTGTGAAAATCTGTTGAAGGGTTGGAAAACAGACATTTCTTGAGGTTGCTTCACACTTTCTGATTATAAACTGACCCATCCTGGTGCCACTGAGGCTTCCGTCAGGAGCAGTGGTCTCTGTAGCACAGCACCCAGGACTCCATCTGCTTTGTCAGGACAGAGCTGGAGGATTTTCAGATATGCATGTTTTTAGTGGTAGGGGGAACCTACACAGACACAGGGAGAACATGCAAACTCCACACAGAAAGACTGTTTCAACTGGGATTAGAACCCAGCACCTTCAAACTGAGCCAAAACAGATTTGCTGTTAACTAGTTCAGAGCCAGTTTCTCTCTGGACCAATCCACATGAAACAAAAACACAGGGTCCTTCTCTGCTCAGAACAACTATGGCCTCATTTTTCTTAAAGGTGACAATATAATTATTGTGAGTTGTGACAAAGTTCAAAAACAAATGCATGATGTTGGCGATAGAGAGAACTTTCAGACATCAAATTGTAGGTTTTTGAATCTAATCACTTTCAAATAATGCTCTGGCAAAACATTTGGAAACTTTCCATAAAGTTGCATCGGCCCCTGGACTTTAATAGTGATCAGTTTTATTCAGCGCTTTTTGAGAAACTCACACACGTCACACGACATTATCCCTTCACAAAGATGAACTACTGCAGTAGCCACAGCTGTCCTGGGGCAGACACCACCACCAGTCACATCAGACTCATACTATCATGTAGTACACGCTGAATGCCCGTTTTGGATCTTATCCTTTTTGAGCTGTAGAATTTTCACAGTAGAATTCTCGCATTTAACATGATGCAACAGTAGTTTGAGCTCAATGTTTACATGTGACTGGTGTGTCATGGCCATAGTGACCGGTGAAACTCACAAAGTAAAGAGACTGTTCAAAAGCTGCATCATTCAATTTATAATCTGGATTTAATTTGTGAAATCATATTCCAAAATTACAACACTAGTAAGTGATCTTTAGTTATAGAGCACTTTACAATTGATGGTATTTGTCTCTCACTCCACACAGAGATGGGAGCGAGGTCACCATACAGGAGGCGCATGCCAGACCGATTATATATGTTTTTAGTGGTAGGGGAAACTGGAGCACCTGGAGAAAACCTGCGCAGACACGGGTATAACATGCAAAGGCCCTGTTCCGCCCGGGATTCGATCCAAACACCTTCTTGCTGAGAAGTGAGACTGTTGGACCGTGACCTATGGTAATCAAAATAATATTAAAGGAATATCTCAAGAGATCAAGATGAGCAGATCCTATGTTTGTCCCACAGAGGGTAAATTTCAGTGTTGCATCACAAGTTAGTGAACTAGGAATGAGGAGGAAAGCGAATATTAAGTATAAACCTGTAAACTCTAGTGCAAGTAGAGTCATGAGCTGATCACATACTGGGTTTTTCACGTGTTGAATTGCAGAAATAAATGTTAGCTGAAGATCCCTCACACAAGAGCCATGAATGAAACACATGCGTGACTGTGACTGAGCGCTTAGTAAGTCATAATAACAATGAGGACAAAACAGCTATGATGTCATCTGTATTTATTTAAAGATGCAGTCATTGATTTTTTTCCAGACGCATTTTTTTAAATATTGTGGGAAAACGTCCCTAAACCCTAAAAGTAGTCAAGTTATCATGTGTTTTTTAATAGTGATGGAATTAATCAGATGCTTATAGTCTCCAGAAATGAATAAAAAAAAGGTTTTGGAACGGACCGATAAAAATAAACCAATGGGATGCGTTTACCCCCTTCACCCTCTTCCCGTTTTTCGCGAGTGTGCGCACCTGAGTTGGGATTTTCTAAACATGACTGATAAAATGCCGTTTGCCTACCTGTGGACCCCTGGTAATTTGTGATAATTATCCCGTGCATTCACACGGGATAAGAAATGTCTGTAATTTTCACTGACATCTCACATAACGGCCGCACGTGCGCGGGTCTCTCATGGATCTATAGTAGGGGTCTCTCATGGATCTATAGTAGGGGTCTCTCATGGATCCATACTAGGGGTCTCTCATGGATCTATAGTAGGGGTCTCTCATGGATCTATAGTAGGGGTCTCTCATGGATCTATACTAGGGGTCTCTCATGGATCTATAGTAGGGGTCTCTCATGGATCTATAGTAGGGGTCTCTCATGGATCTATAGTAGGGGTCTCTCATGGATCTATAGTAGGGGTCTCTCATGGATCTATACTAGGGGTCTCTCATGGATCTATACTAGGGGTCTCTCATGGATCTATAGTAGGGGTCTCTCATGGATCTATAGTAGGGGTTTCTCATGGATCTATACTAGGGGTCTCTCATGGATCTATAGTAGGGGTCTCTCATGGATCTATACTAGGGGTCTCTCATGGATCTATAGTAGGGGTCTCTCATGGATCTATAGTAGGGGTCTCTCCGCTTCACGCAGCCCATAGAGACTGGCGTCTGACCACAACCCGTGATCATTATGAGGTTTGTTAACAGAAAGGACAAAATAACTCTGCTCAGACAAGGATACAAACTAAAAGGATCAAATGTCTTTCTGAATGACCACCTTACCACCGCGAAGAAAGCTCGTTATCTACGCAAACAGCTGAAGATTCAGAACACATGGACTTCACATTGCAAGGTGTTCATCAAGGTGAATGGGACGCCAGAAGAGGCAAAGATACTTCTGATCTGGAATCTGGAGGACCTGAGAAAGTATAGAATAAGCAGATCTGTCCTAACAAGGAAGTAAAAAATCTCCTACAAAGTCTGACACAAGCACAGTCTCACCACCATCTGAGGTCAATGATATGATGCAGTTGGTTCAGAATCACAATCAAGACATTTTATTTACATCACAATTGACTGAATATAAAATGCAGGACTCTGAGCAGCATATAGACCCGGACAACAATTTCTACTCCTCCATTGATATTAACTGATTATTACACTGAAGAGCAGTTCAACAACCATCGATACAGGCAAATTATCACTGGTCCATTTCAACAGCAGAAGCCTTTATGCAAACTTTTATCATATCAAAAACTACATAAAACAGTTTTCTCAACCTTTCAGCATAATAGCCAGAGTGGCTTTATATGTTGATAGGAACTTGAATTACAAATGTATTGATAAAATGACAACAACGGTTGGAAATGTGCTTGAATGTATTACAATAGAAAAATAGCAAAATAGCTAAAATGTAATTATTAGCTGCATTTATAGATCACCGGGGTCAAATATTGAAGTATTTATTAACTGGTTAGAAGAGACTTTTCTCAAAAAATTAATAAATGGTTATTTATTTGCAGGGACATCAATATTGACTTGCTCAAACCACATAAACATAAAGTTATTGAAGGTTTTATCGACACTATACAGTCTCAATCTTCATCTAAAATAACCAAACCTTCAAGAATAACTGCACATTCAGCAACACTAATAGACAATATCCTCACAAATCATGTGGATAATCATGCTGTAAGCGGTTTACTGATTAATGATATTACTTTATATATACCAGTATTTTTAGTTACAGATCTGGGACTAAAGGAGAAAACTATTGAGAAAACAAAATATACCATACGGATAAACTCCGAAAGAACTATTGCATCTTTAAAAAATGACTTGCGTTCACAAGACTGGAACACTGGATTGAACTGTGAAAGTGCAGAGAAGGCATTTGATGAATTCATAAATATTTTCACAAATCTATTGAATAAAAACTGTCCATTTGTACACTATAAAACCGGAAACAAATATAAAGACAATCCTTGGATAACAAAGGGTCTAGAAAGGGCATGTAGGAAGAAAAAACGGCTTTTCAAAGTTTTCATGAAAAGCAAAACACCAGAAGCGGAAAGTAAATATAAAAGATATGAAAACAAATGAACCACAATAATGCAAAGGCGTAAGAAAGACTATTATAGGCAATTGTTGGATAGAAATAAAGGTAACGTAAAGGACATTTGGACAACAATGAACCATGTAATAAATAAAAAACCTAAAATACTTCACAGACAACGGAATCGATGAGCATAATGTGGAAGTGGTGAACAACTTCGAAAGGTTCTTTGCTAATATTGGTCCAGAGCTAGCAGCTAAAATTCCTCTTCATGGTACAGAGGAAATCAAAAACTGAATTGATAGAACTTCTCAGTCCATGTTTCTTGTTCCTGTGAGATCAAGATCGAAAATAAAAAATCAGCCGATCACAACGACTTGGAAATGGCTCTAGTAAAGCAAATTATTGAAGACATTTCAAAACCACTTTCACATATTTTCAACTTGTCATTTCAATCTGGGACAGTACCACAGCAAATGAAAATGGCTAAGGTAATAACTTTAATTAAATCTGGTGATAAACATAACTTTAATAATTACAGACCAGTTTCTTTACTGTCACAGTTTTCAAAAATATTGGAGAAACTCTACAACAGATGGGAAAACAAACACTACTCGCTCTGATGGACTCAAAAGAAGAAATAACTGACCACATGGACCAGAGAAGAATAGCAGCGAGCATATTCATAGATTTAAAAAAGGCATTTGACACAATAACAACAACAATATGGGATTCGGGGTGTGGCTTTAAATTGGTTAAACAGATATTTAAAACAAAGAAAACAGTTTGTGAAGTTAGGAGAACACTGCTCTACACACGTGGACATGGTCTGGGGTCTGCCTCTGGGGTCTATGGTCTGCCTCTGGGGTCTGCCTCTGGGGTCTGCCTCTGGGGTCTATGGTCTGCCTCTGGGGTCTGCCTCTGGGGTCTGCCACAGGGGTCTATGGTCTGCCTCTGGGGTCTGCCTCTGGGGTCTGCCACAGGGGTCTATGGTCTGCCTCTGGGGTCTGCCTCTGGGGTCTGCCACAGGGGTCTATGGTCTGCCACAGGGGTCTGGGGTCTGCCACAGGGGTCTGGGGTCTGCCACAGGGGTCTATGGTCTGCCTCTGGGGTCTGCCACAGGGGTCTATGGTCTGCCACAGGGGTCTATGGTCTGCCACAGGGGTCTATGGTCTGCCACAGGGGTCTATGGTCTGCTACAGGGGTCTGTGTTAGGACCAACATTATTCAGTCTGTTTATAAATGACTTGTGTAAAGTGTCCAGTTTGTTTAAAGCGGTCTTATTTGCAGACAACACAAATGTATTCTGTTGTGGAAATAATTTATCAAAATGAATTACTGATATTGAAAATGAGATGTTGAAACTTGAAATATAGTTTGATAATAAGAAGCTTTCTTTAAACTTAAACAAAACTAAATGAATGCTGTTTGGAAATGTCAGTAAAGATAAAGGGGTACATTTAAAAACACAGAGCATGTAAAGGAGTCATTACAGATGAAAAGATTAGTTGGAAAGCAAATATACAATACTTCCACAACAAAATATGTACAAGTAAAGGAATAATCAGTAAGGTCAAATGTGTTCTGGATCATCCCTCGCTGCGCATGCTCTACTGTGCACTTGTTTGCCATATTTCACATTCTGTGCAGAATCAAACCCAGGGTCTTCCTTTTTAACTTAGTCTATAATGTAATGTACAGAATATCAACAAATCAATGGGAATGTGAGTAAAAAGTAAACAGTTCATTTTTAAACAGCACAAGACATTTTCCCATCGGTCAACAACAGCGACGTGCAGTTGAAGAATGAATTGTCTTTCTTGAGAATCCATATTACTCACTCGTGTGATTACAGCAGGATTCTCTCCAGCGTTTGAAGTGATTGTGGTGGAATGTGGGGAATGTTAAAAATGTCATCAACGTGACCAAAACTTTATGATAATTGATGAGGGAAAAATATTTAATTATTTAGTATCGACGATGATACTGACGTGGGTTGTAACCAGCGAAAGTTGAAAGAAGGAAGTAATGAGTTCATGAATGTGGGAATCTTGCCACCACACTCTTCAGGAAATACAAACTCCAGCCCACGAAGTTTTGTTTTACACAATACATTTGGTCTTTTTCTGATCCAAAATTACAAAATACAATGAAGGTCCCATTGTACATTGTGGTTTCAGGTGGATTATCCAATCAGAGAGCAGAGTTTACATCATGTGATGCTGTGCTGTGTGAGGTTGTTCGTTCTTTGGTTAAATCTAAAACTCGTCTGCTCTACTTTCTACGTTTTACATTAACCCAGCAGGAGGATCAGAAGAATGTCAAAAACTCATCCGTCATGGATCTGTTATCGTGTATCTGCTCTTTTCTATTGTGCAAAGAAACGTTTCCAACAGTTGAGATTCATTTTTGTGGAAAAGAGAAAAATGAAACCCAGATGTAATTGTAATAACTTTACGAAAAGGGGCTCAAACTACAGCCTGTGTCTTTAAGTTTGTTTTTTGTTCAGTTTTTGTGTTTCATACAGAGTTTTGTTTGGACACTCAAAGACACTTCCCATGTCTGATTCGTTCACTGGAATCAAACCAAGGAGGTCTGTTTTTTTATTTTTCATGTAGCACATAACTGACCCGTCTCTTGAGGATGCTGATAAAGGAGCCCTGGCACAGTACAGAGCAGCCAGACGTTCAGAGTGCGCTCTTGTCCTGGTCCCTGCATCAGCTAACAGAACAGATCAAAGGTTTAGACACATCCAAAACCATCTGGACTGGGTTCAGGTCCAGTGACTGTGGCGGTCACGTGGTTCAGCACCATCACTCTTCTTGTTGGTCAAACAGCCCTTACACAGCCTGGTGTGGATCTACAGGCAATAGTCATGAAAAGAAACTCAGTGAAGGAGAAAGCGTGTCCAAACTTTTGGTCTATACTGTATGTGCAGACATGAGGGTACCTAATGCTATGGTACGGTCTCTGGTTTGCCATGGCAACAGCTCAGTGAGGGTCCCTTTAAGACTCAGGGTCCCTAAGGGTGAGGGTCCCTTTAAGACTCAATCACTGGCGTGCTTCTTTGTGTGTGAGTAGACCTGCTGTATTTATGTGAAAACGTATGTGATTATTATTATTATTATCATTATCATTATATTGTGTTGAAGTTTGGGGAAGCACTTCAGAACACAACTAATCCATTGGTCACTTTACAGAAACATGTGTCGGATGTGGAAAAAAAGGTTCTTCGGACCCGGGTTTAAAAGGAGACCACTGGATTAAAATCAAATTAAAAACAATTTATTATACAATACATTAAAAACAACAAAGAATAAAAAGCAATAAAAACCTAACCGAAAAACACAGGATAAAAGTTAAAACAGAAGCTAAAAATCCTTCTCCACGGCCTGGGCCAGACCACGGGGCTCTCCCCTCGCCGTGTCCGGCTCCCGTGTCTCGCTATCTGGCCTTTTCTTCCCCCTCCCCATCTCTCCCCATCCCTGCCTTTTATACTCAAGGCGCAGGTGTCTTGGTTGTCCATCACGTGAGGAGCCGGGGTGCTTCGAATGGTGCAAGTCAGCCAAACATTAAAAACACACAACATGCATAAAAAGTCTAAAAACACAAAGCAAACGTTAAAACCCCACCATCCTTTTGCACGTTCCGACACGTTTCTGAAACATACTCACTACTTATACAATCACAGTATTAAAATGTTAGAATCTTGTTAAGTATTATACAGCCATAATCTGATATCAAGCATTTAACAATACATTACCAGCAAACCTACAAAGTTTTTCACAACACAGATCATGCATTGATTGAGAGGATATGGAGATCTCACTCACATTTAAAGTATTCTCACGTTTAAAAGTATTCTCACGTTTAAAAGTATTCTCACATTTAAAGTATTCTCACGTTTAAAAGTATTCTCACGTTTAAAAGTATTCTCACGTTTAAAAGTATTCTCACGTTTAAAGTATTCTCACGTTTAAAAGTATTCTCACGTTTAAAAGTATTCTCACGTTTAAAGTATTCTCACTTTTAAAAGTATTCTCACGTTTAAAAGTATTCTCACGTTTAAAAGTATTCACATTTAAAGTATTCTCACGTTTAAAAGTATTCTCACATTTAAAGTATTCTCACGTTTAAAAGTATTTTCACGTTTAAAAGTATTCTCACATTTAAAGTATTGTCACGTTTAAAAGTATTCTCACGTTTAAAAGTATTCTCACTTTTAAAAGTATTCTCACGTTTAAAAGTATTCTCACATTTAAAGTATTCTCACGTTTAAAAGTATTTTCACGTTTAAAAGTATTCTCACATTTAAAGTATTGTCACGTTTAAAAGTATTCTCACGTTTAAAAGTATTCTCACGTTTAAAAGTATTCTCACGTTTAAAGTATTCTCACGTTTAAAAGTATTCTCACGTTTAAAAGTATTCTCACGTTTAAAAGTATTCTCACGTTTAAAGTATTCTCACGTTTAAAAGTATTCTCACGTTTAAAAGTATTCTCACATTTAAAGTATTCTCACGTTTAAAAGTATTCTCACGTTTAAAAGTATTCTCACATTTAAAGTATTCTCACGTTTAAAAGTATTCTCACGTTTAAAAGTATTCTCACGTTTAAAAGTATTCTCATAAGCGTTCTAAAAACAGATGATATGGTCACAATACATTGAGAAAGCGTCCTAAAATGATATGAGTGCTTTCTGCTCAGTGTAATGCGCTGTAAAATGCAGCCTGTGGAAATTCAGTCTGGTAGACCACCTGCTGCAGCCTGTCCAAGCCGGCCCCTCTCATCCTCGGCCAACAACTATCCCTTTTAGGGGCCACGGTGTCTGAGTGGATAGCACTCTCGCCCCCTTGTCTGCATAGGTTTCCTCCGGGTACTCCGGTTTCCATCCATCCATCCATCCATTTTCTTCCCCTTAATCCATTTCTGGGTCGGGGGGGTGGCAGTCAGAGCTGCACCCAGTCACAGAGCACCAGCCCTCCATTGGAGGGCTGGTGACGCTGTCCACGCGTGGATGTCCACGCTGGAAACTCCACCGGAGTTTCCGGTTTCCCCTACCACTAAAAACATGTGCAATAGGTCTGGCATTTGCCTCCTGTACTGGCCCCGCTCCCATCTCTGTGTGGAGTGAGAGACAAAAAAATAACAATAGTAAACCGCTTTGTGACTCTGGGCTGTGAAAGGCGCTATATACAGAAAAATATAAATTACTTAAAATAAACATTACTTTTCCAGCCTCGCAAGGAGTTCATTCTGGCGTCACTTTTGTCTTCTCACGGCTCGCAACCACCACCAGTACCTATGTCTAATGCCACCACCAGTACCTATGTCTAATGTCACCACCAGTACCTATGTCTAATGCCACCACCAGTACCTATGTCTAATGTCACCACCAGTACCTATGTCTAATGCCACCACCAGTACCTATGTCTAATGTCACCTCCAGTACCTATGTCTAATGTCATCACCAGTACCTATGTCTAATGCCACCACCAGTACCTATGTCTAATGTCACCACCAGTACCTATGTCTAATGTCACCTCCAGTACCTATGTCTAATGTCATCACCAGTACCTATGTCTAATGTCACCACCAGTACCTATGTCTAATGTCACCTCCAGTACCTATGTCTAATGTCATCACCAGTACCTATGTCTAATGTCATCACCAGTACCTATGTCTAATGCCACCACCAGTACCTATGTCTAATGTCACCACCAGTACCTATGTCTAATGTCACCTCCAGTACCTATGTCTAATGTCATCACCAGTACCTATGTCTAATGTCATCACCAGTACCTATGTCTAATGTCATCACCAGTACCTATGTCTAATGCCATCACCAGTACCTATGTCTAATGCCATCACCAGTACCTATGTCTAATGTCATCACCAGTACCTATGTCTAATGTCACCACCAGTACCTATGTCTAATGTCTAATGTCACCACCAGTACCTATGTCTAATGTCATCACCAGTACCTATGTCTAATGTCACCACCAGTACCTATGTCTAATGTCATCACCAGTACCTATGTCTAATGTCATCACCAGTACCTATGTCTAATGTCACCACCAGTACCTATGTCTAATGCAACCACCTGTACCTATGTCTAATGTCATCACCAGTACCTATGTCTAATGTCATCACCAGTACCTATGTCTAATGTCACCTCCAGTACCTATGTCTAATGCCACCACCAGTACCTATGTCTAATGTCATCACCAGTACCTATGTCTAATGTCATCACCAGTACCTATGTCTAATGTCACCACCAGTACCTATGTCTAATGTCACCACCAGTACCTATGTCTAATGTCATCACCAGTACCTATGTCTAATGCCACCACCAGTACCTATGTCTAATGTCATCACCAGTACCTATGTCTAATGTCACCACCAGTACCTATGTCTAATGTCACCACCAGTACCTATGTCTAATGTCACCACCAGTACCTATGTCTAATGTCATCACCAGTACCTATGTCTAATGTCACCACCAGTACCTATGTCTAATGTCACCACCAGTACCTATGTCTAATGCCACCACCAGTACCTATGTCTAATGCCACCACCAGTACCTATGTCTAATGTCATCACCAGTACCTATGTCTAATGTCACCACCAGTACCTATGTCTAATGTCACCACCAGTACCTATGTCTAATGTCACCACCAGTACCTATGTCTAATGTCATCACCAGTACCTATGTCTAATGTCACCACCAGTACCTATGTCTAATGTCACCACCAGTACCTATGTCTAATGCCACCACCAGTACCTATGTCTAATGCCACCACCAGTACCTATGTCTAATGTCATCACCAGTACCTATGTCTAATGTCACCACCAGTACCTATGTCTAATGTCACCACCAGTACCTATGTCTAATGTCACCACCAGTACCTATGTCTAATGTCATCACCAGTACCTATGTCTAATGCCACCACCAGTACCTATGTCTAATGTCATCACCAGTACCTATGTCTAATGTCACCACCAGTACCTATGTCTAATGTCATCACCAGTACCTATGTCTAATGTCACCACCAGTACCTATGTCTAATGTCACCACCAGTACCTATGTCTAATGTCACCACCAGTACCTATGTCTAATGCCACCATCAGTACCTATGTCTAATGTCACCACCAGTACCTATGTCTAATGTCATCACCAGTACCTATGTCTAATGTCACCTCCAGTACCTATGTCTAATGTCATCACCAGTACCTATGTCTAATGTCACCACCAGTACCTATGTCTAATGTCTAATGTCATCACCAGTACCTATGTCTAATGTCACCACCAGTACCTATGTCTAATGCCACCACCAGTACCTATGTCTAATGTCACCACCAGTACCTATGTCTAATGCCACCACCAGTACCTATGTCTAATGTCACCACCAGTACCTATGTCTAATGTCACCACCAGTACCTATGTCTAATGTCATCACCAGTACCTATGTCTAATGTCATCCCCAGTACCTATGTCTAATGTCACCACCAGTACCTATGTCTAATGTCACCACCAGTACCTATGTCTAATGTCACCTCCAGTACCTATGTCTAATGTCATCACCAGTACCTATGTCTAATGTCATCACCAGTACCTATGTCTAATGTCACCACCAGTACCTATGTCTAATGTCATCACCAGTACCTATGTCTAATGTCATCACCAGTACCTATGTCTAATGTCATCACCAGTACCTATGTCTAATGTCACCACCAGTACCTATGTCTAATGTCATCACCAGTACCTATGTCTAATGTCACCACCAGTACCTATGTCTAATGCCACCACCAGTACCTATGTCTAATGTCATCACCAGTACCTATGTCTAATGCCATCACCAGTACCTATGTCTAATGTCATCACCAGTACCTATGTCTAATGTCACCACCAGTACCTATGTCTAATGCCACCACCAGTACCTATGTCTAATGTCACCACCAGTACCTATGTCTAATGTCATCACCAGTACCTATGTCTAATGTCACCACCAGTACCTATGTCTAATGTCATCACCAGTACCTATGTCTAATGTCACCACCAGTACCTATGTCTAATGTCACCACCAGTACCTATGTCTAATGTCATCAACAGTACCTATGTCTAATGCCACCACCAGTACCTATGTCTAATGTCACCACCAGTACCTATGTCTAATGTCACCACCAGTACCTATGTCTAATGTCACCACCAGTACCTATGTCTAATGTCACCACCAGTACCTATGTCTAATGTCACCACCAGTACCTATGTCTAATGTCACCTCCAGTACCTATGTCTAATGTCACCTCCAGTACCTATGTCTAATGTCACCTCCAGTACCTATGTCTAATGTCACCTCCAGTACCTATGTCTAATGTCACCTCCAGTACCTATGTCTAATGTCACCACCAGTACCTATGTCTAATGTCATCACCAGTACCTGTGTCTAATGTCATCACCAGTACCTGTAGTTATCTGTGTTGTGAATATTATCCCATACTTGCGTTATTGCACTGGTTAGACGCTAAACTGTTTTTTGTTGCATTGTTCTGACTTTGTAATGACAATAAAGTTGAATCTAATCTAATCTGTTTATTGAGGTTACACTGTACTTATAGTAACACACCGTGCTTTTCCGTAGTTTTCTTGTATGTACTAATTCTTACTCTCTGACTGTACTTTTTAAAATTAAATTATAAGTTTGCAGATGACTCAATAAGGATATCCAACACAAATCCAAAGAATAAAAAAACAATGTTTGTACATGTTTTACTTCCAATCCCCTTCACACACAAATACAGACACACAGACACACGCTCACACACACAGACAGACACACACACACGCTCACCCAAACACACACACACACACACACACGCACACACACACACACACACACACAGACACACACACCTCACTTAAGGCAAAAAGTAAAACATAACTACTTTTAAGTGTTATTTTATTTGACAGTTGGAACGTCTACAGTAATAGTCATAATAAAAACTATTGTTTCCGTTTGAGCTCGGCCTCGGACGGTTGCAGCTGTTTGGATCCTGTAAAGACGTTATCAACGCTAAACTTGTCTGGCAGGAACTTTGTCACAATATTATTCATTTAAATGACCCATTTCATAATTACATATATATTTACTACAGGTACTATAATTAGTTTAAATAATAGGTCATCTATAAATAATAGTTTAAACTACAACAGGCAAGCACAAACAGAAGAGTATAGACCTGAGATCATTACAAACAGTAGTATTCAGAGCCGTCAGAAAAGTAGTTCCAACAAATGTACTCAACGGAACGTAACAGAAATGAGGATAAAGGTGCGTAGGTTAGTGTAAACTGAACAAAAGCAGACATGTATACGGTACTTGTATACATACACATGTATACGGTACTTGTATACATACACATGTATACGGTACTTGTATACATACACATGTATACGGTACTTGTATACATACACATGTATACGGTACTTGTATACATACACATGTATACGGTACTTGTATACATACACATGTATACGGTACTTGTATACATACACATGTATACGGTACTTGTATACATACACATGTATATGGTACATGTATATGGTACTTGTATACATACACATGTATATGGTACATGTATATGGTACTTGTGGACATAAAAATGTATAGCATAGTTCTGTAAATAATGTTCTTTTCAAAAGCAACATTTGTGCAAAATGTTTTCCAGAGTAGTCTGAGTTTATAGTTGGTGCTGTGCGTCAGTTCCAGGGATGAGCTCAGCCCCAAAGAAGGTTTTAGTCTCGTATGTGTCGACCAGGTGCTGATGCTGCAGCTTCACTCTCAGCACAGTCTTCTCATCCAACCTGAAGGTCCCACTGGTGCTTATAGACTTAGTCCAGTCGTGTTTGCAGCTCATGGTATCCTGGCTCTCCAGCAGCGTCCTGAAGTCCCTGTAGCTGCCAGCGTAGCGCTCCACAGAGATCTTCAGCTGCAGGAAGTCGTCGACGCACATTTCCTTGATGTGACATGAGTCACACTGATCGAAGTCGAAGGTGACCTGCAGGTACAGCCTGTACAGGCCGTCACTGGGCACGCTCAGGTTTCCATTGGACAGCGCCATGCCTCCTAGAATGTGACCGACCCCATTGTTCGAGAACTTAGGGCCAGAGCAACACTCTGAAGAAACTGCAGGAGACAACAGACTCAGGTTAATATCATTCACACTGATCATCTGTATGTAGTCATTCTGCTACTTTAGCGCTTCAAGGAGTTAAATATCAGAATTACTACTTTCACTCCTGAATCCGGGACACTTTTTATACAAACATTTGTCTCACATCTTTACTTTATTGATTATATCTTATATCTTTATGAGGTTTCTGAAAAGCTCTGGGGCCTAAAGACTAAATGATGTCTTTGCTCAGAAGATGCACATTTCACAGTATGAGCGTTACATTACATTATATTACAGTTTGAAACTGTGTTGTTCCATGTTTCCCATAGTGCACCGCTCTCCTTTAGGACAACACATGGGAATGGGAGGAAACATAAAATTGGCCGATCGGTAGTAAGCAGAGTGGTGCGCAGCGTAAACACATGATGCCACACCTCGCATTGGGGAAGTTTCAGATGACTCCAGTGATTCACACGGCATCATCAAGAATAAATTTACTATATGTGGACGCGTGTGACGTGGAATGTGTTTCCTGGTGCTGACACTGACAGTGATGTAATGTCTGTATAGCTTACTTGCCAACAGGGCACTGGGCAGTGACGAAACACTGTCCGCCTGGAGCTTCTCATGCTGAGCCTCTGGAAAAAAACAGTCATGAAAAATGAGAGAGAGTGAGAATGATGAAAGTGTGAGAGTAACTATGAAGTGAACTTACCGGGTAAACTGGGAACACCTCCAAGCTCCTGTAAGAGAGAGGAGTCATTCATAGTTTCACTCATCTGTTTTAAAGTCTGTATAGTTTAGATTAGAAAAAAATTGAAGCTGCTAAAACAACAGGGCTGTCATAAATATCATCATAATTATCATTAATACTACTTCTCACTGTCTGAAAGTAAATCAGACAAAGGTTCTACAGTCGTAGGGTTACTATTGTAGATAATAGTAAAATAGGAACATTATTTTAGCAGTGGATTTAATGCAAAGTTCACTAAGTGACACATCTCTTGTCAAATAAGCAAATAAATGACAAAAAAAAATACAATTAAACGTGTTGAGACCAGAGAAAGATCAAAGTTCCTTTTATTTAAATTGTGCAAGCGACTGCTTTCAGTTTCAAACTCATTATTTACGAATGACTGTGTTGTTATTTGTTTCATATTTTTGACAACACTCACAGCAGGACCTGCAGAAGTGATTGATATGACGACATAAACCACAAGATTTGGGTTCAAACTGATAGAAACTATGAACTTAAAGTGCCTCAAAGTGGTGCAACCACAGGTGCAACACAATGAAGACAGAAGTGATACACAGGTAGGACTGTGTCCCAAACTTATGATCACACATGGTTCAAAGTGCTAAAACTAAACAATCAGACCAACTTCCAAAAGTGACAGTAGGTCTGCAGTCTCATGTTCTGCTCAGGATCAGAAACACTCTGCAAAGGTACAGTGTGGTCTTACCGTTCTGCCGTGAAGGCGCCCGGCGGATCCAGCGGATCCAGCGGATCCAGCTGATCCAAACAGCAGTAGCGTCAGAATGGCCAGCACCAAACACAGCAGCAGCGCCAGGCACACGGACATGACGCGCACCGTGCGCAACAGCCGCATCTGGAAACGCATGGGGAGACCGTAGTCTGTTACGGGGAGACCCATGTGGAGACCCGTGTGGAGACCCGTGTGGAGACCCGTAGGGAGACCCGTGTGGAGACCCGTAGGGAGACCCGTAGGGAGACCCGTAGGGAGACCCGTAGGGAGACCCGTGTAGAGACCCGTGTGGAGACAGGTTTGGAGGAGCGTATCCTGTGCGCAGGCATCGTCTGGACGTCCTTGAGTATGCATCGCTGCCTGAGGCTCTTGTCCGAGTCCTGCAGCGGCCGCATTTATCCTGTAGTGTCGCCCACGTTGTCCTCGTGTGTGTCTGGCTTTGTGTCTGTGTGCGGAGTTTCAATGATCGGTCGGAGTTTCCTGTTTCAGGGTTTGGCAAAACGTGATTGATCTCGGATTAGAGCCACCCACAACTTTCTCCTGGTTCGTGCCTGAGGTGAATAGTTTGGTATGTTAAGAGGTTGGCTTGTGCACAAAAGTTTGGCATACCCAAATGTCTTTGCTTATTTAAAAACACATCTTACATGTCACATGCTTGTGTGATGCATCATTTTAAAGCTAGAGCCTTCTAGTTTATGTAAATATACACTAAAATAATGTATGTCATTCCTATTTCACTCTGCATCCTTTGACGTTTGGGAAAAAACCTAATTTTTTAGCCTCGCCTAACATTTTCGATTTCTAAAGGCCCTAAAAAGGCATACTTCATTGTAAGTTCACAATATTCAAACCCTGTGGTCATTGTGTTGTTGACAACAACTGTCTAAAGTTTCAGACTTCTAAGTTATATAGTTTTTATGCAGTTTCTCTTTTTTCAGTTTTTATCTTTTTTAAGTAGTGCCATTAAAAACCAATTTGGCACAAAGTGGGCACAAAGTGTGCACAAAGTGTGCACAAAGTGTGCACAAAGTGTGCCAAATTGCCTTACTGACATTTCATCATCATAAAAAAACATCTTTTATTTTTGGTACTTATAAGTTACTAATCTGTGTGATTTTTTCCTAAAAAAATTAAAAGTTTATTTTTTATGAGTGTAAATGCATATAATATATGCGCTGCGCTGAGATTATTATTTTTTTTTCCTTTATTGACTCAAAGTCTTGCAGAGGGGACATGACATAGAACAATAAAACAATGTATGCATTAACTTGGGGATAGTACAATTGAGGCTGATGTTAAACAGACACATAAGAAAAGATGGTTTTCCATCACGTGCTTATTACCCATAATTATTTGTGCGAACGCCATGTTGTATGTCTGGCTTATATTGCACGGATCATTTGTCCCCATGTCATCTAAAGCCATGAATTCGGCCGACACTGACCGCGTTGAGTGTAATGATACACTGGAGTAATCTGTGAGGCAAGATCCTTGGAGAAATTGAGAGTGATCGGAGATTTTCACTTTTACAATAAAAAAGATCATGATGTGTATGATGCAATATTTCTTTCAATCAATAATTTATTTTGAACGAGCAGTTGATATCACAGGCCGTAAATCACTTCTGTCTTCCACCCGGCGACTTGACTGACAATATGGCCAACTGCGGGATTGTGGGTAGTGCGTGACGTCAATGGAAAACCATCTATAGGATGCAGACAGTTCTACAACAAAAGGAATTTAGACACAGAGGCACCAATTTCTTTTGCAATGGCAGATTTAAGCAATTTTAACGAGGAATAGTGGATTCTGAAATCATTGAAAAAACAAGGGCTTGAAACAAGGGCTTGACTTTCTCCATTTGCTACAATGAATATGGTTGCGCTGCTCCGAGAGCGTCTCTGTCCCTGCCTTTACGCACACTTCTAGAGGCAGACTTCAATGGAGTTCCCCCATGTCCCACCCATTGCTAGAAAGCTTTCCCTATTGGCTACTTAGACATGTCAATCATTCGGCAAAAGAACACTTCCCTAGCCATCGCGGGCGCGTATCTCCTCAGGGAAGGTCTCATTTTGTAGCTAACGAGTTGGGAAACACGAGCATTGCCTGTGTTTGGGGAAAACTAAAGCTGAAACTTCGCTAACAGTGAAAAAGGAGCATCTGTGTCCTTTCAGAACGTTTTTTTCGCTAAAGATAAATGCACGATTATACTTTGGGAAACACAAGTGGATGTTCTTTTTCCATGGACATTTACGGAGGGAAAGAGCCATAGCAAGGATGGGGGAAGTCCCATTTGTTTCTGCAGTACAAGACGAAAGGTAAAAAACTTATACAGATGTGATTTATTTTGTGCCCATATTATGCGTTATATCTTTTGAATGCAAAGTCTGATATTGTTTACACTTATACATAAATGTAGATAGGAGAATAAGCTTTAAAATCATTTACAGCCCTCTGGGTTAGAAGTTCAAAATACATCTGCTATTGCCAGCAGAACATTTTAAAAATGAAAACGTCCCTCCGGAGGGACCCTCTGTGTGTCTTCTCACGACAGAGATAATACAAGAGTCTTAGTACTCAGAGGAGGGACTAGGAGACCAGCTCCTATGTGTACTTCACTTTGACAGTCAATGGTCAAACTTATTTATAAATCACTTTCCAAACAAACCAGGTGCTTTCATCAACAGTTTTTTTTCCCTGATGAATGTACATATTTCTGACATTATAATATTATTATTATTATTGTTATCTATCAACCATTTTGTGAATTAGATGAAGTGACAAAACAAGGGCTGTCTCATAGGGCTATGTTTCATCTGAGTTATAACGTAACTCAATATACACCGTTCTAATTAATCAGCCTGTCCAGATAAACATAAACACCGTTTATGTTTCAAAACAGAAAAGGTAGACGTAGTCTATAACGGGTTGTATCAAGTACTAACTGTGCATCCCAATCCTCGTAAAGGTGTCCTCCACACCTTTACGATGCAACCAAAATAAAGGGTTGTAAAAACACAACAGGAAACTCTGTTATCTAAGAATCTGCTGACAATGTCACTGCGGTGAGATCTGACTTTGCTCCACATTCTCACATACCACCAGTGTTGGAAAAGTTACTGTGGAAAAGTATTTAGTTACATACTGTATTAAAGATCTATTCAGCTGGTTTTACCTGCACTCACGTGTCTTGTTTATTTGACTGGCACAGTGGCTGGAAAATCAACAGAATCTGGATTTAGACCTAATCATTCCACAACTACAGCCCTTGTTAATCTCTCAAATGACATATACTGTATACTGCACTCGACATCAAAACATCACTGGAACTATCTTCATGGACTTCACCAAGGCTTTCGACACTGTTGACCACTCCCTCTTACTGGACAAGCTATATTCAATATGTCTACCCAATAGTTCCTTGCTGTGGTTCAACTCCTACTTATCACATACAGGAATCCCTTCAAAATGACTTTGACCATTTACAAAATTGGCTTATCCAAAACAATCTTATTATGAACAGTAAAAAGTCATACAGTATGTTGTTCAGGAAACCAGCGGGGACGAACCTACAAAATCTTTCAATACAATATTTAGATAAAACTCTTCTGCAAAACACTGAAGTATTCAAGTATCTCGGGCTATGGCTTGACCCAAAACTCTCTTTCAAACCACACATAGATCATATACTAAATAAAACCCATGCTCTTCTGGCTCAGCTTCGCAGGTCAAGCAGTTGTTTCACATTCGACATCAGGAAAAGAATAGTTCAGCAACTTGTGCTGCCAATAATTGACTACGGTGACGTAGTCTATCAACATACTACTGATACTGTATGTATCAGTAGTGCCCTTGACCACTCTCACAAACTCACTCTGCAGATTCACACTCCGATGCACTTATTTCACTCATCATTGCTCCCTATACTCTTCACTGAGTTGGTTACAACCCAAAGCAAGAAGACAGTTTCATTGGTTTATCTTCTTGTATAAATGTATTTACCTTGATATACCTGATTACCTAAAACAACATATGGTTCCATTTAGAACCACACATTCTTTAAGAAATTTGAATTCTCCGTATTTCAGAATCCCCATTGTACAAAGAGAGGTGGGAAAGAGGGCTTTTCGTTTTAAAGCGGCTCATGACTGGCTCTTTCACTTCCTCCTCCGTCGAGCAAGGACGTGTCTTAGTCCGCTCCTGCTTCTGAACGGCTTGCTATCTCCTGTTTTTGTCTTTTTTCCTGGAGTTTTGCCACAGACAACTTTAACAGAATGGAAATGATTAATTGGTCCCTCAACGCAATTGATTCTATCTTTTCAACACGTAAGCGTGGGTCTGGAGAGCCCGTGTGCCCGGACGGGACCTCACCAGCGGGGTATACTCTTGACAGCTGGAACAAGTTTCAGCCCCTCTGTCTGTCGACCCTGTCCATTGAAGATTCGGAAGACGTATATATCTTTGGCATTTTGGTGGTGGGAATCCTCCTGTTTGGGTTTGGAGCGATCCTCTTCTACCACAAATTCGGAGGCATGGCAGTTCGCAAGATTCACGACCTGCTGGCCGACAAAATTGATGGGATGTACAAGGAGCTAAGCCGCGTCGTGGTTGAGAGTGCCGTGTCTGGACAACGGAGAGTGGTGTTGGTGGAACAGTTGATCAAAGATCTCGCAGCTCGTTCACTCGATGGGCATAAAACTCTGGAATTGAGATTGAATGACATTGTTTGTCAGGCTTGAACTCTCTGACCCGGCTTGGATTTGCCCCTGTGTACGGAGTCTGAGGGCGCCGTAATTCGGTTTAATTGGAATTAATAGCCTGTTTTTGATGCTACATTGCATATTATATTGTTTTTTCTCCTGCTGTGTCTTCTCTCCACTCTTATCTCACATTCCTCGCCCAAGGCCATAAACAAGGTCCCACAATCTACAACAACTCACACTATTTCAGTCTCCAGCAAGGATCCCTCACCCCCGCCTCCCTCTACCTATCCATCTTGCTCCCTCCCTCCCCTCCATTCCTCATTGTTTTCCTACTCACCCCCTCCCTGATCCCGCCCCCCTCTGACAGCTACATTGGGCAGGCAGTCGGAGGTGCTCATCCCGAGAAAAAAATCCGTGGTTTATAAAAAGCACAATGTGTCTATCCAATTGTCTGTGAACTGTATGTTATTGCTCTCTGCTGTTTCTTGCTGCACACAGCGCCGCAAATGGCGAAGTGGCACGCTCTCTGCCAAGACAATTTCCAAGTGATAACTTTGTTACTCACGTGGCAATAAAAATGATTCTGATTCTGATTCTGAATAATCTGCCCATGGAACTGCGATCACTATCCTCCCTGCCACAGTTTAAAGCAGTTCTTCATAAGACTAAATGTATCATGTGCCTGTTTCTAACATAATGTTTTCAATGTGTACTTTAACTGTGTTGAAAACAATTATAAGATTATATTCAACGGTTGGGGCTCTCAATCTTCTACAATTTATAATCAAGTTAATATAGCTCTGAAACCCTTGGATAGTGTTAGCAGTGGGGGGCTGAGGGGGGACACTGGAAGTGCACAAATAACATCCACAGTCATTCAACAGACATTCAGTCTGTTGAATGAATGTGGATGTTATTTGTTGGAAACTTTGTTCCTTTTTTTTCCTGTAAAATATAAAATATTTGATTCTGTCATGTTGTCCCAGGACTCCCTCAAAAAAGAGATGGTTCATCTCAAGGGGTTATCCTTAAGAATAAATAAATAAATTGTAGCTTCGGGCTAACGTCCAAGAGTCTGGTTCGGTATCGGTTTGGTGTAAGTTTAGGTTCACTTTGAGTGAACTCTGAGTTTCCTGCTGCTGAAAAGACTTTAGGACCAGTAGCTGTGTTAACATGCTCCACATGGTAACTCTGGAGCAGGTTCAAGGCATCAAAAACGCCATTGTCTCCAATCCACACAATCCAACTGCCAGCAAGGCTCGTTGAGCTAACTCACTTTGCACTTGTAGATAAAAAATCTGTCCAAGAGATAATCACAAATCATTATACATCCAGGCTGCATGTGGAGCTTGTGAGCTCCACATGCAGCCTGGATGTACTACCCACTAGATTTCTGAAGTCTGTTCTGAGCAGTCCGTTACCTTCACTCAGAGATAGTAAACATGTCCCTTCATTCTGGAATATTCACAAAGGCCCTGAAAACTGCAGTCATCAGGCCCCTGCTAAAAAAGAGCAGCCTGGATGCCACGGTACTTAACAACTATCGTCCCATCTCAAATCTGCCATTTATGGGGAAAGTCCTTGAAAAAGTTGTCTACCAACAGCTTACTAGATTTCTTATAATCAACCACTCTGGTGGGTGGTTGATTATAAGATCACAGCACTGAGACTTCTCTTGTTAAGGTTACAAACGATATCCGGCTGAACACTGACGCAGGCAAAGTCTCAATCTTAATCTTGTTAGATCTGAGTGCTGCCTTTGACACCGTCGACCATGAGATCCTCTTACAGAGACTAGAGGACTGGGTTGGAGTCGCTGGCACCGCCCTAAGTTGGTTTAGGTCTTACCTTGAGGACAGGAAGTACTTTGTGGAGATTGGAAACTGTGTCTCAGATCATATGGCCCTGACCTGTGGAGTCCCACAGGGGTCGATCCTGGGACCTCTTCTTTTCAATCTCTACATGCTGCCGTTAGGTCAGTTAATACGCAGAAACGAAGTTTCCTATCATAACTATGCAGACGACACTCAGATCTATGTCTCACTGACTGCAGGAGAACATGGACCAGTGGACTCACTGTGGATGCAAAACAACTTCCTTCAGCTAAACGCAGACAAAACTGAAATGATTGTCTTTGGTCCCCAGAAACAAAGAGAGAGTGTCATCTGTCACCTCTAGTCTCTTTCCCTAAAACAGGGGTCCCCAAACTTTTTCCTGTGAGGGCCACATTACTTTTCCCTTCTTCGATGGGGGCCGGGTCAGTTTGTAACAGAAAAAGTGTGATGATTGCAGCGTTGAAATAGTTACTACTTTTTATTGCAAAAGTCCAACTTTTAATTGGTTGACAATATGAAATTATCACCTTGTTTCTATTCTATGTAAAAAATAAATAGAATCACTGACTCAAATGTGGACATCTGAAAAAATACATCACAAACTTCTGCAAAGCTCATTCCGTCAAATCATCAACGTTACATAAAATAAGCAGGGCCACGGTAGGAAACTTGTCTAATGTATATAACAGTTATGTTCTAGCAACTTCTAATGGAGAGAGGGGTTTGAGTCCTGACTAGAACCAGGAAGTACGACCACATTAGTCCTGACTAGAACCAGGAAGTATGACCACATTAGTCCTGACTAGAACCAGGAAGTACGACCACATTAGCCCTGACTAGAACCAGGAAGTACGACCACATTAGCCCTGACTAGAACCAGGAAGTACGACCACATTAGTCCTGACTAGAACCAGGAAGTACGACCACATTAGTCCAGTCCTCAGGTCTCTGGACTGGCTTCCTGTGGCTCAGAGAATAGACTTTAAAACAGCTCTGCTTGTTACAAGTCTCTCCATGGCCTCGCACCAAAATATATTAGTGACATGTTAGTCCCATATGAACCAGCCCGGACTCTGAGGAGCACAGGGACTGGACTCCTGCTGGGACTCTGAGGAGCACAGGGACTGGACTCCTGCTGGGACTCTGAGGAGCACAGGGACTGGACTCCTGTTAGTGCCCAGAGTCAGAACTAAACATGGGGAGGCTGCTTTTCAGATTCATGCTGCTAAAATCTGGAACAATCTTCCTGAAGATGTGAGACAGGCCTCCTCTCTGACAATGTTTAAAACCAGGTTAAAGACAGTTCTGTTTAGCTGTGCATACAACTGAGGGATTTTATATTTTTATCTTTCTTTTTAATGTTCTGTGATTATTTATGATTTTTTACTTGCCTTGCCTAAATAGTGCAAATCATTGTATGGCAGGGAGTTTGAATGAATTTGGACACCCTGCTTGACACAATCATTTTAAACAGTACCGCATATTGTCAACTTAAGTCAACCGAGTAACCCACACAAATGCTTCGGTTGAAATAGCAGTACAAAATTAATGGAGCAAAAACTGAAAATATCTTTTGCTGGTCCAAACTATTAAATACAATTAGACTGGATTAGACCTGAGTTTATAAATCATGTTGCATTTGAGATTGTCTTTATGATGTATGTGAATATGTGTTACATAACTATATGTACTGTGCGTAGTCATTGCTGAATCTTACATATTGTCGTTATGTATACTGCTATTTCTGTGGATGTCTCTGACGGAGGAAATCAGCACTTTGTATCTACCCAACTGTATGTTTTGCTTCGCATATGTGAATATTAGTTCATTGCTGGTAGTCTTTGTATATAAACCTGGACAGGGTTATTGTTTATTGTATTTATGTATTTTTATTTTATCCTTTAATTACAAATGTTGTTTTAGATGTCTTGAACCTTTTATTTCATTTTATTTGTATTATTATGATTATTATTTTATTTTTCATTATTTTTATTGTTATTTTAATTTACTATTCTGTTATTATAATCATTATTCATTTATTTAGTCATCAATTTTTTATTGTGAGCTTCTCTGCCCATCACAAGGGAAAGGGGATATGGGGATTAAAAGGCGGATAAAAAGTCAAGTGTGATGCATGCTAATCAGTGCAAAATGCGAATACATTGTCAAACACATTGTCATACTTGAATAAAAAAATTGATCACAAAAAAAGAAATAGCAGTACATTCCATTTCCTTGTGTCAGTTGTGAATAACCATAACTTCAGTGACTGCGTGCCCAGGAAGTAACACAACACAAGGAGCAGTTTTACCCCATTTTATTGGAGCGTTGACATAGTCTCATTATTTACATCATCTTGCATGTCATTTTGAGCCATTGGAATCCTTGTAATCCTGTGTACAGTTTATGGCAAATCAGCAGAGGGCGGAGTACGACAACACAGGAGTGAAAAATAGAAAAGCTGTGCGCAACATGAAGGGGGTGCTTGTCGAGTGACGGTGGGCACACGTTTAGTCTATAGCTGTACAATAGTAATAATAATAATAATAATAATAGTGCTATTCACAACCGTATGTACAGTAGCCAAAGTATTTACAGTGGTCACATTGGGAACAAAGCCAGACCTGAGGAGATTATCAACTTTCGCTTGCATCACACCTGGTCGCCCGAATGACGCAATGTATACGCGCGTATGTAGTTGTAGATCCGGTAAGCTATAAAGTGTGTTGATAAATGATTGGGAAGTTTGAAAGCACGTGCTGGCTCCATAACAACAGTGTGCGGTGTTTGTGTTTTGCCTTTATGACAGTCGACGATGGCTGTTGGCTGAGGTAGGCAGCAGATTAGATAACGATTATTGTATTGAAAGCATTGCAGGAATCACACTGCCGTTATGTGGATGGTGTATTTGAAACAGTACAAAACACTCCTCTTCGATAACGAGCTGGCACGCATAATAACTTGGAAGCTACGCGAGTGAAAGTCCAGAAAAGTCCATCTCGTCATTTAACCCCTCTCCCAAATTACTCCGCAAAAAGACACACACACACACACACACACACACATACACACTTTACAAGGAAACATATTTTGGCCCATTCGGACAAGATAAAACACCATTGAGCTGACGTACATGTGCAGCATTTCACGCGAAACCAATAAATAATAAAAATTCATTAAATAACAATCATTGTCTTAAGTTCACTCTCCTTCAAGTGATGGAAATTATAACTTAAAAATAGTAGTTAAAAAAAAAAAAAAATCTGTGAAATGCTTTGCTCCTTTTCCAAGACGTCCTGTTCCATTGGGCCTCTCCAGTTCAATCGTCAATCATATCCGACCACGCTTGCAAACTGAGCGTTTTTTATTGGGGAACCATCTTGAATTTGGTAACTTTTTCCAGCAGCTTTGAGTGATATAATAATTTACAGTTTTACGTTTTTTTAATTCCAACTAAGCCTTATAGCAGTTCCCTTGCGTCGTGAGGGCCAGCTGACCGTTCGGGGCCACCTCGTTGGCTTCGTCCTCCAGCAAACCCGATACGTCCGCGTTGGGGATGCTGTCGTGGTAACTGCTAAAGCTAATGTTGTCCTCCTTCAGCTCGATGGTCCAAAACGGCGCGTTGAGCTTGCGATTTTGGTACTCGCGGTAGGTGTAGACCCCGCCCACGAAGCCGAGCAGCAGCAGCACCACCAGTATGATGACCGCCAGGATGATGATGTTGAATTGTGTCCAGGAGACTTCGGTGAGGGCGGCCGTGGTGTTGTCCGTGGGGCTGCCAAGGCTGGTGAGGAGGGCCTGGGTGGTGGTCGGGCTCAAGGACGAGGTGTTGGAGGTGGAAGGGGGCAGCGCCTTTGGGCCAGAGGTGGAGGCGGAAGTGGATCTGGTCGCGGGAGACGTGGGAGCCTCTGTGGTGGTGGTGGTGGTGGTGGTGGTCTGGACAGGTGTGGGAGGAAGCAGGGGATCTGATGAGAGAAGAATAAATTCAGATGTAAGATCAGTAAACGTATTAAAAAAGGCTAATCTATTCTAATCCAACATGAATGATGAGAGATTTTGTCCACTTGGGCAAAGCAATTTATTTCATATGTAGCTGGTGTAGCCCCCACTGAAATATCAAGGCTATGCTCTCCCTCAGAGAGCAGCCGTCCTCCTGTGGACTCACCACCTGCAGAGGGTCAGTGAGGGGCTGGTGCTATGAGACTTGGGTGGCATCTCTGATTGCCACCCCCCTGACCCAGAAATGGATTAAAGGGTAGAAAATGGATGGATGGATGGATGTAGCTGGTGCGCTTTTTATAGCAGTCTCCTTAATAGTCCAAAAAGTACTGTGACCTCGTGCTTCTGTTGCTCTAGTGCAGGGGTCACCAACGCGGTGCCCGGGGGCACCAGGTCGCCCGTAAGGACCAGATGAGTCGCCCGCTGGCCTGTTCTAAAAACAGCTCAAATAGAAGCACTCAGACTAGTTAGTGTATACTCGCGCGGCGCGGAGCTTACGGAGGTGACGTGACGTCACTCGCGCAACGCGTTGGTCCCCGCGAGGCCCTTACGTCGCCTGCCGCGCAGCATCAACATTTTTGAACTACTGCGGGTCACCGCAAGGAAGCTCCGCTGTGATTGGTCCGTGTGTGTGTTTTGGAAGGAAGCACGGAGCAGCTGCAGGGAGCATGGACGAGGGACTATGGAGCAGAGAGCTTTGTGCTTCGAAGGAACCGAAGGAAAAGTAGTTTGGGCTCAGAGCCTGATATACAGGAGACTGTTGCATATCTAACATATATATAAACTTATAAACTGTGCAGTCGTTTGTTTTGCACTGTTCCTGTCTTTGTTTGAATCGTAGCTGCGTCTGTTCCATTCCTCCTGCATAACTATGTTTCCAACAAGAACTGTGTCTTTAATCACAGCATCACAGTTAAATGAGTTGAAACGATGAGTTTAGAACGGTCACATAAACCTACAGTAGAAACACATGTAACGATCTCAAACTGTTCATGTTTTTGTTCTGAAGAGGAGAAAGTAGCAGCGTAAATGGGATTTGGTTTCTAAACTCCTGTGAGATAGCCATCACGTGTGACGTGATTTATTAAAAAAATTGAGAGTTGACTTTTGTATTTTACATCAGTTATTATTTGTACAAACATGGTGCAAAGTAATTCATGATTTGATAAAAAAAATGTAGTGGCTAGCTAGTTAAAATGGGATATTGTGATTTCACGAGACTGTCTTAGAAGTGATCATTTGAAAATGTTGAACTTGAAAAATGTGAACTTAGAGCAAATATAGAAATAAAGTGTTGCATAATGATATGTATCTGTTTCTATATATATTTATTGTGAGAAATCATGAAGATGATCAGTGTTTCCACAAATATAAATATCATTAATTATTAATAATAACAGAGGTAAAGGTAATTTGAGCAAATTGGCTATTTCTGGCAATTTATGTAAGTGTGTAACAAACTGGTAGCCCTTTGCATTTATCAGTACCCAAGAAGTAGCTCTTGGTCTCAAACAGGTTGGTGACCCCTGCTCTAGTGGCTTCAGCTCTGTGCGTTTTATTTTACCACCAGAGATCACGAGGGATGAGTCAACAAGACATACCCCACAAGACCTCCGCCGGCTTTATGCATTACCACATTTAGACATTTCTCCCATGCATATTATAAGGATGAGTAACTAACTTCAGTCAAAAACATTTAAACAAATATAAAAGTGTGCGTTTGAGACACCAATAGTATCTCCGGTGTTTCCCTCATGATTCATGAGTCATGATTAAAGAGATATCTTGTGTGACAAACTTGAGGTGGGCGAGGAACAGATTTGCAGGTTCATGCAAGTTAAAGTGATTGTCTGGAGTTTGTCAGAAAGAGACAGAGAGGTGCTTGATTTGAAAAAAACGACACAAGCTCCTCCCCCTTCATTTCTGATTGGTCTACGCCTACGTTTCCGCAACACTTTTAAATGTTTCTCAGGGAACACATTATATATATACATTATTAATACACATGCACGGAGGTTTTCAGAATTATTTGTCAACGTTTTAATGAAAAAAATAATGTTTTTATGCACACAAAAAAGTAATCTCGGCAAACCCGGAACAAGCTATTATTATATACACATCTGCAGAGGATCTGATTATGGATATAGGTTCAGTATATATCTGATTATGGATATAGGTTCAGTATATAAATGATTATGGATATAGGTTCAGTATATAAATGATTATGGATATAGGTTCAGTATATAAATGATTATGGATATAGGTTCAGTATATAAATGATTATGGATATAGGTTCAGTATATAAATGATTATGGATATAGGTTCATATATAAATGGTTATGGATATAGGTTCATATATAAATGATTATGGATATAGGTTCAGTATATAAATGATTATGGATATAGGTTCAGTATATAAATGATTATGGATATAGGTTCAGTATATAAATGATTATGGATATAGGTTCAGTATATAAATGATTATGGATATAGGTTCAGTATATAAATGATTATGGATATAGGTTCATATATAAATGGTTATGGATATAGGTTCATATATAAATGATTATGGATATAGGTTCATATATAAATTATTATGGATATAGGTTCAGTATATAAATGATTATGGATATAGGTTCATATATAAATGATTATGGATATAGGTTCATATATAAATGATTATGGATATAGGTTCAGTATATACATAAGTACATCAGTGCAGTTCCAGAGCCTAATGGAGACTTGATTTGGAGGCTCCACGAAAACAAACAACTGAGCATGAGCAGCTGCGAGCATCAGCGCTGATGATTGACAGCCCTTGGCATGACTCGATTGGTTAACGTGGACGGCACCGTGGATTCTGAGCTATAGCTAAGAGAAGGGAAGGCGGGACTTACCTGTAATATTAGAATTAATAAAATGACTTATTTTATATCAACATTTAAGGCCAGGAGGTCAATTTAACACATTTCCTAAAATTTGCAATTCATTTAAAGTTACAGACCATCACTTAAAAAAAAAAATTAGTGATGACTCAACATTTATTTTAGTTTGTTATAAAAAATGTAAGGTTTAATTTGAGGGACTTTAAATTATTCCCTACTGTGGAACAAATTAAATTCCTATCGTCTGCATCATGCAAAGTCCAATGTATTCACCTTAGCTAAACCTTAGCTACCTCCACCAAAGGGCATGATGGTACGTGTGTGCAAAGGTTTGGGTTTTGTGGAATGGGGAGAAGAATTCTTGTAATTATTTCTTTTACAGATGGTTTTCCACTGATGTCACCCACTACCCACGATTCCAAAGTTCGCCATAGTGCGAGTCAAGCCGCCGCAAGTTGTAGGTAAACAAAGCGGAGCTTTTTTCACTTTTTTGCGCTAAAACATGCCGACTGCCTGCGTCGTTTGGGGGGTGCAGTACCCGTGCAGATTGTGGGGACATTCCGAAGGTCATTACGAGCCAGGGGAGCAACTCAACGGAGAAGAGAACCCTTTTGTTGGCGAGGATCAACCGAGAGGGATTCAACCCTAACCCCCTGAAAGACGGCACTATCAGGTCTGTTCTGACCATTTCATAACAGGTAAGAGCTAAATCTGTGCATGTGTGGTTTATATTCAGAGCTGCCATTTGACTGTGAAACCATGCATATATGGGCCTCAAGCGATCCTCAGTAATGAATGAGAGGGGGAGGAGGAGGAGGAGGAGGGGGGGGGGGGAGGAGAGGTTTCGCAGGTCTTTCCTTCCTGCTGCTGTCAGACTGTACAACGAGAATGTGTAACAGGTAACACAAGTGTCACTGATAATTCACTAGTAACTTTGTCACTAGTCACTTTACCTGTTATCAGTACTACTACAGTATTACATATCTGATATTTACCTGTTATCAGTACTACTACAGTATTACATATCTGATATTTACCTGTTATCAGTACTACTACAGTATTACATATCTGATATTTACCTGTTATCAGTACTACTACAGTATTACATATCTGATATTTACTGTTATCAGTACTACTACAGTATTACATATCTGATAATTCTGCCTTTCACCGTCACTTTACCTGTTGATATTATTTCTGATGTTTATTCTGCTCATATTCATATTCTCATATTCTCCGCTGCTAATGTATAATATAGACATATGTAAATACTCCGAACCAAGTGCAATTATAGCCCAGAGTTTATCTTATTTTATTTTATTTTATCTTAAATTTATTGTCTTATCTTAAATAATAGACTTTGATGTGTGCGTCTGATTATTTCCTTTCTCTGCTGTAATGTGCAACGATGACACTGAAATTTCTCCACTGTGAGACTAATAAAGGTTTATCTTATCTTTATCTTATCTCTTAAAGGGTGGTAGACAGAAGTGATTTACGGCCTGTGATATCAACTGCTTCGTTCAAAATAAATTATTGATTGAAAGAAATATTGCATCATACACATCATGATCTTTTTTATTGTAAAAGTGAAAATCTACGATCACTCTCAATTTCTCCAAGGATCTAGCCTCACAGATTACTCCAGTGTATCATTACAATCAACGCGGTCAGTGTCGGCCGAATTCATGGCTTTAGATGACATGGGAACAAATGATCTGTGCATGTTGCCGTTCGCGCAAAGCATCATGGGTAATAAGCACGTGATGGAAAACCATCTAATAAACATTTTTGGAAGTTTTTGGAATAATTTCTCATACATGGAGAATAACCAGTGCCACAACCAGTAACCAACTGGCCCAGACCTGATCATTCTATAGTAGAGTTTGTTGAGTTTTTTACGGGGCCGATTGATAATGATCAGCAATAATCCTTGTCTGTTTTTGCAAAATTCTTGCGGATACAGACAAAAAAAATTAAAATATAATAATTTACTATAACTATAATAACTATGCAACATTTAAAAACAACAAACTGGAATTTGAAGCCAAATTCTTTCCAAAGAGCCAATCACAAACAAGGAGAGTCCATTCCGTTCAAACTATTGACTAGAATTTAAACCAAATTAGGACGCACCATATTGGCCAGTTTTAGACCAAGTGTTAGAAATGCCCCTCAAGAAAACAATATTCAAACAGTCCATGTTTTTGGCTGGAAGACAGCGCTCTGGAACTCTTTTCTCCTCAGCTCAAACTAAATTGGACTTGGCTGGTTTAAAACACAAACTGAAGCCATTTTATAGTTTTTTACCTTTATTTTTCCTATAATATATAAACGGCACAGTAGCTTCTCTGGGTTCAAATTGTAGTCAAACCAGTCCTTGTGGAGATTGCATGTTCTCCTAGTGTCTGTGTGGATTTCCCCTACCACTGAAAAAATTTACAATAGGTTGCGGCGACCACTGCTCCTGACAGAGGCCCTAAAAGCAGGGGATATATTTTCATACAGGAACAATGACTTTACCTTCACGTTAATGTTATTTTACCTTAACTAATATCTATCTTGTTAGATGATCTTGTTTTAGTGCTCACTGTCCAGTAATGTGAGATGGAAATTCCCCACTGTGGGACTAAAGATTATTTTATCTCATGGAATGTGTTTTAACGGTTGTAAAAGCTCTTTAACATTTATTGCACTTGGCTATAAATGTTGTAGAGTTTCACCAGTTGATTCTGTCCACTTGTCCCCATCAAAGTAATTGAATGCAATAAAAAAACATGCAAAATGGTGAGTCTGACATCATTTCTAGGTCGGGGGGCGACAGTCAGAGATGCCACTATTCACAGAACACCAAAAGGCGTTTACATTTGAATGAAAGTGAATTGGAGCTGGGTTATCTCTGCAGACTTTATGATACCTCTAAACAATGATAAATGTAGAGCACAACAGACATCAACAACATTCTCTGCAGTTCTTCCTTACTTGGCCGTGTGCAGTTGTGCGCTTTGGCGTCTCCCACGTATCCAGGCGTGCACAGCTGGCACTGGGGTCCTGTGGTGTTGTTGATGCAGCTCAGACACTGTCCTGTTTGCGGATGGCAGATCTGGGGGGGCCCTCGGGGGTCCGAGTTGCCGCTGCAGTCACAGGGCACACAGAGGGCGTCCCGTCTGAAGAAGCCTGCGCTGCACTGGGCGCACTGTGGCCCGGTGTACGCCGGCAGGCAGCGGTCGCACACCGCCGACCCGCGGCCATCTGAGGACAGAGAGGAGCGGAAAGAGTGAGGCTGGTGACAATGAAGTAGTAGTAGCAGTAGTAGCAGCAGTAGTAGTAGCAACAATAGTAGTAGTAGTAGTAGTAGTAGTAGTAGTAGCAGTAGTAGTAGCAGTAGTAGCAACAGTAGTAGCTGTAGTAGTAGTAGCAGTAGTAGCAACAGTAGTAGTAGTAGTAGTAGTAGCAACAGTAGTAGTAGCAACAGTAGTAGTAGTAGTAGTACTGCTGGTGCCCAGAGTCAGAACTGAACATAGGGAGGCAGCATTTCAGATTTATGCAGCAGTCTCCCTGAAAATGTAGGACAGGCTTCTTCTGTGACAATGTTCAAATTCAGGTTAAAAACAGTTCTATTCAGCCATGCATGAAACTGATTGTATTTGTACTCCTTTAATGTACTGTGATTATTTATTATTTTAATGCCTTTAATGCCAATCTTATTTTGTTCATCATTTTGAGTTGCCTTGTGTATGAACTGTGCTATTCAAATAAACTTGCAGTAGCAGTAGTTGTAGTAGTAGATTATTGAAAGAGAGGAGACTAAAATACAAATCCTCTATAATCTTTGTAAAATTGAAAAAGAATGAATGAATGTCTGGGCTCTCTCGCCCTGTTTGGGTGGACCACTTGGGATTCTCTGGAAATAAGATCATGCTAGTCAACAGTTAGGCGCAGCTTTTTTGTCTTTCGATAAAAACCAATCATATATAGTTGCAATATTAGTAGTAATAGTAGTAAGGCTGTAGACACAAGACTTGTCTGTGAGGTTAGCACAATGGAGGAGTAGGTCGTGGCGTGGACACTAGATGGAGTAAAAGGAGTCAGTTTTATTTCTATTAGTTTTGTCTATCAATGTCACAGTCAGTATTGAAACCTTGCAAATCTAAAAAACAACTATTGCAACATGATTCTTATTTCGATATATTTGCAACCACTTCTACACTATGACACTGGAGGGGAGCTGATTCTCTGTGCTTTGCCAGGGACAGTGTACAGTAATCAGTAGCCAAAAGGAGAGATGCATTGTACCAGGTTGTAGCAGCCGTCCTAATTTACGCCTGTAGTCCCTGAGCAGGTTGTTGTAAAACAGCCTTACAGTCTGAAGAGGCTGTTGTGGTGCCAGTACATGGACAATGAATGCGCTGCCACATAGTAAATCACACATAGTAACTCATGCATTTCCTTTTTAAATACACAATTCCACTCCTCACCTTTGAAATGTTGCCAGAAAATGACATTATCATTGCGCCAGAGTAAAAACCAGAGCATGTGTGGAGAAAGGGTTCATGTTGCAATATGCAGAAGAGTCACTAGAGGGCGCAAAAGACCAGGGAATAATTGAAGGACAAAGAAATCAGGCGTATTTGACACATTCAAGTGAAATATGCATATTCATCAACTATACTGAACACAACCAGCTGCAACACTGTAGAATTTCACCTCATGCTTTTTTAGCCTGGAATGATTGAAACAGTGTAACGAGGATTAGTGGGCCAATAGAAAATGCAATGATTTAATGATAACTGGAAAATGAAAGGGGAGATTATTGTTTTTGTGAAGCAATTCTGTCTGCATCTCTTTTAAAATGGCTTCACAGGGTAGAAAATAGAGAACAAATGTCAAAAGTATACACAAAAGAGTCTTGAGTCACCCGCATAATCAGCTGAGTGACTACCGCTAATTACAGTGTCAGAATAATAAAAAAGAATTAACAAGTGTCATTTCATTCATTCATTGAAACTAGTATCATGAATGTTTTTACAATTGTATCCTGTGAATATAGAGGTATTTTGAAACCAGACCCCGAACCCCAGGAAGAGAAGCTGTACAGAGTTCCATTGTGTGGTTTGAAAGTTAGGTGTCCCAGATTTAAATCTTTAATTTGACAAAACCCCAAGCTCTATCACTAGAATAACCAAACTAGCAAAAGAACCGTAAAAAGCTGCATCACCCCAGTAGCATTAGTTGTACATACAGTAGTTCTCGATTGTAAAAATACCCCTTATATGTCCCATTTCATCACATCATTGCCGATCAGACAGTGGCCTAGTTGTTGGGATGGCTCCAGTGAAGTCATGTGACCTCCTCCTGATAAGCTTAAGGGGGTCCGCAGTTATATAACCGGGACGAAAAACTACCGATGCCATCCACAGAGGCGTGCATGCATCGTCCTGCAGATACAGAGATGGAAGAGAGCCAGCGTCAGTGTGGGGTTGTGAGAGAAGGTTCTCCTTGAAGAAAATGGAGGAATAAAAACTTGTACAAGGAGAGAAGATCAGTGGTTGCCAAAGTGTTGCCAGGGGCCTCCTGGGGATCCACATTTCAGCCTCTGTCTCCTTTAAAGTATGTCGTTCATCTTTGTTATCAATAATAGTTTTACCATCCAGGTATAATAAATGACAATATAAACATAAAATGACATGACACTTTTGATACGGGACTTTCCTTTCCACGTACGTCATCATAAACGCCATCGCGCGTCATCGGCCTGAATGCAAAGGTAATGTTAGAACAGATTTGGTTTTTCCGTTTAAAAAAAAAGATAAAAACATTGTTAATTTCATCGGGCAAAAGCTTGTACACAATAGTTCTGGGAGAATATAGAACAAATGGGTCTTCATTCATGTCTAAAGGCCGTACTTGGACTTGCCTCGGATTCAGTGGAGCCACAACTGCTTTATTCTTCACTCCAGTCTTTTTACATTATGTAGGTATTTTTGACCAAATAGTTTCTAGGATTCAACTTGAACTTGACATATTTCTGAACAATATGAGCACATGTTTGGACTGAAGCAAAATTATACCAAAAGTAACAGAGGCGTGTTATTGCAGACTGATGGGCCGAGTATTATCAATTCATTCATACACGGTTATTTTCTTGAAAGAACAAGCTTTAAAATATTTATAACATCCCTGACTATTTATGTTTCAAAGTTAAAGATAAAATATGCAGATTGGCGACATGAGGGTCATAAAAAGTGAAATATTCAACAGATTAAGATTAAGATGAAGAGATCCTTTATCCGTCCCACAGTGAGGAAATTTCAGTGTTGCATCACAAGTTACAGAGCAGTAGGAATGAAGAGCACACAGCACAAGATAAATGAACAACAACTCTGAATGAAATAATATAAAATCTATAAAATCTCTATCTTTAGCATAATAAGGAAACAAATCTAAAATCTGAAAAACAAGAACTAGGTGCAAATATTAGATTGGATCCAAGCCAGTCCCCCTCCCCCTCTGGGACACACTTGCACAGCGTTACAGTGCCATGACCTCCTGTGCTGGAGATTCGAACAAATATTTCATGACGCAGAGATGAGGCCCGTGCGCCACGCGGCTGAATGCACGGCTGATCGGACGTGTGTGACCCACATTCAGGCTGCGGTTCAAACCAGTGTCAAAGCCATCGCTCCAGACCGGCTCCAGACCGGCTCCAGACCGGCTCCAGACCGGCTCCAGACCGGCTCCAGACCGGCTCCAGACCGGCTCCAGACCGGCTTCAGACCGGCTTCAGACCGGCTTCAGACCGGCTTCAGACCGGCTTCAGACCGGCTTCAGACCGGCTCCAGACCGGCTCCAGACCGGCTTCAGACCGGCTCCAGACCGGCTCCAGACCGGCTTCAGACCGGCTTCAGACCGGCTTCAGACCGGCTTCAGACCGGCTTCAGACCGGCTTCAGACCGGCTTCAGACCGGCTTCAGACCGGCTTCAGACCGGCTTCAGACCGGCTTCAGACCGGCTTCAGACCGGCTTCAGACCGGCTCCAGACCGGCTCCAGACCGGCTTCAGACCGGCTTCAGACCGGCTTCAGACCGGCTTCAGACCGGCTTCAGACCGGCTTCAGACCGGCTTCAGACCGGCTTCAGACCGGCTTCAGACCGGCTTCAGACCGGCTCCAGACCGGCTCCAGACCGGCTCCAGACCGGCTTCCAGACCGGCTTCAGACCGGCTTCAGACCGGCTTCAGACCGGCTTCAGACCGGCTTCAGACCGGCTTCAGACCGGCTTCAGACCGGCTTCAGACCGGCTTCAGACCGGCTTCAGACCGGCTTCAGACCGGCTTCAGACCGGCTTCAGACCGGCTTCAGACCGGCTTCAGACCGGCTTCAGACCGGCTTCAGACCGGCTTCAGACCGGCTTCAGACCGGCTTCAGACCGGCTTCAGACCGGCTTCAGACCGGCTCCAGACCGGCTTCAGACCGGCTTCAGACCGGCTTCAGACCGGCTTCAGACCGGCTTCAGACCGGCTCCAGACCGGCTCCAGACCGGCTTCAGACCGGCTTCAGACCGGCTCCAGACCGGCTCCAGACCGGCTTCAGACCGGCTTCAGCGCAGTCTTACGTGGTTTTCTGTGGTGGCTTTCATGGAGAAGGCATTAATCTACCATCCATTCCAACTCAAAAGTTCAGGTTCATTTGTCAAAACAGATACGGGCCATTTGAGAAATATGTAGAAGGTTTATATTTTTCACATTACTAAGCAGTATGTTTTAAATTCTAAATTCATAAGGACAGGTTTTAGTCTTTCAGTCTGTGGAACAGTTTAGATATGTTTAAAAGAGTCCATGTCAGAATTATCAGAGTGTGAATGGATGAGTGCTTTTTATTTAGACACAACTATTGTTTTTGTTTTTTCAAGTTTTATTTGTGAATAATAATTTATCTGAAGCTGTCATTTGAAAAAAGGGGTGGGATAAATGTTTTTATATTCACGCACACTTCTACATTCAACTGGAAATTATTATTTTTTATTTTTGTATGTACTTATATATACAATTGTCTCCGAGTATCTTGTTATATAACTTGTCATGAACGAAATGAAATTAAATGAGTATTTTCATGTTTGATAATTATTGCTTACAGTCCATTTTCAAACTATAAAAACAATTCTGAGACGTTTTAATTGTGGATTTGACACTAATTACAGAAGTGGATGGTGTTGTTCCAGCAGGCTCAATGTAATCCTACTCTGTTGAAGTACTACACTGCTGAATAACCTTGGCTTGCTGATAAAAAATATGAAATTTGCAGATAATTAGGGCAGGATTTCCCAGTGGAAGTGACACTAATGTTTCAGATTGTGTTCCATCGTTTATGTGACATCACCCCAACCCCCACCCACCCATCTCCGTCTCCCTCCGTCACAGCCACAGACGCAGCTCAGACCACTCTGCAAATGGCAATACCCCATTTCCCCAGCATCACATAAATAGTAGATTCCGTATTAAAGCTGGGATATCTGACTTTTGCATACATTTGGATTTATCCCAACAGAAAGTCTTAAAAAAAGCTAAATGTTGTGAACAAACCAGACAACAACATGCTGTCTCTGTTTTTTTGGTCCTCTTTTTTTCACTTTTTGGTCTGAAAAATGGGATCTGAAAATGCGACACATGCAGGTGAAGTGTTTATGTTTTGATATATATATGAAATATTTACAGGGAGTTACATTTTTTATGATTTAAAAGTTACATGGAGCAAACTGATTCATCCCACACAGTCTTATGAAACTAAACCACCTGCAGTTTAGCACAGTGGTGGGCAAACCCCGGCCCATGGGCCAAATGCGGCCCTTTGGATGCTTCTATCAGGCCCCTGAGCCTGCCTCAATTTATATAGATTAAGATTAAGATCAAGAGAGATTAGGATTAAGAACATTTATTCATCCCACAGTGGGGTAATTTCAGTTTAAACAACATACAATCCCCCTCTGTGCTGTGTGTAGAGCTATTTTTTCATATAAACCATTCATTTAAGTTTTAAAATGAAGCCTGAGAAAAACATTGAAATATCAGACGGTAAAAAAGTGTACCCATGTCTGGTTTAGCATCTGGATTGTTTTTCTTAGCAAGGATCACTTTCTGTACGAGCAAATAAGATCCCAAACTTCATTTTTACAACTCCAGATGTACGTATGTGCTCGAGGTAAATCTATTCTTTACACCTCAACAGTCATGCCCAGATATAGGCAAGGCAAGTTTATCTGTATAGCACAATTTCATACACGAGGCAACTCAAAGTGCTGAACAAAATAAGATAGCATTAAAATCATAAATAATCACTATACATTAAAAAGAAAGATGAAAATATAAAATCCCTCAGTTGTATGCACAGCTAAACAGAACTGTTTTCTGTTTTAAACATTGTCAGAGAGGAGGCCTGTCTCACATCTTCAGGAAGATTGTTCCAGATTTTAGCAGCATGAATCTGAAAAGCAGCCTCCCCATGTTTAGTCTTGACTCTGGGCACTAACAGGAGTCCAGTCCCTGTGCTCCTCAGAGTCCGGGCTGGTTCATATGGGACTAACATTTCACTAATGAGATATAGATGCATTTTAAAACAATTTTAATGGGGCCATTTATCGATGATAGTTTTCTCCATTGTTCATTTCCAGTCTCGAACCCTCGCTGTGACCCGACTCTTGCTCCGGTTCTTCCCGTGGAGCTTGGAGCACCTTGGCCACTTCAGATACAGCCCCAGACTAAATGTGACCCGACAGCCGAAGTGTGCATAATTACAGACGTACACAAAGCTGCTGTTGCTATGCAGATCAGCTCATTGACTGCTCACTTTTTGGAATCAGTTTGGCATCTAGTGACTTTTTAAAGAGGACATATTGTGCCAAAGAGCTTTTAACCATGCGGCAATTGTTTAAATCAGGGTTTCTCAAACTGGGGTACGCGTACCCCTAGTGGTACGCGGGCGCCCTCTAGGGGTACGCCAAAGAATCTGTGAAAAAAAAAAAAATCTGTGAAATTTTTTTATTTTTTTTATTTTTTTTTTTTAAATCTTACCAGGAAATTCCATGGAGATTAACTCATTGACAGCCATGGATGTCATTTGAGGACAACATTGTTTTTCAATCTTTTCCTGTCAGTCTGTGTCCCCTGTATCATACAGTCTGGGGTTTGGCTGTAGGCAGTATTTTATTAAGCCAGCAGGTGGCAGCAGAACTCCCTGGTTTGGTCAAAGATCACTCTGAGCACTCTGAGCAGGAGAGACAGAGGTGAAGCAGACATGGAGTAATATAGTCAGGGTCAGGCTACATTTGGAGGCGGTTTGAGCAGTAAATGTGTCTCCAGAGCTGACAGAGACCATGTGGAGGGTCCTAGCAGCAGACCATGTGGAGGGTCAGGACAGCAGACCAGTGGAGCACCTCAAAAAAGCCACAGAAAAGTGGACTATTGCTAAAATTATCACTGAGTCCACACCAGGAGCCAGCAGCAAAGTCCAGATATGGTCACAGCGCACGCCGGACTAAACAGACGCTCTGTAGATGTAACCACATAAAAACACACAAACGCGTGCATAAACGCACATACATGCACGCCCAAACACACAAAGACACACAGCATTATTCTGTTGCACTTATACTATAAGTATAAGTATTCACTTTGATTTATTGTCATGTATAGTGTTTATCATTGTAATTTTGTTATTCTTTGATTTACTCTTATTGACATAAATATACAGTAGTGCCACCTAATGGATGAATACTGGCCATTCTATCTGGCATAGTTTGTCATGGGCTCTACTTTCAATATGTACATTTTGACATTTTTTGGATGAGTACATTTTGGAATTTTTGAGCAACACTTTGTGGATGTGTGTGTGCCATAAAACTTATTATTTTACATTAAAAACACTTTCTCAAAACGTGTTGCTGTTTTCTAACATGTAAGATCCTGGACATGTTTGAGGAGATGCTAAAGTTAAACTAAATAGTTTTACAATCACTTTTCTGCAGTTCGTCTGTTTTCACAAAAACCTCATTTTCAAATTTTTTTGTCTAAGACTGGTGCTTTTTGTCACACTCTCCTCTTTTTGACTGGAGATCACAGGAGAACGAAACAAACTAAGAACAAACTTCTTTTTGCTGCTGAAAGTAGACAGTCCTGTCTTTCAGACTCTGGTTTCATATTTTTCATAGCACACAATATTCTGTGAGTCTTAAAAATCAGTGAAGTCATCAAAAAATGGCTGGCAGTCAATGAGAACCTCTTTTTCGTGTACAAAAATTACATAAAATTACAGATGATAAAACAGTCACATACAGATGATAAAATAGTCACATACAGATTATACAACAGTAACACACAATTTCATAAAATTACGGATTATAAAAACAGTTAAATTTCACTGAAGATGTCTCAATCTGGATCTAAAAGCATTCAAGGAAATAAGATCAGATCATTTCTAGTCTTTTTGCAACACGTTCCATGTAGAAGGAGCAGTTTTTTTCCCAGTTCTGTGCAAAAGGAACAGAGAGCAACAAACGATCATTTGATCCAAACCATGAGAACATGTCTCTGTGAGTAAACGACAGATGTAAGAGGGCAGCAGAGCAAGCCTTAGAAACTAAAGCGCACCAGTGTCCAAACCTTCTGTGGACAAAGATCCCACTCCAGAATATCACTCACAGTGAGGCTTTGCGGTTCGCAATGAATGAAACATTTAAAACAATTTTTTTTCCTATATTTAAGCGCAGTCTTACTGTTGAAACTGTGTAAAATATTACATTAAATATACTTCTTTAGGAATGAAACCTCTGCCTTGTTATTGATGAATACTTCGGCTTACTACGCTACTGTGTGGTGTGGTCATTTGTGGTGGTACTTGGAGAGGCAAGTATTTTCTGAGGGGGTACTTGGTGTGAAAAGTTTGAGAACCACTGGTTTAAATCATTTACCTTCAGAAAGTTGTTTCAGATGGATTCATGTTTAAGTGATATTTTTACCCCTGCATTCAAGACATTGCTCTGTCGACTCCAGTTTAGCTGAGAAACTGCGAGTGAATCATGAATATTATGTTTTTCTCAATGCAGGAACGGTCTTGTGAGTGCAGCTGGAATGAAGATTTACTTCCAGTGCAATCTTTTTAGACTTCTAATTGCATCAAGTTCTACAATTGTTTAAGTGAAGATAAAACAACAACAAAATGATTCACCTTATAGTGTTAAAATATACTCATCTTGAAAACATTTTACTTCTAAGTGTTAGATCATAACAAGCTTTCGGGCTGACAGTATTGAGTGGGATTATCACACTAAAGATTTAACTTTAAAATGAATATATCGATACATTTTCTTTTTAGATCCATCCACACTAATGGCATGTAGCTCCGCCCCTTCTGTCTAAAAGTGTAATAGTATGATGTTATTGTACCAGGACGTCACAATTGTATGCCCTTTGAAACAAAAGTATTGCCCATAAATTAGTTTTGACAATTTCCCAGGTAAATTGATGTTCTTTACAATCACATGGCTAAGTTTGCAGCCGGTAATTTTCAAATTCGTAAAAAAAATCACTCCCTCTGGTGATAGCATAGGGAGTTACAGGCTCAAAGCTTGCATGTTGTACTTGAGATATTGTTATTATCATTAAAAAAAACATCTAATATATATTTGTTATGGACAAAAGTAATGTATAATGGTTCTTCTTTAACTCTATGATATGGAAACGTTTCATTCCCTTCAATAGAAAAACAACATACAAAGACAGACAGATCTCCATGACGATAAAAGCATGTAGGCAAATTCTATCAGACATCAATTTCAAATCAATTCAATTTCGAAGAGCCTAAAATTACACCGTAGATGATGTTTACCAATGATTAACCAATGATACAATAATTAAAAGTGGGGAAAGACAAGCGTACGCACTCGTCGGAACAAACAGTACAAGAACTGATTGATAGTTTGAGCAGACTGCACACACAGAGGGTCACTGTGGGTCAATTACACGTCAGACTACAGATAAGCCCAGGCTGTTTGAACGCTCTGAAATCTGCCCACGAGGCTTCAGAGCTGGGCCTGAGCCAAACTACAATTAAGGTCACACTATTGGAGCTAAACAGTTTACCATTGATCACCGAGAAGACCATCAATGAACCGCTGCATGTTTTTAACAGGAGCCACAGAGGACAGAGAGTTACTACTAAGTCTGAGGTTAGGTTTGCAACTAGAGCCGTTTAATAGCTACCAACGTGGACACGGCATCGTCCACAGAAAGATCATGGGAAGGCTTGTACTGGACTGTACTTTACCAGGCAAAATTATGAATGTTTTGGTTGCTGTGCAAAATTATACATTGTGCATCTTTCCACAGAATTATTCCATAGATTGTAATCCTCCACAGTAGGGTGATTGGATAACTGATTGGTCGCCACCGTTTGTACTGTGATCATTACCACTGAGATAAGAGTCGAGACGAGCAGATGTCTTACAGTACACAGGGGAAAATATCACACGAATATTGGATAGGCCCAAGTATTTGGATGAATATGGGATACCTTTTACCTGATGCAATTTTCCTCCTGTATAAGTATGGACAATGCTAACCTCCAGGAAATGGACAATGCTAAGCTATAGGAAGCCTAATAGAAAAGTGCTTATGGGTGAAATTTTTCTCTAACACGCCTTGGATCCCATTAATCAAAGTAAAGAGTGGTTTGAGTCTGCATGAATACTGAGACAAGAGAGGTCCGGGTCTGCATATATACTGAGACAAGAGAGGTCCGAGTCTGCATGTATACTGAGACAAGAGAGGTCAGAGTCTGTATGTATACTGAGACTAGAGAGGTCTGAGTCTGCATGTATACTGAGACAAGAGAGGTCAGAGTCTGTATGTATACTGAGACTAGAGAGGTCTGAGTCTGCATGTATACTGAGACAAGAGTGGTCTGATCCGGTTTGTGAGAAAAGCTGAATTTGGCTGTTCTGTAGCCTCTTCTATGGTCTCTGCAAATGCTAAACCCAGCGATTGGCACTGACTGACCCATAATGTAGAAGGCAAGCGTTAGAGAAAAGGGGTACTCCACAACTAGGTTACAAAGTAAATTATTCAGCAGAAAAGACGACTTCCCCATTTGAGTCACTGTGTGAAAATGTAAAGGTTAAACTAAGGCAGTGGTAAATCAGTGGCTTGGTCAAGTTAGTGGTATTTTTGTACACGTATTTTGAAGTTTTGATTCTAATAAAAATCCATTAAGGGTAATTGCAATTTTAAATAATACCAAGAACTGATAAGATTTCAAATTGACTGGACAAGACATGTTTTAGTTGCGCATTTTTCCCCCCTCGTAATGTAACCCCTGAGATTCACCAGGTGTTTTGAAATAGCAATTCTTCCCCAGATTCGTCATGATTTAGGGCTGTGTCGTAAACCCGGCGTTCACCCCGGAGCGGACATGTTTGATTGTGAAGGAAAGTAGGTCATTTGCAGAAACAGATGAGATCAGAGGGGTCGCATAGGTTGAGTTAATCCCAGACAGTCTGGAATACACATGTAAACATCCGGTTACCTAAAGAACCCCGTACTGTAGAGATCAATGCCTTTGATTGGAAGATAAATGGAAGAAGTGTCTCCGATATGTTCTTGTTTGCAGTCAGTAATTTTCAAATTTGAAAAAAAAAACAATAAAAACAAATTCAACTCTTCCCTCTGACGGAAAGGAAAGGAAGATTTTATTCGTGATGCGGTTATGGAGCCTTGAAGTATTGAGGCTTTTCTTGCAATTGTATCGCTATTGTTTTGAAGCATCAACACTGTCAGTCTGACCTGAAACAATGACATCTAGTGGCCATATTTAAGATAAGATAAGAAATCCTTTATTTGTCCCATAGTGGGGGCATTTCGTGTTTGATGTAGAACTTTAACAACAGTAAGTAGGAAGTAATCTTTATTTATATACCGCCTTTCACAGACCAGAGTCACAAAGCAGTTTACAAATGTGGGCATTTGTCCTCCCACTCCACACAGAGATGGGAGCAGGGCCAGAACAGGAGGCGCATACCAGACCTATTCTACATGTTTTTAGTGGTAGTGGAAACCTGAGCACCCGGAGGACACCTACGCAGACACAGGGAGAACATGCAAACTCCACTCACTTCTTGCTGAGAAGCGAGAGTGCTATCCACTCAGCCACCATGCTGCTAAATACACTTATTGGTCGGCAAGTATAATGCACTATTTACACTTCATATAAATATACATTTATACACATATAAATGTATATGATTGATTTTCAACTTCAAATAATTTTCAGAGTCTAAAACATGAAATGCCAAGGTAAAAATTATTGAGATCATGGGACAAAATAAGAATGATGTTGTTTTTTTCAGAACCAAACCTCAAAAACCTACATTGACAAATTTGTGAAGAATTAAATTATTTGTATATTTTGAGCGTCCAGTCATTGGCATCAGACTCTTGGTCCAAAAATAATACCCAACCATCTTACAACACATACGTTGAAATCTGCAGGTTCTACAATGCAATGCAACTAAATACTAGTGGGTTTTTCAAATTCAAACAGAGCCAATGAAAGTGTTTGATAATACACAGTTTTAGATCAACATAGCAGGATATAGTAAACAAAATATGAAAGGATGATCTGATAGAGACGAAATACCACGGAGAAAGAGCAGACAAGTGTAGGAGCTGCTGAATGTGAGTCTGGATGGAAGCAGGCTGGTACTGACCGGTGTGGCAGGTGCCGTTGGAGCTGGTGTTGGAGCAGGGACAGGGCACACAGGGGTCCCCCAGGGCGCTGCTCGGACTGCGGTAGAAGCCGGCTCTGCACTCCTCACAGTTGGAGCCCTGAGTGTTCCCCTCACAGTTCAAACACACACCTGCACAAGACACACAACGCTCAGGATTAAGGAAAATACAAACTCACATCCCCCACAGAAAAGAGTAATGCCAGGACACAAGATGCAGTAATTTGCTTTAATACAATTCATTTAACTGAATATAATGTGAAAGTTGGTAAACCTGTAATATTTATAGAGCCGAGTCAATTTTGAAGCCGTGATAGTTGACCCATTTCAAATTTCACAAGCTTTAACAATGACCACAACAATAACAATTTACCATGAGACCCTGTACTAGTATTTTATGGGTGTGAAGTGTCTTGCCTAAGGACACAACGGCAGTTTGGCACTTTACAGCCGCAGTCGCTCCACTGTGGCACCTGCTGTTCCCAGAGGTTAAGTGTCTTGCCAATGACACGACAGCAGACATCAGTGGGAGTCGATGGTGAAAGTCTTGAGGTGGGCTCGAACCCACGACCTTCTAGCTCAGGGGTGTCATTCATGTGGCCCGCGGGCCGGAACCGGCCCGCCAAGAGATTTGACACGGCCCGCGGCTCATTTATGTAAAAATATAATAATAATACATTTTAAAAAGCCGCTCCGCGACGCGAGGCTCCGCGACGCGACGCCGCGCTCAGGGGTGAGTCCAGTGCGTCTGTAGTGGCTCCACCAGAGCGGTGCTGGAGGAATAACATCTTAAACTACAAGACTCGGCAAAAAATACGGCACTTTGAGCGGAGAATTGAGAAAACAGAAGATAAAGATGTCTGGCCCTGAAGACACAGCAGTCCGTTTGTGCCCAGAGCGAGAGGTTAGTTCTGCTGCTGTAAAGGGAAGCTACCTGTGCTAACAACATTAGCATCGCAGCCGCACAGTGAGAGAGAGTTTGTTAAAACTCTCACAGGCTGCAGACATGGTCTGAGAAACCACTCGCTTTTACCAACATGTTGCCATTGATAAGAGACTGATGTTACTGATGTCACATATTCATTTGTGGTGTTACTGAAACTATCAGAGGAGTTTTGAGCGCTGCTGCTGGTGCTGCTGCCGGTTCTGCTGTTGTTGCTGGTGTGTTGGACAGTGTGGACTGGTACCGATGGTAAAAACAGGTGTAGTGACAAAGCTGCAAATGGAGGTGATGATTTTTGGACATTTGACTGTATTTTACACAGAGACACTGCTGCAGTCGTTAAGAATGGATCACGTTATGGAAGTTGTTTTATTCATTTCAAGTGAATCATGGTCAGTTTGATGCTTTCTCTGTGATAATAACATAACCATGGACCTTACCACACTGAAGATGGTTAATGTGATAATAACATAACCATGGACCTTACCACACTGAAGATGGTTAATGTGATAATAACATAACCATGGACCTTACCACACTGAAGATGGTTAATGTGATAATAACATAACCATGGACCTTACCACACTGAAGATGGTTAATGTGATAATAACATAACCATGGACCTTACCACACTGAAGATGGTTAATGTGATAATAACATAACCATGGACCTTACCACACTGAAGATGGTTAATGTGATAATAACATAACCATGGACCGTACCGCCCTGAAGATGGTTAAGCTGAGGTGCTGTGTTAAAGTGCTTTTTTCTGTCTACCTACTTTACCTTTGTGAGCAAGTTTTCTCTGTAATGAGTCTTAAAACAAAGCTAACATACAAATATTAATATACATATTGTGAAATACCATTTTCAATGTAATATTGTAAATACATTACATTATTTGCACTATGGAAAACTCACTGTTACATTTAAGTTTGTAACAGAAAACTGAGTATTAAAGGATAGTGTTTTAAAGGAAGTTTTAAATAAATGTGTTTATGTGCACAAAAAGTTGGACTTTGTACCGTTTTTGGATATTTTTGTAGAGCATCTCCTGGTCCGGCCCACTTGAGATCAGATTAGGTTGTATGTGGCCCCCGGACCAAAATGAGTTTGACACCCCTGTTCTAGCTCAAAGGCCAATGCTCTACCAACTGAGCTACTGTCGCCTTAAATCAATGAAGACGAGCCTCACAGATTTGATTCATTTTGACCAATGAGGAAGCGGCAGGGGTGAGCATGGGCAGCTCGTGTCTTCAAAGTTTCACTCACACAATATTGAAATGTAATTAGAATAAATCAGAAGCCCTATTAAAAAAAAAAAAGCAAAACTGGGAAAAACAAAACCTGCAGAAAAATATTGAATCTAATGCTATGAAACTGACCCTCTTAAGATTCATAACAATAATAATCCACTAGTATGGAAGTGTTTTGAAGGTCATTTTATCATGTGACAAAAAGAACAGGTTAAGTGTGTTGTCTTTGTGCGAGTCTTTCCTCTGTTTTTAACCACCATCATGAACACTACAGCATTTGTCTGACGTTGGCGGACCACATATTTCACCTTTAGAGATTAGCCAAGTCTCGTCATTGAGAATTTATGACGTGGAATTAAAGTGATATCAACAACAAGTTATTAAAATAGTGCAGTTATGAGCCTATAAAAAGGTACATGTTGGTTTGTTTAAAAACTGATTTCATTTTAGAGTGGATAACCATTGTCTTTGCTTGTTTATGATTAAATGATTCAAGCTAACATAAAGCACATAAGCTAATCCTAAAATGCCAAACATGAAAGTGAATTCAACACAAATACTTGCAGCATCTTGTTGCATGTACGCTTCTAAATTATACACAAGTTCATGAATTATTGAGGTGTTTTCACTGTGATCAAATATTGCACAACACACGCCGACACAGATATGACATTTCCAACAGATAATTCACAGTATTTTGACCACTTACAATCCAAGGAACGATTTGATAAAAACAACAATAGAGTTTCAGTTCAACCCAACCACAAAAACATGTCGTAATTTCTCCATTACGGCTTCATTAAAGCTGTAAATGTTGCTTAGCTCTCCTGTAATTTACAATGACATTACACTTCCCTAATCCTGACCCTCACAAACCGTCCATTAAGTTGTAAAAGTGGAGAAACCCGGAGTGATTCACGGAGCAGGCTTTAGCACCGCTGTTTTTGACAATAAGGTCATATTCTCTGGTTTAAAAGGCTTCAGGTACTTGTGTGTGTTTTTTAACCAATTTTTTCTCGTTAGTTTGCCGTGAATAAATTGGTAACAGTGACTGGTAAATTGTGTCTGCAATGGAGGTTTTTTTTTCAATCTTCAAACTGTTATGAATCCATCCAGACATCTCTCGTCATCATCAACTATTGAGAATGGAGAGTTGAATTCTGTCGGTATTCCACCACTACACATGCATCTTTTATTGCATTTCCTTTGTCTTACAGAGGACGTGTTTTCTCTTCACCAAGATGATATAACACAGATAGATGCTGGTTTTGGCCCAGATCCAGGAAGAATGGATACTTCTGGACACTTTCACTTGACAAGATCATTAACTGGCTTAAGGTTAGTAAGCCATATTAGTGACATGTTAGTACCATACGAACCAGCCCGGACTCTGAGGAGCACAGGGACTGGACTCCGAGGAGCACAGGGACTGGACTCTGAGGAGCACAGGGACTGGACTCTGAGGAGCACAGGGACTGGACTCCGAGGAGCACAGGGACTGGACTCCGAGGAGCACAGGGACTGGACTCCGAGGAGCACAGGGACTGGACTCCGAGGAGCACAGGGACTGGACTCCGAGGAGCACAGGGACTGGACTCTGAGGAGCACAGGGACTGGACTGAGGAGCACAGGGACTGGACTCCTGTTAGTGCCCAGAGTCAGAACTAAACATGGGGAGGCTGCTTTTCAGATTCATGCTGCTAAAATCTGGAACAATCTTCCTGAAGATGTGAGACAGGCCTCCTCTCTGACAATGTTTAAAACCAGGTTAAAAACAGTTCTGTTTAGCTGTGCATACAACTGAGGGATTTTATATTTTCATCTTTCTTTTTAATGTTTTGTGATTATTTATGATTTTAATGCTTTCTTATTTTGTTCAGCACTTTGAATTGCCTCGTGTATGAATTGTGCTATATAAATAAACTTGCCTTGCCTTAAGGTTAGTTTAATTATTATCCAAAAGGGTTTAGTTGTTGTGTTATAATTTTTTTTTTTTTTCAAATCCAGGTTAAAAACGGTTCTGTTTAGCTGTGCATACAACTGAAGGATGTTATATTTTTTATATTTTATATTTACTCTTTTTAGTGCATTGTGGCCATTTATTATTTTAATCCTGTGTGTGTTTTTAATGTTTTTAATCTGTTTTTAATATTTCTTGTGTTTTTATGTATATGTAGATTTTAATGTTTATGTTTTGCTGGATATGATGTGGGTTGTGAGGCGCTTTGTGTTGCCTTGTGTAGGAAAGGTGCTCTACAAATAAACGTTGATTGATTAATTAATGTCTTTTTCAGTTGGCAAGATTTTAATGGTTAATAGTATAAGTTAGTCAAATCCAATCCACTTTTTATGGAGCATGTTGTAAAGATTCCAATGTCAGTTTAAGTTAACACTATAGTAATAAAAATGGAAAACCAGGCCAAGTCAGGTCAAAAAATACCAACAACAAATATGACATAAATAAGACAAAAAAAATAAAAACAATACAATTATAAAACTTGAAATCTTGAAATAAAAATATATACATACAAATTAAATAAATAAAATACAGAACCACACAGCTCAAGCCGTGCTGAAAGCCAGAGAATAAAAGTGGGTTCTAATACTGTATATTGCACTCAGACACCATGCCGCATGTTTCTTCCCTGTGCCGTAACCGTAACCAGACAGTTATATCAGTGCTGACATTGCAGAATTATCTTTGTCTTGAATGGAAATGGCTGATGACTGCATCTCTCTCCACAGATGTGGCCTGTAACGTCCCGTTTCTGTGAGCTGGTCGTGCCTGAGCCTGTTGACAGTGACACAGGTCTCTCTCAAACGCACGGGGGAGAATCAGGCTGCTCGTGCTTACACAATAACATGTGACTAAAGAGACGCACTTAGTTCAAGCCATGGATATCAGTCATCTCAGTCTAAATCCTCAGAAGTCTTGGTATAAGACAGAAATGATATGGTATGCGCTACTTAAGTGTTGCTTTAGCTTCATGTCTTGAGTTTTAAGCCGCACACACTTAGATCTCACCCTCTTTATGTTGAAAGGGACGCGTATCTGTCATGTTCATGTGTGTGGGTGACCGTCATATTTGCATTAGTCCCATTGTGTCCTTGGCCCGTGGGGAGAGCACAGGGTCCTCTGCCCGGGGTAATCTACTCGCACAAGGCCGCACTGCGCTCCATCTGCCCTGCATTATTCTGGAAGGACATATGGCCACTGCGACCGCCCCCCGCACCTCCTCCTTTAATCTGAAACACCACTATCTTGAGAGAGCGGAGACACAGGTTTTGCTTTGAACAGACCCTTACGCCTTCATTACAATGGGTGAAGGTGTCATGTGATATGGTTCTTGTTTGAGTCCATGGCCATATGTGACCAGCTACATGAAGAACAGGCACACAGCTCCAGGGAATGTACATTTGGTCATAAAAATGATTTCGTTAACCTGTTTGGCTCGCCTTATTTGGTCTATCTAAGGAACAGGTGACTTGTATTGAGGTGCATTTAAATGAATTTCATCATTCACTCTATCAACATTTCTCTGCTGTCTTTGAGTCTGTGAGAATTTATATTTGTGCAGCCTTTATCATTATCGCGGGGCAAATTGGAGAGAGCTAGAATAATAACTCCCCGGCTGCAGGGTGGGCCAGAGAACGTCAGAAATACAGGACCTACAAGAGGCTTGGGGTGGGGAGGTGGTTCTAGCCTCACTAATTATCATATGATACTTGTATGGGTTACAAGTTGTATGAGCAAAATTACTGCCTTCAAATAGGGTTAGACACTAATTGAAACCACATCTAATCATAAAGGCCTCAATCATTAGAAAACAGACTATGCTCTTGTAAAGAACGATATAATGCCTTACAGAAATAGCTTGTACCTGTAGTTCAGATTTCAAGCATTCTTACATTCATGTGGCTCCTTCAGGTCATACTTGAGTCTTTCTACAGTAGGGCTGACGTATCAAAACAATTGATCCTCCTTGGACGCTATTGCTTAGACCATGTTCCAGTCTTCCTCATGGTGAAAAGCAGAAATGGGTCCAAAAAACTGGACAAGCTTTCACAATGAGAGTCCTGAGTCGCCGTGTCAGTCCATTAGATACCGAGGCTACAGTATGAATGTCACTTTGAAAGGATACATAGTTGCAATCACTAAATCATAACGACACTAAAGGTTGACTTGGCAAAGCTCACAGGGTCAAGGTGTATCTTTAATAATTCAACAAAAGAATTAAAAGGAGTTATATTAGGCAAATACACTGTTTTGATCTTTTAACCATGTTATAACATCATCAAAAACAGACCTGAAGTTGTTTTTAGATCCATCCACAATAATATCAGAAACCTCTGTTAGTAACATGTGACTGTATTACGCCTCGCACACTCACACATATATATATTTTTACCCAAAAAAACACAAACACACAGACAAAATACAAAATAGAGAAAACTGTTCAATAAGAAAAGACGCAAAAAAAATGTGACGACTCCAACGTTAATAGTACTTGATAGCATGTACTCTTGCCATAGATCATTCCGAATACACAATGTGGGTGAGGGAGTTTTCTGCCTTTTAAAACAAAAGAATTGCCCATAAATTTGTTTTGGAAATTTCTGAGGTGAAACAACATCCTTTACAATCACTGTAGCTAAGTTTGCAGCAGGTCAATGTGGACAAGTGTGAGATGTGTCGTCCCTCTAGTGGTAGCATGGGGAGTTGGAGGCAGGTCGCATTGTTAACCCATGATAGTTGTTTCTCTGTATAATTTCCACTAAACATACATAATTTCACATTCTATAACATACAATGACAAAGTAAAATGTATGCATAATATTTCAAATTTGAGACAATATTATAATCTGTCTTTTAAATTGCATGGTCCAGACTACAGGCCACGGCAAGGGACAAAAGCACCCAAAGCAACAGTCTATCTTTTCTTCTTTCTAAAGTCAATATTGTCTTAAATGGAGCGAGGCAGTTTGTGTGCAGCCGAAAATCCGAAAATTAAACACAGCATGTTAGTGTGGGTAAATAACGCAGAGGTGATAAGAGCCAAAAGACTTTTAGTTTGGTTTATGGACAAGTTAATGAGTTTCTCTGGCTGCGTCTAAACTGTCCATGAGTCCATTCACATACACAGCTGCTGCTTTCACCGGGGGTCCTAATATAATGACTGGTTTAGAGGGAGAGGCCTATAAAAGCTCAGCGATATAGGGGAGACAAACAAAGAATTTAATTAAACTTGTAATTTGATCCTTTGTTAGTGAAAATGTACTTTGAAGTGGAGATATGGGAACGGCAGATTTGACTGTGTAATGTCCGATTACAAGGATGTTTTCAGTTTATGACCGTGTGAATTCAAACCGGTGCAGGCATAATTCTGCTACCAAGAGGGGGGAATGTGAGATTTCATAACACTTTTAAGCAACTTTTGTTAAAGTTAAACTCATCATTCTATCAATGTGCAGAAGCCAGTACTTTTCCCTTGTTTTGTCTATCTGAAGGCCAAGCTACATGGCACTGTGGCAGCTGCTGATTGGAGGTCTCCATGCCTCTGCTCTGTATAATACACTTGCATTCTGTTGTATCTGTTGTTCGTGCTGTCTCTACCATCGACAATAAAACATGTCTTCTGTCTGAATGAAAGACACGATCCCAGACTTTGTCATCTTCTTCAGGTATTAAAGTAAAAGGGGAAGGGGGTGACGTGCAGGTTTTATCATATGCTGAATTGTAGACTGCATACCTGTCTAATATACAATAACTTACATCTTCATATTATGTCATTAGTACCGTTTCTCTAGTTTCGAGGCGTCTATTGCTTTACCAACCTCCAGGGGATGCTTATAATTAAGGTGAGGACAGTTTAGGTGCCTCACATATATGAAAGAAAAGAGTAGCATCTATGGACTCGTTACGACTTCAAATTGTAGAAGTATTGACGTTTAGCATCAATATTATTATTATGTGTTTATTTAAAAGGGACAGAACAAGAAGCATTGTTACAGGAACCGATGCTGTGTTCATAGGTCTATAGCTAACAGCTAGTTTACAGACCTGGTCCCTAAGACATAGAAATACTTCACATTTACATTATACATGCATCATTATATAAAAAAATAGGTAAATAAGTAATACTAAATAACAAACAAACAAGTAACCCCACAGATTGCATAGTACAGAAAAAAAAAATACAATAGATTACAGAATACAGATCGGTAAAATGCTGGAGCTCCACTCATTGCTGAGATGGGAACAGCTAAGGTAAGGAATAGCATACTCCCGCTCGTACAAGCATACTGGTATACATTTGTCTCTGGTAGAGGGACATTTGTGAGTCTTAAAACACACATTTAAACAAAACAATCAGACTAAGTTTGGGTTAAGCTCGCTAAACCCAGCTTTAACTGGTCTCTTTATATAGTTTGTTTGCATCAGATGGAGATGCAGAGTTTTGTCAGATTTTGTCCTGCTCTCTTCTTAGTTGATTCTTGAGTCCACAAATAGTGATTGTTTTTCATTTCATTACCTCATGAACAAGTTTTTATCAAGGGTTGATATATTTCTTGGTTTTTTAACAGCTGGTGTGAGATCGGAGGAAGCAATCAACTGGAGACAGATTTGCACCAGTTTCCCTGGAGAATAAGTTGTAGTGGGGGAGATGTTCTTTGTTTCAGACTGGGTGGGCGGGGCCTCGCAGCACCTGTCCAGGATTCCCAGGTGTGTGGGAGTTTCCCTCCAGACAGGAGACTTTTATTCCTCTTTTGTTCTTACACGTAAAGCAGCGCCTTTCATTCACTCACTATGTGGCCTTCTCAATGGCTTTAGAATAAATTATGAACTCTCAGCAAATTCCCTCCTCTTCTAAGCTTTGTCCATCACTGATTTACAGCTGCTGGTGGCGAATAACAGATTAACCGCTATAGCACTTAAGTTATTAAGAAAAGGATGTTATATGAGCATCTGTATAATCTATCGCGGACAAGGATTTCACAAGGCGTGCCCTTTCGCTTTCATCGTTTAGTAGTTTGAGCTTTAGTGTTCTTGAGACATATCCTTGTAACTTTGTTTTTGTGAAATGTATTTAAAAATACTGCATTCACAGGCCTTTTGTGATAATTGGCCGACTAATTGATTAACAGAGAAAAAGTTGATATAGTAATTATTGTGACAGGCCGGCTCTGCGGTACAAGAGTCCAGGAGCCATTGCTAACCTCCACTGCTGGAGCTGGTTTCCTTATGTGGACAGTTGTTTCAGACAACTGTCCACATAAGGAGCTACATACTGTGAGCTTCGCGCAGTAACAGGGCCAAATGCAAACTAACGTGTTGCTAACATGGGTACTAAGGCAAGCTGGAGTTTCCCCTGTGAATGAAGGCATATCCTCAATCCTTGATTGAGGATTGAGGATATGCCTAGGATATTGAAATCCTGGATTTACATTTTCACAAAGTCATTATCAAAATATAAACACCAGGATCAAAAAGGGAACGAAACCTTTAAAGCCCAAAATGTTTGATTGTGACACAAATTGTTTCTGAGCAATAGGAGTTTAGGTCAATAGGAGCCAGAGTGTGAACTTTGTCCACCAGCACTTCCCTATTGGGATACTTTGAGATAGTGGTTTAGCATTGTTCATCTACACAGTCTAAGTTAGTGATCTGCATTGAGTGAAAAGGGTAGGACTTCATTCATTTTTTCATTAAATGAAGTAAAAATATTTTCTACAAAAAGACAACTTTACTTGAAAATCAGAGTTTTTGTTTAGTGCAACATTTTACAGACAAAGCCCCAGGACAGGTCAGAGATGGACTCACCAGACTGGGGGTGACAGTTGCTGGTGTGGTTGTTGCACTGACAGGGTCTACAGCCCGTGCTGCTGAAGTGGAAGAATCCTGGGTGGCAGTCGTCGCATTTGGGGCCATAGACTCCGGTTTTGCACACACAAGTCCCTGAGCTGTGGAGGCAGGAGATAAAAACATGTTAGTGAAGAGACAGAAAGCTGTGGGCAATGTCATCCCACGACAGCAAAAGCACAACAACCACACATTTGCATTGCTTTAAAACATTTTTTATTATAATCTGTAATACCTAGAAGCCCTGTGCACAGGCATTTTGGCTCAATTGGACAAAAACGAGCAAAAAATAGCTGCAAATCCCCTGGTTTTTAAGCAGAAAAAACACAGATGTGGCTGCATGCTGCGGCTGTTACAATAAAAAAAAAAAAAACCTCTGTAAAAGGGTGTTCTTGAAGAAACTAGAAACTAACCAGGCACTTCCCTTACAAAATATTGGCTACATCAGCTCTAGATTAGCTCTAGATTAGCTCTAGATTAGCTCTAGATCAAGTGAAAAGAGGACCACCCTCACTCTCACCCCAAAGTAACATGTTTTCTAATAGGCAAGGTAAGGTTATTTGTATAGCACAGTTCATAAAGTAGGCAGCTCAAAGTGCTTCACAAAACAGGGCACAAAAATCATAAATAATCAAGTAAATTAAAAAGAGTGAAGACAAAATCCTTCAGTTGTATGCACAGATAAACAGAATTGTGGATTTGAACATTGTCAGAGAAGAGGCCCGTCTCTCATTTTCAGGAAGTAAGTAAGTAGTAGTAATAGAATAGACTTTAAAACAGCTCAAAATATATTAGTGACATGTTAGTGCCATATGAACCGGCCCGGACTCTGAGGAGCACAGGGACTGGACTCCTGTTAGTGCCCAGAGTCAGAACTAAACATGGGGAGGCTGCTTTTCAGATTCATGCTTCTAAAATCTGGAACAATCTTCCTGAAGATGTGAGACAGGCCTCCTCTCTGACAATGTTTAAAACCAGGTTGAAAACAGTTCTGTTTAGCTGTGCATACAACTGAGGGATTTTATATTTTTTTCTTCCTTTTTAATGTACTGTAATTATTTATAATTTTAATGCTTTCTTATCTTGTTCAGCACTTTGAGTTGCCTCGTGTATGAATGCTTTATGAATAAACTTGCCTGCCTAGTAAGTAATTAAGTTTATTTATATAGCGCATTTTACAGACCAAGGTCACCCAAAGCGCTTTACAATGTTCAGAGTCAGATATTGTTCCAATCATTCCACACACGGTGATGACAGAACCGAGTCGCCGAACACACTGGACCATCAGCTCCAATCAACACCATCCATTCTCTCTCTCATTTACATTCATACCTACTGTGCATATTTTTAGTGGCGCACCCGGAGGAAACCTACGCAGACACGGGGAGAACATACAAACTCCACTCAGAAAGGACCTTCTTGCCGAGACGCGAGACTGCTATCCTACTCAGCCACCGTTCTAGATTACTAACCACTCAAGACCGTCCTAGATTTTAGCTGCATTATCTGAAACGCTGCCTCCCCAATGTTTAGTAAGTAATGAACACAGCATGTTCTGGTCTGATCTGGTTACAACTTGTTACTTTTACAAGACTTTCTGTTGCTGTATTTTGTGCTGTTTTGATTCATGTTTTTGGCAACAATATTAAAATAATCCCACTACGTTTTCAGTGTTTGGATAGTTATTCCTAACATGAGCTTGTCCCTTGATGCTACGTGTTACCACAGCCTTTGCATTTTGTTTTTTGGAGACGTGTGAAGAAGCGTTTGGACGTCAGCAGTGACAGATGATGTGGAGACTCCCTGCTGGGTCTGCACTCTGAATAACTCCATATACCCTCACTAGTGTCAGAAGCAACCAATGGATCACTCTGCCTGCTTTGCATCCAAATCATTGTTGTCAAATGAAAAGGTACTTTGACACGTTTGTTTGATTTCACTGTGTTAAAAAAATCTTTTCTGATGGATTTTTCTGAACAAAATTACATAGTTAGATTCCTTCTTCTTTGTCTTCTGGCACACCAGCTTTTACAAGACTCTTTCTGTTGGGACAAATACTGGGCAAAACCTTGGAATGTTGTTTTATGTCTTTTGAATACACTCTGAGGTACTTTAAAGACGCTATACCTCATTTTTTTTTTATGAGTTCATAAAAATGCGATTTACTACATACAAGTTGTATTATAATCTGTAATGTAATGTAAAACTTGAGCTCATTGATTCAGCTGTGTATGAATTCAGGCCGTAAAAAGTGCTGAGTAGAGACTTAGCGTGACGCCCGCTCTCCTCCAATCAGGCTGCGTCCTCTAGCCTCTACAGCGCTGCTAAACACAGTAGCATGTTAGCATAAGTGGATATAACTCCTCTGGCTGTAACTGCAGACTCAGCAAAACAGCCCAAACCACACAACAGTGAGGAAGAGAAGAGGGAACTAAAGCCAAAACATGATCAAAGAAGAAATCAAGCCCGGGTGAACATAGCTAGCTTACATCGTATCCTCTGGAGAGACTTGTCTATTTGAGAGACCTGCGGGACCGCCTCGGACTATCTACGCTCGGACTATCTACGCTCTGACTATCTACGCTCTGACTATCTGCGCTCGGACTATCTGTGCTCGGACTATCTGTGCTCGGACTATCTGTGCTCGGACTATCTGTGCTCGGACTATCTGTGCTCGGACTATCTGTGCTCGGACTATCTGTGCTCGGACTATCTGTGCTCGGACTATCTGTGCTCGGACTATCTGTGCTCGGACTATCTGTGCTCGGACTATCTGTGCTCGGACTATCTGTGCTCGGACTATCTGTGCTCGGACTATCTATACTCGGACTACATTCGGACGCAAAACTAGCGGTAATTTTTCAGTTATATATTGTGTTAGCAGTGCGTTGGTTTTGTACCATTTCATCAGTGATTGTTGCACAGCTTACAAGAAGTTGCGCTCATGCCAATGTTTACATACGTATCAGATCGCAAATAAAACTAGATGGCTCCGTGGGATGAGAGCGTAGGGGAAATGAGAAGCCTGTGAGTGAGTTGGGGGCGGTGCTAAACATTAAAACCTTACAGAAACGGGTATAGCTCCTTTAAAGGAATACATAGATAACAAGTATAAACACTACGCAGTACAGTGGTCTGATGTGGGTCTAGTTGCATAATGCTTCTACCAAAGTACAGCTCTGTTAGAAAATGCCTGGAGAGTATCTGCTCCAGTGGCCTGCTGTGTTTTACATAAGGAAAATCACAGTGGAAACACAAATCCTATTATGTTTGATCCCATTGGCAAATAAGGCACACTTCATTTCATTTCAAAAGGGGAAATAGTAGCAGCCTTCATGTATTCGCATAAACCATCAAGCCCATGTTAATGAAAAACAGATTTCAGTTTGGAGTTATAGTTGTCTTCCCGTTAACCATTCACAAAAGGCTCATAACATTTTAGTTCGGTGATCATGGTTGTGTCCATTATTTCACTAGGAAACAATTTAACCGCAGATGATTAAAACTGTTAAAGCTGGGGTATCCAACTTTAAAAACGAGAAATCTACGCAATAAAAATTCCTCGCTCTCAAAACAGTTTGACAGTTACAGTTTTTGCTTCTATCACTTCTTTAGACAAGTTTTTTCAGACAGAAAAGCGAAAAAAGACCATCTTTCAGCTTTCATCCTAAAGCGTCAAATTGTGACTCACAAGGATCTCCTCACAAGTATACATATGATAACATGTTTTCTGATCAGATGAAGTAAGTTGTGGTCTGATTTGATTCAACATTTTACTCCTACAAGACTTTTTCTGTATAATTAATGAGCAAAATAAAGTTAGGTACCCCATCTTTACTAGCAACAATAAAGCTACCCACAATACCTTTTTATTCCAGCTCTGAAAGACACAAAATGCTTGTAACCCAAAACGTTGCAAAAAATATGGTCCCAGTCCAGTTAATAATACGTAACATGCATGAGTTTTCCCCGAGAGAAACACGTCAATCTGTAAAACATTTCCTGACAGATTATACATAAATTTACTACAACATTAAGAACAAAATCAAGTTAATCTTCCTGAAAATTGTGGGGTCTAATAATATATTTTGTACCAAGTGCCAAGGGGAGGGGGTACATTGGGCAAAAAGTTTAGGTATTTCAAGACACTTTGAAGCAACTGTGGTTAAAGTTCTAACTCATCATTCTAACATATGCACAAGCCAGTACTTTTCCATTATTGTGGTTATCTCAAGGTCGAAGCTGCTGGCATCACGGCGAAAGCTGATTGGACGGTGCTCATTCCTCCATGCTGTATAATATCACTTGCAGTCTGTAAAATCCTTGTTCGTGTTCGTGCTGTCTCCACTATCGACAATAAAACATGTCTTCTGTCTGATATTAAAGACACGATCCCAGACTTTGTCATCTTCTGCAAAAGGTTTGGAGCCACTGCGCACAAAGATCCTCGTGTTTATGTATTTTAAAAATGTCTTCCAGATATAACTTCGATCAACCGACCAATCAGGTGCCTTCTGTCCCTGTTTCTGCGGAAGAACAGCACAGCGCCATTCTCGATTGGCTTTTTGGTTGCTAGGTCATTACTACTCATGAATTTGGCTAAATACAACATTATAGGTGCATTTATCTTTCATTTATATAAAAATATCCTATTACATGTGGATTTCTGAGACAATATTTTGTACATATCCAATATTGGGTTGTATGTATGTGTATCAAATATTGTATGCAAAAACATTTTTATTCTAATGTCCTTTTAAAAATGTAAATATATATAAATATTTTAGCACACACCTATTCACCATAGAATATTTATATTAATAGATTTAGTCTCCAGCGAAACAAGGGAAACAAAAGCGGTAGATATTTGCAGATGTCAGTGACAAGTTTTGAATGGAGATTATAAAAGTTCAATATGTGTCACTGTTGTCATAACTATCAGAGTGTGTACTTGAAAGGACAAGACTGGTGCACACATCAATTACTCATTATACGTCAATTACTTATGGAGTTGAAGACTTCTACTGTTACTACCGCTGCTTTCAAGTACACACAAAACATTGATACAACAATAGTGAGAGTGAATGTACAGTGAGACTTCCCACAGAACAAAAAACAGTGTCATTCTTCGGGAGAACAAAAGCAAGTCAGTCCGGATCAGTCTACGGACCCAGACAACACACTCGGACCAAGACGTGACAAAGACTTCAAACCGGCTGAAGAGGATGAGGAGTGACAGCAGCACTTTGGGGACGCGTGTGCGGGGGTCTGCTCACAAACACGCCTTTGTTAAGACAACTGCACCTCATGCAAATGAAGAGGCCTGCGGCAGTGCGCACGGAACAGCGGGGGGGTTAAATGTTCATTCACAGAAAAACAACACAATCACAACACAGGGGAATTAAGGAACAACTCTATTCACTTAATTGTCTCGTCGCACGATGGGAAAATGGATTATACTTTGTCCCCTTGACCAATATCAATATACAGTACCACTGTATGGGCAATTGTTGTCAATATGTCAGCTGCCGTTATTGAATACTTTGTCTTGGCTAGACAAACCTTTAGCTTTAAACTTAACAAGTACAGAGGAGCACATTCAGCTGTTAGCTTTAACTGAAAACGCAACCAACTCCTATTTGTATCACGATTTAAATTAAGAAACCTTAATTGAAAGCTCATAATAGTCTTTCAGTATTTTTGTTGACAAACATTTTGGAACAGTTTTGTCTAGTTTTTAAAAGTATATAATGTGAATTTCTGGTTGGAGATGGGGAGCAGACGTGGTATAGAAAGGAGGCTGTTGCCACTAGCAACCAGAAAGTAAACAAGCTTGACTCATTGTCACAAGAGTTATGGAATAAAGAAGAAATATGGATGGATTCCATATGAGAGCTCAAACTTGTTAAGAAATGACTTCAACTTTTTGTTACCAACAGACACTTGAGATGACTAATGTAAAACTACTATAAATATTTACAAGTCGTTCAGTCCCAACAAGAAAAGTCATCACACGTTTGAAAATGTAAAGAAAATTTCTGTTCCATAAATGCTTAAAGCAAAACAATGATGATTCTGCTCAGCATCTCCCGTTAAAATAACTTCCACATTTAGATTTCCCTCATTCATGTGTTTCATGTGTTTTTTGCAGAGGTTGAAATGGCACGTTTGGCCGGCCTCCAGCACTGGTCTGTCCCGGGGCAGCCCAGGTCTCATGATGTCATCTGACTGCAGTAAACAAATACAAAAGAACACGTGGGCATGAGGCCCTGGCACACTCTAAACAGTCTGTAAATAGTGCTTTAGTATTAGGAGATCAACGGTCATTCAGGAGAATAAACACTGTGCTGGAAATTGTAGTGCTTTTTTTTTTGTTCTCACAGTAGGGTGTATCTGCATCAACATTTTTACAGCAACACTAAAAAGGAAAGAGGGAAAAATTAAATTAGGGAGAAAAAGATTATTACAATTTGATTTAGAAAATTGGTAAAATATTTGGGCTTCAAGTTTTTAAACTATATTCTAGTTTTTATAATTGTGGCAAAAACATGTGGTAATTCTGATTTGATTGCTAACACTGACACATTGAGATATGAGCTGCAAACTATAGCAAGTTTTATGTAATCAAATAAATACAATTCACACATTCAAGCCTGTACTAAATTCATTAAAAACGGTATAGATTTACTGTTGGTCATTTATAATCTTACCATAAACCGTCCATATTAACGCCTGCCCATAAAACTAAATTGAGTCAACATTTCTTCTCCGCCTTTTTACTCCAGTTCAATTTATGACACTACTTTGGTTTTAAAATGAATTGAGCAACTGTGGCCTTTTGCATTAATTAGTAAAGGGTCCCTGGTCACATAAAGCACGGTTCGACAATATGCTAATAATAGCCATAACGCTTAAATAAATCATATATCCCGTAATGCACCACACGGACCATGCCGCAACCTGATTGGCCGACAGAGATCAAGCATTGACCTGCACCAGAGAACCACAATCTGTCATATGCCAGTGGACACGCTTCATATGTAACCCACTTCTCACTGCAAATTTTGCCTTTTTTCCCTTTTATGGCTTCCGTACGAGAGCCGTTTGATCAGGGAAGTCCTATTATAGTAAAATAACGTAATTAAAGAAGAAATGTTCTGCAAAATTATCTTTTCTGAGTTTTTAATTTGGTTATTATATTGTTCCGTCACCAAAAACCACCCTGATATCAGGATTTTTTGGCACAAAAACTGTCTAAAAAACTGTCTAAATTCGTGAACACTAAAAAATCCTTGCTCTATTGCCATTGGTGAGTAAGTTTACAAGGTTTGCAATGTGAAAACCAGATATCGCCTAATTTCATTTGATTGAACAAAACACATGTAAGCCTTGCGCTCGGATTGCGGTGTGAAAAACCAATCCGTTTGGCCTTTTTTCAAGCATGTAACCAACTAAACTGGACACTACCGAGACAACGCCAACAGATGCATTTAAGAGAACAGTGAAAGGACATGGTTATGATGAAATTGTAGGTATTTTAACACATCGGCGACTCACTCATGTTGATCATTGTTTTGTTTGGTGAACTACATGAGTCAAAAAAAGGAAACGTGGTGTGTTTAATTGCGCAGTGGAAATGACTGCAATTGAGCAATTTAGCCCGTGTGAAAATCAAAACAATCAAAGTTAACATTGTCAAACCGGTTTGAAGCAACAGCGTTTAAGGGAAAAACATTATGGCACAATATTACGTCTTAAAGGAGGATTCGATCGTTACATATGATCATTACAATTTAGCAGACCCAACAAAAATGTATGTGATAATAACTTCCAAAATACCAAGTTTTCTCCCCAACAATGAATTTATAATTATAGTAAAAAAAGATAGGAAGATAAATCCAATCACGGGAGCTTTTCTTCATTGGAGACATCTGCTCCAGTTCACGATATGTTGTCAAAATGGAAAGATCTACACATGGTACTTGGATCCCAGTAGAATATCCAAATAGTAATTCTTCCATCCCCCTAAAACATACAACATTGCAAATAAAACCTTGACCCTTAAAATTCGCAAATAAAAATGACATATCCTCCAGAAATCGCAGTAAAAGTGTGAGGCCAGTACAGAGGGGGGGGGCTTATGTTATTGTTTTTTGAGTGGTGTCACTACCCGGTCACTGTACATTATGTAGGTCAGTGTCACACGCGCCGCAAAGCTTAACCCCATTCTGAGGCGACCATTCAACAAGACAGACGGGGCACACGTGGACTAAACCCACAGATGGGGTTCTATGGGCAGAAATGTGTGAATGGAAAAATCCTATTCAAATTAAGGCAATGGTTTCCCGTTGTACAAATATAAACGGAAAAATAATAAATCCCAACCAACAATTATTGAATTTTTCCATTCCAACATGTTCCAGTCGTTTCATGGTGATGCTGTATTTGTGATACATGTCGGAAAAAAGGGATCAGTCATCAGTGGGTTTTGGTGTTGATTCCCGAGTAACTATTTTTCTGTGGGAATCATTCTAAAATTAAAGATTGTTTTCGTGAGATCCAATAAAAGCTGTAGAATTCATTATTTATGAGGCTGAACTGATAAATACCTTTGTACAGTTTGATTCTCTGCTCTGTGTTGGCGAATTCAACGGTTTTGTAAAGTCCTCTGAATGAAACTACTGTTGTGATTTAGAGCTATGCAAGAATACATTGAAATTGAATTGAGATAATAATTCAGTAGAAAGGGTTAGTGGTCCAGGGTTATACTCTTGGCATGTTCGTGTTGTAGCATCCATCGGTGAAAACATTGATGATAAAGTAGCAGTGGGCACCAATTATCAACTCAATATTGATACTGACTCCAAGTTTAATTGATTGAATTAAACGTTATTATGCGAAATCTCCCCTGCATAATGTTGCATTTGAGATAAAGTACCACCACAAGCTCATAAATATAGTCGCAAATAATACAATTGCAGTTGTGCGTTTTCAGCGTTTACCGTAATACTTCCGAAATAACTATTACACGTTACTAGTATAATACCTCTGCAATGTACAAACAGATAATTACAACGGAATATAGAAGAAAAAGAAGAACCTGTATTTGTGTATTTGCCGATTCCGCATATAGAAAAACAAAAAACAGATTTTGAAGAGGAACAGGAACAGGTTATTCAGAGCCACAAGCGCCGACATGAGGCACAGGCCCGGACCTGCCCTGGACCAAAGTCTCAGAGTCAAGTCACGAACTCGAGTGAAAACAGCAGCAGCTAATGGTTGATACAGCTCTAGTCCAATACTCAGTGAGGAGGAGAGAAAACTGCCTAAAAACTGAGACACGTTGGAGTCTAGCCAGCCAAACAACCACTTATTACAGTATTAATTGGTCCAACTGCAGATGTAACCACAGAGGCCTTATGCAGAACTCGTTTGTTAAAGAGCTTGTCATTGAGCAATTATTCACATGCAAAACATTTGAAAAGACATGTCAAGCTCAACGAATGACAGGAACCGGTTTGAGGTGTGTTCAATTTATTTACCAGAAATCTTTAGCCTCATGGTGCAAATACATATTACAGATTCACAAGTTGATTATATGACTTGGGTCGAACGCGCGCTCTGAATGGCTGATTTGCGGTCTGATATTTTCCCATCTCGGACCGTTACCATGACAATTGGTCCGCAGCGCGTATCAGATTTGATATCTTTCCTTGGTAAAAAAAGAAATAATGGGCGATGACTGGGAGCATTCTCCAGTGAATTCTATTATCAGGACGAGTTTGAAGAGTCAGAGGAAGTAATAACAGCAAATAACGACGAAAACACAACTCCGAACAGTCAAGAAGAGATCGACAACTTCGTTACAGATCAGAAAGGTAAAAACATGATTAGGAAAACCAAGTCGGACATGAACATACTTCACAAATATCTAAAAAGCATTGGTAAAGACACAGACTGAGAACTTGCAGCGGGCGCCTCAATCATCTGATAAGTTCTTCATGTCACAGTTTGACAGTTTGGCTGCATGTGTTTTTGCGTGTTGGTCTTTTTGAAACCGCGGTCTGATATTTCTCTGTACAGACATCGCGCTCGTTTAATAAGTCCTTAATCCAAAACTGTAACTGCAATGAAGAGAAAGGCATGCAGCAAATACTTAAAAAGACGGTTACTGAAAAATATTTTATTGAAAGTTAAAACCACATGGAAAGTTGTAGATTAAGATTAAGAGAAGAGATCCTGTATTTGTCCCACAGTGGGGAAATGTCAGTGTTGCATCACAAGTTACAGAACAGTACAAGATTAATGAATAATAACTCTAAAATAAATTAGCATAAAAAGAAGCAGTATAAAATCTCTATCTTTAGCATAATAAGGAAAGACTTTGTACAAAAGACGTCTCCAATTCCAATCTCTAACTTTAGCATAATAAAGAAGCAATAGTGTGATATCAACGGATTATTAAACGAGCGCGAGGTCTGTACAGAAAAATATCAGACCGCGGCCTTTTGGCGAGGTCTGTGCATATGACTATTTTTAATTTATGAAAATATCGATCGGTTTCATCTAGCAAAAACACATGCAGCCAAACTGTCAAACTGTGACATGAAGAACTGATCAGATGATTGAGGCGCCCGCTGTAAGTTCTCAGTCCGTGTCTTTACCAATGCTTTTTAGATATTTATGAAGTATGTTCATGTCCGACTTGGTTTTCCTAATCGTGTTTTTACCTTTCTGGTCTGTAACGAAGTTGTCGATCTCTTCTTGACTGTTCGGAGTTGTGTTTTCGTCGTTATTTGCTGTTATTACTTCCTCTGTCTCTTCAAACTCATCCTGATAATAGAATTCACTGAGAATGCTCCCAGTCGCTCATGATTACTTTTTTACAGAGAAAAGATATCAAATCTGATACACGCTGCGGACCAATTGTCATGGTAACGGTCCGAGATGGGAAAATATCAGACCGCAAATCAGCCAATCAGAGCGTGCGTACGATCCAAGTCATATAATAAAGTAATATATAGTTGTGTGTACTGTATACACATTAGCAACATGAGGGTCGTCGCAGAAGTGTTTACATACTTTCAGTGCCATAAAAAAAGTAAATACATTTTTAGAGCAATATTTTTTGTAATTAATCTCTTTATATGCCACCTGCCTGCACTGTTTACCAAAGCAAAATCCTAGTTTGTGACTTCCTGTTACTTACAACGGCAATACAAATAATGATATTCTTATTTTGATACGTTACACCATCTTAAGTCGCAATTTCATAATCTATTTTAATTTCTTTGCTCGAGCTGTGTGTGAATATTCATAATTTTTTTAGTGTTTTAAATAATGCTTTGGTATTGGTCCATGTTATGGCTTTGAAATACAGGTGAAACAATTAGAATATCGTTCAAAACTGTTTTGTACGTCGATGTACAGTGTGAACCTAATATATGTCATTGACTCATAACATGTAAAATGACATATGCCAAGTGTTTTTTATAATTGACTATAGCTTACAGTCAATTTTCTTATTTTGAGGTTTTCTATGTTGTGCGCCAATTATAACAAAGGCTTTAAGTGCAATGAGTGCCATATACTAGTTTCACATTGTAAGTCGAATTACAGACTTTTGCACAGTATTCTCATTTTTACGAGTTTCGCCTGTATTTGCAATGCAGGGCGTACTTGTCACAAACCCTACAGACAAAATCAAAAAGCAACAGTTTAAAAATAGCAATCATTTCAAGGACATGAAAGATTCCAGATTGAATTCCTCAAAACATGACACATTGAACAACTTTAGTTTGTGGGGAAATGTGAGAGCATGATGGGACATATTATGTAGTCCATGTCCTAGGAGCTGAAAAGCTTTAAAAGCACAGACGAGGCAAGTCCAGACAGCTTCAGAATAAAACGTTGCTCAACGAGAGGTGCAACAGAATTCAATCCCAAAACGGTTCGTGTGAATTTTGATGGAGAAACGAATATGCTTGTAAATTCCATTGTCCTCATTTAGCACATACCAAAAGCGGGTTTCAAAACAAGAGCCACAAAAATCCTGATTCCACCGCCTGAACTCTGCTCCAAGCCACACTCACTAAGTATTGGCTGTGCACCTCTTGATTAAAGGGAACAAATTATGCAGAGTTTTTTTTATGAATTGTCCTTCCTCATTAACCCCAAGTTGTTATTCTTGTTATTCCTGCACATTTTATCCAAGTCACCATTGATCTAACAGTCGCAGCAGACCCGGCGCGGTGAGGCTGCGAAAGGAAACGCCATATCAGGCAAAGCACCTCCTCCTCCCCTCCCTCCCCCACGGTAATGAAAAATATATCAATAACAAAACAATGCTAAGGCTCCGCTAACAGATTCAACCTTAAATAAGCAAAAGGAAGGACTTTTTCTGAAATTTGACTAAAATGAGAAATATTTGGCAGGGACATATTCTCCTGAGATATATTTGTATATTTTCTACATGACACATGAGGCGCAGGAACTCGATTCAAAATCAGAATCAGAATTATTTTTACTGCCGTTGTGAGTAACAGGAAGTCACAAACTAGGAAATGGCTTTGGCTCTCGGTGCAAACAAGTTATAAAAGTAAAAATAGAATCAGGCATGCAAAAAATCTACATAACATTTCTTAAAATTACTGCTATATACACAAGTGCACGAAGTACACTTAAAGTTACTGCAGTATATATTTCAGGTCAGTACACAAAATGAGTGCAGAGCTGCAGCGGTGATGTCATTGTGCTGAGAAATGAAGGAGCAGGTTTTGAAAACATTTGTTTACAGTATGCAGATTCACCGGCTCCAGCTGGACGAGACCAAATGTGGTGTCAGTCTGGAGGAGGCCTAAACATGGACTAATGCGCCGCTGTCATAGATACAGCAGACATAGATACTCAATGTACAGACTTTAACTATTCTTTAGTTTTCTATATCTGTAACGGCACCTTCATACCTTGCCCAGGGTACAATACAAAAATGTACATTATCATATGAATTGTCGCGGTTAGAATATATCAATTACAAAAAATAAATATAAAACCAGACAGATGCCTTATGTACTTGAACAGAGATGACACCTGATCTGTTATGTTGGCAATTTGTTGTTGTGATAAGTCTGGAGGAAAAAAACCTCTTCGGCGCCAGAGTGCAGGTGTGACCGATTCTCCAGAGACTTTGTTTTGGGGCAATCCCAAAACTACAGTAGTATGAACATCTGTGGGGCCTGCAGAGGAAGACCCCCGAGGAGCCATCTGTCTGAACTCACTGTGGACATGAGTGAACAATGACAGGACGTCCCTACAGTGCAGACCGTACACGTGAGGAAATCCTACACATAACAAATATTTGCTTCTGTCTGCCATATTCTCATATCATAACACATCTACAACAATTTAATTACTTGTTCTTCAGAATTATCTCATTCTGAAGAACAAGAAGCAAGTCTGTGCAACGTCTCACTGAATGAATGTGCGCTCTAGAATGTCAAATACAGCAATTTTCTGAGAACCTTTGCCAACAAGTTTGATCATGATAGTAGACAGTATATTCTCAATACCATTGCGGTTATTTACAAATGTTGACTTAAAGTGATATTACTTTTAGGGGACTATAATGGAAAAAAAACTGGTCGAAAGCTGCGAGCACGTCCTCCCTGTTGTGGGTGAATTTAATCTCATTTTTCACGCATTTCAGAAGTAACGATTGATGTCTTGATTCAGCTCAATTTGAAACAGAATACCAAACGTGCAAAAATAGAAGAAACACGAGCCAGCTGCGTCAAGGCCGACTGACGCAGAGCACAGACGTCAACAAATGTGGGATAAAAAGGTGAACGAGATAGAATTACAGTAAAAATACATACTGAAAACTGAAAACAGTATTGACTCTTGTGTGGATCAAGCCCTGACTTAGCCACATTTATTAAGTCGATTTCCCAAACGAGACAGCCTTTGACGAGAATCTACCCAGGGTGCAACTTTGTAGGTTTAAATCCAAATTTTCTTTATGTACAGTATATAGCATATTTCCTAAACAAAATAGTTTCCAAAGCGCTGAACAGGAGTAGGCAATAAAAATAAAAACAAAACCTGCAAAAACAGAAAGACCATACATATAGAATTACATTATATTAAATTATATATACTATATCACTGATGTTCTGAAGTCAAGTTGATTTATGGATCAATGTCGTGAACAATTGTTATCATGGTATTATATCCTCCTGATTTTGACACATGTTTCACTTTTCATGACAAGCATTGATCTTTCATGAAAAAATGCCAGATGTTTAGTTCCGTTTTAACCAGTGGGGGCAGGTCCCGGCTCAAAAGTGGCCAAAATGACGTGCGCTGACACGCTGCAATACCACCCCGGGCCTGTGGGGGTGGACCCAGAATAAGAATTAGCCAATGCTAACATATAGCATCTTCTTACCTCTCGAAAACGTCTTTACAGGATGGTCCAAAAGTTGGCTCTTGGCCCAAAGCTCCGTTCCACATGTGTGTCAATGCTGAGTGTTCTGGACCAGTCTAGTTTAGTCGCTGTGGACTGTTGAAGTCACTCGTTTAAATGAATGGGGCTCGTGCAGCTGACGCATGCGCAGATGCGTTTTTTTAACATTTTCCAGCCCCCGCGGCCATTTTGAAACTGCCCATAGACCGCGGAAGTTGTGGCACATTAGTTAGAACGGAGGAGATAGGTGTGACTACGTCCGGTAATATTTACAGTCTATGGTTATAACCCACACCAAGGATACTTTGGATTAAATGACACATCGTTACTTAAATAGTATGTAGTCGATAACAGCCTTTACAAATGATGTTTAAAAGGGGTTTTTCCACCTGCATCTTGAACTCCTCACAACATCAAGAGTAAAGACGTACAGAGCTGGTGACAAGCGACACGGGGGCGGAAACATCTGCAGCCACCCGATCAATATTACATTACGCAGCATGACCCCCCCCCCCTCCCCCCTCCATCCCCACCCCCTCCATCCCCACCATACAGTACCGAGGACCAGCTTTCACAGCGCTCAGAGGGTATGACCTAAATTCACCTTGTTATGACAGATACAAGCGGCCCTTACAGCATTTTGTCACATTCTGAACGGACAAATTGAATAACATTGTGTACAGGTCTTGTGACGTGGATTAACAGGAGGCAGAGGAGAAGATGGAAAAATCGAATTATGGCTCTTAGGTACATTGAATAAAGAGGTTATAGATGTCAGTGGGGTGAATGAGTTGGTGGAGCCTATAGGAATTTGACTTGAGGTGGGATATGGGCAATTGGATGTGCATGATGTGGTAAAAGCAGGGATTAACAGGGAAATATAGCTGGTGGAAAGAAAAAAAAAGCTGTTGGAATGTGAAGTGGCCCAAGCTGAAAAGTAACAATTATCCCAGTGTAGTGTGGTGGTACGGATAAGTGTTTGTGGCTACAAAGAAGAAATATTATGCATTATTTTTGGTCATAAAAAATGATAATGACTATTTACTTTCATGTTGTTTCATGCTTAAGAATGTGAAATACTATAATTTAGTTTAAGATGCATGGTGAAACAGTTACCAAAGAGAAAAAACGCTATCAGCCTACCCTATTCTCATGCAACCCCTTCCAAAATTTGAAAACTACCGGCTGCAAACACAGTTACGTGAGAGTAAAGAACGTCATTTCACCAGAGAAATTGTCCAAACTAACTAATGGGCTGTGCTTTTGTTTGTATTTAAAGAGAAAAAAACTAAACTGCTCTGTGCGTGATGACCTCTTTTTGTCTGTTATATTGATATTTCTAAAAATGTGTTGTGCAGGTTTGAAATATATAAAGAAATAAAAATGACATAATGGTGTGATGACATTGTACCATTTGCAGGGCTGAGACATGAGCTTTTAAACAGCTACGTGTTGGTGGCAGAAGTTGTTGTGGATGGATCTGAAAACAACTGCAGGTGTGTTTTTGATGAGGGAACATTGTTGTAACGAGGCTCAAAAAGTCGCTTTGCTCGATACGTCTCCTTTACGTGGCAATAAAAATGATTCTGATTCTGATTTAAAGCAATGTTGTTATAAAATATAACTTGATTAGTGGTCGGGTTAGCCATAATTCCTGAGACATGAAACAAAAATCATTTTCTCAAAAGGTGTCAAAAAGTGGTGACACTATGCAAACACATATGCATGATGTTGGCCAGCAGGACTGCCAGAAATACAAATAAAATGGTGAGTTTAAAAAAATCTGAACCTAGTCAATGTTAAATAATGATCAGAAAACATTTATTCTTCTTTAACGTTTCTTAAGAAGAAAAAAAGCTTCCTTCCCATTGTACGGATGAAAAATAGCCGTTTGGCTAATTCTGGCATATTTACAGAAATGTTCATTATTATGCACTGTCCCAGTAATAAATAAATAAATAAATTGAGTTGTATTGGTGCCAACTGAAATGGAATTCTAAACCATGAACCAACCCATGGTTATTTCAAGTAGGTAAATGAAAATTGAAAACCATTTTTGCCTTAACAATAATAACAATAATGTCACATTAACTAACAATAGCAATGAATCTCTTTTTCAGGACTCCCTTGAAATCTCAGTGGGAATTCCCAAATGAATAATAATCATCATTTGATCTACTAAGAAGGCAACATGAATCTTCCAAAGCCATAACACGTCACCTTCAGCACCATTGACGCCTGCACCTCCAGATTTAATTAGACGGAGCTGATGTCACTCACTGAAATACTGCAGCCGAGCGTCACTGAATAATGCATTTTAATTTCACGTTTAAATTTATTCACAAAACCAGGACAACATTTGACATGATCTCTTTAACAGGAGCTTTTTCACATAGTTCGGTTCCCTAAATCAGACAAGCCCTAAAGGCGCACTTCCACTGCCGTTGGCATGGCAGCACCAAACAGCCTGGGTAAATACCAGCTGTTCCCATGAAATACAGTAGAGATAACGGTTAAAAACGTGTCCGGCCAAAGGGTGAGGGAGGAGTCAAACTTAAAACCATCCTGTCCTATCTCAAAAAGAAATAAAAGGTATACATTTGGTGATCAGGTTTTTTTTTCATTACCATTACTCGCTTCACATTGCCAAAAAAAAAAAAAAAAAACAACGAATAGATCCACTGGCTCTCAAAACGGTTTTTGCATGTATTTTTGGATTCTCTGAAATCTTAGCTTCTCAGATAGAAGAATGGAAAACGTAAGACGCTCTCACTCTCAGCCAATCAGCTGTCAGCATGTAAAGAATGTTTTCTAATCAAGATAATTACAGCCTCCATGTTCGAGCATTTATGAAACAGAATACAGCTTTAATACAGCTTTAATGCATCTGGCCACCGCGGCTGTCATCGTTAACCTGAGAAGACTTCATGGACTCGTGATTTTGATGGATACTAAAACTAGTATTGAAACAGATACTTATGAGAAAGCTGATACTAAAAAGAATGACAAACAGTAAAACAGAAATTGAAATGTTATGAGCAGTATTGCAGAGATTTAGAAAGCTTTATATCAAAAAGTATAAAACCTTGTCGTACCCGAAGAATATTATATTTTGAATTTTGTAAATATGTATATTTAATAAATGCATATTATTGGTATAGAAAAAAGGACAAATTGGTATCGAGTATATCAATTAAGTATCCCGACAACACAAAAATCCCAGTTTATACTTTTTGTCAAAGTCTTTTTTTCCCCACACAACGGATGAACAATAGAGTTGAGGGCATTTGTGGGAAGCAAATGTGACCTTTTTTCTCGTTTATTTTGCTTTCAAACACATTCCTTTCCACTTTTCCTCAAGACGCACAAGTCGTTCACACGCAGGAGTTTCTCTCTGCATCGGCATAACCACAGAAGCGCACCACGCCGCCTCAGCTCCTCTCACAGCTTGTACGCACGCCTCAGTGTGTAAACCACTAATAACAGACTGAACGCCTGAGATGATCCCTGCGACCGAGCCGTGCAGACGCAATGGTGGTCGACATGGCACTGGTGGTCCGGGCGCTGGGCTGAAGGAAGGTGGACGGGCCCCTCCTAAATCTGGATTACAGCCACGAGTCTTGACCCCAGGCCTCGAGGATCAGTGCGAGGAGCGACGCGCCGGAGGAACTGAAGGGGAAACTACTTATGAGTGTGGGCAATCAGTGAAGGTTTAGTGCAACAGATGGTCACTTAGAACAAGAAGCAGAACTTTCCTGATTCAGCAAAAGCACTGATGCAGAAAGAACATGGCTCAAGTAAAAGTACAGTAACATGGATAGATTAACAAAGAAACAACAGGCGGTGATTCTGAACTGTGTCAGACGATTATATTTTTGCAGTAAAGTTATTAGCAGCATGGGGTCCCTGCGAATCAACCACTACCTCATATTTGTGCGGACGAATAAGTGCAAGATTTTTTGACTACTTGTGATGCTACTTGACAGATATATACATATACTTTCATATATGGTAAAATAATAAGGGCAACAAAATATATTGAAAAGATATAGTCGCTGCAATAAAGGCAAGTACGATACTCATATTGCGATGATGTGCAATCATTTTTTATAATATTTTGCATAAGTCATGGGTTTTATTTTCGCTTTGACCAATCAGACGTGACCTTAAATACAGAGCCCCAAGAACCACACACAAAACATGGCAGAGATGAGTGAGAATGAGTAATGCCAACAGCTTCCTAAAAACACTTGAGTGGCTTCAGGAGAGACTTACAGAACTACAGAAGCAAGTCGGCAATATCTGTTTTGGTTTATTCAAATGCATTTTTGAATAAGACATGAGACAGAGTTCCAAAACCGTGCAGATGTGAGCAAACAGCTGATCATTGTTTCCATCTGTGCCACATTGTTGGATTCTTTCTACATGATGTCAATCTTGCACGATATGTTCAGTTCAAAACAATAAGAGATGTCTTTTATCTTCATTCCCCCTCACTCTATACAGTATTGCCTACTCATAGACCATAGAAGGAGTAGACCAGGTGTCTCCAACCTTTTTCACCCAGAGAGCTACTTTCCTGGAACGATAAAGACAGAGAGCTACTCCTTTAACTGGCATTGGGGGAAAGAAAATTGGTGATATATTGGTGAGAATAAGCCTGTTATTGGGAACAGTCCTTATTTATCATTGCAAATTTGTTACTAGTGACACAGTGAGTGCATTTCTGGAATATTAAGTATTTTATTTGATGTGTTCATTTCTAAATCCTTTGGCGAGCTACCTGGAAGGGGGTGGCGAGCTACTGGTGGCTCCCGAGCTACAGGTTGGAGACCCCTGGAGTAGGCTAACCGAGGAAGCCAAATTCATGGACAGTGGACAACTGATTGGTGAATTGATAGGGCATATATCCGGATTTACAAAGACAATATCAAAATAAAAATACCAGGATAACTGAGCACTAAACCATGGTCAGTTACTGAGCTAAGTAAGTAAGTGAGTTTACTTGAGAACATTAGCACCTCCCATTTAAGTTCCATTGAGCGAGCAGATTAGCACTGTCCTTCTACATCAGGCTTTGTGCAAACTATAAATTCCCGATGAAAAAAGGAAGATCAATCACTTTTGCGTCCGCTCAAGGTGGACTCAATGTCGCGAGCGCAGGGACCATGCAGGGCGCTGGAGCTGATAACGGGGTCTAAAGCAGCTCTAATTCACTGCTCCTTCGTCAAATGGCTTTTTCCTTAATGAGTGGTTTAAGTTCAGGGGTAGAGACCCTGTTAATCCATGTAACTCTGGGTAATCAGCTCCACAGGGGGGCTGCGGGCTGAGCCGGGTCAGAAACGTCCAGACGGTCTGAGAATTACGTGTGAAAACGATTTAGTCCTGAAGCAACCCTTCTGTCTGCAGTTGTGAAGTTGTATAATCAATATTTAATGTGAAAAGTATTTATTCCTCTGCAACAACAAGTTCATTGCTTTGATTATCCCCAATTTATCTGCCTCTGTTCATACCCACTGTTCTAGAGTTATTTTTTTATTATTATTTTGATTTGATCTTTGATAGATAGATGATTTAACCACATCGAACAGGCCTTTAGGCATAAATAAAATAATATTATCAATGCAGAAATAGGAAAACTTCCCTCTTATCAACTCTTTTCTAGTGGTTGCACAGGTCTACAAGGCTTCAGGTTTAATATGAATGTCATAACATTAAATTATTACACCCTTTGTCTGATTAAAAAAAACCTTCTAAGCCTTAAACATAAATACAATATAATTTCCTACAAAATGACTGAATGATGAATAGAAAAAAATCAATAGGGAACATAGATGACTGCTTACTCCCTGACTTTCTGGATCAAGCCTGAGGAGCATCATCATGGACAATGTATGCATCAGCAGATTTTAGTTGTAATGACCCACAATTCCACACAATATAACATTTGTGTTCACATGAAGTTCAAAGCAGAATTAATTCACGTGTTCCTCAAAATCCTGAAAGACCAGATATTGCATGACTACAGCTCATGGCACCGCATGCATATAATGGATATGTCAGGATTCCACTATGATTCATGAAGAGGCCATCAGTGTGCAGACTGCAGCGATTACGTAAAGCCAGAATTTGACACAATCCTCTGCAGTGAGCTCCTTCTCCTCGTTTAGGGACAGAAAGTGCAGACGCTATTTTTACAGAGGATCCAAGCCCACACACTCCACATCTATAGGACGGCAGCTCTGGGCCACTGTGCACCACAGGTTAGAACCAGACACGCAAAATCTGAATTTTAAAAACAATTGTCAAAACAAATTATGAGAAATCTCTTTTTTAAGACAATAAGTAATTCTAACTGAATTTGTAAGTACAATGAATCATCGGCTGTAATTTAAAAGGCATGTAATGTGTATGTGACACTAATAACAACTTTATAACTTCAAATTATTTCAGATACAAAGCGCTTTGGGTCAATCCTAAGCCTGGAGACATTCTTCTGCCTGCTTTATAGTGAGAATCTAGAACACCTGAATATATACAGTACTTTCTGGAGTATAAACCTCTACTTTTATATATTTTAAAAATCTATTGTATGTATTTTTAATTTGTTAGAACGTCGGTTAAACGGTCATATGGCTTTGTTCTTGCTTCTGTCATCACAGTGAGTGGAGAAAATGGGAAATTGTGTGAATTCCTAAAACATTGTAAAGCACTTGATCTTGGTCTGTGCGTGATATAAATATAAATTGACTTTGTTTTGCTCCATCAGCTGTTGGCTCACTGCTACATTACAACATGAAAATATATGCAGCCTATATATTAGGGGTGGGCGATATGGCCTAAAATTCATATCGCGGTATAATTTGGGTCATAGACGGTAGACGGTATATATCGCGGTATAATTTGGTGTGTGAATTTCAATATAGGTCTAGCAGGTTCTTGCATAAAATAGTCAAGATTGTTAATTATTTATATATTAGAATCTAATATATATATTTTTTGAGTTAGAAAATCAGTTGTGAGACGAATAAAGAGACAAATAACATACATTATTTATGTATGTTACAGTAAATACCATTCACTGTAAAAGCAATTTTTAAAAAGAAAAACATATGCATTCATTTAAAATATAAAAAACTCACAAATGTTGAAATCAAAGTCTGTAGGAGTTAGACATGGTCATTAGTTATAGTGTCTGAGAGTTTTGTGCAGGTACTGTACATGACTTCAGTAAAAGCTGTTTGTTTACAAAGCTGGTCTTGCCATTTGTTGACGCTCCCTAAGTGCTTTTCTCTGCGCTGGATGATTCAATGGTTATGTTCATTAAAACAGGGCATTGGATTTGAACAATTGATGTAAATGGTCATTTTGGCACAAATAATTTTGTTTAACAAAGTAGCTTTCGTGAGATATTGACCGCGGAGGTCCGAATCTGACGCTAACTTTCCCAAACTTCTGCTGTGATGCTGCGGACACGGCACACGCATGGATCTATTTTGGCTCACACTGGCGCTTCGAGCTTACGCCCCTTTGACACTGATTGGCCAAAAGGTAGACTCTTAAACTGTGATTACTGTGTGTGTATTTACCTCTGCTGGGGCCGCTGTGACAACAATACATAGACAGAAACACTGTGTTAATGCCGTGCTGTTGTTCGCTGTTTCCAGTGGTGTCCAATAGTGCTAGGCTAATGCTAGGCTAATGTGCTAGGCTAATGCTGCTGAATGCCGGTTTGTTTTGGTCCTTTCTGCTGGCGTCAGAGCCTGCGCAATTTAATGACATAATGACCTATCGCAATATGCCGGTATAACAAAAATCTCTACCGTGGGCCAAATTTATACCGTCTACCGCTTATACCGTTTATACCGCCCAGCCCTACTATATATGGACAATTCTTTTACTTTCTCATCCATTGTAGCTAGTGTGGTTTATATACAGGTGAGATTAATAGTCCAGCAGGTACTGTATTTAGTCCATTGAAAATCCTTATCTTAATTATGTCATACAAAATCACATCAATCGTTTAGCTCAAGTTAGTAATCTGCAAAAATGCCTGCGCAACACTGCTGAATCGTCCACTTATCACATAATAAGAAAAGTGTCAAACAAAGTAGTTAAAAGCAGTGGGCGTGTCACCAAGAGGAGCCGAAGCGAATGAGACTAAAACATGCTTTGTTTGAGTCAAAACACAGTTTGTGTGTGGGAACGACAAGAGTATAACTGTCAAAAGCTGTGAAATATCTTGTTTAAGAAAATCCAGGAAATTAAAAGTATCAACCACGGACTATTATGGGGAGCTAAGAGATCAAGTAGAGTTTCCCGCTTTAGTAATTGCACATTTTGAAATAATCCCACGTTTATGATGAGTTTCTATCTTGTCAAATAACAGCCTGCAGTCTGGGAAACTTACAGCCCAAGTAATGTAATGCCCAATTAACTATAATAGATTGGATACGCGTAATTAAAAAAAGTTATTGGAGACAGCCGTTTGTTTATCTGGAGACAAACTTGGACAATTACTAGAGAAATAATAATAATAAAAAGTACCAAAACCATTATGGAAACTAAACAAAAAATAAATAAAACTAAACAATGTCTCCTGGTATTAAAACAAAACCATGAATAGTGTGAACAATTGTATGAATGTACAGTTGGTACTTTCCTTTAAAAATGACACATCTGCAACAATGAAATGACAGCACATGTGTCATAGTGCACAGAAGAATAAGATTATAAAAGTCTATATTTAAATGCCAGCCATGGACATTTATTTCACATTCTCTACTAATTTAGCTGATGCAGTTTGTATACATTATAAACATTGTATAGGCCGGCACAAGTTATGTTGTAATGAATAGGGATGTACCGATCCAGATTTTTTGTAATCCGATCAGTTTCCGATATTCTTAAATATTGTTTTGCCGATACCGATCCGATACCGATCCAATTTGTTCTAATATTTTCAAAGCATTAAAAATTTTGCAACCAGTATTACTTTAAAATATATTCTTTTTATTATAACGTGATTAAAAATATTGTTTGGCTTTTGCTTAACAGACCTGCTGAGTTAGATCATAGGTAAGAATCACATGAGTATTGAATATTTCACCTTTAAAACAAACTTAAAATAAAAAACAATTATCAAAAAGCTGCCCTCAACATTCAGTTTAACATAAAGAAAAGAGCTGGTACATAACTGAATGACCACAAAAAGCCAGTACTTAACCAGTGTGCAGTGTGTGACCTCTGTAAACGTAAACTCCCCGATATTTAACAAATCCGATAATATCCGATCCTTACAAAATACCCATATCAGCCCCAGATACCGATACATCCCTAGTAATGAACAGAGCTTAAAATAGGTGCTAGGCTAGATTATTCTTCATTAACCTCTGTGAAAAGTGTTATGTCAGCTTCACATCCAAGAATTACTCATTAAAAACTCCTATTCGACCATGACAAACACTAATATATCAACCAGACATCCAATAGTCAGAATATGTCTCTTTCCATTAGTAAAATAGAATAGCGTTAAGAGGACATTTACATACAGAGCCTTGAATACGCTGCTAGAAATGAATCTGAACCTATGACCGTCTCATGTTATTGTTGTATTAATCAACTGAATCCATGGTTATGATTCTTAAGCAAGCTTACGAGCATGTGTTGTGTGTTTTCCTTCTTTAAAACACAGATATAAGTTGTTCCCATTTATATAGATTATAGGATTTTGTATGAATTGAACTGTGCATATAAGTGGGACCCCAGGAAGAATAGCGACTGGGCTAATGGGGCTAATTTCAATAATATATATATTCAATTTATAATGTTGTGGAGAAGTGCACATTATGCAAAAATTCCGCGAGATCAGCAAAAACACACCAACAAACAGACAATGTGATGGGATTGAGAGATACATATAACAGCAATGATAATAATCCAACGGTTCTATGTCCAGTTTCTGCTTGACCACGGTGCTCCTGCCTCGTCTTGATCTCAGTAACATTAGAGATAAAAGCAGCTCTAATTCACAGCACACATCTCCCATCAGCTCGACGGAGCGGCACCGTGCTGCAGCTAAAGATAGACCTGTAAAGGTGCGTACAGCGAGTCCACCGCTGCTTTGTCACGCTCTGTATACAGTACGTGCGTCGTTTGGGGACCGGTTTTTACAGAATCCAAGACCAACAAGAACTCCACGAGGTCCAACATGACGGAACGTGAAGTGACATGTCGAGCTTTGTTCCTTATCGAAAAACAGACTGAGGTTGTTTCTGTCTTTATCCGCACAAATATCAGGAACGTCCCTACTGTCCTAAAACTTTTTTCCCCGCGTGATAGCACCTTAGCACTTCTGGCTTTTGCAGTGTAGTATTTTCCGGTCAAATTATGTGCTTTCCTTTGTGCCATTTTAGCCAAGTTTAATTATAAAAGCAGATTGTAATTTCTCATTTCTACCACTATATATGTATTTCTCATCCTAAACATAGACTGAAGACGGAGTGGACTGACCAAGTGCTGACATCACCCATTGTGTTGACGATGTTGATTAGAAGTGTGGCCATCTTGAATAGTTAAGGGCCAAATTCCTTAGATGGGTGTTTGTAAAGATGGGCTAAACCAAAGTGTTGCTATCGTGAGCCCCGGCCTTCTCGGCGATACTCTACTCTACATCCCACGTTGTTTTACTGGTATCAGGCACATTTTTTAGTACCTAAGCTTGACTCTGGTATACTAGCCAGGTAGGTGGGTAGGTTGCTAAGATAGAGAACAAGATATTAGTGTGTAATGGATACGCAAAAAGACAGTAGAGTAGAGTCGGGCCAAGTAGGGCAGGTGAAAAGATGGCTTAGGTCATATCTGGATTTACAAAGACTATGATAAACAAAAAACTCCAGGATCATACAGAGCTTTACACATTTTTAAGTCAAAAAAATGACTCCAACACAAGCGAGGAGTAGGTCAATAGAGTAGGAGAAAAAAACTTCCCAATTGAGCTTCAGAGAGCTAGCAGGTTAGCATCGTCCGTCTATATACAGTCAATAAGCTTAAATATTTATTTTTTGTTTACCATGTTTAGGCCCAAAATGTAACGCAAATAATGCATAATATTACAGTGGTTCTTTAAAAAGTTATTAGCGAGTAAATTGTATCCGAGTCACCAAGAACTAGAAGCATTTTGGCATGATTTTGGAAGAAGATTAGTTGATGTAAAAAGACAGACTTTTCCTGTAACGATTGCGACATTCCTCGGCATTAAACCCAATCTGATCAAAATATTCCACTGTTGCAAAAGCCCCTAAATCCATTGCGTTGTGCTTTGTTAAGAAGATTGTGTAGTTGAATGCAGAGCTGTGTGTTATTGGGGGGAACAGAACAGCTTATGAGTGCCTTTTAGAGCCGCGTTCTGCTAACTGTACAAATCACAACAAATAGACCAAACTAATGCGACCGATGAAGCGAAAAAGCACCTCTCTCGGGTCGATTAAAGCAGTTGTAACGAATCCAAGCAGAAGTCAAGTGGAGGTCAAGTATTTTTCTAAATGAGAAAAGAGGGCGAACGTTTTTGAAGACAAGCACTGGTTAGACCACCCGTGATCCTCAGTGCGGCCTCCTGATTGGTCGAGATGAATTAAAATCATTGAGGCTCCGTGTCATCGGTTTAACAATTCTCCTACAGCGAATCTTACAGGTCGGAAGAATGCCAAGGGGATGGGGTGGGAACCTCACGATACGATACAATACGCGATACAGGGCTCACGATAACGATCATATCACGATATGACGATTGTCGATATATTGGTCATAAATATACTGTTATAGAAATTTTTTAGTAAAGCAATCTGAATAGACACGAAATCGTTATTAGTGTAAGTTATTAACTAATTCTCAACTCTGGATTCAAATACAGCACATATTGGTATAAATAAAAGAAAAATGTTAAGTGAAAAAAAACACTTTATTTCATGATAAATGGAATGGAGATGCGTAATGTAGCCATATATTAAGTATTGATACAATTTTTTTTTTACTATATATTATTATTTTTTATTTTTTAATCGATACTTGGCAAAAGCATATCAATAATCGATCGTGTGAGAAAGTATCACAATACATCACGATATCGATATATCGTCACACTCCTATAAGGGGAGGAGCTATTTGAACTATATCATATTGTTGAAAATTCTTTTAAAAATAAATACAATTGAAGTTGCTTACACCGCTTTTCACCGAGCAATTGAACTCAAGGTGCTTTATCATACATTTTTAGTCAATCTATGTTTAGGAAATGTGTATTGCGTGTAGATAAATTGAGAATAAATAAACAATATCTCTTAACAACTTTATCTTGTTCCAGAATTTCCTGATATTATAACTAGAGGAAATGTGTATGAAATGTGCAATATAAATAAAATGTCCTCTTTCTTCTTAAAATAACTCCAGGTCTGTTTTTGATGATGGGACAATAACGTAAAATAATAAAAAAACAAATTATTCATTTTGTGTGATGCGTCTCTTTTCAGGAGGAGTCCAGCGTCGCCATGCTTTAGTGTGTGTGGGGTCCCGACCTGTCGCAGAGGTGGTTCACGGCCCCGTAGGAGTCGCAGGCGCAGGGCAGGCAGCCGCTGGTCCCGTTGGTGAAGAAGCTCTCCTCACAGTCCTCGCACTGTAGACCCACGTAGCCCACGTCACACGAGCACTGGCCTGATTTAGGGTCGCACTCCTCAGGGTCCAGGATGCCCTCCGCCCCAGTGCTGCAGTTACACGACTCTGAAGAACGGGAAAGAATTATATGATTATTCTGTCACTGCAGCTACAATAAACATTTAAAATTGGGACCAGACCAGACCCTGGCCCAGACTTTGCCCAGACCTCTCTGACCCTGGGCCAGACCTGCCTCCCTAGACTCGGAGTTCAAGTCTGTGTTGCATAAGTTTAAAATCTCAGCCCAGTGACGTGACGTGAGGCTGAGAGAACCACAGTCATTTCTGAACAAAGTAAACACAGTCTACATATGTTTTTAGTGGATGGGGAAACCCGAGCACCCACAGAAAACCTACACAGACACAACAAACAACACTCAGAGAGGCCCTGCTCCAACTGGGATTCGATATATTATTTATATATTTTTTTTATTTTTTTTATTAAAATTCAACCTATATTTCAAACCATTTCTAACAACAGCCTCTGAACGTGTTCATACAGTGACTTGAAAAACGCGTTCCCGTGGAGTGGCTTTGGGGATCACAGTCATCTGTTAAACTGAAGGGTGATGGTTCATTTCCTTATTGCTCATTTTATGGAAGTGCTCTCAGGCAAGACTCTGTGAGGGTTGTTCTCCCATGATGCTTTGAGATACTGGGTTGCCTTTCGGAAGTGGCATCCAACCGCTCAACCCCGTGACTCACTAGGACTGATATCACCCCTGGTTAATGCCACGCTGTCGCACGCCTCAAATTGTAATTGATTGGTCCATATTTACGTCTGTGGTGCACTTTGGACAGCATTGTGCAGAGTGAGCGCATCAGGCAGGAGCACATGAGGGGACTTTTGAGTCAGTCTCGTCACTGCAATAACAGCATCACACTTCCTTATAAACATTCAGTTTCAGCTTTCTGACAATTACTGTATTTAGGGATTACTAATAAGGCCCACTTTGACTGTTCTAAAAATGGTCAGAAATAAAAATATATATCTGAACAATCCAGACTCATTTTTCTCATAATTACAGGTGAATTAGAAATATTGTTAACTACTGTCTGTGCAGACTGGAGACTTTTTGCTAATGTATTCCAATGTGGTTTTTTACTGCAAATGGCAAATAAATAAACTGAACTGAACTGTACATGCATTTCTGTATTTCAACCTACAATTTGAAACTGATTAGTTAAAAATAGTTATCATGAGTATTATATGTATAATGTTGATCACACACAGATTGTAAAAATCCCCCAAAAAATCATCTCAGACAATTGGAATATTAAAAAGAAAATGGACTAAGCAACAATCATCAAAATAATAAACTTTGCATGTAATAAGTTTATATCATAAAGTGCTGAATTAAAGAAATAAATGAACTTTTGAACAAGTTCATATCAATCTTCACCTGTTTTTTCATATAGATCGCTGTGACCCCACTTCATAGACCATGTTCTCGACTCTGGGTCAATTCTATTCTGTCGCGTAAAATGAGAATATTGTGAAAAAGAGTCAATTCATAAACTGATGCTATATGTTATATTATGGTTTCCTTTTGTTTTGTAAACAGTATTTGTGGTTGAATTGTGCTGCATCTGTACAACTGCCTTGATTGTATCCGTTTGTGTGGCAAAAGGTTGAAATAAAGTAAGACAAACTTTATTGCTCTCACAATGGAGAATTTAACTTGTGTAATGAGTTTGTCAGTTATTTCAGAAAGTCAAACTTATTTTATTCAAAGGCTTCAATTTTTTCAAAATCTTTGCAAGATTTTTACTCCCAACTATGTGAGTGATTTCCAGTTAGAGGGAGTTAGTATTCGTTTACAACAAGTACAACAGCGGCCTGATGAATCATGACCTCTCTATGGTTCTCGAGGTAATCGAAAACACAGATACTTTGAAAACAAAGAAAAATAAAAATCATCAACTTTTCATCTTCTTGTGCAAAATGGACGCTTTGCGATAAAAACTTTAGGACGTTTTATCAGTTTGAGCATCAATAGGTGACGAATGGGTGGCCAGAAGTTTGGCATTTACCAAAAACACTTTGCATTCATCTAAACCAGGGGTCCCCAAACTTTTTCCTGTGAGGGCCACATAACTTTTCCCTTCCTCGATGGGGGCCGGGTCAGTTTGTAACAGAAAAAGTGTGATGATGCAGCGTTGAAATAGTTACTAACTAATAGTTAATAATGAAAAAAGTTCAGGTACGTTTTATTGCAAAAGTCCAACTTTATTATCAAGTACACACATGAGTGTGTTCACAGTAAAGTGTCAACTAAAGTATCTGGACTTTAAAAGGTTATAACTCAAAAACAAAAATTACTATCATAGACTAAAGATTGACAAATATATTTTTGGCAACATTTTAAACGACAAAATCAGCCTCTGATTGGACCATTCTACTGTAATGCCGGTTACATAGAAAATAAAATGTCATCAGTCTGAAAAAGCAGCAGATAAAATCCCACAAGATTTACATGGTTATCACAACATCAGTAAATCACTTGATATAAAAAGGAATTGTTAAAAACATAAATGACCCTTGAAAAATGTGTAACGGACGTAATGGTTTCCGTCCATTTTACTCTAACAATTAGAGAAACTTGAGAAAAAAAATATCTGGTCTGGTTTCACATTTAATTGGTTGACTATATGAAATCATCACTTTGTTTCTACTCTATGTAAAAAAAATATAGAATCTCTGAATCAAATGTGGACATCTAAAAATACGTCACAAACTTCCGCAGCTCATTCCGTCAAATCATCGTCTGTTAAAGGCCGATATAGGAAACTTGTCTAATGAATAAAACAGTTATGTTCTAGCAACTTCTAATGGAGAGAGGGGTTTGGAAACATGAAAAACATAAAATATCTTTGGATTATTAAAATCACATTTTTTGCCTTTTGTCACACTTTTGTGCCCTTTAGTGTGAACAAGCCCATATGAAAATACTCTCTGGTATTGTTCAGGGGGGCTGGAGCAAATGTAGAGGGGAGCCGGGTCCGGCCCGCGGGCCGCAGTTTGGGGACCACTGATCTAAACTAAAACAAAACAAAAAGTGAATCAACCTTGTAACACAATTACTCACTTTTGAGAATCCTGTCCATTTATATTATTGCTATAAAGGTCATTTTGGGGCAACAGAGTACCACACAATACTGAAGAATTTAGCTTTATCCACTTTAAAAATCACTAAAGAATTTGGAGGAGAAAAAGATCTACGTCCGTAAACAAAAGCAGGATTTGTCATTGGGGTTCACATCTGAGTGAAACCGGAGGCTATAATGCCAGAGCCCTGCAGAAGAGAGGCCATGTATTATTAATGCAGTGGAGGTGTGTGCAGTGGCTCAAACGGCTTGGCCATTTGAACCCAAATAGGCCTGTCTTTCCCCTTTATGTAACTAAAGAAAAGGGGTTATGTGGTTATGCAAGGCTGTGTATACGCCGCTGCTCGGTCAGGCTTTCCGCTCCCATCACGTCCGCTGGAACGCTGTCCTGGTTTTATCTGGAGATCCGTGAGTGTGTCGTTTACAGTGACGTGGGGATCTGAAATGCATGAAGCTTTTAGGGAGGCCATTGAACTGCAGGTTTGATCTAGATTGGAGTGGACCGCTGATCGGGGAAGGGGGAGACCGATGGATATGGCCACCACTGGAGGATGTGAGTGGGTGAAGAAGTGCTTTGTCAGACTGGATTGGCTGTGCAGGGGTGGCCATCGCTATGCCTGTCACAATAATTATTATAAGCAGCGGAATGTTCAGTTTATGTTTTGCTGTTGGAAACTGAATGAAGCTTAATGATCAGTGGCATATGATATACAATTTTAGAAATGGCTAAAGAAATATGTCTCTATGAATGGGTGAATGTTTGATGGCTCCAATATCAGTGCTGGGGTTATCTGAAGGGATTCCAAGATTTTAGTCCAATATTTGCTGATAAATGAGATAAATGAGTTCTCAGCTGCATCCGTCTGCTTTTAATGGGGTAATGGTAGAGATTAGAGCTGCAACTAACGATTATTTTGTAATCGATTAATCTATCGATTATTTTCACGATTAATCGAGTAATCGCTTGGCTGTGAATTGTGTAGAAAAAAAATATTTTTTCATCACAAAAAGCTAAAGTGGCAACACTCGAGGACGTATTGATGGCGTAAACTTAAAGTAAATGTTTGTAACAGGCTCTTTGTGCTACTTCTGCTCTGATTGGATGAGACAGACAGATATTCATGAAATTATAAAAACAACGTCGGTTTTAATCAAAAATACTACATTTTCATGTCATTTTTGCTCTGTTTGAGTCCGTGTGAACCAGAAAACGATTATACTAAAATAGTTGTCGACTATTTCAATAATCGATTAGTTGTCGATTAATCGATTAGTTGTTTCAGCCCAAGTAGAGATACATCAACTTCACTTTGACTTCAACAATTAGCATATGGCTAAATTTAGACTAAACATTTTTCATTCCCGGAAATAATAATTGTTGTTAAACTTTGTTGCAACAGTGGAAACGGTATCCGGTTTGAACGCATCCAAAACCAATTTACTGTAAAACATCTGTAGCTGCAGGGGACAGTTCACATGCGTTCATGTTAGAAATGTGACGTGTTAATCCTTTTTCACAAGTGTGAAGCTTCATAAGAGAGAGAGCACTACTACAATCTCTAACATTAAGAAAATACAGTGAAACGATTTCTGCGTTTCTGCTACTTTGATACCTACAGTGAGTAAGTTTACTCAAGAATTAGCAACATCCGCTTATCATAGAAAAATATAAGATCAGACAATATTGAAGTCCTTTCACATAATGCAGCTTGTCATAAAGATCAAACAAGCTCCTATGAGTTATGAAAGCAGTAAGATTAAAATCAAAGTTTAAAATCAAAATTCCTTCACAATAATTCCTCCAGACTACTAAATCCTTTACTCATAGAAAATGAAGAGAACCACACACATAGAAGTCTGTTTTAAGGGCCAAGAGTTTTAGAAAAGCCCAGAGCTATGTACATATAAATTCTTCTTATATCTATCAGAGTCGTCGGACCGGGGCGAGGCTGGGTCACGCCTTTGTTGACGTGATATCACCAGGTGAGAGGTCATTGTGACGCGACAAAGAAGTGCTGCTCTGGTTTGCAGAAGCAGATCCCTGTAGAGCCCAGGGCAAACACTGACCTGTCACATCTTATGGAAGAGTTAACAGCAGTGTAAATAAAACTACAAGTCATTTAGGCTAAGAAGAAATGCTGTGTTTACAGCCTTCAGGTGTAGTATAGCCTTTGCCAATTATACCTGAAGTACTCCAAGGAAGACACCAGGAGGAAAATATGATCTACTGGACAATGCCACACTCCAAATGTTGCTTCCAGATTCATCCCACTGGTGACACATAAGTCCTAAGTACGGAATACTGAGAAAAACAACAGAACTTATGTAGAGCCGTCTGCATGTGAAAGCCAGATCCCATCAGACCTAAGCAGGGCAGGGCCTGGTTAGCACTGTGATGGGAAGCCTCTGGGAACAACAGGTGCCACAGTGGGGCGGCTGCGGCTGTAAAGGGCCAAACTGTCGCCCTGCACTTAGATAAGACACCTTTATACAAGACACCCAGATTGCTCAGAGCAAGTCTGTGTGCAAGGATAATTGGTGATGATCAGAGGGGCTGATGGTACATTCTGTCAGTGTGTCCCAGGGCAGCTGTGGCTACAGCTTATAACCACATGTATGCCGTGCATGAATAATGTGGAGAATTTAAAAGCACCACATAAAACCGATGTATTGTTATATTTTTAATCTTTAATTTAAAACAAATGTGGTGATTACAAACTCCACTTTGAAAACTTCCGTACAGAAAAGATCAACAATGATTTGTACATTCTGACCCATTATCTGAGGACTCACAAAATATGAAGATGTAATCTAAAATGAATATTACATACGTTCCCTTTTAAATATGCTTTAAGGTAAACTTTCTTGACTATGGTTGGACATACCCACTTTACAAAGAGTATGCAGCCTGTGGGGATGACATTATGCAAACGGTTGCATTTAGGCATGTCTATGTCTGTTTGTAGAGCAATTAAGGACACTGGATCTGAATGTCTTCATATGGTGGAAAGAATAAATGATGGATTTGAGCAAATACAGCCGACAGTACAGAAGATTACAACAGATTTCTTATTTCAATTTAACTGGATTGTCCTTATACATCTTGTAAGAAAAAGACGCCATTTTGCATCTCGTGGTGATAAACGGACTTCTGCTAACAAAAAACCCTAAACATGATTTCTTAGATATCGCAGGTATTTGAATACACAACTCGCCAATGGAAAGGCGAGCAAACTAATGGACTTTTATAACCATCAAAACTGAAAGCAACTTCTAAATTATATCTTGAACATAACTGATGTTGGCACCGACAGTAATCATGGCGGACTTTGAAGCTACTCCAAGCTCACAGCGTCTAGACAATTTAACCACTGAATCATAACCACACCTCTTTCAATGGACACTTAGACGAGCAATTTATAGATATGTTGCATACAAAAACAACATTCAAGAAGTACGTGGTATGAAAGAAGATTTTAATAGTCTTTGTGCCATAAAAAAATAAATCTCAAAACGTCAAGATTGTCTTTTGATATAAGCCTAAAGAACTTTGTTTATGGTAAAGACAAAACATACACACAAAATCAACTATTTTGCTTTAAATTTGTATAATCTTGAAAGAGAGTAACAATGCAAGAGCAAAGGGACAGCGGCTTGGAAAGTGAGAACCCATAAATTAGTAGATAGAACAAGCGATAGTGGGGCATGTTGGATTTGGCAAATATGTATCATAAAATCAAGAATATATTAATAATAAAGATTAAAGATAAAATTATAATGTAATAATACTGTTATAATGTATTTATTTTTCGTTTGTTATTATTATGACTATTATATCATAACTTGTAATATACACAATATTATTATAACTTATAATATACACAATAAACTGGAAGATCATAGATATTTGGGATACAAAAGGTCTATCTATACATGCAATATATTTGACAAGTGCTTCCACGTGTCACATGAGGGAGACCAGGTGACAGAACTGATAATGGGTTTTTTCTTGCCAATAAAAAAGGATTTCTGAAAGCAAAAGCGGATTCTTTTTGTCTCTCAGGAGAACAACACTCGCACATGGAGGAGGCAAGAGGTGTGAGAGAGAGGAGGGGTTTTATACATCCCATTCATCTCCTACTCCATCATCCTTGGCCATTTTGGATTGGATGGCCTTGTGTCTTTATTGATACCGTCCAAACAACAATGAGGGATGGATGGAGACGTTGCTCTTTTTCTCCTTCTCAAGAATGTCATTGGAATTAAAGTGGCATTTAAGGCACCAGCAGAATCCGCACGAAGGATGGATCCAAGTGCTCATCAAACAAAAACAGGCTGAACCTAACACCCCCTCATGCACAACCCCCTCCCCTTGTGCAGCCTATGTAATAATATGTGGCATCCTAGGATAAAAGCCTAGTGTGTAATGCAATATATACCACACTATACCAAACCGCAGGGAACACAAAACTACGTGGCTTGCATGCAATTTCTATTCGGGAATTCAGTGCGTAAAAGCTGTCCTCCTATTGTTGCATGATCCTTAATTCTGCGTCAAAAATCCACAGCCATTTTCAACATAAACCTAGTCAAGACATGTTTTGCCAATGCCTCTATTGCACAAGACCTGCAGAAAGCAATGTTAAGTGTGAGTTTGGTGGGAAATGGCACATACGAAAACGAAAGCGCTTTCTTCATTACTCGCACTCACTCACCTTGGATAGTGTCTACAGTGGAGCCAGTGCTATACGGGGACCAGGCATCGTTTGCGGACCGCTGCGAGCCCATAGACGACGACACCATAGTCTGCAGGGTTTTCTCCGGAGCGAAAAGCGTGGTTTGGCTATCCGTGGATCGCCTTTGAACGCTAGATCCTTGCTCTTGCTCCGCGGTGCTGAATAGATTCCCAATCCGTGGAGGTGGTGGTAAAGAAGTAGTAGACGCATCATATTGATTGATGCGAGAAGGCGCTGCTTCCGAAAATCCGCTATATACATACAAAATAACTATCAAAGCAGCAGATATGTACATTATTAAGGAGGTTCGCCTCATGGCCGGCCTTCAGCTCTCCATGTACGCCGTAGTGTCGGTCCTTCTCAGACCTTTCCCTGGATTAGCACCACCATTGACGTCCCTTGGCCGCTGCTTCTTGCCCTATGAACCGCAGGCAACACTTCACCTGCTGCCTGCCTACCGCACAACCAAACCTGTACGGGGCTAAGGCGGGGCCACGGAGAATCAGCCAATCACAGCAAGCGAGGGAAGTCCCCAGGCGCGCACTGATTGGCTCCTCCCCCTGTCGTTAATCCTGCCTCAGCTCCACTAGCCTATATATCAGCGCGTGTAGGCCAAACGATCAGGCTGGAAATGGGGCCACAGAATCCATCTCATTCATAATTTTTAAAACGGAATCGAATAAGGAACCCTGATTTAAATGGCGTACGTGTTTCTTTTGTTCGTCAATGCCTTCTGAAAATAAGGGCTGGCCTGATTAGCTATAATTGGCTCTGCCCATCTCTGTCATATGTGCATAGAGGCCCTATTATGCAGAGCATATTGCTTGACACTTAAAGCTACTATTACAGAAAGGATCAAAGGAATAAAGGAAAGAGCTGATTTATCTCAAGGGGCAATTCAGCATTAACAAATTATGATAATTAGGCATTGGAGGACAAGTAGATCCAGGGTAACATTTTTCAAGATGACAATTAATTTGAACTGCATGATAAGAAGAGTCAAAGATAAAGTTCTATGGCAATTGACCATTTCATTGATATCGCGTATGTTTTAAAATGAAAAGGATACATATAGTTGCATGAACAGATTCATTAATTAAGATGAAGAGATGTCAGTGTTGCATCACAAGCAGTAGGAGCAGCAGCAACGAGGAGCACTCACACACAAGATTGTAATTATTGAAGCAATATATCATTAGCTCAGTGATGATGCTACTACAATGTCCATCCATCCATCCATTTCTTCCCCTTAATCCATCTCTGGGTCAGGGGGGTGGCAGTCAGAGCTGCACCCAGTACACAGAGCACCAGCCCCTCACTGATCCTCCTGCAGGTGGTGAGTCCACAGGGGCCTTGAATTTTCAGCGGGGGCTTCAGGCAAAGTGGGGTTAAGTGTCTTGCCCAAGGACACAGGGGAGACAGTGGCTCAGTGGTAAATAGAGTAAAATACATAGGGCCTTCCCTGGGAGGGCCATATGTATTCTACTCTATGTTGGGGTTTTTCGTCAGCCAAGAGATAACATAACCATCAGACTCCTGGAAACGTTAAACGGTCTAAAGGTCCTTTTATTTCCAGTCAAATTAAACATTTTGGAATGGACGCAAAGAAAATATAGTCCAAAATTTTTCTAAAAGTATTCAGTTTTGACCCTGTTGCATCACCACAGGTCCCTGAATCAATTTTACAGCCGCAATTAAGAATGCTTCTACTGTGAAACGGGAAACCCCACTATTGGTCATACCAGAGTCTATTAGTCACTATCCCCAGACATAATGTACAAGGAGTGACAGTGAGGAGATTGTTACCACATATAATTATATTTATAATATTAAACATATTATAATATTTGAATGAAAACTTTCGTTTTCAAAGGCCAAAACTACGGTGTCTCAGCCACTTGTTTGCACTCTAAAGGGTTCTGTATTTTATAGATTATATCAGTTGTTTTAGAGAAAATAGTCAAGGATTTTTGACTACAACATGCTATTATGTTGAAGGACAACACAATAGCATGTTATTGCACAGTCTCTAGTCCTAAAACCTGGTTAGGCCCTAATTCTGGTTTGGATATAATACTTTGGACTAAGATTTATGTGATTGCACTGGGATCTTTCACTGTTTGTGCTCCAATGCTAAAACAATATTTACAGGCAAGAGACAACACCACAGTTAACCACTGACACCTGGTGGTGATATGTCTTTACTGCACTGTGAGTTCAGGACATAACGAGCACAGACTACAAGGTTTGGTTCCAAGCATAGGATTGGAAAATAAGAGTAAGTTTTCAAACACAAAATACGTTACATACACAGGTGAGCATGTGCACAGTTTAACTAAACCCATGGTGTATTTGTGTATGTATTATTTTATCAATAATACATTTATGAATGCGCATGCGCAGTGTGGCTAAAGACAGTTGTTTCCGGAAGAGGCTTTCGCACCATGGCGCCTTTAGACCTGGATAACTATGCGGAGATCGCAAAACAGTGTAAATATCTCCCAGAGAACGACCTTAAGGTAAAAGTGCTACTCTGAGTGAGCAGTTTTAACATAAATATTATTATCTCGGGGCCAGATAGCGGTCTGTTCGGTGTGTGTTGTTTTATCAGTATTAGCTAAACTTAGCACAATAGAAGTGACTTTACATATTTGGCTAAAAAATAAACCATTCACACATTTACCGGCCCTTTAGACTACACGTGTGAATAATACCCAGCATTGACTCATACTGTGCAGAGCATGGTGCAGTGATGAAGGGAGTTGTTTTGACAGATGATGGCTCCATTCAGAACAGTCTGCAGGATATAATCACAAAACACTTCTTTAACTACACAGACTTTATATACACTGCTCTTATTTGTTTCTGTCTGAGTATCTTAAACCAGTGAAATGTCTCATTGTTGGTTTACAAAGAGGGATGATAAATGTTTCTTAAATTACTTTCAAAACAGTAGTATGTACAATTTTAATTTCAGACTACATTATTCAGTTTAATTGTGAATAAATCCAATAATTTATTTGAATCTCTCTACTCAGAGATTATGCGACTATGTCTGTGACCTGCTGCTGGAGGAGTCCAATGTCCAGCCTGTGTCCACTCCTGTGACGGTGTGCGGAGACATACATGGACAGGTAACTTCAACACTTGTTTAAGTGATCAGATCTCATTGAAAGGACATGTAAAAAGCTCTGTTTACACACCTCGCAAAATAAGTAATACAATTGGAAATATCTATAATTAAGACTTTCAAGAAAAAAGACTCAAATTGTTTAACTGTTATCAATGTTTTCACTACTGTTTCCTGTTCATTTGAAACCCTAAAATGTATTTACTGGAAGGGACAGAACATTACTGGTAAATTTCCAGAAGTTAAGTTTGGGGATTTTGGAAATATTCCATATTTTAGGGAAACTAAGTGGGAAGTAAATTAACTGTAATATAATAAAACAAAATTGTATTTTTATAGCACCTTTCTAGGCACTCAAGGTTGCATTACAAAAGGTACAAAGTTAAAAGCAAAAACAGTAACATATTGCAACATATTCAAGCATGAATATAAACTAAGGTCATAGGAAAACATCCATGCAAAATATTTGCAACAGATTTAAGAACAAAACAAGTTTTGTAACTTATTTTATTGAACACTCACTCAACAATGTTGAGTAAATATTACTCATTCCCCAACCCCACTCAACCAGAAATGCACCCCCTATCCATAATCCCCTCAAAGTTCCATTCAAAGTGTTACATGAAACAAGTCCCTCTCCCTCCATAACATCCTGCATTAAACTTGCAAATCTTAATTCAAGCAATCATCTGCGTTTTTGCTCAGTCAATGGGCTCTTGCCAGACCTCATCAACATCCAACTCTGAGTCTTCCTCTTCAGTGTCACTTTCCAGCCTTATTGAGGATGGCTCTGTGTCAGGCTCAAACAACCTGAGTTTTTTTCATGATGGTGCTAGAGCCTTAGATCCACAAAGTCCCTTCCACCGGGTGGCTGCAGATATGTGCTGGCATGATTGCCACCTTGTTTGAATGCCTTCCTTTGTTTGATACTTTGCCAAACTGCCTGGAACTTTACCTTTATCAAGACCCAGGCGGTCAGACATGGCTGTAATGACCGTGTAGGGGCCGTTTATCTCTTCCCCAGAAAGTATGTCCCAGTCATATTTTGGGTCCAGCATGTACGCTGCTGCATTCAGCGGCTTCATGCAGAAGTCACTCTACTTTTCCAATGACTTGACCTCAGCAGTTTCCTCTGCTTTCAGGAGTAGGGAAGTGGGCAAGACTGTTTGGATTTCTTCTTTGAGTTCTGCAAAAAGGCACTGTACGTCTGATAAGATGGCACCATCACCCTCAATCTTCTGATATTGCTGCTGCAATAGGTTTGAGGATTTTCTGACTGCTAGATAAGTTTTCCCAGAACTCCTGATCAAAGATGACCTTCTTTATGTCACAGTGGAGGCCTGCAGACTGGGATATGGCCATTTCTTGCAGAGACTCCTTTCCCTCCAGAAGGCTGTCAAACATGACAATGCCACCACACTGCGTTGTGCTAGGGAGCTTCAGTGTAGTATGTGTTTCCTTATGCTTTGTCAAATATGTAGCAGAAGCTGCTTTTTTGCTATTTATAAATTTCACAACTTGCTTTGCTCTCTTGTTCAGGGTGTCCATTGTTTTCAGTGCCATTATATATTTCAGGAGACGATTGAATGTATGGGCAGCACAGCCAATAGTAGTTATTTGAGGTAGGTCTCCTCCACATTTGCCCAGGCATCCTTCATGTTGGCTGCGTTGTCAGTGACCAGTGCAAAAACCTTATCTGGTCCAAGGTCATTGATGATCACTTTCAGCTCATCTGCAATGTATTTGCCTTTGTGTCTGTTTTCCTTTATGTCTACACTCTTATAGAACACAGGCTGAGTAGTGGTGACTATGTAGTTAATAATTCCTTGTTCCCGGATATTGAACCATCCATCAGAGATGACTGAAATACAGTCAGCTTTGACAATGGTCTGCTTGACCTTTGTTTGAACTCTGTCAAACTCTTCATCCAGCAAATGAGTAGACAGTGCATGGCTGGTTGGGGGAGTGTTTGCTGGTCGGAGAACAGTTGCATAGACTGCACGAGCAAAACACACATCTGCATTTTTCTCAGTAGCTTGATCCATAAAATCAAAGAAACCTCACGGAGTTCTCGCGGGAGTCCCGTAAAATGTCACCCTCTAATGAACACATTTATAAACAGTAAGGCTTCTAAACGAGTGGCATGATTTTTAAAATAGTAATTCACTCGAAGAGGAAGAGTAAAACAGCCATATGAGTTAGCATCTGTCTTATGTGGGAAATTAAGTTATGCTAGCTTAATAGCATCTAATTTATCAGCTTGTAATCTACTCATGGATCTATAATAATAACGGAATCTACTAGATGAATAAGTTTATGTGATACTCACAATTTAAACATTTAATAAATAAATTCCCCCATTATATAATCTAAACTTACTTCTCTGTTTCGTCCACAGGCTCAAATGTATGCTTATAGTCTGTTATTATAATAGATCCATGGGTCCAGTCCTCTCGGGGCATGCACAGTGTCAGCAGGGGGCGTGGTCTCAATCGCCCTGTATTAAACAGTGCATGTGATTGAGGAATGACATGGATAAAGTGTTTTTGAATGGAATCTGTTCAAGAGGTTCAAGATGAAACTAAAATATGCTTTTCTCAACTCTAAGCAAGTTCCAAATTCATATTGTATATAACTGGACTGCAGCTGGCGGTGCAGATTGTTTGAGTCTGTACTGTTTATCAGTTGTTTCTGCTTCCGTTCTTAATTTTTATTGTGTTTCTTCCTATCTTAGTTTTATGATCTTTGTGAACTTTTTCGAACTGGTGGCCAAGTTCCTGACACAAACTACATCTTTATGGTGAGTTTATACGACAGAACAAAATATAATGTTATTACAAGTCATTTGAAATTGATTTTAAACATGTGGCGTCTACAGGGCGACTTTGTTGACCGTGGCTACTACAGTTTGGAAACATTCACCTATTTGCTGGTGCTCAAAGCCAAGTGGCCGGATCGCATCACGCTTCTTAGAGGAAACCACGAGAGTCGACAAATCACCCAAGTTTATGGCTTTTATGGTAAATCTGGTGGACTGATCTTGTATGACTGCTCTGGGAAGATGTAGTGATTAATTAAGGAATATGCTTTCTGTTTTTCAGATGAATGTCAGACCAAATATGGAAATGCCAATGCCTGGCGTTATTGCACTAAAGTCTTTGATATGTTGACAGTAGCAGCTGTAAGTATGTGTGGTCAAAAACACTGGAATGACAGTGAACATACAGGCCTTCCACATGTCCCAGGACAGCTGTGTTTAGAAGAGTAGCTTACCATCACTGTGTTTGGAGCAGTGGGTTCGGGTCCCGGCTAAAAAGTGGCCAAAATGACGTGCGCTGACATGCTGCAATACCACCCCGGGCCAATGGGGATGGACCCGGGATAAGAATTAGCCAATGCTAACATATAGCATCTTCTTACCTCTTGAAAACGTCTTTACAGGACGGTCCAAAAGTTGGCTCTTAAGCTTTGAGTGTCAAAAAAATTGCTATATAAGTCTGATCTATTCATATTTTATTATTATTATTAACTTCTAATTGTGTTTTACCCTGACATCTACATACATTTGGTTTGTGGCGGGCCTCACGTCGAGCTTATACTTTCTTGTACTTTCTTCTGTCAGTTGATGGACGAGCAGGTCCTATGTGTCCACGGCGGCCTTTCTCCAGACATCAAAACGTTGGACCAGATTCGGACGATCGAACGGAACCAGGAGATCCCACACAAAGGAGCGTTCTGTGACCTGGTCTGGTCCGACCCTGAAGATGTGGATACTTGGGCCATCAGTCCCAGAGGAGCCGGCTGGCTGTTTGGAGCCAAAGTCACAAATGAGGTAGAGCAGTGTTGAATTAGACTTGGTATTTACACATAACTCAAGAACGGACCAATTTGTTGTTCTACTTTACTTGCTATGTAAAGTAGGGTTAGGGACTTATTTGGATTACTTACTACTTTCTTTGTTATTATTGAGCATTTTATTTGTTGAGAAATATGTGCCTTTCCGAGCTTTCTCAAATTTTTTCCCTGTTTTTTTGTTTGTTGAGTTACTTGGAAATGCGGGAGGGTCTGAGAACAGTGATGATCCGGGACATATAGGGACATTCAGGGACAGTGGTCGACCTGCTCCCTATGGACATATGGCTCCTATGTGTTTGCTATTATTGTAACATGTATTATTGGAGTAACTAGTCTCATACTTAAGGGCTAATAATAGTGCTCTTGATTATAGATTACTTGCACTACTTCAATGACTTCTGAGATATGAGATGTTTTGTCTGTCCTCAGTTTGTCCACATCAACAACCTGAAGCTGATCTGCCGCGCTCACCAGCTTGTGCACGAGGGCTATAAGTTCATGTTCGACGAGAAACTTGTCACCGTGTGGTCTGCACCCAACTACTGCTACCGCTGCGGCAACATCGCCTCCATCATGGTGTTCCAGAACGCAGACACCCGGGAGCCCAAGCTGTTCAGAGCTGTGCCTGATTCAGAGAGGGTCATTCCTCCCAGAACCACAGTCCCATACTTCCTGTAGACTGAGACTGTGCTGCTGATTTGTCGCAAAAGGACAATGGTGAAAATATTCATAAAATGTCGTTACCACTTGTATGAATTGTGTATAGTGTGTATATTCAATGCTTCTCTTTGTGCCAATTGTTGTTTTTGCCAGCACTCCACAGTATTGAATGCTCCCTGCTGTCGAAATGTTTTATAATTGAAGGATTAACAGGAATGCTGATGATCAGTGACTGTTGTAAAATTTTAAAATATTGTAGATATTATTTTTTTTATTTTTACCCAACAATAAAAAGGAAAAAAGAGAAATGTTGTAAAATAAATTTTTGTTTGTCACGTTTCAACACCTGTAAAGCACTGCACACAAATGCATTTTGACCATTGACTATACAGATATACATTGATATCATATATATAGATATAGATATATATATGATCTATAGATGTGTTCGACACAAGTTCTGATCTTGTGGCGTCAACAGTGTTACACTGCAATTCTGTCAATAAATACATGCAACTGAGGAAATGGATTTGGTCTTTTTTTTTCCCCATAAATCTTGAGACTGGATGTATTAGTTACAGTCTATGATATATTCCACTCCAGTTACTTTAACGATATCAGAGTACATTGTATTTAATAAAGTCATTTTAGGTTTCAACTATGGTGCAACAAGTGTGTTTTCTCTATTTTTAACAGCAATAATGTAAGATGCACAAAATGGTGCAAACTTTAATCTCTGGGTGCTCTTTTGCACTAATATCAATATGAAAGTTTTCCAAATACTCAGAATACAGGACTCCAATGATCCATAGACAGAACTTTAAAAAGTCTATTTCGTATTTTTTACTGTTGCTGAAAAAAATGATTAGTATTTACTCCAACAACTTGTATGCACAGCTAAACGTAACTATTGAACCTGGATTTGAACAAAGACTAGAAGCCTGCCTCACATTTTCAGGAAGACCGTTCCAGAGTCCCAACAGGAGGCCAGTAAGTAATCTAGTAAGTAATCTTTATTTATATACCGCCTTTTCACTGCACATCAGAGTCTCAAAGCGGTTTACAATTGTTATTTCTTGGGAGTGGGGGTGCCAGTACAGGAGACACATGCCAGACCTATTATACATATATTTAGTGGTAGGGGAAACCGGAGCACCCGGAGGAAACCTACGCAGACACGGGGAGAACATGCAAACTCCACTCAGAAAGGCCCTGGTCCAACCGGGATTTGAACCCAGGACCTTCTTGCTGAGAGGCGAGAGTGCTATCCACTCAGCCACCGTGCCGCCCACAACACAGTCAACATGAACGGCAGAAAGAGACAAACAATGGTATTATCTTGTTGTTTTTATTAATATAGTATTTGGTTGGGATTAAAAACCATGTCTACGCCCCTTTCATTATCATCCAATCAGCGCCGCCTTCGCCCTGACGTCACGGTCACCTGTTTGTCTGATTACGTGTAGCTCATAGCCGCAGTAGCTAACATCAGCTAACAGCAGCAGCAGCAGCCTCTTCAAGTCATTTCCTGAGGCTGTCAACACGATAACTCCACGGTAGTAATAACACGGCGATAAACGCGGATTCATATCAACCCAAAGCGGCACAGACGAGTGTTTCTCTGCGGGTACAATGGTGAGACCAACGCTGTTTCTTTACCAGAGCAGAGCTAACGATGCACTCTGAGGATGAAGTGAGACTATCGCTAAGTATTGTGTCCATAAGAGTATCAACAATGCATATGAGTGTTACCAATGCATATGTTTTACTTAATATATAATTGAATGCACAGATGATCCCAGTCTATTTGTTATTCCCAGCCTCTAAGAACCATCCATGCCCCAAATGCCTTCACTTTAAAGTCCATAACACTACTATCAGTCTCTACTGGAAAATGTATCTTTGTATTAAGAAAATTATAGGAATTAATCTATTACTCAAAATATTTAGCGTTACGTTTTACAGTATGTGCTTGTTTACATTCTTTTATATTTGGTGTAAATAAAGTTCTATTATAGTTTTACTACTATTGGTCTATGCACATTTAGTTCAATTATCAATAATTATAAATGAGGAGTTTTGTAGTAGTTGTCCTTTTTGTGAACCAAAAATAATATTAATTTACAACTTGAGTTAAATTAAAAGGTATATATTGTATGCTGGTTCCATTGGAAATCTTGCTTGAAGATTGACAATGTTCTTAAAGTATTGAATTCAAGAGTTTATTTATGTATTGCAATATTACAGTTACTTCTTAAATGTAGTATTGATAATGGGGAAGGCACCTTTAAGATTTTTGCGTCTGTCTTCTCCTTTTGAGCTTTGTTTCTTGAATTATATTTACCAGTAAAAACTACATTGTATAACTGCTCACTACTACTACTATTTGTCAGAAAATTAGCCCTAGTGCTACATGACTTTACTTATTTCTATATTCTCTTTTGAAGTCACACTGTAGAAACCTCTTCAGCCTTGGCTCTAGGATGGAGGAGCAGTGAGATCCATGAATCCAGTGGAGAGACCGACTGGCCAGAAACAGCACACGGCACTTACATTGGAGGCAGTGAAGCGTTGAGATGTTTGCTAAACTCAAGAAGAAGATCGCTGAGGAGGCGGCTACAGCTCCTCGCACCGGAGTCCGAATCCCACGCACCATCAGCAGAGAGTCCATCACTTCTGTGGGTGCAGACTCTGGAGATGACTTTGTGAGTATCTCCAATATTATGTCCACTTTACACATTTTCAAAGAGGATTTTAAGATTTCACTGCTGAATCTGATTTTCAGTGGTGGAAACAGAACATGTCTTTTGTGAATGACATGGATATAGTCACGGTCATAGACACCAAAGCCTCTGAATTCACCACCAACTTATTACTTTAATTCAAATAAATGTTTTGCGTAGTAATTAATTTTGGCTTCAATATGAAAGAAACGACTACAAAAACATATTTTAATGGCTTAAGTCGAGACATTCAATGATATTATAGCTTGATCTTTTTCTAGCTTGAATCAGAGCAGCCTCAATTCCAAAAAATATGTGGATTATTCTAGAAATGGAAATGTATTCGGTTTGGAATATCAATTATATTCATCGCAATCTCATTATCATTAGATTGCTATGATAATGGCACTGTCTGAGCAAGTGTAACATTCTTCCAGTGAATTAAAACATAAGACTAGCAACTGAAACGTGTGGCTGAAATCAAAGCAAAATTAGTTGTATTAGTTGTAAGCTATTTGAATTGTTGTGCTTCTGTGATCTAAAATGTGTGTATTGTATGGCCTAATTGCTTATTTCCCCATTGAATACACAATAATACAAGTTGTCAGGTAGGATGTCGTCTACCCACTATTTTATCTCTATTTACACTCCCCATACTTGACGTACATGTAATTCTTGAGGCCCCTTGGTTCCCGCTGACCGCCCGTTGGGATGTGGGGATGGGCTTGGGTCCAGCTGCATTAGAGCTCGTCTCACGTCCTGTTAACAGCCTTTTACTGCACTCCTGTCCACTGTAATGGCGCCCCAGGGACCGTCCCAAATCTACAGCGTGGCCCATAATGCATCCATGATCTGGATCGTGTGTCAACCTCCTGACGTTGTTAGCATAATAAATGATGACCGTGAACTCTCACCTGATAACATCATACGAGTGACTGGGAAAAGGGAGATTATTCCAACACATAGTTTGATCCCAGGAGTTTGCAGTTTTACAATCACACTTCAATACACACTTCATATTGATTGGGACAATGGTTAAAGTGCCTGTGACTGGTTTGCATTTTAGTAAAGTAATGAACCCTAGATACATATTTATTGTTTTCTGTCAAGTGGAAGTTTGGCATAAAAGGTTGGAGATGATGCTTAAGTTAGTAATAACACAACCAATTTTTGTTAAGTCCTTTGAGAAAACTACTGTTGTGATTTAGGGCTACAAGAATACATCGAATTTAATTGATATTTGGATATATGGGAATTGTACTTGAATTTACTGACGCCAGAGCAGCTCAAAGGTGCAGAACTTGAATGCTCTTTTTGTGCAGGCCTTTGTTTACTTTGTGGTTATTCTGGTAACTATTTCGACCTGTCATATCTGCAGCCACGTCCAACCAGGACACAAACAATTACTGAGCTCGAGGAGTTTTTAATGTAAGTCAATAGGAGCCAGAGCCAGTTGGAGCGTAACTTTGTCCTTGAGCACTTCCCTATTGGGCCTTAATGAGCTATGCGGGTTAGCTTTGTCTATATCTTTTATACAGTCCATGGTGAAAAGCCAATTCAACCCCTGTTTAAAAAGCGTTTATTTCAAATGATCAGCATAAGGTTGACCACAAATGACCCGTTTCACTTCTCACTTTACAGTTACATAATGATTTCTGATGAGGAGCCGGAGTCACCTTTCAGGCCGGTCCGGTCTGCAGTGCGGCCGTGACGTGGCTTTGTTTATTCACTTTTATATCACGCAGTAGCAGCATTCCAATGTCTCACCATGGTACTTTATTCTCTGTATGGAAAGGCAGTAGCACCACAGGAATAGAACAATCTTGGTCCGTATCACAAAGGCCGTTAATGTTAAAACTGTTGAATAGTTCTGAATAGAATTGGAGGTTTTTTAATCTGGCCTAAAGACGCATTTACGCCATGGCTTTCATCACCAACTGAGTTCTGCTGTTTTACATTTTACTTGTGTTCATGTGTATTTCATGATTTTATCTTTTCTTTTTATTCTGTGCACGTATACAATCTATGGGTAAGACTAGGCTAAGAAAACAGTACTGTCTCATGCTTAATTATATCACAGATTTGTTTTTTCAATATTTCATTAATTGGATTCCTTCAAGCCATCTGTCATATTGTGTTAAATACTCATCTTCAAAACAACGTAAGATAAAATCAAAAGAAAATATATGACAAAGTAGTGATTCTCGTCCTAATTGTGATCCTTCTCAAATGAAATGCCGCAGTTGCACATTTGAACGGCGCTCAGGAAAAGCTCTGTCTCAGTTGCACTTGTCTAAATTATTTAGTGAGAGTCGACTGAGTCCGGGCTGTCGAACCATATTCTCACCATTCTCCTTCATGAATCATTCGGCAACAGGCTGAAGAAAGGCCCGCTGCGAATCTAGTCCAATTATAGTCGTGTCCTCCAAAAGAGTTATGGGACGTTTAACTGTAAATATCCTTCAGTGCGTTCAGAATGCAAATGGTTTGGATTGCACTTGTTGAAAAAACATATATTATTCTCATTAGTGTCGTGCAATTGAAGTACAGCACATTGAAATTAAGCTTTTTAATCGACCGGTGAAACTCGGAAAATTAGAATATCGCTCGAAAGTTCATTTATTTCCGTAACTCCACTTACAATGCAAAACTAATATACTAATACTAATATACTGTATAATATAGAGTCAATGCATGCAAGGTGACTTATGCCAAGCTTTTGTTAATAGGATTTTCATAATTATCTTTACCATTTTCAAAATATATACATTTTCTATTTTTTTAACTCATTGACTGCCATTGACGTTTGTCTGAGACTGGTGATTACAGGAGAACAAAAATAACTAGAAACAAATTTATTTTTGCTGATGAAAATAGACAATCCAGTCTTTCAGAATCTGGTCTCATAATTTCTATAGTCATAGCCCAAAATATTCTGTGGGTCTTGAGAATCAGTGAAATCATCAAAAACGGCTGGAAGTCACTGAGTCATAGGGTTTGAATTATCAACTATTATTTATTTTTTTAATTGTACCATTTATTTACCCTAAAAAATGAGTGTATATCTTATTTTGGTTTCACATCCTTGAGTTGAAGCCCATGAATCACTGAATTTTCCGAGTTTCACTTACACATCTGTGAGATTTCATAACACTTTGAAGCAACTTTTGTTAAAGTTAAACTCATCATTCTATCAATGTGCAGAAGCCTGTACTTTTCCACTTCATGTTTTGTCTATCTGAAGGCCAAGCTACAAGCACACCGTGGAAGCTGCTGATTGGAGGTCTCCATGCCTCCGCTCTGTATAATACACTTGCATTCTATTGTTTCTGTGATCGTGTGCTTTGATCGTGCTGTCTCTACCATCGACGATAAAACATGTCTTCTGTCTGAATGAAAGACGCGATCCCAGACTTTGTCATCTTCTTCAGGTGGTGGAAGGATGCGGGCATTGTCTGTAACATCTAGAGAACAGAAGACTCTTTTTTTTTTTTACACAAAAAGTGTTTTTTTTTTAAGCCAAAACTGAGAAACCTCAAGAGAATGCATCTGGACCAGCACACATGGACAATCTGCACAGCCCCTGATTCCAGTCAGGCTGTGAGCTGCTGAGACATGGACAACACCAGCGTCCTCTTTTGCAAGGACATAATTTGGAACAATCTGGATTTCTGAATTTGGACATAATTTGGACTGAATTGAATTGCTGAATCTGGACACTGAAGCTGAAATGTGTGATTGAAAGACACGTCACAGAAGAATTCATGGCTCGACACAACAAATGCAGCTGAAGAAACCAACACGGAGAAGTGGGAGAGACTGTTTTCAAAGCAATATCTGGAACCACCATCGACTGATGAAGTTTGGTATTTTACTGAAGATTGTTGACAAGTTTTATGAAAGATCTGAACATGTTTTATGAGTTTTTGAAGTATTCCGAGTTCTGAGTTTTTTGAAGTACCGAGTGAAGTACCGAGTTTATGAGTTTTTGAAGTATTGAGTTATGATGTTATGTTGCTGTTTATCGATCCTGATGGTCACACGTGAATGTATGACCAGAGGGGGGAATGTGAGATTTCATAACACTTTGAAGCAACTTTTGTTAAAGTTAAACTCATCATTCTATCAATGTGCAGAAGCCTGTACTTTTCCACTTCATGTTTTGTCTATCTGAAGGCCAAGCTACAAGCACACCGTGGAAGCTGCTGATTGGAGGTCTCCATGCCTCCGCTCTGTATAATACACTTGCATTCTATTGTTTCTGTGATCGTGTGCTTTGATCGTGCTGTCTCTACCATCGACGATAAAACATGTCTTCTGTCTGAATGAAAGACGCGATCCCAGACTTTGTCATCTTCTTCACATCTATATTATAGCTACAGGTATTATTTTCGACCAAGTTGGAGCACACCAGACTTCACCCATTTCTTCAAGTGAATCCAGAATCTTGACTGGAGACTGGTGCGCTCCTGCTTGGTTGGAATGAAAACATGCAGCCACACTGGCCCAGTTTGACACTCCTGGTTTAAACACAATTAGAGGAAACTAAAGCACTTTGAAGGTTCTTGTGTAAGGCGCTATTATAAAGATGATGTCATATTATTCATTATTTATTATTGTTTTCAGGCGTCTGACAGCAGCAGCTCCAGGGACGACCTTCCAGCTCAGCTCCAGCGAAGGAACAATCAGATTCGCCGACTCGAGGCGAAGCTCTCCGGTAAGTTTCAAATGAACAGAAATGTCCTCTGGAGCCTGCGGAACACGGGCAGAGGGACAAAATGCATGAATGATTTGAAAAGACTGTAGACTGTTCAAAACACCAGTATGTTTTACACAGCTCATGGACAAAAAAGAAAAAAAAAAAGAGAAATTAAAGAGCGACTAAACACCTGTGCCCAGCCTGACTCCGCCCACATGAACATTTGAACATGTTCTCTTAAAAGGGCATTGCCTGGAGGACCAAGGGACAAGAAGGGGGGCTTAGAGTTGGCCGTGGTCTAGGCTGTGATTGACAGCTCACTTGTCACACGAAAAAAAACACGGACAGTTGTCATTGCCGCTTAAAGCAATAGTTTACAGACCAGAAAGTCTCAGGCCCTGTTTATACAGAGATGCTGCGCAGACGTTTCCAGGCTATTAACAGAAACGACCAGGCTCCTAATGCAAATTTCTCGGCGTTCACATGAGGTTGAAAAACGATGTAGTTCTAGTGCCCGGCCAGTAGTGGGCAGAGAAACTTTACAACACTCACACGACCCCCAGCCCCGTGCCCAGCCCCCCTCTCGGCAGTATATTCACTTCCTGTGCCAGACCCTCAGAACATACCAACATCATTCTGCATTTTAACAGCAGCTGTGAAAATGGAAACTGCACCTAGAACTTCGCGTGGTCTCGTTTGGACAAACGAAGGTGTAGAATTATCCTCTGTGCAGCGCTGGAAGCCCACGAAGCTAGTTAGTGCGACCGCCGCCATTGTTGTTGATGTTTGTTCTCCGCTACTGCGCATGTCCAAATTTACGTGTGGGGAGCAGCGCGGAGGCGGGGGTCAGAGCAGAGGGGGATTTCACACCTTTTCCCCTCTTGCTGGTGTGAAAGAGAGCCCCCGCTGTGCAGCGTTTCTGAGTTGTCCCACTCTGCAGGCTGGATCTGAACACTTACGTTTTCACCTGGAACACAGTCTTCGTATGAACGGTTGGTAGAAACCGACATCCAACTATACCGTTTTACTGCCACATTCTCTCCGTGTAAACTCAGCCTCATTCCACCCTTGTTTACACACTAAGGCTGAGTTTACACGGAGACAATGTGGCAGTAAAACGGTATAGTTGGATGTCGGTTTCTACCAACCGTTCATACGAAGACTGTGTTCCAGGTGAAAACGTAAAGCCTAGCGTACATCGGACTGGCAACTGATTATATCCGTCGCCTCTGAGTTGCTGCCCCGCACACATCGACAATCTGGCGAAAACGGGCAACTCTGAGTCGCAGGCCAGTCTCTTGAATAACAGCGCGTACATCGACAGCAACTGGCCTCAACTACAGTGTGTTTTCTGACAACAAACTGTTGCGGGCTCGCAATACACGCAATACACACACGTTGTTGGAGCGGCGCATGGAGCGCGCACATCGGGGCAACTGAGGACAACTAGTTGCCGAAAAGTAGAACACGGGCAACTGACTGGAACTGGAGACCGACTGATCATCTCCAGTTGTAAGAGCGCGCACATCGACCGATTTCGGCAACTGATCATCTCCCACCATCTCCTCTCAGTTGCCAAAAGCCGCCTTGCAACTGGTTGTCCCCAGTTTCTCTGTCGATGTACGCTAGGCTTAAGTGTTCAGATCCAGCCTGCAGAGTGGGACAACTCAGAAACGCTGCACAGCGGGGGCTCTCTTTCACAACTGCGAGAGGGGAATAGGTGTGAAATCCCCCTCTGCTCTGACCCCCACCTCCGCGCTGCTCCCCACACGTAAATTTGGACATGCGCAGTAGCGGAGAACAAACATAAACAATAATGGCGGCGGTCGCACTAACTAGCTTCGTGGGCTTCCAGCGCTGCACAGAGGATAATTCTACTCCTTCGTTCGTCCAAACGAGACCACGCGAAGCTCTAGGTTCAGTTTCCATTTTCACAGCTGCTGTTAAAATGCAGAATGATGTTGGTACGTTCTGAGGGTCTGGCACAGGAAGTGAGTACACTGCCGAGAGGGGGGCTGGGCACTGGGCTGGGGGTCGTGTGAGTCGGGCGCTAGAACTACATCGTTTTTCAACCTCATGTGAACGCTGAGAAATTTGCATCAGGACCCTGGTCGTTTCTGTTAATAGCCTGGAAACGTCTGCGCAGCGTCTCTGTATAAACAGGGCCTAAGATAATTGTAGAGCTACACACCTGAACCTAAGCCACAGAATTATCTCAGCAGCAGCGGTTGTCGACTCATGTAATTTAATTTTAATCCACTAGATGTCGCCAGAATACTCCAACCTGCTGCTGGGGCGTGTGTGAGAGTTGGATGGGTTTAGTTCACTGGGGCAGACAGACGCACGTCACACACACCAACTGACATCACACACACACCAACTGACATCACACACACCAACTGACATCACACACACCAACTGACATCACACACACCAACTGACATCACACACACCAACTGACATCACACACACCAACTGACATCACACACACCAACTGACATCACACACACCAACTGACATCACACACACCAACTGACGTCACACACGCACCAACTGACGTCACACACGCACCAACTGACGTCACACACACACCAACTGACATCACACACACCAACTGACGTCACACGCACCAACTGACGTCACACACGCACCAACTGACGTCACACACACACCAACTGACGTCACACACACCAACTGACGTCGCACACACCAACTGACGTCACACACACCAACTGACGTCTCACAAACCAACTGACGTCACACACACACACACCAGCTGACGTCACACACACACACACCAGCTGACGTCACACACACACCAGCTGACGTCACACACACACCAGCTGACGTCACACACACACACCAGCTGACGTCACACACACACACCACCTGACGTCACACACACACACCAGCTGACGTCACACACACACACCAGCTGACGTCACACACACACACACCAGCTGACGTCACACACCCACACACCAGCTGACGTCACACACACACACACCAGCTGACGTCACACACACACACACCAGCTGACGTCACACACACACACACCAGCTGACGTCACACACACACACACACCAGCTGACGTCACACACACACACCAGCTGACGTCACACATCACTCCAGAGCCAATGGAGGCCAGGACCAAATTCAAATGTAGTACCACTGAAAAGGTTGAGAGGGCGCCACACGCCCTGTTTTAGGCTCAATAGATTCAGATTCAGATTCATTTATTTGCCATTTGCAGTAAAACCACATTGGAAAAACTGTGCAAGACTACCCCAGTGAGCACCAGACGACACACACCAGAGCTCTTGCCACGGCGCCATCTGTACGGCGCCATGCGACAGTAAAGTGATATTAGTGAGATTTGATCAAAATTGCACTAAAATGTCAAAAAAATGACCAGGATATGTAGAGAGCACTACAAGAAACATATTTATGCAGTTTATAAGTTAAAAAAAGTTGACTTGGTGTTTAGTCGCTCTTTAAGGATTCAGAAAGATTTTAGTGTTGTCCTGATGTGCTGACTGTTGGAAAATAAACCGGTCTAGTCAAAATCATCTGGATATGAAGAAGAAAGGAATTTACTAGCGCTAATAATCAATTAGTTGGACAATTATTCTCTTGTGTTTGGATTATTCTTATTTTTTTGGGTTAGTGATCAAAAATGTAGACATCTTATTTTTGATTTAACGTAATTGTTCAGTTATCCTGAACAATTACATGTTCATGTACATCCAAGTACATCCAAAATGCTGCAGCTCGAGTCCTGACTAGAACCAGGAAGTACGACCACATTAGTCCGGTCCTCAGGTCTCTGCACTGGCTTCCTGTGGCTCAGAGAATAGATTTTAAAGTAGCTTTACTTGTGTACAAGTCTCTCCATGGCCTCGCACCAGGGTACATCCGCGACATGTTGGTGCCATATGAACCAACTCGGGCTCTGAGGAGCACAGGGACTGGACTTCTGTTAGTGCCAAGAGTCGGAACTAGACATGGGGAGGCTGCGTTTCAGATTCATGCAGCTAGAGTCTGGAACCGTCTTCCCGAGAGTGTGAGACAGGCGTCTACTCTAGCAGTTTTTAAAACTGAACTGAAAACAGTTCTTTTTAGCTGTGCATACAAGTGAATGATTTTATATTTGTTTTTTATCTTTAATCTTTTTAATGCGCTATGATTATTTATGATTATTTATGATTGTAATCCCTTGTGTGATTTTAATGTTTTACGGTTTTTAACTACTTGTGTGATTTTATATATCTTGTGCTCTTAATCTGTCTTTTTATGTTTACTTAAATTCTAATGTTTGATGATTTATGCATGATGTTATATGGGTTGTGAGGCGCTTTGCGTTGCCTTGTGTAGGAAAGGCGCTCTATAAATAAACGTTGATTGATTGATTGATTGATCCTGTGCTGTGTGCTCCTCATTCTCTGTCCTGTAACTGATGCAACACTGACATTTCCACCTCTGTGAGACGAATAAAGGATTTCTTAATTTAAATGCCGCTGCAGAACATCTTCAGAGTTGGGTTGTTTGACTTTAAAGATAATTTTAAAACGCATTATAGAAATATCCGAGTCACAAAACCTTGTCTCAGCCTGTTTAAGTCTATGGAAGGTTCAAAAAAAGATGAATCTATTTCTAAACTATTTAAATAATCTCAATCTAACCTTTGTAATATTTTAAATGTATTCAACTCTGTATTTTTGATATTGTGTGTGTGATGTTTTTAATCTATTGTAAGGAGAATTATTATTATTCTTTTTATAATAGTCCATTAACTTGTTACAGCCCTAGAATTTACTTTCCTTTTACTCTGTTTTGACTTCTTCTTTCTTTTTTCTTTTGTTATGGAAGCCCCTTTCATGAATATTACTTATTATTTTATTATTTATAAGCTAACGAACAAGTAAAAACGAGCTTGACTTCCTCTTGCTCTAGACGAGACAGAATAGATCAAAATCCTTAGTTTTGTTTTAACCTTTTCATTATTTCTCACCCATATTTTCCCTTTTTTTGTTTTCTCCCCGTCGTGGTGCTCGTGGTGGCCCCTCTCGTTTCTGTCTGTGCCCATCCCTCCATCCCACCCCGACACTAGACTACGCTGAGCAGCTGAGACTTTTGCAGAAGACCAAGGACAAGCTTGAAATTGCATTAGAATCGCACCAGGATTGTACGTACCCACCTCCTCGCTTCTCTCCGCCGCCCGGTGCTGCTTCTCTCCATCAAAGACTTCATCACACACATTAGCACATACAGAGGCATTTCCACTTCACTTCCTCTTCCCAGTTCAAAGCTTTCCTGTCCAATGTAGAGCGGATTCGGCCCATTTCATGTAAGAGTGTGTTTACAAAGCACAAGAATACAGATTGTTTGAGAAGGTTCATTTTGTCCTGTCTTGAAATAGAAATACCTTGAATAGTAGAAACCAAGGTGTTTGGTTCTTCCATACCAGGCAATAGTTACATCACTGACTTACTTTTGTCTGGAATAGAAGAACCAAATACCTTTTTTATAAGAATACAGAATACGGTCTCTGGGTTATCAAACAGGTCCGACGAGTTTTGGTCCCGGCTGTTTGCGCCTCGAGGAAAAGCAACTCAAAGCTCCAGACCTGAGAATGCTTTCTTACAACTGTCTCTTATTACTCAAACTTTACAACTGTAATTGTAAATGATATGTCTCTCATGTAGTTACTATAAGCAAATGAATTTACCTAGTGCTCTTAAAATCACAATGATTCCTGTTAAGTTTTTGTTTTTGCTTTGCGTTACAAAAAAAATAGTTCTACAAAACGGGTGCAGCAATTTTAAAGATTTCACATATGACATATGATATGATAACAAATACTGTGTAAAGGCGCTTCAGCAATACTTGTTTCTTTTGACATAATTCTGCCGTGATATTATTACTGGCAACCGAAAAAATATCGCCCATCACTGCTGCAATTTTCTAACTTGAGTAAAGTTTTTTTCTACTTTTCAACTTGTAACTAAGCTTGTATAGGTGCTGCCTGTTGCGTAAAGCCGCGGAGAGGCGAGATGGGTCCGATAAATAAGTATAGAAAACAAACGGAGAGGCTGGATCCAGTTGCGATGACGCTGCGGTCACAGGCCAAAATGCGTGGTGAATATACAGAACAAATTAGTGATTCAACGCCAGAAAAATAGCAAAATAAATCAAATAGAACTAGAATAGCGGCCAACAAAAATAATGGCCTCCCAAACAGACCTCTCCTCTTTTTCCCGTGACCCCGCAGGTGAATGCTCATTCATAATCTCGTGAACCACACCCACACACGCACACAGGCGCGCTCTCATGCACACGCCCACGCTCACATGCACGCCCACACACACAGGCGCTCTCATGCGCACGCCCACGCTCACATGCACGCCCACACACACAGGCGCTCTCATGCACACGCCCACGCTCACATGCACGCCCACACACACAGGCGCTCTCATGCACACGCCCACGCTCACATGCACGCCCACACACACAGGCGCTCTCATGCACACGCCCACGCTCACATGCACGCCCACACACGCACACAGACGCGCTCTCATGCACACGCCCACGCTCACATGCACGCCCACACACACAGGCGCTCTCACGCACACGCCCACGCTCACATGCACGCCCACACACACAGGCGCTCTCATGCACACGCCCACGCTCACATGCACGCCCACACACTGGCGCTCTCATGCGCACGCCCACGCTCACATGCACGCCCACACACACAGGCGCTCTCATGCACACGCCCACGCTCACATGCACGCCCACACACACAGGCGCTCTCATGCACACGCCCACGCTCACATGCACGCCCACACACACAGGCGCTCTCATGCACACGCCCACGCTCACATGCACGCCCACACACACAGGCGCTCTCATGCACACGCCCACGCTCACATGCACGCCCTCACACACAGGCGCGCTCATGCACACGCCCACGCTCACATGCACGCCCACACACACAGGCGCTCTCATGCACACGCCCACGCTCACATGCACGCCCACACACCACCCACACACACACAGGCGCTCTCACACACACGCCCACGCTCACATGCACGCCCACACACACAGGCGCTCTCACGCACACGCCACTACAAAATTACAATACAGTTTTTTCTCTGAACTGAATTGGCAAAAAATAAACTGCAGAATATAAGCAATATTTTTCTATTTACCCATAAAAGTGACTTATTTGGTTAGTTTTGATCTCGTTCTTATAGTAGAATTGGAAAAAGACGGTTGTATTGACTTCAAATTTTGAATCAAAATCAGTTTTAGCCATCCTTTCTCTAAGTTATGAATTATATGACATTACATTATAAAATATACATTAATTTGTGTATTTTTAAGCCTGTTTTTAGGCTCTGGGTCAGCACTTTTAACATACTTCTCATTAATCTTATGTTGTTAAAAAGGACATGTCATTGTTTTCTCCAATTTTCTTTTGCTACTGTTGTATTTTGTTCTAGCTTCTCTCCTCAGTACTGATGAGCACAATTCTACACTTTCTGTCCACGTGTTGCTTCTTTGCTTTTATGCTGCTCATATTTAAGATCTTTTTTACAGCTACTAACAAGCTCGGACTCTGCATACTATACTTTGTCCACTGTTTTGCCTGTTTGGTCAAATAAAACCTCCTCCTGTGTCCAGCTTCAATAAAGAAAATGCAAGACCAGAACGAGTCCTATGTCGCCAGTAGAGCAAAAATGGCCGAAGGCATGACGCTGGCTCTGGAGAAGAAAGACCAGGTAAAGTTTTATAATTGTTAAGTAGCTTGGGAAAGTGGTTGTCCATTAACGTGTGAATATTTGTTGTTTTGTTTTGCCAGGAGTGGATGGCGAAGTTGGAAGCAGTCGAAAAGGTATGGACTGTAGAACTTCTATGTCAACATACTGTGTATATGCAATATTTGTACAGCATAGGAATTTATGATTTTGAGCAGATATAAAATGTTCAAAGTACCTCTTGAAAACAATCTCCAGTGGATTCAGGGTTATGTTTAGACATCTGCATGTGCACAGTATAATGTGTGTAGGTTCAGTGGGGTGGGCGTTTTTGTGAAATCATCTTTCCACCTTAACGTCAGGGTATTTGGCACAGATTTACTAAAATGCGCCCCGCTTTTCTGCCCAAGTGCTCAATTGTTTGCTGACTTGCGAAAATGATCAGCACAGGACACAATTGGACCAAAGTGATTTCTCATGCGCATGTCCTATAGAACTAAACCACTGACTTTGCACACGCCGATATGGCAGATTCTTAGACTATGACGCCAAGGACAAGTAAATGGAGAGGTAAAGAATATCCACTGTATATTTCAGAGCTTAAAGATAAACAAACAAGTTGCCTCGAAATTAGTTCTGAGAATGGCTCCAGTCAAATTAGATTAATTACAACCAATGGATGGAAGTTTTATGCTCGTTGTGACCATATGTCTTTAAATATTGGAGTCTTATGAAGTGTGTGTGTGTTGTTCCCAGGAGAAGGCGGCGCTCTCGTCTCAGCTGACTGAAATGACGGAACAAAGTCTGGCTCTGTTTCAGAAACGCGACGATCACGATGAGCTGGAAGGATTCCAACAACAGGAGCTGGCCAAAGTCAAACACATGGTACCTCACCTATTATCAGCAAGACTGCATGAATCTGAAACGTCCATAAATCTGAAACGTGTGTCTTGTGTACAACTGTGCAATTTAAGTTAAGTTATTTAAGTTTACTTTGTCATTTTAGAATGTGAAATAAAATCCTAAATGGAAAATCTATGATATAACAAGTGTAACTGTCTATGCTCCCATGGGAGATGTTTTTTCCCCAAATATGAACATTCCTGGCTCTAAGCACAGCTATACGATTTGTAAAGAACATAATTTCACATGAGAAATGTTTTAAAATAGGAGCTTTTAGACAGATTGGGTGGAGTTACGTTTTTGTTCCTGATATCAGCATGGATGGATCTAAAAACGACTCCAGGTCTGTGTTTGATCAGGGAACAATGTTGTTTCAAAGCTCAGTCTATTTTGCATAAGACTTTAAACTTAAAGTCTGTTAGGATTTAAGCAGACAGAGACGGATCGTGGTGTGCCAAACTCTGGAAGTTTATTTAAGTTGCTCTCAAGTTCCACTGGTTTACTCTGTTTCTTTTCCTCAGACAGAATAAAGGCAGTACACAGTTTATATAGTCATTGTCACGTCACACATCGAAAGACATACGTGTCACAAAGAGACAGTCACATCATAGTCATAACATGGAGTCCTTGTAGAGTCCTTGTACAGTCCTGCACGTAGGCCATATTGCTATCTAATACTAATACCCTCCCCTTTGATCACATAATCACATGTGATCACTCAAATCGATCAATCAATAAAGTGGAAAAAGAAAAAAATTCTAAAAAAAAACTTTACAAAATTATTAAAAAACAAAGAAAATGTATGCATTAAACTCATAATCATCAAATCAATATCAGTGGATTTTATCCTCTATCCTGGGAAAAAAAAACAAAAAAAAAAACAAACAAACAAATCAAAAATAAAAACAAACAAAAATAAAAACAAACAAAAACTATTGGACACACAAGAACTCAGCAGATTCAGTCAAAACACAGACAAAAACAAGCTGAGTCTCAAATTTGAAGCTAATTTCACTTTTATTACTCTATACTTTTATTCTAATGCTAATTGTTTACACTTCACTTCACTTATTTCACTGTATTATTTTCACTTTTTAATCTTACACTGTGTACTTTACTCTCTATTTACAAATATGTTTGCATATTTGCTTCTATTGAGCCATATTCTTAAACTAATAAATCTCTCTGTGGTTTTACACTCTCATTATCAGTGGCTTATTATCAGTGGGATTTTGTTCCATGTCTATTCTCATTCTCAGGAATAAAACTGAACACAGTAAGGCAAATGGTTAATATGAACATTATTATGGCGGTCAGTTTTCCAAATATTTGTTGAACCAGGAAGTGCTGTCACTTCCTCCTCTCAGGCAGATTGGGATGAATGTACATCTTTAATCAAATTAGAACTATCCTTACAAGAGCTAATCTACTTTAGCAGGTTTGGGGTTGGGGTCAGTTATTCTACAATGGCGTTTGTGCTGGAAACTTCTCAATATCTAAGTATCTACTATTGTGTTTTTGTGCTACACCCAAATACATCAAAATGCTTTTAAATGCATTTGAATCTCTGTTGGTTCTAATCTATTTCATTAATCTAGGCATTAATCTAGGCTACACTCATATGGACTTTTGTATTGTCAACATTCACTCATGTTTGAACACAAGTGAATTTGGAAGGTATCTAATAAAACTGTACATACAACTGTAATTAACTTTATCTACTTTTGAAGTAAATGCTTGTGAAATGGTCCCTTTACCATTTGATATTAGCACTGGCTAAGAATAATCTCTATTTTTGAAAGCATCTATGGTTGATGCATTTATCCAATTCTATTTCCTCTATTTTTTAACTCCAAAGCTCGGTTGCAGCTTGAGTCAAGGCATTTTTCTAGTCTGTGACTTCTGTCACTTTTAATATCTCTAAAATACTCTGATTCTAATATTATAGCTGATCTATCAAAAGGATAACATTGTATGGTACTATTTTAACTCTTATGTGGAAATATGTTTATGAACAACAAAGGAAGTCAAATTCTACTCTTTTACTACTATTTAACATCTACTAAAACGCTACAATACTCATACTTTATCATTTTCAAAGTTTTTGTCTGTCAGATGTCTGAATACTTAACATGTATATTGCATTTGTCACAGTTGTGGTTCTGGTTGTAGCAATAGCATCGGCAATAGACGTTTTCATTGGCTGGTTCTTGTTCTGCAAATGGCTGTGTCCAATAGATCATCAGATGTCCAGAAGCTAGGGACAAACAAAAACAAAAGAAAGAATCATGAGTATCTCTCTCATTTAGCACTCATCAATGTATGATTTCAAAAATATAAACATCACTCCCCAGTTTTTCTCTCTCAGATCCTCAGGTCCTCAGGGTCCCCTGAGGGTGAGTCTCAGTCGTCATCAGGTCAGGTCATCTTGGACATCAGTAGGGTCCAAGCCATGGTTCTGGTTCTGGTCTCCAGATGCACATCAGATCTCCAGATACAGTCTTTTCACTTGAAGCACATCAGGTCATTTGCGATGCACTTCTGGTCAATGGTGCAGTGTCTCAGTTCCTGTACACAGCTTGTAATGCAGTAGTTACTCTCTATGGTTAAATCACTTTGATTCTACTTTAACACAATTTCTATTCATGCTGTTGCTAATGTCCCTTAGACAAAAGCAAGCGCAGTGATTCAGTTTACTTCTCTAATTTGTGTTTTTATCAGATCTAATTCTAATCAATGTAATTACTTCACACAGTACAAAATCAAAACATCAAAAGTGTCAGGACAGAGGTCAATTAAGTCCATGACAATATAGAATTCAAATGAACATTTCTGGTCTCAAAAAATACTGATTCAACTAAAGATTCAAGTGATAGACAATTAAAAATATGTGTTTACATTGGAGTAAACTTTTAAAATGCTTTTTCCTCATGTTCTGCTTTTTCATGTATCTATATGTAAATGTGAATGTGAATGTATGATTGTGTATGTGTGTGTGTGTGTGTGTGTGTATGAATTTTGGGGTTGTCTCTCCAGACTCCACGAACCACCTGTAGGTCTCAAAGGTCACACTGGTGATGTAAACCAACTGGACACACTTTCAACTCCCTCTAGGTCTCTACCTGACGCTCCACCCATCACTGCCTCCAGAAACCTCCACTTTGTGGCCCCGGTCTCACTCCCACTTACTTCTGTAGTGGGGGGAGGGGCGTAGAGGTGGCATTTCCCTTTGCTCTTTGATCTGTGACCTGTGGCTGGGTGGGCTTTGGTGTCCAGTGTCCAGCAGTCCAGTGACCCTGTACAGTGTGTGCTCTTGGTTCTGGAAAACAACCTTATAGCCAAATTAAAAACAACAGAGATTGTGAATGAGATTGTTTTTCTCTCTGAAGTCTAAACAATTTTGAAGCGCTCTTGGCTTTCCCAAGCGCTATGTAAATAAAGATTACTTATTATCTTACTAATGATGACATTTAAAACCAGAAACTAAAAAGTTATCAAAACAACAATTATACTCAAAACAAACAACCTTTTAAACTTTAAAACATGTATTATATACTTTTGTACTGTGTGATTAATTATCTATGCGTCCTTGGGTTTCTTGAAAGACGCCATGAAATGAAATTATGAAAAATCTCTATAAAAATGAACATTAATTTGTAAAAACATTTAAAACAAAACTTGAAATCAAACAAAAGATTTAGCTCCAGCTAAACTGGATTTGGTTCAATAAAACTCAATTGTGCGTCGGAGCTGCCTCCTCATGTCTCTGAGCAGCAGCAAGGTCACGCGTGTAGTCAAAACAAAAACAAAAGTCACCGCTTGAATGTGAATTGGGTGAATTGGGTAGTTTAACTTAATAATATAATACTTTTACAGCCTAATTCTCTCTTTCTTTTTAGACGAAGTCTACAATCATTAATCACTTTTAACAGATTCTAATTTAAATGTTTGAAAAACGGCTTTTGTAACTAAAATAAAAACATAAAAAAATTCTCACTAACAGCTATGAAATATCAGATACAATAATGGACTCACAAAATAAGCAGCAGATTTAAAAAGAAAAGCAAAGCTTTTTGTACTAATCTTTGGGTTTCAAAAACATACTAATTCAAAACTTCTATTCCCTAATGGTGTTTAAAAACGTTTAACTGTGTCTAACACAATGTTCAATGGCAAATTTCGCAAATTTAACGGAATAACTACTATGAAAAGCCAAAAGTCCTAAAGCAGTAGCTCCCCTTTAAATCAGAGCAGCAGCTCAGCAGCAGCGAGGGCGGGGGGGTTCCTTTCACACAGACGCGCACACACAGGCAGAAAGACACAGAAGAAGAACTTTCAAGATTACTTTGTTAAGCGAATATAACTTATGTTGTTCTTTATACTTTTGTCATCCAAATCTAGAAGTGATCACTTTCCACACTAGTAACAAAAGGCACTCTTTAGTGTTTAACGTTTCCCTTTTTATAATTACTTTTAATTCACCATGGTTTCTCTCAAAGGGACTTTAACCCTGAAGCTTCTTCTCAAAGGGACTTTAACCCCGAGGCTTTTCTCAAAGGGACTTTAACCCCGAGACTTTCTCAAAGGGACTTTAACCCCGAGGCTCAAAGGGACTTTAACCCCGAGACTTTCTCAAAGGGACTTTAACCCCGAGGCTCAAAGGGACTTTAACCCCGAGACTTCTTCAAAATACAATTTAGAGAGTTTGACAGACCCCAAAAAACAAACCAAAATTTAGCTAATATCCAATTATGCAGACTTTACATATTAAAAAAGGTGTCTGCTTACCTTATTCTTGTCAAACCGGTTCCAAGGACTGTCCAAGAGGTCTGCCAACTCTTTTCCGCGTCGGAATCTTCAATTTAAAAAACAAAAGTGACAGAAGCGACAAGAAGCATCCAGGAACAGCTCTTCCAGCCTGCTGGAATCCCCGCTCCCAGACACAGCATGCCGATCTCTCACGCAGAGGAAAAGAAACAGAGCAAGCTCCCTCAAAACAATCCAGAGAATGGCACAAACCGAGCCGCGCATTCTCCACCAAATCTGTAAGGATTTAAGCAGACAGAGACGGATCGTGGTGTGCCAAACTCTGGAAGTTTATTTAAGTTGCTCTCAAGTTCCACTGGTTTACTCTGTTTCTTTTCCTCAGACAGAATAAAGGCAGTACACAGTTTATATAGTCATTGTCACGTCACACATCGAAAGACATACGTGTCACAAAGAGACAGTCACATCATAGTCATAACATGGAGTCCTTGTAGAGTCCTTGTACAGTCCTGCACGTAGGCCATATTGCTATCTAATACTAATAAGTCTTAAAATTGTCTTTTAGTCTTTCAGTAAATGTTTTGATGATGAGAGAGAGAGTAAAGTAGAAATCAGTTTGGAATAATCAGGATTTGTGTCTCTGCAGCTGCTGAGGCGCGAGGAGCAGGTGAGCCGCCAGGAGCAGGAGCTGCAGCACAAAGAGGCCGAGGTTCAGTCCATGAGGCGAGAACTGCAGCGGCTGCAAGAGGAGCACGAGGAGAGCAGCCGCCTCAACAGCGAGCTGCACATAGAGAGGTCAGAACACCCTCCTCCTGCCCTTCTGCTGCCGTCCACAGCGTCACAGCTAAGTGCTGACAGAGCTGCAGCAGATCACTGTCACCAACGGAAAGGTTATTATGTCAACGCGTCTGAACAAGTCGCCTGCAGAGTTTGCATGTTCCCCCATGTCTGCATAAGAAAAATAAAAAAAATAATATTAGAGATGTACTGAAATCAGCCATGAGGCCCCCCATGCTGGCCGCTGTGCAAACACTAGTGCTGTGTGTTAGATGATGGGTTTGAGAATGCATTAAAATCAATTGGAAAGTATTGCACTGCAGTATTTCTAATTAATATAACATGGGATTTTCTTCTGGGATATGAGGAAATGATAAAAATATTCAAAGCCCTCTCATCTGTAAGAATGTCTTGTATTTTTCACAGAGAAGAGCTGCTGTTGTTCCGAGAAGAGTCTGAAAAAAAGATCCTGGACTTGGAGACTCAGTGTGAGGAGCTGCAGGCGGTAATCAAGCAGGTGTCAGAGGACTTTCAACAGGTGAGGTCTGCATTCTCAGGCCACTAGAGGGCGCTAACATCACCCATAGGTTTGCTTTAATGCGGAAGAGGCACTGGATATTTGAGTGGGAATGGAACCAAACATGTGCACATTTTGTTGGTAGCAGTTACTGAGCACCAATCAGGAGTGGCGCTGGTCTGTACCCACTACTTCCAATACTCGCTTACCAGAGCGGGAGCAAAACTTAGCACTTTCCTATGGGGCTAGGGGTTTAGCAATGTCAAATGTCTAGGCTTTGTTCTGACATTGCATTTTCATCATTTTGGACTTTTGGAGACACTTTTGTTTATAAAATGTGTTTTTCTTTAGTCTCAAAATACAGTGATGACGTTGGAAAAATCATTACAAGAACTCCAGACCGACTATGATGCTCGGAGTCTGCAACAACAAAAGGCAAGTCTCTTTTGTAACGTGTGAAGCTTTGACACCAAATGAATGGCCTTGTCTACATGAGAATACATGTGAATCCGGACTGTTTGAAGAGCGGCCAAGCTAATATTACTACTGTCACATATAGATCAGCTTCGGCTCCTCAACCACAACAAAAGCGTTGCCATGTTCAATTGTGTTAAAAGAAAGCATAAACTATTATATACTACTACTGATTGCTTTTATTAACTTGCATTTCTTAATACTATAATGCAACCTGTTTATGAATAAATATAACCACCCATAAATGTAATGTTTGACCGCAGGCGGCTGTAACAGAAGAGGAAAAGGAGCGCACCCTGTTGGAGCTACAAAAGAAAGTAACGTCTTTGGAAAGAAGGCTCCAAGGAAACCTGACCCAGGACGAGCACCTGCAGGAGCTGCTCCAGGAGGTCAGTGGAAACTCATTCTAATCTAGACAAACATAGCCACACTATTGTTGAATTTCTTTTACAACAATCAAGGTGTGGTTGAAGATGTATTTTTTTTTAAAGTTGAAAAATACTGGCTTGTTGTTTTCAGAAAACCAGTTTGGAGCAAAATATGGAGGAGACAAGAGCAGAGTTGCTAGCTGCTCGGACAAACCACGCAGACACAGTGAGCTCTCTGGAGGCACAGGTGAGTTTTGTCCTCAGTATGAGTCTGCAGATAGTTCAGTGTTATTGGCAAAGCAGGTGAAGGTTTTAAGGTTGCACAACAGAAGCTACAACAAATCTGAAGTTTGATCGATTAGTCGACTAAGAAAGGGTCAAATGCTCTCAAAACTACACATAAAGTATCCCTCATCCAAACTGGTTAAAGCTGGAGTAGCTAACTTTTGTTTTATTTATGTCCCAACAGTAACATTTTGTGATCAAATCCAACCACAGCATACTGTAAAAAAAAAAAAAAATCCCAACCCTAATCCTGTGTTTATTGGTTTTTTCAAGGCAATGTACATACTATAGTATACAGAATATAAAAAGGATATATTCTTTGCAAATTACTTCTGTAGTAATAACAAAACAAAAATAAAATTAATTCCAGTCAGAGCTGCACCCAGTACACAGAGCACCAGCCCCTCACTGATCCTTGACAAGAGTCTACAAGAGCCTTGATCTTTCAGCGGGGGCTTCGGGCAAAGTTGGGTTAAGTGTCTTGCCCAAGGACACAAGCACCGCAGACATCAGTGGGAGTCGTGAAGTAGGTCTCGTGATGGGCTCAAACCCTACAACTTCAGGCCCAAACTGAGCCACTGTCGCCCCACTAAAATGAAATAAAACACAGATAACGTCATAATTCGCCAACATACTGTATCTCATTATAAAACATGTTCTCTTGACAGCTGATGTGACCGAGGCCATCCATCCATCCATCCATTTTCTACCCTTTAATCCATTTCTGGGTCAGGGGGGTGGCAGTCAGAGATGCCACCCAAGTCTCATAGCACCAGCCCCTCACTGACCCTCTGCAGGTGGTGAGTCCACAGGAGGATGGCTGCTCTCTGAGTGTGAGCATAGCCTTGATCTTTCAGTAGGGGCTTTGGGCAAAGTGGGGTTAAGTGTCTTGCCCAAGGACACAACGACAGCAGTCATCAGTGGGAGTCGGTGGAGAAGGTGTAGAGGTGGGAATTGAACCCACGACCTTCAGGCCTGAAGGCCAATGCTCTACCAACTGAGCTACTGTCGCCAGTACCGAGGCCATCTGTGAAAACTAGTGATAGAACTCGTATGGATGATGTTTGTACTGAAAAGACTCCACAGATACAACTTGGAAACCTCGCCAGTCACAAACGGTTTTGGCCCTATAATCATGGCCGGGCTGATCATTCTATGGATTCTAAAATATTTGTCGTCGTGGCAAAAACCCATGAGCTAGTGTAGATTTTCTATTTGGCTGCAATGAAAATATGATTCAGGTCAAAACCACCCTTGCTTCAATCCCCTAAGTCTGAGTAGAACCGATGTATGTGTATATTCCAGGTGAGCCGAATGAGCAGCACCATCAGTGAGCTCCAGACTCTGCTCCGACACAAAGACGAGTCGTCCAGGGCCTACAGGGAGCGGACGGACGCACAGGTACGAAGCCCACAACAACACAAGAGTCATGTCTGCAGGGTCAGCAGCGAGGCACCAGGACTGACAGCGTCTCTAATCTGCTGCTGTTCTGATTATGTCATGAGTTATAACAAAGTGACAGCATTTACATTGTTATAGAGCAGTGGCTTAGACTTAGACTGAGACAGACTTTTTTGATCCACAAGGGAAATTGCGTTGTCACAGTAGCTTGCATTGTCTTTCACAATAAAAAAATGATAAAACATTCAAGTAACAATCTGAAAATAAGAATAATAGTAAGATAATATTTGTGAGAATTGAATAAGCTGGATCTAGGTGCTCAGGAATATACATCCATCCATCCATTTTCTTCCGTTTTATCCGTTGCCGGGTCGCGGGGGCAGCAGTCTAAGCAGAGACGCCCAGACTTCCCTATCCACACACACCTCCTCCAGCTCGTCCGGGGGGACCCCAAGGCGTTCCCAGGCCAGCTGAGAGACATAGTCTCTCCAGCGTGTCCTGGGTCTTCCCCGGGGCCTCCTCCCGGTGGGACGTGCCCGGAACACCTCCCCAGGGAGGCGTCCAGGAGGCATCCTGAACAGATGCCCGAGCCACCTCAACTGGGTCCTCTCGACGTGGAGAAGCAGCGGCTCTACTCCGAGCTCCTCCCGTGTGACTGAGCTCCTCACCCTATCTCTAAGGGAGCGCCCAGCCACTCTGCGGAGGAAGCTCATTTCGACCGCTTGTATCCGCGATCTCGTTCTTTCGGTCATTACCCAAAGCTCATGACCATAGGTGAGGGAGGGAACGAAGATTGACCGGTAAATTGAGAGCTTCGCCTTTCGGCTCAGCTCCCTCTTTACCACAACGGTCCGATACAGAGACCGCATCACTGCGCACGCTGCACCGATCCGCCTGTCAATCTCACGCTCCATTCTTCCCTCACTCGTGAACAAGACCCCGAGATACTTGAACTCCTCCACTTGAGGAAGGACCTCTCCACCCACCCGGAGAGGGCAAGGCACCTTTTTCCGGTCGAGCACCATGGCCTCGGATTTGGAGGTGCTGATTCTCATCCCAGCCGCTTCGCACTCGGCTGCAAACCGTCCCAGCGCATGCTGCAGGTCCTGGTTCGTTGGAGCCAACAGGACGACATCATCCGCAAAAAGTAGAGATGAAATCCTGTGGTTCCCGAACCGGACCCCCTCCGGCCCCTGGCTGCGCCTAGAAATTCTGTCCATAAATACAGTGAACAGAACCGGTGACAAAGGGCAGCCTTGGCGGAGGCCAACATGCACCGGGAACAGGTCTGACTTACTGCCGGCAATGCGAACACAGCTCTGGCTCCGGTCATACAGGGACCAGACGGCCCTCAGCAGAGGACCCCGGACCCCGTACTCCCGGAGGACCCCCCAAAGGACACCCCGGGGAACACGGTCGAACGCCTTCTCCAAATCCACAAAGCACATGTGGACAGGTTGGGCGAACTCCCATGAACCCTCGAGTATCCGATGGAGAGTATAGAGCTGGTCCAGTGTTCCGCGACCGGGACGAAAACCACACTGCTCCTCCTGAATCCGAGATTCGACCATCGGACGTAGCCTCCTCTCCAGTACCTTGGAGTAGACCTTACCGGGGAGGCTGAGGAGTGTGATCCCACGATAATTGGAACACACCCTCCGGTCCCCCTTCTTGTAGAGAGGGACCACCACCCCGGTCTGCCACTCCATTGGCACCGCCCCCGATCGCCACGCGATGTTGCAGAGACGTGTCAGCCAAGACAGTCCTACAACATCCAGAGACTTTAGATAGTCAGGACGGATCTCATCCACTCCCGGCGCCTTGCCACCATGGAGGCTGCCAACCACCTTGGTGACCTCGGCCAGGGAGATGGAAGTGTCCGCCCCAACATCCTCAGCCTCTGCCTCCTGAACGGAGGACGTGACGGGGGGATTGAGGAGAACCTCGAAGTATTCCTTCCACCGCCCGACAATATCCTCAGTCGAGGTTAGCAGCCCTCCACCCGCATCATACACGGTGTTGGCAAAGAACTGCTTCCCCCTCCTGAGGCGCCGGACGGTTTGCCAGAACCTCTTCGAGGCCGACCGATAGTCATGCTCCATGGACTCTCCGAACTCCTCCCAGTCCCGGGTTTTTGCCTCTGCAACAGCCCGGGCCGCGGCACGTTTGGCCTGCCGGTACTGGGACAGCTGCCTCAGGAGTCCCACGAACCAGCATTGCTCGATAGGACTCCTTCTTCAGCCTGACGGCATCCCTTACTGCCGGTGTCCACCACCGGGTTCGGGGATTGCCGCCGGGACCAGCACCAGAGACCTTGCGACCACAGCTACGAGCCGCCGCATTGGCGATAGAGGAAGAGAACATGGTCCACTCGGACTCTATGTCCCCCTCCTCCGCCGGGACCTGGGAGAAGCTCTCCCGGAGGTGTGAGTTGAAAGTCCGTCTGACAGGGGGCTCCGCGAGACGTTCCCAGCAAACCCTCACTATACGCTTGGGTCTGCCAGGTCTGACCGGCTTCTTCCCCTGCCAGCGGATCCAACTCACGACCAGGTGATGATCGGTTGACAGCTCCGCCCCTCTCTTTACCCGAGTGTCCGAGACACGCGGTCGAAGGTCAGATGATACGACAACAAAGTCGATCATCGACCTCCGGCCTAGGGTGTCCTGGTGCCACGTGCACTGGTGGACACCCTTGTGCTCGAACATGGTGTTCGTGATGGACAGGCCGTGACTGGCACAGAAGTCCAACAACTGAACACCGCTCGGGTTCAGATCAGGGGGGCCGCTCTTCCCGATCACCCCTCTCCAAGTGTCACTGGCATTTCCCACATGGGCGTTGAAGTCCCCCAGGAGAATAACGGAGTCCCCGGGCGGTGCACTGTCCAGTACCCCTCCCAAGGACTCCAAGAAGGCCGGGTACTCTGCACTACCGTTAGGCCCGTAGGCCGTCACAACAGTGAGAGACTTGTCCCCCACCCGGAGGCGGAGGGACGCGACCCTCTCATTCACCGGGGAGAACTCCAACACGTGGCGGCTGAGATGGGGGGCAATGAGTATGGCCACCCCAGCTCGCCGCCTCTCCCCGCGGGAAACACCAGAAAAGTGGAGCGTCCAACCCCTCTCAAGGAGTTGGGTTCCAGAGTCCAAGCTGTGTGTGGAGGTGAGGCCGACTATCTCTAGTCGGTATCGCTCAACCTCCCCCACAAGCTCGGGCTCCTTCCCCCCCAGTGAGGTGACGTTCCACGTCCCAACAGCCAGATATTGGGTGTGTGGACTGGGTCGTCGAGGTCTCCGCCTTCGACCGCTGCCCAGTCCTCGCTGCACCACGCCACCACGGACCCCTCTGCAGGTGGTGGGCCCACAGGAGGGACTGCCCACGTCATCCCTTCGGGCTGAGCCCGGCCGGGCCCCGTGGGCTAAGGCCCGGCCACCAGGCGCTCGCTTGCGAGCCCCGACCCCAGGCCTGGCTCCAGGGTGGGGCCCCGGCTGCGCCATGCCGGGCGACGTCACGGTTTTTGTTGTCGTGCTGTCCATGGTTGGCTTCGGACTGCGCTTCGTCTGACTCGTCACTTGAGACCTGTCTGCCATGGGAGGCCCTACCAGGGGCATGAAGCCCCAGACAGCATAGCTCCCAGGATCATCCGAGTGCTCAAACTCCCCCACCACGTTAAGGTGGCAGTCCAAGGGGGAGAGGAATATACATATCTGTGAATATTAACACATTTACAGTATAGAATACAGAGATAATGGGAGTTCACATCTGTTAATATACACTATATACAAGGAAAAAGCAGATAAAGTTGAAGAGACATCATATCTCATGGTGGTTTTGTTGGTATGTTAAACGGCTTATATAAAACTACGGCTAGAATATTTATTTGTTAATGTTTGGAGCTCCATCAAACTCCTCCCAGGTCCAAATGTTTAGAAGCTCGGTACAAAGGTTACAAAGCATTTATTCCACATTAGATCAAGTGTATTCACCAGTGAAACTACACTACTGTATTACAAAGTCAATTAGATTCTCCCATTAATTTTGTTTTTAAATTTGACATAAGCCAAAAATGGTCTTCTCCGCTTTTGGCCATGCTTCACACACTCAAAACCGTTTTTTGGCTTGATTAATTTATGTTTTAGATTTGATATGTGTGCCGTCGTCGTTCTCCTCTGTCGTCTATCGACACCTCGCCCCTCCCCCTTCTTGGGTTATTCTTGAATGAAAAACTTTATAATTCTTGTGTAACCTGTCTGCGGAGGAGATGTGTGCATGTTTCACTCACTCTGTCTCAGGGGGCGGGGCCAAGGTACAGAAGGGAGCGGAGCAATACGGCTTGTTTGTGCTTTTAAAATCGTTTTAGCTGATCTAATCTAATAATTTCACATGGATCACATGTTAAACGGAGAGCCACAGGGGTCATAGATGATCATAGTATAGACAGCAGAATTGGGTTATGTCCTCTTTTAATTCTAATTCTTGGGTTTCATATGACGTCAGGGCAGTGGCGCAAATAATAAACGTAGGACAGGACGTGACGTATCCTGGCGGTGCAGTCTGCCGCGTTTATACACGGAGATATAGTAGAAAAAGAAGAGCTGTCAAAATGCCATCTTTTTGTGCAGTGTACGCTTGTAGCAACCGTACAAATAGAGAGAAAGACAAAAGTTTGTTCATGTTCCAACTGTGGTCTCGTATAAAGGAGAACACTTTGAAAAAATCACTGGAATGAGGCGGGCGAGGTGGATCAAGTATTTCCCAGATAAGCGCCCCCTGCAGGCCACCCCAATGAAACGCAGCAATTTCTTCTGTTTTTCTTTCCAAAAATGCCCGAAATCAAGACTCTTTTGAGAAATATTTGTTAGTGCTCCCTTAGAATTGAGTGTCCCTGATTAACTGTTCCAACAACCGTACACCGCACAGGAGGAGAGCCTTCTGACTCCAAAACAGACTCATTCGCCTCCTACTGGCCAGTTTAATGAAATCCAAGAATACATGTGTTTTTAAAAGAAGTTATTTCTTACTTCAACCTGTTTTACTCTTGTGATTTCTATTCACTTTCGATACTCTCTCTCAATACTTCATCCTTTTGTCTCAGATTTCAAGTCTGGACCAGCAGTTGTCAGAAAGTAACGAGAGGTTAAAGAGCTCAGAGCGACAAATGGAGGAGCAAGAGCAGAGCACAGAGAAACTGGTGAGTGTTTGGAAAAAAAAAATGCACCACCCTCATCACCACTTTCTCAACCTTCAGTCCTGCCAAATGGACGTGACGCTGCTTTTTGTGTTTCAGAGAGGAGAGTGGGGGACAGAGAAGGCCTTTTTGGACCAACAGCTGAGTTTGTTGGAGAAGCAGAGTCAGGAGAAATGCAGACGACTGGAAGAAAACGTCAGCACTTTACAGACGGACAACCAGAGACTGCAGGACTCGCTGGTACGACCCATGGTTACAGTTCTCTAACAGCTAACAGGCTTTTGTCACTTCACCAAAACTGGGGATAGAATAGAATAGAATAGAATAAATCTTTATTGTCTGTTCAAATTGAGCAGAGATTTGTCTTTCAACACGGCACAATTAAAAATCATTCATAAAACACATTTAAAATACATTTATCAAACAGTTAATAATTTATGCAGTGCTACCGGTTAGAGCCCTGCACTTGAGCCCCTGGCCCAAGGGCCCGACAGCCCGAGGGCCGGGCTTCGGGCCGATGACCGTATAATGACCTCGGACACGGGCCGGGCTCGGGCTCGCGCACTTTCAGAGCGGCAGATTACATTTACGAACACACCCACTGAATATAGCGTTCTATCACGCTGTAGTGTTTGTTGTTCTGTGTAGTGTTGTCATTGACGACACATAGCGTTACTTACAAGTATTGCGGCATCTGTGTATCATACAGCTGTGTATCATACAGCTGTGTATCATACAGCTGTGTATCATACAGCTGTGTCTCATACAGCTGTGTCTCATACATCTGTGTCTCATACAGCTGCGTCTCATACAGCTGCGTATCATACAGCTGCGTATCATACAGCTGCGGCCGTTCACTCTGCACTCACAGAACTCACTGCAACACATCACTACCATGTATAACTCCGCCCTCTAGCCAAGCCTGTGTTCATATCAGTGCGCGGAACTATATACTATGCTAAAGCATTGTTATGGGAGGTAAAAAAAAAAGTCGGGCTTGATGCAGGTTTTGGGCCTGAAAATTCAGAAACCATATCGGGCCGGGCCGGGCTGGGGCGCCACCCCCTCGGGCCAGGGCCGGGCTCGGGTCCAGATGCTAGGCCCCTAAACTACCTGTTGTTTAGGGAAGTGACTGCAGACGGGACAAACGATCTCTTGTAGATGTTTTTTCGGGCCAGAGGGGTTCTGTATCTCCTTCCTGATGGCAGCAGAGAGAAGGAGCCATACAGTGGGTGTGTGGCATCCTCAGTGATGAGAGTGGCCTTCCTCAGCACTGATTGGCTGTACAGCTCACAGAGTAGAGTTTGTGGTGTTTGGGTAATTTTGCAGGCCTGCTTTACTACACTATTGAGTTTTGTCCTGTGTTTGAGAGTGAAGAAATTGAACCAGGTGGAGATATTGTACGTTAGGATGGATTCAATGAGTGAGATATACACAGTTGATAAAATGTCTTTGCTAACATTAAAAGATCTCAATTTCCTGAGGAGATGGAGGCGCTGCTGTGACTTTTTAAAAACAGAGTCTGCATGGTGCCCAAAGGACAAGCTGCTGTCTATTTCTGTCCCAAGGTATTTAAAACGGCCCACCTGCTCCACCTGCTGGCCATGGATGACTAGGGGTTGAAAAAGATCTACAGAGGATCTTTCTGTATTCAGGATTTTCTGTAACTTCAAAAAGTCTTAAAGATGTTCTGTTCTTTTCTATAACATGTGTGCGGTATGTCTTTTTAGGGCGATCTGGAGAAGAGAAAACAGGAGGACGAATGTGCTTTGAGACGAGGAGGAGAGGAGCTTGAGAAATATAAGGTCTGGCAATGCATTAAAGCTGGGGTTCCTGTTTTTCAAATTGAATGTAGGCTGTGAACACCCAAATTTATTTAGATCATAGCAAGTGCTAACCCGTATTTGTATTTATTTTTGTAAAGCACATTTTATAAACAGTTTCCAAAGTGCGGCATAATATGAATAAACAATACAATTCGAAAATAATAGATTAAAGTAGACGTGAAAATTGAGACAACAGAAGGTCATACAGCTCCTCATTCCTACTGTTCTGTAACTTGTGATGCAACACTGAAATTTCCCCACCGTGGGACAAATAAAGGGTCTCTTCTTCGTAAACTCCAGCTTTTATACAATCATCACATTTTATACCATCTTTTTCCACACAGAGAAGTAGCGTTCTCTTGCCATTCTGTCAAATAGTGACTCATGCAGAGATGGGAGAATGTTTAATAACTGTTATATTTTACTGATTTTGTTACTATTGACCAGACCAGAAAGGTGCAACCTGAATAATTTGCCTTTTGAGATATTGTGAAGCAGACTTTTGCGTTTCAAAGTTTACTATTCACTGTATGGAAATAAAACAATTCAAAACATCATCATAATCTTGTGTTTGATTCTCCCTTCAGGGCGACCTCAGCAGCCAACACAGAATATGCACAGAAATCACGAAAGCTCTAGAGGACACGAGACGACAGAAAGAAGAGCTGCAGACACGGGTCAGTGGAAACGATTGTTCTTCTCCAGCAAATCTCACTGGTCGGAGTTATGTGAAGGCGAGGGACTGTTTCAAACACTGGCCTCAGATATAACTTTCTACCAAATGTATTATGACCACAAGAGAAGTGAAGCCAGAACCTGTCAAAATACAAAACCAAAAAACACTGGTCTGACCCAAATCCTATGTTTTATAATCCTGGCATTTTCTTTATCTATGTTGTGTTCTTAAATGCACCCTAGTATAGTAAACCTCTTGTTTTGGTTTTAGGTTGCAGAGTTCACTGCTTCTTTAGTCTCACATCAACACGAGCTTACGAGTGCGACGGAGACACTGCAGCAGAAAGACGACCAGATTAAAGTGCTTCAAAAAGGTAAAAACATCTGATTGTGAATCCAGATATGAGCCATAACCATTGACCAAAGATGATATCAAAATATAAACACCAGGGTCATGGAGAGCACCAAACAATATGTTTTTAAACCAATAATGGTGTTGCTGAGCTAGAGTAGTTTACTTTTTATCGTAAGTCAACAGGAGCCAGAGTGACTTTGAGCAACACTTTGTCCATTAGCACTAGCGGGTTAGAATTGTCTATATGTGTATGGCTCTACCACAGGCTTAGAAATGCAAAGGTCACTGTCCTTAAGATAACCAGAGCTGGCATTATAAACGAGTATTTCTTATTTTGAGTGAATATGACTCATTTAGAATTGGACTGAACTTACCTTCTCTATAGATCTGATTTAATTTGGGTTTTAGCCTAGCCTGGCCTTAGCCATCCGTACACTCCACTCAATCATCATTTCACTGCATGTAACGTCTGGGTCTGGTCCCTGTGTTAGCGAATACAATCTCTTGAATTTTGACCGACCAATCAGAGAGCACGGAAGGCGGGTGTTGTAGTTAGTTGTGGGTGACGTCAAGAGTTTGCGTCGAACTGGAAGGTTGTAGTTTGGCAATGGCGACAAATGCGATAGTAAAGTAATCCGGTCTGGTTCTATCAAGAAATTGAAGCTGGAGCAAGAGGAATGTTTAGCAAATTTAATCGCTGGAAAAATTGTGGTGCTAAAACTCGGGCGCATTACATACGTCACGGTAAACTCAGATCTAATCGTTTCAATCTGCTAAAGGAGTTAACCCCTCCCACCTGTGAACGGAGACAATGGAGCACGTCCAGACCTTAGTACGAAATGTAATTTGTACTATTGTGTGGTACGACCAGGCTAGTTTTAGCCCTGTATATATGGGTTTTCGTAGTCTAAGTTGAACAGGGAAGAAATTGTAAACTCAAGATAAATAGGACTCACTTACTCAGGACTGTATTTTGTGCGTTCATGTTGTGCATGTTTGTGGCGCAGAGGTGCAGAGTGGACTGGAGTCTCTGCAGCAGCTCAGGGACGAGTCGGAGAAACATCGAACTGAGACTCGACAAAGTGAAGAGGAAAAAGAGAAAGAGCTGTGGAGTCTGAAGGAGGAGCTGCGTGGCCAGACTCAGCAGCTGGACACCAGCCAGGCCCGGGTTCGGACATTTACCATTTACAGAACAAATAGTGTGCTTTATTTGGGTTTGTTTTGACCTGACAAAATGATCTTGATAATATTTACTTATTTTTTAAATAATTTAACCTTTTATTTAACCAGACCAAGCGGGAGCAAAGTTACACATTGAACAGAAGTGTATTTACATTACGTTAAAATGACATATAAGAGTAGTTTTAAAGAGTTTTAAAAAATAATTTCACAAATTCCTAGAACCAAAATCTTGATCTATCACAAGTTTTTAACACGCATTTAAGTCACATAGAAGCATTACTGTAATCATTTTTAGACAGATAAGATAAAAGTAGTTTTGAGCTCTGAATCACAGGGTCTTTCCCGTATGCAAACAAACTTATTTTGGTTTATTGGTTCATGTGCAGATCTCGTTCTTGGAGGTGGAGGTGGAGACTCTGACTGAGCAGCAGCAGCAGCATCTGGAAGTCTGTGAGGAGGAACAGAATGGCTCTGTGACCGTGCACGACCTCGACCACATGCAGAAGATCAACCGAGACCTGGAGCAGCTGCTCGGGGAGAAAAACCGGGTCAGTCTGGGCTTTGTGGACTTATCAACCGCATTCACATGGAGAGGGAGGAGATGGCTCTGAGGATGTCTCAAATATAGTCATACATTTTCAAACTTCTATTCAATTCACTAAATCACAACAGCAGTCGTGTCGGAGGACTTTGTCAAGGAAGTCAAATCGTTAACAACAGATCAGATAAACAGTTCAAACACCGGAAATACATTAAAAACAATCACATAGAAGTCCATAGGGAGTGGGATGACCAGTGTCCATAAAAGTCCTGGATCATCACTGTCCTTAGAGCCTCCTGCATCGGAAAAGAACAACAGTGAGGAACGGTGAGAAACGTGGAGGAGGCCCACATTGAGAGAGGGACTATAGCTCCAGGACTCGGACATCTGCTGTACAGTATATTGTCTTCTTTTCTTTTACTCAAGTGTGGCTGTTTTTTCCCACAGACCATAAAGCAGTTACAGCAGAGACTGGCAGAGCTTAAGAGGACTCTACAGAAAGAACTGGTGAGATATTGTCCTTTCTACAGACTGGTACTGGCATAACATAACCTTACATTTTCACCCGACATTACATTTTTTTAAATTAAATCTCTTCAGAGTTTGGGCTTTTGCATGCACTGCTCTTGCCTTTAAAAGTTGTCTTTGGCCGGCACGGTGGCTGAATGGATAGCACTATCGCTTCGCTCTCGGTTGTGGGTTTGAATTCCGGTCGGAACAGGGCCTTTCTGAGGAGTTTGCCTTTTTTACCCATATCTGCGTAAGTTTCCTCTGTGTGCTCCGGTTTCCCCAACCACTAAAAACATGCACGATAAGTATGAATGTAACGAGTGAGTGAATGGATGGTGTTGATTGGGGCTTTGATGCTCCAGTGTGTTTGGCGTCTTGCTTCCGTCATCTCCGTGTGAATTCTGAACATTTTAAAGACTCACTTTGGGTGACCTTGGTCTGTAAAAATGTGCTACATTATATAAATAAAGATTACTTTGGCATGTTGCCGTCTCCCACACCATCTTTAAAAATCGACATAGTCCAGAGTCAAAACTTTTTAAAACACAGGTTCCCAGATGTTGACGCTCTTGTTGCCTCTCTGCAGAAACTGAAGCCTGAAAGTGACGCTGACGTGAGGGAGACTCGTGCGGACAAACAAGAACGGATCAGTCCAGACCCCCCGACCACATCCAGCCCCGGCCCCCTGACCTCCACCACCACCGTCACCAACACGTCCGACCTCAACGACTCCAGGGAGATCAACTTTGAATACCTCAAACACGTCGTGCTCAAGTTCATGTCCTGTAAAGAGGCCGAGGTGACCGCAGCGGACTCTAGTATTGTTCATGCGTTTGTGTTTGTGTATTGTCTGTCGGGCTGTAGATGCAGGTTCAAGTCTAGATGCACTGAAATCCAATCAAAATCACAATTTGAACGGTCGCAATCATCAAAATGGCAGTTTTAAAGCCTCACTATAACGACTGTTGTACCTTTTTGCCAAAAATCAAAGCAAGAGGTGTCATCACTCTCTGCCTGAAGGTCCTGGGTTTGACTCCCAGGCAGCGTGGGTCCTTTCTGAGTGAGTTTGCATGTTCTCCTCATGTCTACGTAGATTTTTCAGATTTCCCTTACCATTTATAGCATATACTTAAGGCTCCTCTGGTTCCAGGATCAATCACAGTTTCCAAATAAATCAACTTTACTTGGGTAATGACGGGAAAAACAAAAGTAACAATATTTACTGTATATATATTTTCTCTATAAATAAACATTTTAAGCCGGTTGATTCATTAATTCATTCATTCATTAGTCCATTTCTGGGTCGGGGGGTGGCAATGAAAGCTGCCACCCAACGCTCATAGCACCAGTCCCTCGCTGACCCTCTGCAGGGGGTGAGTCCACAGGAAGATGGCTGCTCCGTCAGTGGTGAAACAGCCTTGGTCTTTCAGCGGGGGCTTCAGGCAACTTGGGGTTAAGTGTCTTGCCTAAGGACACAAAAACAGTAGACATTTGTGGGAGCAGTTATAGTAGGTCCCATGGTGGGCTCGAACCCACGACTTCCAGGCCCAAAGGCCAATGCTCTACCAACTGAGCTACATCAACCGGCCTTAGAATTTTAGGCCGGTTGATGAACGGCCAAATAGATTCTTGTATTGTTAAGTTTGTTGTATCAAAAATGAGGAAATGACTGAATTATTGAAGGATTATGGTGTTAAATAGATACATTTGCAGATTTGTCTTGTAATATGAACAATAAAAGAATGTCACTTCTTTTCTGTTTCAGGCCTTCCATTTAATCAGAGCGGTGTCGGTGCTGCTGAATTTCACCCGTGAAGAGGAAGATTTGTTGAAGCAGACTTTGGAATACAAGGTTAAGGGCTACAATACTTAGAGTGTTGAGGAGTAACTTGTACCCAGAATACCTTATTGAATCTGAATACCATAAATATGTTGTTGTCATTGACTGCAGTGTATTACATAAACTATAGAAATGTACTTTGAGTGGCGTATGCGAGCGTGTATCAATAATAATCATGCCACTTTTTTACATTTGTGTATTGTATTGCACCAGAATACAGCAGTGTTTTTCAACCTTTTTTGAGCCAAGGCACACTTTTTTCACTGAAAAAATCTTGCGGCACACCTCCAGGAGAAAATGTAAAAATGTATACAGTACTAATGTAAAAAAATATATACTGTACATACTCTGTGTGATATATAAAGTATATCTTATCTTATCTTATAATGTAAACAGTATACTCTGTAGCCTATATTCACAATATACAGTTATTCTAATCAAAATGCTTAAGTCCAGGCCTTGACATTAAGCTTTATTTAATATTTCTCGATACAATTAACAAGAGTTTGGGAATAAAGTGGCACTAACTGTGTGGAAAAAAACTAAGAAAATCCACTCTCTGCCCAAATAGTCAAATAATAACTCACACAAAGAACATGCATTGTTAGTGCATGGGAAAAATTTAGGTATCCGAGCTTTAAATTCAGGAGTTTTGGATGAGGGACACGGGAGGTCCTGAACGCGAGTCCATGGTTCTGTCCGGTCCGCATGTCTATGGTTCTGTCCACTCGACTATGGTCTGCGCTCGGTACCCAGTTCAGAAGTGCGTTCACGAGAGCTGTTGTACAAAAATTGTACATTTCATAGTTAAACCACTACAACGCGGCCACAGCTGCCCCGGGGCAGAGCGGAGGATGTTAATCCTGTTCAGAAACGGCATAATTCATTTTCAAAAACGTCTCTATCACTTTCACTTCTCACTCGCCACAAAGCTCTTGTCTCGCTCCCTCCCACATTTGTTGGTCGCATCCAATTTTACCTTTCTCGCCACAATGCTGACCTGTTACAGCCAGTGGTCGCATCCAATTTTTCAGTTTCAAAGTACTTAGCTATCTGCTGCCATCTACTGATTTGAAAAAGTATTACATGGTTACTCCACAGTTCAAAACAAGTCACCGCTCGTCAACAGCGAATGCAGTTATTTTTAGACAAAGTAGACGAATTTCTCACGGCACACTAGTGTGCCGCGGCACAGTGGTTGAAAAACACTGGAATACAGTACCCTGATGGGACCATGTAACAGATTTTCAGTTTTCAGTCACTAAATACAGTTTAGCCCAGTGTTGGAACTATTCTCTCCAACTTAAGGCCTTTTCGATAGAGTGCATGTATCACAGCTTTGGGGTTTTGGGAGATTACCTAATGCCTAGCGTACATCGGACTGGCAACTGATTATATCCGTCGCCTATGAGTTGCTGCCCCGCACACATCGACAATCTGGCAAAAACGGGCAACTCCTGTAGCAGGCCAGTCTCGGGAATAACAGCACGTACATCGACAGCAACTGGCCTCAACTACAGTGTGTTTTCTGACATAAACTGTAGAGGCCGCAATACACGCAATACACACTTGTTGTGCACATCGGGTGATATCTCCGGATCTGAGGACAACTAGTTGCCGAAAAGTAGAACACGGGCAACTGACGCGCTCACATCGACCGATTTCGGCAACTGATCATCTCCATCATCTCCTCTCAGTTGCCAAAAGCCGCCTTGCAACTACTTGTCTCCAGTTACTCTGTCCATGTACGCTAGGCTTAAAACTATGTGTGTATTGAAGTCTAGTTTTTTTAGTTTCACGTCATCGTCGATACATTCTTCCATAGATAGTCTCGACCGCTGACATGCTGATAGTGGAATGTTGGAATCTCTTGCTTTTAACTAACCAGCTTGTTTCTGTGGTCCCTTCAGATGTCCTGGTTTGGATCCAAGCCTTCTCCTAAAGGTATCATCCGGCCTTCCATCTCCGGCAGCTCTTCACACTGGAGCTGATGGAGCAGAGACACTTGGACCAGACTGTAGCTTCATTTAAGCATTTACTGCCTCCACAAGCTCCATGTGTCACTGTGGAGACACCAGGGCCTCACTCCAACTCGGATATCTGTCTGAACGGGGGGTTTTACTACCTACATTTAGGTATTGGAGGATCTTAAGAGAATGTGCTATGGGTGTGGTGTTTTAGTCAATCAGAGTTATCAGAAACAAGCGGATGAAATAATAAGGTGACGTGTTAATTGCTGCTTGTGGGAAAAAACATTATTTAAATAGGACAATTGCATAGACTATGGTTAGCAAAAAGATTGTCATTATTTACCCTACACTGTTTCCACACTGGCCGTTCAGCTATTTAACTTTCTATCGTATCAAAATGTTTATTGCATTTTCAAACCAATGCCAAAAGATGGAACTATTGAATGAAAAATTTTGCATTACAGCTGGATAATTATTGAAGTCTGGAGAAGACGTGGACTTAAGAACTTCACCTTCGTCCTATTGTTGATTTGACTGCTAGATCTGAAATAATTCTAAACATATTTAAAACTCCAAATTGAACGTAGGAAAACATCATACAAGAAAAAGTAAAGGCACGTTCATTTTTTATGTGCAAAATAGTTCCGATTATGGCACTATTTTAACACATTCAAGTCTTGGTATCTAACTTCCCCCCCTCAAACAATTGTTTTTCCACACTAGAAATCAGACTATTCCTGCAATCATCTAAATGGAAAACATTTCATTATTCCAAACGTGTGCCCTTTTTAGTCCGTATCTGACTCTTTGGGCTGAGACCAGGAGAGGGTTAACTCCATTTCACTTTTCTGGCTGATAAAGCAAGTCTAAAGGTGTTCTCAAGGGTAAAATCACCACGTTCTTTAAAACTAGATGAACCAAACTGTATTGATAGCCAGTTAGATTACGCAGGGTGAAAATCAGGTATCCCAGCTTTAATATTTGCATTGTTGGTTAGCATTTTAGCTGAGAAGTATCTGGTTTTGTTTGAACACAAAGTTTTCTCCTAATTACCAAAACTAGCAGTGAAAATAGCTTATAGGCAAGAGAATGCTCGTGTGCGAATGGTTTGAATCCAGCCTTGTTTAAGCCATTATGAAACAAAAGTATAATCCATTTCGGAACGTTTTCTGATGAGGCCAGCTGACTACCAGCTCAGTGGAGTTTGCATGTTCTCCTCGTCTGACTTTGGACCATTTCCTTCCAACACGCATGTATGGGCAAACTGGATGACTGACCTTTCTCATCGTAAACTGATCTAAAAGCTAACATTTGATCAGGAATTGGCTCAAACTGTAGCCATTTGGTGCATGTACAAAGAGAGTAAGCATTAGCCTACACATGCACACTTGACTCGGTGTAGGCTCTTTTAACACAAACGTGAATGACGAAATGTTGTGTGACTGCTTTGTAAATGAAATGGGAACTACCTTCTATCTGCAAATGTACATTCCAAGTGTATAATTGTACATATTGTATGCATTGAGAACTGTATGGAAGATGTAATGGATTTGGACATCTTAATCTTAGGCTGATAATTTCACCAAATTGCATTTCTGTTGCTTTAGAGAATGATTTTCTTTTTGTTATTTGTGTGTTATTTAATTCAGAGGTGTATATTTGTACATGCGTGGGTAAAAGTTCTATCTTAAGTGAAGATTGAGACTTATGCATTTAATATTCTCACATAAACTCTTCAGCCTACTACAATTATGTATTTTCTGGTGAATATTCTTTGTTGATTTTCCTGGATTGCATTAAATCATATGTGACTGTAACTTTCCAATAATCTGCCTTGAATCAAGCAACAATGCCTTGGAAAGATTAAGAAACACTTATTCTATACTAACCTGATTTTATAACGATGGCAATTGTTTCTACTGTCTCTGTGAGAATGAAGTAAACAATGCACTTTTTAAACCGAACTTTTGTCTTACTGTCTTTCATGAAAGGTTGTACATTTGCAACTGGGATTTTTAGTATTTTGAATTCTGCCTTTCATATCTCCAACATGCTTAATACTTAGACAATATATTTGATAAAGAGTAAAAATGAATCTATCCATTGTACATGTAGTTAGGATTCAAAAAAATTCCTAAACACATTCTTGTGCAAGGCTCTGATGAGTTAAAATGACTTTGGCAAAGACAAATGTGTTTCTTCTGTATTTGTTTAACTAATAACATTAATTGAATGTCCTACTGCCGCGCAAATAGTAGTAGGACTATTCCTTCAGGCAGAAGGCTTACAGTCCGTCTGGACCAGAACCTCCCGCCATAAGGACAGTTGCTTCCCCTCTGCAGTCTGACTCATGAACACTTCATAACCTGCACTGTTAAATGTCTTTTGTGTGTACTTAGTGTACACTTGTTTTAAGTAGACATTTCTGTGTGTGTGCCTTTAAATCAAATTTTTTTTTTTACTTTTATAACTGGTTTACTTCATGAGCAGAAAACGCATTTCTAGTTTGTAACGTAATGATAATTATATTACTTATAATAGAATTATTTACTTCTAATAATTCTGATTCTGACTATAGTTCCACGTTAGTCTCACAGTCGGGGGTTAGGATCATATACTATAAATATTAGGGTTGGATGCATTTGTGTTGGTTTCATGTTCAAGACATTTTAATAAACTTTTAAAATGAATAAAATAGTGACCACCAGAGGCGCACTGCTGTAGACGCTGCTTCCCGTAGAAGAAGACTCTCCCGGAAGTGGCTTTAAGATCGCACGCGGTGCGTACGGCCTTTCCGCGAGAGCAGCGACACGAACATGGTGAGCTGAGCACAGAGGTCTTACTAATGTGTGTTTTACAGCAGAAAGCAGTGACCTAAGCCCGTTATCATATTCAATACGGCTCTATAAGGAGTTTAGCTACACGCACAGACGTCTTTTGATGAGTGAATTGTCGTTAAAGGCAATAAAAATATGTTCCTGTTCTTCGTCAGACGTGCTAGCAGCTAAGTTGCTAACCGTGTGCATGAGACTCGTCAACGAAACACATTGGGCCTTAATTTAAACCCAATGATTATGTTTTATGTTCAGTGTGTAACGTATTTGACTGCATCTGTCCTTATCTTATCCAGCTTTATCTGAGCTGTCATCGACACATGTTTGTCTACTCTCCATATTATAGTTCAGTTTAATTAATTGTCTTGTGTTCATTTTATTTTCAGGCCAAAATCAAGGCTAGAGATTTGCGGGGCAAGAAAAAGGAGGAGCTGCTTAAACAACTGGACGATCTGAAAAATGAGTTGTCTCAGCTCCGTGTGGCCAAAGTGACCGGAGGAGCCGCTTCCAAGCTCTCAAAGATGTGAGTGCATATGTCCCTCTGGCCTGTTACTGATGCAGTGTTCTGATATTGGGTAAACTATGAATATTAACTGCTGTTTAATGAGAAGTGGCGTGCCATGTAGCGTGCAATGCTTATTTAAATTTAGCTGTCTCAGCCACAAAAAATTTGAGGTGAGTCTGGTTGAGTTTGTGGGGTAGTAATATTGTCAACAACCACTATCTGGTGCTGTAAGACAAGCTCTTGACATCGTATTTGATATTTGTTGAATTCTCATGACTTCATTAAGTTCTACAAGGTGAGCTGTCTGAAAGGTCCCTGTCCTAACCTCAGTCCTTTTGCACACTTGGTTCTCTCGTCAGTGATGTTTCAACTTGTGGCAGATGTTTTACTGATGCTTTCACAATGCTTACCAAAAGACTGAGACCTGATGACCTCAGTGCTGCATGTTTATAACTGACTGCTTCATCTACATCTTAAGGTTTTCTCTGAGTGGGGTTCTTGGAGCAATATTGCAATAAGATTGAATGTTTCTCATAAAGAGAAGCACTTTTCACCTATGATCTTGACAAATATTTGATTTGGACACCAGGCTTTCTAAATTGACGAGTGCAGAATAAATCTTTTCCCTTTTTTTTTTTTATCTTCAGCCGTGTCGTCCGCAAATCCATCGCCAGAGTTTTGACTGTCATCAACCAGACTCAGAAGGAGAACCTGAGGAAGTTCTACAAGGTGAGCTGTCTGAAAGGTCCCGGTCCTTCTAACCTAAGGCCTGGTGCACACTTGGTTCTCTCGTCAGTGATGTTTCAACTTGTGGCAGATGTTTTACTGACGCTTTCACAATGCTTACCAAAAGACTGAGACCTGATGACCTCAGTGCTGCATGTTTATAACTGACTGCTTCATTTACAGACACATCTTAAAAAGTTCTGTGAATGTTCCTTTATGGGGGTTCTTGAAACAATATTTAAGATGTAAAATATGCTCTTGCAGTCGGTGTAAACAGAGCTGGCAACTTAGTGCTGTGTGCTTTAAAAATGAAATTAGTTGGGTTAAAACTAATAGGTTTACACTTGTCTATGTCAAATTTCATGTCTGACATATTTGTATTAACTCTGTGCAGGGCAAAAAGTACAAGCCCCTGGACCTGAGGCCAAAGAAGACCAGAGCGCTGCGTCGCCGCCTCAACAAACACGAGGAGAGCCTGCGCACCAAGAAGCAGCAGAAGAAAGACCTCCTCTACTCAGTCCGCAAATTTGCAGTCAAAGCTTGAGCCTGTTTGTAATGTTCAAATAAAATATTTGTGGAAAAGACTGTCTGCCCGTGGCTTCGTTTTGTAATGAAGTGAATCTCTGCTGTGTTCAGGTCTGTCAGTTGAAAAGATCATGCTATTGTTAAACCAGTAATGAAAGTGAAGGGTGTATTTGGAACATATTGAATGGGCAGGTTTTTTCAATCTTTAGTATTGTATGGTAAGCTTTTAGTAACACATGACAATTCTGATATCTATTGTCATGGGTATTTGTTAAATGTCAGTACAGTAGGACAAACTACACATGAACACTATTTTACCAGAAAAAATCCAGGGCTGATGTATTCGTCAAACTCCGATGGCCGCCTGTTGCCATGGCTACAGAACACAAACCGTTAATGTCCTTTTCGACAAGGCTTCATAAACGCAAGAAAAATCCTGTCCTACACTTGGATCAAAACGGATAAAATGTCAGCTACTAATGAAGAAAAGGTGTCTGAGTTGCTGTGCGTGAAGCAAATACGCCATCTGCAGGACGAAACCTCAAGGTGCACTTTTGACCCGTTATAAACTAACGTACAAGCCGTTTAATATTAGCTACGGAAACTGTTTCAACCATAGGCACAGATTCACAAAAACAAAATCAATGTTAACTGTGGAGAAACATGGCCCATATTTTGTAAATTTCTCCTTTGTGAGATCAAAGTTTAAAAGCCCCATTTCCACCAGCCCTACTTGGCTCTGGTTTAGCCCGATTGGGAGCATTTCCACTGGCCCATTACTTTTTTATTACCTGCTTTGCCCTGATTCTAACCTGGCCGAGCTGCTACCAAAGTATTTCAACTGGCAGAGATTGGCCAAAACACTGCTGGAAGAAGCTATGGTTACCAAGACATTTCTGTGAATACTGTGGGTATGGTTCAATGTTATACGGATATTTTATAACACTTTCAAGCAATGTTGGTTAAACCTACGCTTGTCTAATAACACTGCATGCATTCTGGTAATTTTCCACTTGAATCTTTTGGTTATCTGAAGGCCGAAGCTACTGGCACCTGGCAGCTGCTGATTGGAGCGTCTACGATTCATCCATACTTTGAAACCACTTGTCGTTTAAACATCAATAAAACATGTCTTCAGTCTGTGATACGACCCCAGACCCACGTTTTCTTCAGTTGCTAGGATGCGGTACCAGATACTAAAGTGTGATGGAAACACAGCCAGATAGAGTAGAGATGGGCTGGTGGAAACAGGGCTTGGATGTCAGAATCAGAATAATTTGTTTTTGTTTTTTTTGTTTTTTTATTGCCACGTAAGTAACAAACATGTGTGTATACAATTTGCAAACACAATGGTTGATAAGTTAGTATTAAGTCAATACAGAAACCATTATTGTGTAGTTCCCCTGTCCTTTGTGTGCTGTTTTAAAGGTATTATAGGAGAATTTTCCCCAATTTTAGGAAAGACCCGCCCTCTCCACTTTTTGAACAAAACTCTCTGGTCTTGAATGATTGATGATTGACAACTGGGAAGACCAATAGTCTCGATGATCCACCCGGAAATAGAAAATCCTTTAACAGAGCCCCTTTTTACAAACTCCTCTGCCACTTACAGGCTGAAGAAGTCCATTGAGCAGAAGGAACAATCTGTGAAACTGAGCAGAGAAAAATGTCTGTTACTTGAGCAAGACACGGAGGACATCTGCGCGTACATGGAGTTTGAGCTGACGCAGACGCAGAAGCTGCTGGTGGAGCTGCGTGAGCGGTACCAGGAACAAGCCCAGGAGGAGCAGCAGGAGGAGGCCAGGGACCGGGAGAAGAACGAGCAAGAGCTGAAGAAATATGACATTACACTGGAGAAACTGGAAACAGAGCTGTCCGACATGAGTAAACCACACAAACTCACCGATCACACACTTACACACACAAAATGAGTTCTTACATTGTGCTTGAATAAGAAAAAATACCTTTATTTTTGTGATTTTTTGCAATGGAACAAGCTATTTTAAGTACATTGACATTTTTGTTTATAATTCATAGAAAAAAAACTGCTTGTCCTTTGGGTATTTTACTGTATGCTTGTTTCACTGACATGGTTAAAGTTAATAATATTATGTCATTATTTTTAGTCAGTACAATGGAGTTCAATATAGAAAGATTTCAATGTTTAAAACTCACACTTCCTCTGAAATCGTTCCAATGTTTTGTCTTCTCCACAGACGTGAAGCATGCGGACATTATGGACGAGCTGCAGCGGCAAATATTGTGGTGTAAAGATCAACTGGTCCAAAAGCAGACGACGCATGAAGCCGAGATGAAGCTGGAGGTCGAGGATCCAGAGATAGAAGTCCGGTATTCACGTTCACATGTTATGCACAATCATTTCAACGTTTTCATCAGTCACAGACCTGGGGTTGTTTTTAGATCCACCTGTGCTAATATCTGAATTTCTCTTTTACAATACAATACAATTTATTCTTGTATAGCCCTAAATAACAACAGAAGTCATCTCAGAGACTTAACAAAACCATTGAAATCACCAAAACCCAGTGGGAAAAAAGTGAGAAACCTCGGGGAGTTACAGGTGGAAAGCCTTTAATACCTTTCACACAAGTTTAACCATATATTTTCTACATTCTAAAACATGAAATGACAAAGTAATGGTCTCAGGTCTCAGCAGGTGGAAGGTGCTTCATCAGTTCCCAGTCAGATCTGTGGAGCCACCTGCCTGTTGTCCCTGTACATCATTCAGAGAAGCTTTCATTTCATAGAGAATTGTGTTTGCTTTTGACTAAAAAGTGAACGAAACAGAGAAACACCGACCACTACTGTTGTCTTTTGTTTTCCGTCACAGCGCCCTGAAGCAGACAGAGCTGGACACAGAGCACTATTTCAGGAAGGCCTTCTGTTCCTCCATGAAGAATCTCAGAGAAAACCATCAGACGTGGAGAGACAGACTGCTCGCCGTCAAGGGTCTTTTCCCGAGAGTGAAAAGTCTGAAGGAAGAGAGGATTCAACAACTGCTCCTGGTGCAGCAGAGACTGATGCAGACGAACCAGGACCTGATCCAGGCCCAGGCTGAGACCGACCTCTACAGAAGGGTGCGTCTCCCATGACCATAGAGACACATTAGGTTTAAAATGCTATATGTAAACTCAAACCAAATGACAGACACAGATAAACTAGTACAACATTTGAAAAGAAGTTACAGTTACCACCTCATTTGAGTGCTTAAACCTGTCTAACAGAAAACATGCTTTTCCTGTTTCAGAAAAATAAATTGCTGTCGAAAATGCAGAGGAATCTACAAAAAGAGGTCCATAATCTGACTGCTCCTGTTAAACTGGACTCATGCAGCATAAAGAGGTGTGTGATTCACAACCACCAACTGGTCATTAGAAAAATATTTAACACTCATGTACAGAACACGAGAAAAATAAAAAAAACAGGATACAAATATATTAACCTCATTAAACAAATCTGACGCTCAGAGAAACTCATACTGTAACTTTTATACAACACAAGACGCTCAGAAAAGACTTTAAATCAGCGCTGTTTGTTTCAAAGTCTCTCCATGGCCTCGCACCAACAGACCTGTGACATGTTAGTGCCATATGAACCAACTGGGACTCTGAGGAGCACAGGGACTGAGAAGCACAGGGACTGGCCAGGGTCAGGACTAAACATGGGGAGGCAGTATTACAGATTTATGCAGCTGAACTCTGGAACTTTTTGTCTATTGGAATGCCTTGTATGATTTTTATGTTTCTTTGCTTGTTTTGTGGAGCACTTTTAGTTGTCAAATGTATAAACTGTGCGATACAAACAAACTTGCCTTGCCACAGAGTACGCACACTTGCACACACACACCAAACTCTCTGACCCTACACCTCTCCCTCATCACGCTCTACTACATGCTTTCACTTTGAGCTTAGTCCCAAAATGGTCGACACGGACGGTCCAAAGACACGTCTGGAGGCCGAGCGCAGCAGGAGCACTGAGCTGACCATGCTCCTGAAGGAGGCTCACATCATCTTTGACTACATCATCCAGGTTTGGACATTCGCACACGCACACACACACACACACACACACATACACACATACACACAAAAACAAAAATTGTAAACCGCTTTGTAACTCTGGTCTGTGAAAGGCGGTATATAAATAAAGCTTACTTACTTACTACTTACACACATACATGAAAACACACACATTCAAACACACAGTACCTTCCTGCACCTTGCGGGGATTACACTTGTCTCCCCCATGGATCTATTTTAATAACGGTCTCCCCTCACCACTCGTCCTTCATTAATAAATACATAAATAGAGCACTTAATATTAGTTTTTCATGTTCAAACTCATCTGAGAACGAGTCTGACGTGTTTGGAAGAATTTTGTTACTTCCTGCATTCAAGACGACCATCACCACCCACTTTCATTATGCATTTTAACACAAATAGAAAAAAAGGTCTATGTTTACTTTGAGCTTGAACTAATATAGTGTTATAATGATCCAAACCTGTCATTATATCTGAAAGACAGATGTAGAACTGAAACCCACCAGCCCACTCTACAACAGTATCACAGGACATGGACAATAATATTCCTTCTCTGTGTCTTGCTGAAGTTGATTCAATCCAATTGATTTAACATTTACAGTCTCTTTCATAATTGTCTTTAGGAACCAAAGATTGACGTCCAGAAACTGCGACGACTGCAATCCATTTTGGAAAGCGTCTTTCCTCACTAACCTTCTATTCTTACGGGAGTCAATGAAATAATAAACCACACACGCAGTATTTAAATTTATGGCTTAATTTTATTTGAAGGAAAATAAGTGTGTCCCTATCATCTTTTCATCATGTCTTTTTCTTTTTTTCACATTGTTCTTCCTGCCACATACTAATAAAACATTGAAGTTAAACGGACACCGTGGTCCATGTAAAAAGTTTGTTCCAATAAAAGGATTGACTGCACTGTGCTTTCATTATCTGAATGATTGTTATGTTTAAGTCTCTCCATGGCCTCGCACCAAAGTACATCTGTGATATGTGCCATATGAACCGACTGACTCTGAGGAGCACAGGGACTGGCCTCCTGCTGGGACTCTGAGGAGCACAAGGACTGGCCTCCTGCTGGGACTCTGGGGAGCACAGGGACTGGCCTCCTGCTGGGACTCTGAGGAGCACAAGGACTGGCCTCCTGCTGGGACTCTGGGGAGCACAGGGACTGGCCTCCTGCTGGGACTCTGAGGAGCACAGGGACTGGCCTCCTGCTGGGACATTGAGGAGCACAGGGACTGGCCTCCTGCTGGGACATTGAGGAGCACAGGGACTGGCCTCCTGCTGGGACTCTGAGGAGCACAGGGACTGGCCTCCTGCTGGGACTCTGAGGAGCACAGGGACTGGCCTCCTGCTGGTGCCCACAGTCAGGACTAAACATCGCTGCGTTTCCGATGTATGCAGCAAAAATCTGGAACAGTATTTCTGAAAATAAGGCAGACTTCTACAGTTCTGTTTAGCTGTACATCCAACTGAAGAACAGTATCTTCCTATATTTATGATTTTAATGCCATGGATGATTTTAATATTCTTTCTTGTTTTGTTAATCCCTTAGAGTGGCCTTGCCTACTTCCTGGTTGGACATGAGCAGATGTGACTTGGGTAAAACTAGTTTCAACAGTCCATGATCAAAAACATGGTTGTGAATGTCGCTCTTGTGGAAACACTGCTCAGCTTCAGACCTTGTTCCGCAGACTGGACCTGTGCACAAGGAGACATCAGTACATTCAGTTGCCTCAGGTATGAACTGTGCTATACAAATAACTTTGCCTTCTCTTGACTTCAGTACATTAACAAAGCTCAGTGAAAACCGGATCACTCGCCTTGGTCCAGTTGACTTTGAGCAAGAGGCATGTAAACCTTTGCGCTCTGATTGAGTTGGGATAAACTAGGACGTTTGTAAACCAGATACTCCTGAGACAAGGCAAGCAGATGCATGGAAGAACATAGGATAGATCCATGCTTGGGTGGAACACACTTCACTGCCCCGACTACATCAACCGTTTAAAGCCAACTGCCTGACTAAAAACATTTCTTAAACCAAATTAGGGACAGGGAAAAAATTGTTATTGACAGTGTTGTTAACGTTGTAGGAGACAAATAAATGAGCTACTCTAAACTATGGTCTGATTACTTTCTCATAGATGTCTATAAATGGTATTTATATAAAAAAATAAAAAACATGTGCATGACGTATGCTAAGAAGAAAAACATGAAAAAAAGTGACAAATGGTCAGGGAGAACATTTGGACAATTCTGTTTTTCCCCTAGTTCTTTCAAAAGCAGGTTCTTTTCATGGAGTTGAGTTGGCACTTACCCTCCAACCCAAATAGATTTCTAGAAGATAAATGTGGCCTGTTGAACCATTTTCACTGAGACCTAGTCAAAAACCCATAATGAAACTACTAGAATCATACCTCAGAGTCTTCCACTGCTGCTTGTCCATGTGGTTGTCAGGGGCCTCGCTCTCGTAGGAAGCCAGACACAGAGCTGCAGAGGAGGGAGACGTCAGCTCACACAGCCCCCTCTGGAACTCAACTCATCCTGGATACGTTTTTGTTTTATCAAATTCATTTCAAATATACACGTTACTTATTCTAAAAGCCTTCACCATCTCATCAAAAGGCAAATTTCAAGAACAAGGAAGGACGGAGAGGAGGTATTGTTTATGTCCCGGAGAGGTGTGTGATGTACTCGATTACTTCATTACTACAGTCTGTGCAGCAATTTCACACACTTGAATGAATGAACTGACAAGTGGAAAAGTGAAAACATGTGAATTCAACAATGTGTCTTGTTGAATTCATGTTTGTTGTGTGAAAAAGTACATCGGCATTGTCGATAGAATTGTTTTGTTTAGTTGATGGAGGCCAGACCAGTCACAATTTAATTTAATTTGGACAAAATGAGTTTTACTTGGATTGGACCAAAGCCCAAGAAAGTCTGAGAATTTTAGAGGAATGTTTTGATAAATTATTACAACTTACATTATTGGTTTCATTGATTAAAGTGGAATGTGGTTGTATATATTAAGTTGCCCGTCTCCATTAGGCACAGACTTAAATGGAGGCAAAAGAGACTGAATCTGAAAGGGTATTTACCGAGGTCTAACATAAATGGCGGGGATGTTTTTAGTCATAAACGGACAGTAGATTGAGATCAAACTCAGAGACAACCCGTCATTTGATAATATGTGCCAGCAGGTAAAGAGTGACATTGGAAAGGCGGTTCCACAGTGTGAGGGGGAGGTACCGTCCTGGCTGCACACGGGGGCGGTCAGCAGGTATGCCAGGATCCTCCGGTTCTTCTCAAACGGACACTGGGCTCTCCTCCAGGACATCACCTCGCTCACACGCTTGGCCAGCTCCCAGCATTTCTATAAACACAGGGCCATAGTTTTATTTTGTAATTCTTTAGTTCTACTTCCTGTTGTGACGGCCTGCCCTCATGTGTATCATGTGTCATATCATGTGTGTATCATGTGTGTATCTCTGTTCTGTCATTGTCGATGCTATGTCTATTTTAATTCATGTCTTTATACCCTGTTTATTCACGTATTGTATTTTAGATCTGGATTTTTTATTGCAATACTTTTTTTTTTTTAGCAGTCAACAACATTTGTACAAGCCTCTAACTAGTGTCTCCTTTTGAGGACTTGACAAAGTAGTCGAGTCGCCATCACAGATCCGAGAATCACGACAGTTCAAACACAGTAAATGCGATAATAACAAATACACAGGGGCCAAGAACGTACGAAGATGAAGAAGACTGTAAATTGTGGTTTGATTTCTTCAGAGAAATTTGCTTCTACCTGGATTAAATAAAATGTACTTGTAGGAGCCAAACCAATACAAACAAGACGTCCACTTGGGGCAGCTGAGGGTCTGTAAAGCTGTTTTTTTTGGGAACTTTTGTTGATAGCTTTTATTGTTGCATTGTCAAACAGTGTACCCATATTTTCTGACCCATGTTGAAAAGCAGAGTGGACCCGGGACAACTTTCTCTGTAATGGATCACTCCTGGACGAGGAGGGATTACACTTTATTCAAGATTATGATTACCACAAGGAAACCCAAAACAAGTTTCCAGATGTGATCTGAGGGCAGGTGTGAGATGAGTGCTACCTGGAAGCTGATGTGTCCACTGTCCAGTCTCAAAGCACAGCTCTCGTTCAGAAAGTACAAGTCCTTCAGCAGAAGACTGAAGAACGGGATCACCATCTGCAAAGGAAGAATACTGTTCACTATACAGTCACAGTAGAGCCCCATTTCCACCAGCCCTTCTTGTCCCTACTCTACTTGGCTCTACCCCGATTGGAAGTGTTTCCATTGGCCCTGTATAAGGTACTTTTTAGTACTCTGAAAGTAGCGCAAACAACGTGACCTTGCTTTGGCATCTCACAAAAGCCCAATGAGAGTGAATGATTCCACAATACTAAACACTTTCTCTCAATAATACAGATAATACAGATACATGTTTAGACAAAGAAACTGAATATGAATGTGCCTTGTGCGTGAAGGTCCAATGGCAACAGGTGTGATATAAGCTTCAGTCACCGTGTGTGAACAGAGCGAGAAATATTACTTATACGACTTCAAAAACATGGATAATAAGACTGTAACAGGACATAATCATTGTACAAAGAGTGAACTATATGGGTGTGTGTGTGTGTATGTGTGTATATGTGCGTGTGTGTCTGTGCGTGTGTGTGTGTGTGTGTGTGTGTATATGTGCGTGTCTGTCTGTGCGTGTGTGTCTGTGCTTGTGTGTGTGTGTGTGTGTGTGCGTGTGTGTGTGTGTGTGTGTGTGTGTGCGTGTGTGTGTGTGTGTGTGTCTGTGCGTGTGTGTCTGTGCGTGTCTGTCTGTGCGTGTGTGTGCGTGTGTCTGTGCGTGTGTGTGTATATGTGCGTGTGTGTGTATATGTGCGTGTGTGTGTATATGTGCGTGTGTGCGTGTATATGTGTGTATATGTGCGTGTCTGTCTGTGCGTGTGTGCGCGTGTGTGTATATGTGCGTGTCTGTCTGCGTGTGTGCGTGTGTGTATATGTGCGTGTCTGTCTGTGCGTGTGTGTCTGTGCGCGTGCGTGTATGTGTGCGTGTGCGCGTGTGTGTGTGTGTGTGTGTGTGTGTGTGTATGTGTGTGTGTGTGAGTGTGTGTGTGTGTGTGTATATGTGCGTGTGCGTGTGTGTATATATGTGTGTGACCTTCTCGTGGGGGCTCTGTGCCTTCAGGCAGCGCTGAGTGGCTCCTCTCAGAGCGGTTCTGTAGTGGGAAAAGTTGTTTGAAGGATCCATCAGGCTCTGGGGAGACGAAAGGGACAAAATCTCAATAAGAATAACGTTTGTGTGAATAAATCCACTTCATATGTATATTTTTTAAATATGTAAACAATACTTAAGATCAGAGCTTGTGTACATCGCAGAAGTGGAATGTGCCCGACGTTACCTCCAGGACAGTGAACTTGTCCTTGTTCACGCGGCTCCAGGTTTTCCTCAGACGAGACACAGGAGCCATACTCACCCCAGCTGCAGGAGCCACAAACAAAACACTAAACGTTAATGTAGAGATCAACTTCACTTTTGGTATTTTTGTAACAATAGATCAGGATTGGTATTGACTCTTATCTAGTCTGAAAATCCAGATTGAAAAGTTAGCATTATAAAAACACGAGTATGGACCTGAGCTCACCGATAACGGCCATGAGGGAGTTGAAGTTGCCGATGTTGAGACATTCCTGCGCCACGTCGATGAAGAAGTCCAGCACCTGTACTCGCTGCTTCCTCTTCTGCAGCTGAGGGAAGGACAGGCAGTAAGTCTCTTTATTTATATACTGCATTTCACAGACCAGTGTCACAAAACGCTTTGCATTTGTTGTGGGCATTTGTCTCTCACTCCATACATGGCTCAAATAATATAATACAGACATCAGATACACAGACATAGAGTTATAATTCCAATCGACTTTTCTGCATCATTATGAACGGAATTGACACTAAATAAGCCGAAATAAGCAATATTTTCAATAATTTTCTGAATGATATATATGAATTGATATTTTGAAGGATATAATAAATGATTCAAAGTGACCTATAATATAATGTTCAACGGGGAAAGTCCTCAAAAAGTTGCATATAAAGTAGATAAGATCTCACCAGGCAGATTTCTGTGGCCACCAGGAGGCTCAGTCTGTTGAACCACTGCACATACGCCTGCAGGGGGCGGCTCCGGGGGCTGTGACCTCCCTGCACACGCCAGAACAACCTCACAACCACTTCAAGGACAAACATGATCGACCGAAAAAGTGAAGCCATCCTTATGTTTACAGACTTTCTATTTGTAAAGTGTCTGTGTGTAGGTGTGTGCGTTTGAGCATGTGTGTGTACGTGTGTGTGTGTGTGTGTGTGTGTGTGTTCACCTCTGTACCGTCCTCTGCTCCTCTGGACATAAAGACCTCCACAAACTCCTCCGGCTCCACGTACGACAGTCTCTCCTAAAACAGCAGTGGAGCCTTTTTAACCCACTGTCCCTGTGTAAGTAAGTAATCCTTTATCTGTGCAGAGCAGTCTTCAAGTTATAGTTATTATAAGTCAGAGTTATTGAACAGTGATGATGAAGACTGCTTCATCGATGACAACTGAATGATTGTCCTGAAGCTGCAGTGGTCTCACCAGCTCGATGTGTGTGAGCTGCTGGGCCCATGAGGACGGAGAGGAGGAGGTCAGCTCCAGGGGCTGGACTTTAGGGGATGGAAGAGGGTCCTGCTCTGCCTCCTGGAGGTGTCCCAGAGCCTCCTCATACTGAGCCAGCACAGCCAGCCTCCGGGACAGAGCGCAGAGGAGAGCCCTGCGAGAGCGCACCAGGCCCGCCCTGTGCTCCTGGACACACGAGGACGACATGAGGACACACACACACACACACACACACACATTATTATTATTATTATTATGACGGTGCTGGGCAGACCTGGTCAGCAGACAGCAGCCTGCGGGACAGTGTCCTCAGGCTGCGGGACATGCTCTCGTCCCTGAAGTCACAGGGGAACATCTGGGTCCACTCTGTCAGCAGACGCATGACTTTGGGGCCGATGTCCTTCAGTGTGCTCTGCAAACATAGAGAGATGAGAGGTGTGTCTCACACATGTGTGTGTGTCTCATCTGTGTGTGTGTGTCTCTCACCTGTGTGTGTGTCTCATCTGTGTGTGTGTGTCTCTCACCTTGTGACTGCACAGCTCACTCAGTCGCTGCAGCAGCTCGTGTGGAGCGAGGAAAAGGCGGGAACTCAGGAGAAAGGTGAAACTGTAGGAGCTCTGCAAAACACACACACACACAGAAACATATATACAAACATACAAACACACACATTAAGAACAAATCTCTAACACTAAGCCGTTCACAGTAAAGTAAATAGATTTCTATAGATACAGTATATAACAACACAGATGCAATAACAACACAGATGCAATAACTTAATCCTCCCAGAAAGAACAGTTTTGACATTACGTTTATGATCTGAAAGAAAAACTGCAATACTGCTGAGAAAGGTTCTGCTAAAGTTTTTGAAATAGCTGTGTTTAAAGTTATAGAACATGTTTTCCAGGGATTTCCAGGCTCATTAAGTAATGTGTCACTATCTCTCTCTGTACAGTATCAGTCAGATGTGACTCAGAGCAGGACTCACGTCTGGGTAGTAGTGTGGAGTGGGCAGCAGGTGCTGGATGAGCGCCTCTAAAGACCCTGACACCAGTTTTCTGTGACGATAACACAGACCGTCGGTGCCCTCCTGGCTCTGAGGCATGGCCCTGTTATAGAAATATTTTAGTAAATCAACCTGAATTAACACCAAATAGTTATGAGTGTAAGTTATTAACTCTGGATTCAGATACAGGCCATAATGCTCTGTTGGCTCAGGTCAGTGATAGATGGAGACGTGCTGCATCATGTCTTTGACCTGGGTCATAGAACAATATGTTCAGTTCAAAAGCAGATTGTTACATATATCAGAGTTGTATCAGCGTTAGGACGCGTAAAGAGAAGCCTTGAGCAACACGTATCAATGTTGACTTCATCTATGTAATATGTGGACAATCAAAAATGTGAACATATGGTTTAAAGTCACAACCATTGATACTTTGCTGTATGGAAAACTGTGGTGTCTTGTGTATTGTCCCTCTGATCTTTTATCTGTGCTAATGTATCTATTTTACATATTTTACCAAATGTTACATACCCTGTTTTGTTATGTCTCTGTGATGGTGTGTGTCTGTGTGTGGGTTTGTATGTGTGTGTCTGTGTGTGTCTGTTGTATGCTTTATCTGTCTTAATATCAACCTGCCATGGGACTACGGATGAAAATTAGCCTACATGGCTAACTCTGGCACATTTACATGTTAAAAACACATGTTGATGAATGTGCACTGTCCCAATTCAAATAAAGATAAAAAAAAAAAATAATAATATCTAGAGTAGTCTTCGTTTACTCTGGTCTATTTAATGTCCATCATTTCCTCATTCGTGGAAGTTGGTTTCAGACGGCTGCAGGTGGTATTGGTATCGGTTCTGTTATTCATTGTAATTGTGCACATTTACTAATGAATAAACTCACACTTTGATTGTAATTACAACTCTGGGTTGTTTACATTATCTTACTCTCGGTATGTAAAGAATTTCCACAACAGCCCTGCACACAACACACACACACACCGCACACACACAGGGTTAAACACTGACGAGGAGCCAGGATGGACCAGGTCAGATCTTCCTCCATCCCCTAATGACATAAGGTCCACTGCACGCACTGTGCAATCTGAAGTCTTGCACGCACACAGACACGCACAAACACAATGCACTTGCTGACACATGTGAGGCTGACCCTTCGTAATATTCACAGTCTTCAATGGTGGAGGGACATACTTGTGATAGTACCACTATCTGTGGCAGCTGTATGCATTTATATTCCAGTTTAGTACCGACAGCAGAACAGTTATGGCTATTAGTAAATGCCTTCAACAGCATTAGATTGGACATGACATTGGATTAAGCCGCAGCAGAGCTCCATCTGGCCCATGTCCTGGAGGAAAGGGGTGAGGGGGTGAGGGGGAGAGAGGGTGAAGTCAGACCTGCCGCTCATGGAGGAGAACCATATACACCCTGCGGCTGTACGAGGCGAGAGACACAAGAGAAAGTTTATAATGTCACATAACATCACATATGCATATGCTGGAATCACTCCCAGAGTTCTTAGCGCCACCTGTGGGACGTGGATCGGCTCGAGTACGGAGCGTCTGTCCCGGGACTGTGCAGAAACACACATGTCGACTGCACATACACATCACACAAATGTATATACTGCACACAAACACACACATGTATATACTGCACACAAAAACACACATGTATATACTGCACACAAACACACACATGTATATTCTGCGCACAAACACACACATGTATATTCTGCACACAAACACACACATGTATATTCTGCACACAAACACACACATTTATATACTACACACAAACACACACATGTATATACTGCGCACAAACACACACATGTATATACTGCACACAAACACACACATGTATCTTACCCTGTGATCTCTGCTGCTCTCCCTCCGCCACGCGCCCGCACGCGCCTGCACGCGCCCCCACGCGCCTCACCGCAGCTCACTCTGTCCGCAGCCAATCAGAGCGAACCTCACACAAACATGAAGCGTGGACTTCAGGGAGTCCAGAAAACAAATAATAAAAACATGAAAAGACTAATGTAACACACGGCTGGCAGGTACGGGGAAGGGCAACATATATAATAATGCAAAGAGTGTTTTTGCACTGACCACTGACATAGACCATAAATAACCATATGAATAACTGTATTATTTACTGAGCAATAACCTATAAATCCATGTCAATAACCCAAATAAGTATTATTTCTGACATGGCGTGACTCTCTGATGCGCATGCGCAGCAGTACCGCAGATGGTTTCCGGGTTGGTGTTTGTAAACACTTGACCAGAACTCAGCTTAAATCTCTCTTCCTGCTTCTCAGCCTTACGTCCCGAACATTGGCCTCTTCTGGGACCAACAACACGGAGCAGTGAGACATGAGGACGACTGCTTTTTACTGAGTCCGTATTTTTCACCATGACGGCAGCAAAGCTCCCCTCCTCCTCCTCTCCTCTTCCTCTCCTCCTCTCCTCTTCATCCTTTCCTCCACAGTAATATAATATAGCTGTCCTCTGCACCATGGCCCGCTGCGACCTCTCCAATGCCGAGCTCCTGGACCCAGACCCAAATCCGGATCCAGACCCAAATCCAGACCCAAACCTGGACCCGGGGCATGAGTCCGCGGGCAGCAGCCAGTCCTCCCACAGACTGTTGGCCTATAGCGACGCCCTCATCTCCATCATCGCCACAGTCATGGTGAGATGTGACTCTGTTGTCTTAGAAAGACCTGGGTCAGATCTGGCTCAGAGGTTAATATGGTGTGATGCTTGAGCCCTGGTCCAGAGGTCTGGGTGTATTATTTAACTTTATTTCAACAGTTTTCATATTGGTCTGTTCCATAGAAGACAACTGCATTTTTGTACAAGAAGAAAAAAAACCCTATCTCCCTTGCAATGTTTTGCAATGAACCATAGAAAGTGTAGAGACTATAGTAGACACACATCCTAATCCCGACTTGAGCAGATCCAGAGGACAAAGTGTTCAACGGAACAACTCTGAAGTTCCCATTAATGATGTGTTTATGACTCACCAGGAGACGTCATCAGACCCCGCTCTCCTGTGGTGAGCCATACAGTACTTTATCCATGGGAGCTTTTGAGTTTTGCAAACCTTTTTGAAAATATCTCCATGATCTGATATCAGCCAGTATTCAACAGTCCAGGATCACTGTCAAAGTGACCATGGTTATGGTTAAGAATAGTTAAAGGTTAGGGTTATGAATCCAATATCAACTTATAACAGTGATCCTGGACTGTTCATTTGTTGGTGATCTTATCAGATTGTGCATGTCTTCATTAGGAAGTGGTTTCGGCTTCTGTCCTTCCTCCATGTGCCTCAGTTTTACAGAATACAGTATTCTAACACTGCTCTTTGCAGATCCTGCCTGTGGCTCACACTGCGGTGGAGACAAACGAGGTAAAATTCCTTCGTCTGTGTGAGTTATGCATAGTCAACATACACATACGCACACTTTCCGCCTGGGTGGAGCAGAGTAGAGCCGAGCCGAGCCGGTGGAAACAAAGCTATAGTATACATTTATTTTAGTCCTACAGCTTCTCTTCAACCATAGTACCTGGACAGAGTGGCAGTGTCTCCCAAAAGAGACAGGTTAAAATCGGTACAACTTCTATACAATCTAAGTTATTACTGATAATAATAATAAAGCATCAGTTTTATAGAGCCCTTTCTGGACACTCAAAGACGCTTTCCATGTCATTAATATTTCAGTCCATACACGGTGGTGATGAACTACTGTAGCCACAGCTGCCCTGGGGCACACTGACAGAAGCGAGGCAACCAGTCTGTGCCATCTCCGACCACCACCAACCATTCACACACACCAGACTCATTCCAGGCAATGTGGGTGAAGTGTCTTGCCTAAGGACACAACGACAGTTTGGCACTTTACAACCGCAGCCGCCCCACTGTGGCACCTGTTGTTCCCAGAGGTCTCCCATCACAGTACTAACCAGGCCCTTCCCTGTTTAACAGGACCCAGTACAGCCTAACACAGATCCATCTCCTTGGTTGTTGACTGAAATGATAACTGGGTTTAGATTTGATGCCACTTCCCAAAGCTCCACAGTGTTTTGCTGAGTGCCGTGTGTCCAGGAGCTGAGGCAGAGTCTGCAGGTGCTGCTGTCCACAAAGATCGCAGTGTTCCTCATGACATTCCTGATCGTGTCCATGGCCTGGGCCGCGCACAGCAGGTACCGCCCACTCTCCACTTTGATTTAGTTCAAGGGGTCAAACTGGTTCCAGAAAAGGCCGTGTGGCAGCAGGATTTCAGTCCAACCAAGCAGGAGCACAGTGGACTCCACCCATTTCCTCCAGTGAGTCCAGTCTTAACCAGTGGGGGAGGGTCCCGGCTCAAAAGTGGCCAAAATGACGTGCGCTGACATGCTGCAATACCCCCCGGGCCTGTGGGGGTGGACCCGGAAGAAGAATTAGCCAATGCTAACATATAGCGTTGGCAGACCTCTCGAACACGTCTTTACAGGATGGACCAAAAGTTGGCTCTTGGCCCAAAGCTCCGTTCCACATGTGTGTCAATGCTGAGGGGGGTGGATTTTTTTTGGTCCACTCTATTTTACTCGCTGTGAATTTTTGAAGTCTCTCGTTCAAATGAATGGAGCTGCGCCGGCTGACGCATGCGCAGATGCGTTTTTTCACCATTTTCTTGTGGGCGGGACCACTCGTGGCCATTTTGGATTGCTCCAGTAGAGCAAATTTTTTGGCCCATTGGTTAGAACGGCGGAGATAGGCGTGACTCTGTCCATTAATATATACAGTCTATGATTTAACCTGAAGGCCTGAGGAAATGGGTGGAGTCTGCTGTGCTCCTGCCTGGTTGGACTGAAATCCTGCTCCCACACAGCCCTTTGAGGACCGGCTTTATGCCCCTGGTTCAGCTGTTTGGCATTGTGTGTTATTGTGTGTTATTGTGTAGGCTGAATATACTAAACACCAATGCTCTAATGTTATTGTATCATTCATTCATGATTAGTGTTTAAATGAGAAACTGTTGAATAAATCTCACTTACAGCCTTTAATCGCCTTGAAAAACAGGCCATTTGGATTATAAAATTCTATCCTTCAAACCCATTGATCATAGAAACAAAATAACTTAAAGAGCGACTAAACACCTTTGCCCAGCCTGACTCCGCCCACATGAAGATTTGAAAATGTTCTCTAAAAAGGGCGTTGCCGAGGACCAAGGGACAAGAAGGGGGGCTTAGAGTTGGGCGTGGTCTGGGCTGTGATTGACAGCTCACTTGTCTCACTAAAAAAAACAGACAGTTGTCATTGCTGCTTAAAGCAATAGTTTACAGACCAGAAAGTCTCATTCCACCCTTGTTTACACACTTAATAATTGTAAAGCTACACACCTGAACCTAATCACACTCAATAATCTCAGAATGACTCATGTAATTTAATTTTAATCCACTAGATGGCGCCAGAATACTCCAAACTGCAGCTGGGGCGTGTGTGAGAGTTGAATGGGTTCACATCACTGGCTCTGACAGACTGACGTCACACAAAACAACTGATGTCATAGAGAACTTCAGAGTCAATGGAGAGGCCAGAACCAAATTCAAATGTAGTACCACCAAAAAGGTTGAGAGGGCGCCACACAGCGTTTTTTGGCTCAAAAGTGATATTTTATCTAATTTGAACTAAAATGTCAAAAAAATGACCAGGATATGTAGACAGCACTACAATAAACATACTTATGCAGTTTATGAGTAAAAAAAAGTTGATTTGGTGTTTAGTCGCTCTTTAAGCTGCAAGACTTGGTTAACTTTAAAATACATAAAATATTTAGGGCATCTGGCAGCTTTCTGAATCTAATGTACAAAACCTGTTCCATGACAGGGAGGCTCATCATAATTACAGACTCAAAGACAGCAAACATATGTGTGCTTACAAAACTACTTTAGAATCAATGGGTCTTTTGGAACTTTATAACATGCATACACAGAGGAAAGAGAGCAATTCCCCTTCGCACAAAGCACCTGATGAGAGAAAGGTGTAGGGTCAGAGAGTGCCTGTGTGTGTGTGTGTGTGTGTGTGTGTGTGTCTGTGTGTGTGTGTGTGTATGTGTGAGAGGGATTGGAACCAAATGAGAATTGCTATTTTTCTGTATCCAGTTAATGGTTCTTGTCTTTTGGTGCACATAAGTTTGAAAATGACAACACTATTATACTCTTCTTTTGCAGACTGTTCCAGGTGATCGTACGGATAGACGACTCCCTCGCTCTTTTCAACCTGGTGAGTGACGCCAACACTGCAGCTTTACACTTTAAATATGTGAAGATTCCATTTTGAAGAGTCTGTGAATAAAAATGTTGTGTGTGAAATCTAATACAGCTTTATTTCTGTCTGTGTGTGTGTGTCTGTGTGTGTGTGTCTATGTCTGTGTGTGTTTATGTCTGTGTGTGTCTGTGTGTGTCTATGTCTGTGTGTGTGTGTGTGTGACAGGTGTGCATGATGCTCATCACCCTCTTGCCGTACACTGTGAGTACAACACAAACAATACTTTTGTCTATGTTAACTTTTTCTGTAAAATGCCTCAAAAAATCCGTACAAATTAAAAAAAAATTAACATAAATGTGGCTTAAGAACTGAGCAGTATTTTAGGAAGTCCTGTCTGTGTTATTGTGAGACATGTTTTGGCGTATAGTGGATGAAATGCCACATGATGATCTCTGTGTGGTTCATACTTAGTCCTTCCTGAAGTCTACAGTTTATTTCTGGATGTGACGTTTGTTTGCAGTTCTCTCTGATGGCCTCGTTCCCAGAGCACGTCCTGGGCATCCTGCTCTTCTGCAGCTGCGTCATGGTTATCGGGATGGTCCAGGTGCAAATCTCACGCAAGCCTGCACACCCACGCACGCACACACACACGCACGCACACACGCAAGCCTGCACACCCACGCACGCACACACACACGCACGCACACACGCAAGCCTGCACACCCACGCACGCACACACGCACACACATACGCACACACATACGCACACACACCCTAAATCACAACAGCAGTTGTCTGGGAGGACTTTGCAAAGATTAAAGAATGAAACAAAGGAAATGCAATAATAATAAACACATAAATGTCCAAGTGGGTGATCACTGTCCTTAAATGTCCATAAATGTCCTTAAATGTCCCGTTAAGGAACAACTCAAAGAACATGAGTCTCTCATTTCGTTGCCAGTTTCTTTGTTGAAATCCAGCGGGTTTAATGTGTTTCAGACGGTGATTGTGATCTATGCGTTCCGCCGTCCACACCTGCTCCACCAGCGGCTCCAGGGAAGCCCGCACCTGCCCGAGTATCAGCACCACCTCCTCCGGGTGATCCTTCGGGTCCCACTCATGTGCCTGTTGGCCAGCCTGGCTGCAGCTGTCTGCTTTCAGCTGGTATGAGCGACTCAAGAGTCGTGGTGATAATATGTTTCAGACTTATTCCTGTGCTCCACAGAACATGGTTTAAAACCTCTGCAGCTTTTAACCACTGAGCTCAAATAAGGATCATATTTCTGTGGTCGTTTATCTAGCATCTACATCCTGTCTAATCCTGTGCTCTCTTTCTGTGCTCTCTCTCTGTGCTCTCTCTCTCTCTCTCTGTGCTCTCTCTGTGCTCTCTCTCTCTGTGCAGTCCTATGTGCTGTTGGCCGTTGTGATTTTCCTGCCTTACATGTCCAGCTGGCTGCAGTGGCTTCGGATCAAGGTCCTGGGTGAGTCCCTGCCCCCTGCTCCAGGTTTGACAGGAGGTCTAGCAGGAGGTCTAGCAGGAGGTCTAGCAGGAGGTCTAGCAGGAGGTGTAGCAGGTAGCAGGAGGTGTAGCAGCAGTTGTGTAGCAGGATGTGTAGCAGGATGTGTAGCAGGATGTGTAACAGGATGTGTAACATGTGTAACAGGAGGTGTAACAGCAGGTGTAGCAGGAGGTGTAACAGCAGGTGTAGCAGGATGTGTAACAGCAGGTGTAGGAGGATGTGTAGCAGGAGGTGTAACAGCAGGTGTAGCAGGAGGTGTAGCAGGTGTAGCAGCAGTAGGTGTAGCAGGAGTGGCAGGAGTTGTAACAGCAGGTGTATCAGGAGGTGTAGCAGGAAGTGTAGCAGCAGTTGTGTAGCAGGAAGTGTAGCAGGTGGTGTAGCAGCAGTTGTGTTGCAGGGCCGGAGGAGGAGCCCGCAGGGGAGCTGCTGCTGTATTCGTTCCTCCCTCATGAGCCTGTGAGTAAGGAGCGCCTGGAGGCCTTCAGCGACGGAGTGTACGCCATCGTGGCGACGCTGCTCATCCTTGACATCTGGTGAGTCCTCAGCGTGTGTGAATACATACACAGCCTAAGGATTTAACACAAAATACATCCGGAAACAACACGTGTGTGATAAAAACAGACATATTAAGACTGAGGCTTGATGAAATTAGTCATAACAAGTCCACTATCAAGAAAATAATAAAGGAAAACATATCTCTCTGGCCATCTGCCTCTTATAGACGTGAACCGTTTGATTCTCTGATCTTTGTTGGCGAATTTAATGGTTTTGTTAAGTCCTCCAAGATAATTACTGTTGTGATTTAGGGCTATACAAGAATAAATTGAAAATCTCAGAATATTGGGATTATTAGTAATCAGTAATCTTTATTTATATACCGCCTTTTCACTGCACATCGGAGTCTCAAAGCGGTTTACAATTGTTATTTTTTGGGAGTGGGGGGGCCAGTACAGGAGGCACATGCCAGACCTATTGTACATATTTTTAGTGGTAGGGGAAACCGGAGCACCCGGAGGAAACCTACGCAGACACGGAGAGAACATGCAAACTCCACTCAGAAAGGCCCTGGTCCAACCGGGATTCGAACCCAGGACCTTCTTGCTGAGAGGCGAGAGTGCTATCCACTCAGCCACCGTGCCGCTCAGTCTGGTACTACAGTGACCTGAGCAGCTTGAGAACAGACAAGATTATTTTTACATTTTCTGAGAAGTACATGCCAATGAGCAGGTGTGTGTGTGTGTGTGTCTCTGCAGCGAAGACAACGTCCCGGACCCCTCCGTGGTCTCCCAGCGCTTCAATGGCAGCCTGGTGCTGGCTCTGCGCTCCTACGGCCCGGAGTACTTGGCTTACTTCGGTTCCTTTGCGACGGTGGGGCTGCTGTGGTTCGTGCACCACTCGCTGTTCCTCCACGTGACCAAAGTGACGCGCCTCATGGGACTGCTCAACACCTTCTCTCTGGCCTTCGTGGGGGGGCTGCCCTTGGCCTACCAGCTCACACACGAGTTCCCCCGCCACTCCCAGAACGAGCTGGAGGCCATTCAGATCAGCTGCGTCATCATCTTCTTCGCGGGCCTCTTCCAGCTGTGCATCTGGGTGGTGGCTCTGCACAGCCAGAAGGAGTGCCTGGGCCCCGCGGTGCGCTACGGGGGCCGGGAGCACCTGCTGATGTTTGCCAAACTGTGGCTGTATCCCTGCGTGGCCCTGGGCACCTTCCTGCTCACCTGTGTGCTCAGCCAGTTCAGCTCTCCCATCTTCCACCTGATGGAGCTCACGGTGCCTGTGGCCTTCCTGCTGCTGCGCCTGCTGTTGCGCCTGCTGCTTGCCCTCAGACACTCCCTGCTGCAGCGACCCTCCTCCTCCACACTGCCCTCTGCTGCAGACTCAGAAAATACCTTTGGACCAATTTAAAACATTTAATTATAAGGCTTACTTAGCAGGTTTTCATGATTTTCAAATGTTTGTGTTCAGTGGAATGAAACACATTCTGATTTCCATATTAATTCTAAGCCAATGAAGCCAAAGTTGGTAAAGAAAACCATTTAAATGATGTTTAAAATGATAGAAAGTCCATAGAAAGTTGTTGACATCTCACTGTGACATAAATGTTAGAACTAATAAGGTCCGTGTTCTTATACTTTGGTAAATGATATTTTCAGAGAATGTACAAGGAGTTTGGGCTCAATGCACAACATCCCTGTGATGTCATCTACAACCAAGAGATAGAATAACAATTACAAACTGGGATATCATATTTAACTGATTTAGTCAAGGTACTGTTGAAGCCAGGCTTGTCTCCAGGGGCCACACTGGGATCTCGGCTGGAGTAGTTTTCACTGGTTAACGTTTTATTCATTTGGGAAAAACTTTTGTAATTTCTGTGAACGCTCTGTCTGGTTCATTCCTGACACTACGTCAGTTATAAAAATCACTTGAGAAAAAGCAGTATTTAAAAAAGCGACTGTTTTGTTTGTTGATAGTTCATTGGTAGCACGTGCTTTGTTTATGTAAATTGTTATTTTATCGATAATAGGTTTCATTATTCCGTCCGCTGCGTGTCCCCAGGTCTGGTCAAACCCGTCATGAACTCTTTAAGGCTTTGAACTCGCATGCACTGCTCTTTTCAGCGAGACGACGCTCATAAGAATCATTCAGCCTAAGCCAAACATAAATCGCTTTCATGCACCTTATGTCAATGTGGAACTATGTAATAAAGGCATTTTTCTCCTTCCTTTGACTCTTTGTAAAGTGCTATTAAAGGTTTGTAAGTTTATAAATTAGTTATTTCTGCAAATCTGAGAACGTTCAACTCATAAAAAGTCAAATATAAAACAATGCCAAATTTTAATACCATGTGCTGTTTTTTTTAAAGAGATTATTCTGATTTTAGACTTTAAGCACCTAAGGCTTTTAGAAGTGGGAATTTAAGACCCTGCTGAAAATAGATATTCTGAAAGCTTGCCCACAATTAGAATCTAAAATAATATTATAATTTACAAGTTTACATACACACACGCAGTTTCTTATGAATAAGCCAAAAAGTGGACAAAGCAGTTAAGTGCAGCTGTGAAAGAAAAGAAGCCGATACAGAAACCCACTTTATTCACCCAAAGACACATCTGTGCGCTTTATAATCCCCAAATATAACATTCTCTGATTAAATAGACTTTTCCTATTTATTCATTGCACAAAATTAAACTCTAATAATAAAATGTTTGATCTGATCACACGGGAATAAAGTGACGTCAGGAGGAGTGCATGTCCTTCAAAGAGGGCCGAGATTTTTTTTTTTTTACAACTTCAGAGATTCAGCCTTTTCTCATAGTCAGCATCTACTTGTGAATAATATCTATTCAAAATCTACTCAGCCCGAACTTCAAACATTACATGGACTCTTCACCGGGGCCTCATCTATAAAACTGTAGTCAAAGCGTACGTTCAAAAAAAGCAGATCATGTTTTGTCTCAACTCAAAACTCAAACAGAAAAATCGAAGGTATTGCACCAAACCTCTAGTAGCATCTTCATGGACCAAAACTTTGATGTGGGAACTTTACGTACACGTGCTTCATAAATAAGACCCCTGTTCTGTAGTGTTGTTCCCAGAAACGCTCCAAACATGAGCCTAACACACAACATAAAGCCAGGAGGCGCAATAAAACAGAATAAATACAAAGGCATGAGTCCATGGAGCCGTGCGAGTGCTGTCACAAGAGACAGTCAGTGCTTTGGTTCAGGCCCGTCCACTCAGTCTGTACAAGATAAATACATCTCAACTCTTAAATGATCAGTGCCCAAGCAATCATTGCATACAACAGTAGCAGGAGCTAGGTAAACGATGTCATTCACTTCAGGAAAATACCAAATAAAATACATTCAAATAATGTAATTCTTAAAACAGAGGGGAGCAGCAGGGGCTGGGCACTAGGGGGCAGCAGAGGCCACCGCATGCTCCTGTATTCTCCTGTAGAGGGCGCCAACAGCGTCACTTACAGGGCACCACGGTTTTCTAAAAACAGGTTTCTATGCACTATGGTTTGCCTCATGCAGAGCATAAACTACTGCTGCAAGTCAACAGCAAATCTAGACGTCCCTTATATGAAGTACAGTAGAGCTGTCCTACGGTAGAGCTGTCCTACGGTAGAGCTGTCCTACGGTAGAGCTGTCCTACGGTAGAGCTGTCCTACGATAGAGCTGTCCTACGATAGAGCTGTCCTACGTAGAGCTACGATAGAGCTGTCCTACGGTAGAGCCGTCCTACGGTAGAGCTACGGTAGAGCCGTCCTACGGTAGAGCCGTCCTACGGTAGAGCCGTCCTACGGTAGAGCCGTCCTACGGTAGAGCCGTCCTACGGTAGAGCTGTCTACATGTAGGACAGTCGAGCTGGTAGCAGCCTTATCCTAGTGTTCATAGTGTCTATTGCATCATGCTGCATCCTTGTGCACTACTTTACATATGGAGACTGTTGTATCGTCAGACTGGCTACATTTTCACTTTTAGATTCTATACAGTGTGCAGTGTTCATGCTGTGATGAGTTTCCAACACATGGACACGGAGCTGAAGGGCAGGAGGAGGTGTCCTGTGCTGAGGCCTTTCCACAGGATCCTACAGTCCTCTGAGGCTGTGACCATGGCGACGGTGTGTGGAGGCGGGGCCTAGGCCTGTGGAGGTAGCAGGCCTTGCTCTCTCAGGTGGGAGTGCAGGTTGTGAAAGATGCTGAGCTGTTGCTCCGGCTGAAGCAGCAACAGCTGCTGGAGCACCTTGCTTGGGTTCGGGCCCCTGCACAGACGCACAAACACACGCAAAAAACACACACACACACACAACATTATCAGTGCTTTTCATGGGAGGAGGAAAAAACACATCAACATCCAAATCCCATTTAAATGGACCCATCAACATTCCAGTAAACCCGTTTGATTCTCTGCTCAAAGGAACTTCCTGAAGGAGACAGAGCCGCACACTCACCGGATGAAGCTGGCGATGTACACGTGCACAAAGGTTGCCATGAGGTACTGACAGTCGAAGCGGTCCATGATTCCACCGTGGCCCGGGATGGTGTTGGCAAAGTCCTGCGCACACACAACACACGTTTGTACTGACCCACTGCTCACTCACACAGAACATGAAGAACACACAACAAAACACTACCTTGATCTTAAACGCTCGCTTGAAGCCACTGGCAAAGAATCCACCGAAAGGACCAATCAGAGACGCGAAGGACGAGAGGAAGACGCTGTGGATCTGGAAAGGGTAGAGCTGCACTGTCTCCTGCAGAGACACATCACGAGCAAGATCAGGGACAGAGGCCAAGTGCACAGAAGGGCCTCTGTGTGACGGAAAAGTGTTTAATGCAATTTATTTGGGCCGAATAGTAATTCTATTATATGCATTACTTCATCTGAAAGCAAAAAACACACCTTTTCAAACATTGATCAATAATTAAAAGTTTGAACGAACAATTTATTATATGAAAAACAGCTATTTCATTTTGAATTGCAATTAATTTTTCATTAATTAGGTTCATATTTCATCGATTCAAACCCTGGGTAAGAGCTGACTCAAAGTATCATTTCTTGAATGTCTTTCTCAAAGAGCATATTCTCCTTTTCTGTATTCAACAGTAGATTTGTGTAATTGTCTCATGATTAATTATAGTAAAAAACAGGGGGCCCAGAATGGATCCCTGGGGTGCCCCTTTTATTTTTATTCAACAGGTTTCTTTTTAACCATCAGCAACTACTGCTTGGGATATGTTGGACAGCAAATGCAAAATAATCATCCAAACCAGTAATGTTTAGACTTTTATGAAGAATTAAATTATCTACACGTTTGAAAGCTTTTGTCAAAGCAATAAGCAAGGACTTGTTCTACTGTAAGTCTGTAATGCTTTCCTCTTTTTCTAACAGGCAGCAGTTTCTGCTTACCCAGCCCAGTGTGTTGTGCACAGCAGTGGGCAGTGTGTACTCCTGCAGCACAAAGATGGAGGACGGTTCACACTCAATGGTGAAGCTGTTGCTGTCACTGTTGTAGCCCACGGGACACACAAAGTACTGGAACTGAGACAGAAGGTAGGCGAGCTGTGGACACAGGGCAGAGGAACGGTGAGGCTTCATGTGTTCAGACTCAGCTGAACGCAGTCCTCTGCTTCAGGAGAGTCAAGTTTTACATTCACAGTCTATGGTTCTCTGAGGCGTCAAGCGGCAACAGTGAAACGGCAGAACTTCATCAAATTATGGGGTAATCAACCAATAATGACAGGCATAATGACAAAAACAAGGAAGACACCAGCAACAGTGAGGACAGTGATGTCTGTTAGAGTGAACTAATGTCAGTCTTCTAGTTTGTCGGGAAAAGAGAATGCGCAAATGTACATAACAATGTGCTTCTGAAATATACTTTACACACGCAGAGAAGTTGCTGCAAATAAAAAAATATGTTTCATCTGAATAGTTTATTCAGATGAAAGTGTGTTAAACATGCAGGATTGTACTCAGAATGCCCCTACGGACCTCCACCATCGACCGTGAATGTAAAGCAGAGGGTACAAGGTCCAAGGTGCAACTCGCTAAACATTAAAAGTACAAGTATTGTCTCACCAGGAAGCCAAACACCACAGTGGCAAAGAAGCCGCCGATGAAGCCCTCCCAGGTTTTCTTCGGGGACAGCTGTGGGACAAAAGCAGTTAACAGTGTAATGTGTGTGTGTGTGCGTGTGTGTGTGTGCGTGTGTGCCTGTGCGTGTGTGCGTGCGTGCGTACGAGGGTAGCCATTTAAACGATAATGAAGCGCACCTTGATGAGAGGAGTCCTGCCGAAGAAGAAGCCGAACAGGTAGGCCATGATGTCGTTACAGATCACGCTGGAGATGGGCACAATGAACCTGCGAGGCACAAACAGCTCAGTGGTTTTCTACTAATTGACAACAACAAACACAAATACACACCCCCCCACCTCAGTGACTGTAAAAAGTGAGAACAGATTAGGTGCTATAGTTTTCATCAAAAACTACAATATAAGTCCTTTATTCTGGTCACATGTTAAAATGAATGGGCTTCAAGTGTGCAGTCGTTATTCACTGTGATAATAATGTGGCCTTTCTTGTTTTGTTAAGCACTTCCTTGTGTATGAATGTAGACAGTGTCATGTTCTTCAGCCTTAACGGGACCCTACTCACTCCCAGGAGTTAGAGTTTGACATATTGTAGTTTGTTCGCAGATGTAAAGAAGGCTCTTCCACAGTCATAGTCGTAGTGGTTAAATCTTTTTCAAAACTTTATTCCATAATTACTGGCACCAGGTTAAAAACGCCTATTTGTTTCGGTATTAAAAATATTAAAATCCATTCCCCATCAAACAATCGTCCCAGTAGCTTTACTGACAGGTCCAATGCATCTGCCCAACATCCATCACAGCGGTCCCATACCCCCCTCTAGTGGTGAAAACATCCTTAACATTGTTTTGGCTCCAACAGTGATAGTCCTGCATCGTGAGTGTGTTTGTGTGCATGTGTTGTCTTACCAGATCATGCCCTCAAACAGGTTCTGAATGACCAGGTGAGACTGAGTGACCACCAGCAGCAGGGTCACATGGGTCCAGGCAAACTGCAACACACACAAGTGGAAATTGCGCTCACTTAAAACGACAGTTGTACTACTCCAAATATGTACAGAAAGTGGCGGGCACTGGTTTTTAGCATTTATACAACTTAAAAGCCAAAGTAGTTCTCGGCCCTGGTGAGGTGAGGAAGTGTAAGAAGCAGTAGTATACGTGAGGTAGAACAATATGTTGTATTTTGGTCTCGTCAGATATTTGCTCCGAATTTTGGCCCATAAAGTTGGGACAAATTGGTGACATCCCTCTCAATGAATCCATTCACTACATTCTACAGTCTATGGAGCTCATTGGCCGCCCACTGTTACTATCACTATGAAAAAAGTGCTCTATGAATCAAGATTAAGAGATCCTTCATTCGTCCCAAAGCGGGGAAATGTCAGTGTTGCATCACCAGTCACAGACCAGTAGGAATGAGGAGCACACCCAATAATAACTCTATACTAAAACAACATCTTTAGCACTTTAGCATAAACGTGTGCTAGTGGCCGGACATTCATGCATGGGAGTACTAAGAACGCTGATCGCTGTGATACAATTTTTGGGTGTTTGGCTCAAATGAAAAAGACTGTAAATTCTAATGTGTATGATGACATAGCACACGGAAGTTTGTGCAGAGAGTTACATACACACCATGTAAAACTGCAGGCGGTAATGCGTCTTCACTAAACTGAGCACAAACATGCAGAACCCTGTGGAGAGCAGACGACATGCGCCATCAGAACACATCACTCTGGTTACACACAACAACAACAACAACAACAACGTTAGTGTTTTTAGACAGAACAGAATCAACAGATCCAGATATGACAGATAAAGTATAATGAAGGCCCTCTGGTAATCTCTGCCCCAACACGGTCTGTCCCCGAGACAAAAACATTTTCATTGGCAACATGTGGGATCGCCTGCGCAGCAGGGACAAAGTGGGGCGCAGTGGGAGGAGACGTGTGCCGACTGGAGCGATGGTAGTGGCTGGCCAGTGACAGGACTGGAGCAACCGTTTATTTTAACCAGTGAGAGGCATCATTAAACATTTTTAAGCGCGATAATATCATTTACAAATTCTTACAAGTATTCAACATTTGGTCACAAAATGTTACTTTTATAACCCTCTCTGTTGGGACAAACAAAACATTTAATTTGGATAAAAAATAGGTAGGAACCCGAACAATAATGCATAAAGATTGACGCCAATAATTTCTCTAAATAAAGTACTCCCATTTCTGCCGTCATCAGGAGGTTAAAAACTAGAGCTTTGACTCTCTTCTGTTGTCTAATGCACAAACACATAAGTCCTGCTGCTGTGTGGCCGGAAACAAAAGGTAGAAGACACATATTTGCACATAATAATCTAAACCGAGTTAAAATAACACTTGAATGCATTAACACAGCCCTAGTAAAACACACACGTTATTTCAAAGTAACAGCGTTGAAATAGTATCATCTGGTCTCAGCAGTGTGTGGATGTGTGTCCTTCTAATCTCCTCAGACTTTGGCCCTCACCTGCCAGGTACAGGGCGAAGGATATGAAGCGGTGGTACCGGCTCAGGAACGTCAGCGGCTCCTCCCTCTGCACCAGGGCGCCAAAGTAATCGGCCAGCGTCTCCCCGTAGAAGAAGTAGTTGACGCAGATAAGGAAGTACCTGCAGCGCAACACAAAGTCCACAAACGTCACAGTCTTATCAGGAGAACAAGAGCACGAGAACTTTGGAATGTGTCTCCGCATGGCATTGAACTCCGACACCTGCTACATGGCCTATGAACACGGTATCGACCATTTGTAACAATGCTTCTTGTTTGGTCACTAACAAATAAGAATATAATAATAATAAGAATAAGAATAAAATCACAGTAAACAGACTCAGCTCTCAGCAGATTGGGCCTGAATGTAGCCTGCTGAGTGAGCTGCCAAACTACATGCCAATTTAATGATACAATGTTGTACATAGTCTATCTCCGGCCACTGATGGGAACTAGTTAAATCTCCTAAACAAATTCCGTTATTTACTAGAACTGAAAGAAACAAGCTCATCATCAGCCAGATGAAATGCATGTGATTATTGCAGAGCTCAGAATAGCGTTGTAAAAACAGAGGATGAATGCATTTAGCACTGTATAATAACAATAATAATAATAATATAATAATAAGTGAGTGGGAGAGTGTTGTATGGATTATGTAGGATTATCATGAGAAACAATATCACATTTGATAATGCTTAACAAAAACAATGGTCTGTTTAAGAAGAAAAGGTACTTGTGGCTACTTTGTTTTTGCTTGTTATCTTGACAGAAATGGACAGAAATACAGGGTTCAAAAAATCTCCAAAAAAGCAGATAATAAATTGAAAGAAATCAGAGAAAGTGTTGTATCTAAACTATTGATATCGTTGGTGGAAGGAAATAATAAAATCAGTCCCTACTGCCAGAAGTCCATCCTAAAAGAATTGTGTCACGGTTTACCAAATACTTAACTGTACAGCCCTAAAACCACAACACCAGTCGTCTTGAAGGACTTCATTAACAGATTAATTTGTGATCACAGAAACGAAGACTAAAATGGATGTCCATCTTCAGATCCTTACATGGGCGTATATATGTGTGTGTGTATGAAGTGCCTTGTACGTACCAGCTGAGTGTGCGGAACCAGGGCAGCTCATAGGATCGATAAACTCTGTATCCAATGGTGATGATCTCCTGGAAGCATTTGATCTGGACCGTCATGACCTGAGGAGGAAGAGGAGGAAGAGGAGGAGGAGGAGGAAGAGGAAGAGGAAGAGAAGGAGGAGGTGAGAGCGATGAAGGACCTGATCTGTATCGGGGCTGTGCTCATATTGTTGCAGCGATATTACAGACATCTTGGTATATTGTGTGTATTGTGATACTTTTAAACAATACAACAACAAAATCACTAGAAACATGTGGTCTAGCGTTCTCTGTGATCGCTTTGTTTATGTTTTAATATTGTCTCTGTAAATAATGACCAATCAATGTCATCATATGTTTCAAACAAAGAACTTGTTTCTCTTGTAAATGTTAAAATGTTATCCTGTTTAAAATGTAGTCTAGCTCCTTAAAAAGTATAATGGAAGATTTTCCCAAATTTTAGGATAGAACTACCCTGGCCTTAGCCATCCGTACACTCCGCTCAATCATCATTTCACTGCATGTAACGTCTGGGTCTGGTCCCTGTGTTTGCGATTACAATCGGTTGAATTTCGGCCGACCAATCAGAGAGCGCGGGAGGCGGGTGTTGTAGTTAGATGTGGGTGACGTCAAGAGTTTGCGTTGAACGGGCAGGTTGTAGTTTGGCAATGGCGAAGAATGCGATAGGTAAGTATTCCGGTCTGGTTCTATCAATAAATTGAAGCAGCAGCAAGAGGAATGTTTAACAAATGTAATCGCTGCAAAAAATTGTGGTGCTACTCCCCACGGGCTCCGTTAGCGTCAAAGGTAAATGCTAAATGCTAACGACAGACTCGGGCGCACTACATACGTCACAGTAAACTCAGATCCAATCGTTTCAATCTGCAAAAGGAGTTAACCCCTCCCACCTGTTAACGGAGTCAATGGAGCAAATCCAGACCTTAGAAATGTCATTTGTACTATGGTGTGGTACGACCAGGCTAGGATAGAACCGCCCTCTACACAAAACTCTCTGGTCTTGACTGACAAGGACGTATCAGCAGAATGATTGACAATTAGGAGGACCAATAGTCTTGATGATCCACCCGGATGTAGAAAATCCTCCTATATACCTTTAATTTTTATGAAATTTTTTTATGACATTCAACTTCTGCTTTTGTCCACCATTGCAGAAACGTGTCATAAACAAACATCATAATGTAAAACCTCTTAAGAGCTGGTTTGTGGTACAGTATAGGATATCTACAACAAGAAATTTGGACATTTTAAACATTTTCACACAGTTTAGTAGTAGTAAGTAGTGGGTAATCTTTATTTATATAACGCATTTTTATAGATCAACTTCACCCAAAGAGCTTTGCATTTTAGAGTCAGACACGTCACACACCTGGAAGATTCCATGTTGGTTCTAAATGTGTGTACCGTGTGTGCATACTATGTAGGATCATACACAGAGACACGTACCACTAGGATCAAAGTGATGGGGCCCAGATAGATGATCAGGAAGAACCCGGTGATCATGGCGATGGACAACACTCCTCGGATCACGTAATTCTTCCATCTGAAAAAACAGACAAAGCTGCATAACAACATCTACAAGACGCCCATGATCCACAGGGAACCCTCGTTTGGAATCAGCTTCATTACTTTTATTTCAGATTTGACTTTGTACATATCCCACAGATTCTGACGGGCTTAGTGAGACAGTGTTTTTTTGGATTAGAGGTCCGAACGTATCCTGCTGCACCTGCTACGTGGAGTTTATTCAGGACTGACTTTGCTTGTTCTGTGCATTGGCAGAACTTTTACTTGAGCGACTGTTTACATCGAGACAATGTCTTCATTAGGATCATGTGACACTCACTCTGTAGCTGATCCTTGGGAACAGTAAGAATACTAGTAGTCATGACCAATGCCAGCACGCACACACACACACACAAACACACACAGGATTATAGGTGAGCTCTTAAGCCACGGGGACTTGCTCATTTGTCTCCGCCTGGACTGACTCCCGACCACACACACACTCTACAGACCACAACCAATGGGAGTGAGCCATACAAAAGCCACTCACACATCTACCTATTGTCAATTGCTATTGTCTTTAAAGTGAAGCTTCCCAATCAGATTTTTAGCTCCCGTTTTGTTGTTTGGCAAAAACACCTACTGACTTCGAGCAATCACGCTCAAGTAACATAACTAGTTAGTTGAGTGTATGATGTTGGTATATAAGTTGTATCATGTTTTAGTCACCTCCTTCATATCTGTACAAAGACTTACGTCAGACTGGTCCATCCTGGTTATTGACAGTTGCCTTTTCCACAAAACCAGAACAAAAATGAGCTTTGCTAATAGATGTGGAAAGCTATTGTATTGAGGGTGGGAGCTTGGTGACATTGCTGTGTATCCTGGTAATAATCCCATCTAGTCTCTTCCTATGATCTACAAACTAAGTCCATCATCTCAATGAGAGTGAGTGTGTGCATGCATGTGTTAGTATGCGTGTGAGTGTGTGCGTGTGTACCGCGGGGGCAGTCCTTCCAGAGCCTTGTTGAAACATTCTGGGGTGTTGTCTGCGTTGGATGGGGGCACATCAGGAGTCTCTGCTTTATCTCCATCACACTCTGCCTCTGTGTCCACACCCTCCACCTCCTGCGTGCATACACACATACAAAAACACACACATATTGAAACTATTTCAGGTGACAAGACACAATAACAATAAAGCAAGATAATCATTCAAAATTATTGAAATGTGAAATGAGTGTAAAGTACAATAAAAAATACACCAGACATTTAATTATCATTGTTTTTGGATTTATAGATAGAAATGAGTTTTGGTTACAATATGTTGGTGTTGACGTGTGACATCTCCACATGTTGTTTGACAGGGCAGTCTCTTGTTTGCATGAGCCTTAACATTCAGGCTTTAAAGACACGCAGCCTCACAGTGAGGAGGGAGATGCAAAGTGCAGGGAAATGTGCAGAGACAGACTTCAGAAGAGAATACGACCAGTGTGACCCTTCAACAGCAGCAGCAGCAGTTCAAAGTCAATTCAGCAGAGCCACCGTTGGCAGGTGTGAAACCTGCTCCTGTTCCGTCCTTGGGCAGTCTGTGTACACTGGTGTGTAATGTGTTTGTGAATTTAATTCTAAGTATTTATTTATGATTCCCTGGGTCTCCAGCAGAGCATGGAGAGTCCATCACAGATATAAAACAGTACATATGATACATTTCAGAGTTATGTCTCGTCATATGCATCGTGCAATGCATAGTAATAACAAAAAAATAAGATTGACATATCTCAAAAGGGTAATGGGAAGAAGTATACACTTATTAACCCCACCCCTCTTCCAACACATTAACTCCTTATTTGTTCTGAATGTAATAGTGGTGCCACAAGCCGGATCTGTCAGACCTCTGAAGCTAAGCAGGGCAGTGGGTCCACTGTGATGGGAGACCTCTGGGGACACCAGGTGCTACAGTGGAGTTGCTCCGGCTGTGCCAAACTGTAGTTGTGGTTGGTCGGTGGTGGTTAAAGGGGCCAAAGGCACATACTAATCTACATTCTGCCCCAGGGCAGCTGTGTCTACAGTAGCAGTTTATCACCACCACGTTTGGAGAGAATGAAAAATCCTTTAGTAAAAGTAATTCTTGAAATTCAGCTCATGCTGTAAAAAAGACAGAAAAACTGTATTCATTTTGTTTTGCAGCATATGTATGATCTGGATGATGATAATTTCATGGTTCAAATAGTGGACAATTATCTGAATTATTGATTAGTTGCGATTAACTTGTTTCCGGCCTAAACACAAGACACGAGAGACACACGAGTCAGACAGAAGCAGCTCCTGTTCTACTTCCAGTTTAATGAGCACACAGCCGCACTCAGCTGAGGCTCAAAGCTCCACAAACACAAAACTCAAACCCTTTTGACTGAAAACATGCCATCTTTTTGCTTAGGGATGTGTTCATATGTCAAAACAACACAGGCGGCATATGGGTAGCCAACCCGGGCCTTTCTGTTTCACCTCATGTTCGGAATGAGTGAGGCCAATGGCACAGATTGGCTGCCCCACTCCTGTCCCACTGAGTCCAGAGTGAATGAGTAGGGTCTTCAGAGTAGCCCCATAGTCTGAAATAAAACTGAGCTGGATGGTTGAGAAATATGCAGCCATACTTTAAATATTGTCTGCATAGAAAAGATGTAATGAAAAATCAGCAGTGGTCAAAACTAGGCCATTACCTTCCATTCCTCTTAATAAGCGTTAATTAACAGATTATGTGTGTTTTAAGTGCAGATTATTTAGGTCACAGCTGCGTCTACTCTAAAGAGACCAGGTGAAATGACATTAATGACATTATTTGATGATGAAAACAAGTAGCAAATGGTGTTTGCACAGAACTCACGGCCACACAGATGACCAGACTGTGGTTGGATCCATGCAACAGTACAACAAGGCTCATCAGAAAGGTTTAAAATCATTCAAACATTGCATTTCTGATGTTCATAATGAAACAAAGATGATATTATCTACATCTTTAGTCCAATAGGGCAGTCTTCGCGGACATGCATCTACTGTGAAAGGCACCATGTAACGCAGTACTAAGATAAGAAAAGATATACTTTATTAATCTCTCACAGGAGAAATTTACATGTCACATCTGGCATGGATAGAAACACTCAAGATTGTGCAAAAAGTAAGAAATGTGCAAACATGTTGATGCAGGACATATTATGTACAAAAAGTGGCAATTAAAAAGAAGTGTCAATAAGAAAGAAGTGTCAAAGGCAAGTTTTTTCAGTCATAATGCAGTGACTTAAAGTGACTTATTGTACAGTCTGACAGCAGGTGGGGATAAAGGCCCTGCGGTAGCGCTCCTTCTTACACTGAGGGTGTCTCAGTCTTCCACTGAAGGAGCTCCTCTACAGTCCTGTGCAGTGGGTGGGAGGTGTTGTTCATGATGGAGGTGACTTTGACAAGCACCCTCCTGTCCCTCACATCCTCCAGGGGCCTCCTGTTCCTCACATCCTCCACAGAGACCAGGGAGCAGCCCAGAGTGGAGCTGGCCCTCCTGACCAGCTTGTTCAGTCTGTTTCTGTCCGCTCTGTGCTGCCCGGGGCCCAGCAAACGGCAGCGTAGTATATGGCTGAGGCTACCACAGAGTCATAAAAAGTGCTGAGCAGAGGCCTGCTCACTCCGAAGGACCTCAGCCTCCTCAGAAGGAAGAGGCGACTTTGGCCCTTCTTGTACAGGGCGTTTGTATTATGGACCAGTCCAGTTTATTGTTAATGTGAAAACCCAGGTACTTGAAGCTGTCCACCAGCTCAATGTCCTCCCCCTGGATGTTCAGCATCGTGTGGGAAAATGGTTTTCTCCTGAAGACGATGATCATCTCCTTGGTCTTACTGGTGTTCAAGCACAAGTGGTTGCGCTCGCACCAGTCGACAAAGTCCTTGATAACCGACCGATATTCCAGTTCGTTCCCCTCAGACACACAGCCCACGATGGCAGAGTCGTCTGAGAACTTCTGCAGGTGACAGCTGTGTGTGTCGTGTGTGAAGTCTGAGGTGTAGATGGTGAAGAGAAACGGTGAGAGGACAGTGCCCTGAGGGGCCCCAGTGCTGCAGACGACCACCTCAGACTCACAGCTGCGCAGCCGCACGTACTGTGGTCAGTCTGAGAGGTAGTTGATGGTCCATGCAGTGAGGTTAGTGTTCACTCCCGCGTCCTCCATCTTCCCCCGCAGCAGTGCCGGCCTGATGGTGTTGAAAGCACTGGAGAAGTCAAAAAACACGACCCTCACAGCGCTTCCGGTGGGCTCCAGGTGGGAGAGCGTCCACTGCAGGAAGTAGATGACGGCGTCCTCTACTCCGATGTTGGGTCTGTAGGCGAACTGCAGCGGGTCCAGGGTGGGGCTGACCACAGAGCGGAGATGGGTGAGGATGAGCCGCTCCATGGTCTTCATCAGGTGGGAGGTCAGTGCGACTGGTCTGTAGTGAGCCAGTTCCTTGGCGTGTGCTGTTTTTGGAACCGGGATCACACAGGAGGTCTTCCACAGGACAGGGACCTTCTCCAGGCTGAGGCTCAGGTTGTACATGTAGCTGAGGACCCCAGAGAGCTGGTCTGGGACTGATCCCGTCCGGTCCTGCGGATTTCCTCTGCTTCAGTCGCTGGAGCTGTCTCCTCACCTGGTCCGGTGTGATGAGAAGGCAGTGTCTACTGGGCGGTGTCCACTGGGCTGGGGACTTGTGAAGAGGTGGGGGCGGGAGGGGGGGCAAATGGAGAAGGGGGACAATCAAACCGGTTGAAGTATTGGTTGAATTCATCCGCCCGGTGCTGGTCTCCATCCGCTGTCCCTCTGGCACTCTGTCCAAAGCCGGAGATGTTCTTAAGTCCTCTTCCCACGTCACGGGCGTTTCCCCGGGCTAGCTTCTGCTCCAGCTTTTTCCCATAATCCTTCTTGGCCCTCCTGATCCTCCATTGGAGCTACTGTTACTATTGTTCAGTCACAGGAGGAATGCAGTGGGACAGGTCTGTGTGACTGACAGGACACAGTATGAGCAGAGCGCCCCCTAGCATGAACCCACAGCTCAGTAATTAAAATGTTATATTCACCCTCTTCCATGTGCACATTTAAACATAAGAGCAGGAGCCTTTGAGAACGGATTGACACGTGAACTGCTAAATGATAGAACAAATGTAACAAACACACAGTGACTGTCGTGAAGGATCATGCTGCCGCAGCAGCCGCAGCAGCCTGCTGAGGTTCAACAGACTTTGACCTGTCAACACAGACATGTAGTTAATGCTGCTCACGTTCTCAATGGCCTTCAGTCAAAGATTGACCTTGTTATTTCTCCAAATAATTACAAAAACATATTTTTCTGTTTCGCTTCAGCAGCAGTACCTAGTTGGTTGAAGTGATGCAAAGTTTTGAAAAATGAGAACTGAAGGCAGCTGTATGCAGAGGAAAGAATAAAGAACAGCACGGACTGCAGTGTAAAACCAGTTCAGTAATAAAGTCTTTGTGTTGTCAGGTTCAAATAGTCAAAGTAAGTTACAGTTACATGTATCATTAATTTTCACATTCCTCATAAACCAACACCGTTAATGAATGTCTTTCCTACACTGCATTATCCCCTTTGACAAGTTCTGCATCCATGTTGCTGTTCATAAAAGCAACATTCTCAAAGAGATGTCATTTTAAACAAGGTGTATTTTTTATGTTAAATAAACAATGTTTGTGCTTTCAAACTTTCAATGCTCTTTTATAATTATTATATATATTTCTCCTTTAATTTTATAATAAAGTTACTGCTCTGTTTGAGTCTCAAAGCACAATGTATATCTATTAATAATTGATCTATTAATTGACTATTGAATTAACTTGATTAGTTGCGTTAATCTGAATAATCAGCCCAACATCAGGAGAAAACGACCACTGATCATCATCTGTTCTTTCTCCAGACTCCATCACAGACACTTCATTCCTATATTATTTCTTTGATCAAATATAAAGTAATTGTCCAGCTCTGTAGTTTGTCAGACCTGGACCTGGATGTACAGGTCACTGATGCGCTCGCTCTTATATAGCTGTACACGGTAAAGTCTCTATCAGTCGGACCAGGAACTGGTGCAAAGTTCAGTGGGTGAACAGGGGTGTGCTGGGAGCTGACACACTTCTCTTACATACTGAGAATAATCAAACATTGTGTGTCTATAGCTGTGTGTAAGTCACTACATGAGCCAAACAACTGAATGTTTCAGACCTGGGTGTGTCTGCCTGGGTTAGCATGAGGTGTGTCTGCTATGTGTCATGTATAAAAGGACAATATGCTTCAGCTCAGAGCAGTAGCCCTCTGACCACACTGCTACAACATGATATGGTCTATTCAAAATTAAACCAAGGGCAAAATCCCCAAAATGAAATAGACTGCAATATACTTCATCCTGGGTTAGTCTTGCCTCTTTACTGGTTAGTTCCTTGTAGACTTTAGAATAGTCACAAGAATGAGAATATTAATTGATGTGGTCGTTTTCTTGAGATGATTAGCTTAAACATTATTATACCATGCCATACTGGTTAACTTCTTAATTTCAATCATCCCCTGTAAAACTCCCGTGTACCCCAAACTTACCCACTGGTGTAATGCATGCTTACTATTGCAACAACACATCATCAGTACAACTAACCTGTCCCACTGACTAAAGTATGAACGGCCATATGAAAAATCATACAAGAATCATCAAGAAGATAATTTTTTTATATAGATTTACATTGAACCCGGATGTGAATAATTCCTTAACGCCTGCAGACTGAAGGTGCATGGATTGGATACGGCTTGTTTATGGTGTGGCTAAACGTGATTGCTTCATACGTTACAGACATGTTCTTGTGTGTCGAGATCATGCACTATATCTGGGTCTTATTAGTCTGAGATTGCTTCATAGAAAAGGCACAGACGTGTTCTTGGAGTTGGAACTTGTTTATGGTCTGGTTTGGTTCCACGTGATTGAAAAGTGGATCATGTGTCCATTCTCCAATTCATTCAAGTTTAGTTTTTCATATCTGAACAACAAATCTACACAGTGAAAGACATTGACATTCAGTTTAAGTCTTTAGGGTTATTTTTATATCCAGCGTCCATGAAAGATAGTTGACAAAAATAACACTTATGCTTTCCCCCTGCTCCAAACCGGGTCTGTCCCAGTTTGTACGTTTAAAAATGTGATCACCCCGAGTTAGCACCTGCAAACCAGTGTGACCCGATGCGAGCTGGGAGGACAAGTCGGCCTGGTTCTTTGGCATCACCTCCAAACCTGTTCAAGCCAAGTCTGAGCAGTATCGGTACAAATACATCTGTAAAACGAGATGGAATCCTGTCACTGAACGTGTTCTCACTAAATAAGGGACTAGAGAGAGCGGGGCTTTTGTTAGCGCGAACAATTGTAGTGACCATCTTGTGTTATCAGAAGAGAAGACTTGCACAATACTCATAATGCTTTGTGCCTTGTGGTGTTCGCATATGAGGTCTGAGATTTATCGCTGCTGTGGACAATATGATATTTTGATGGCCAAACTATTGATATAGATGTATTGCAATAAATTATGATACAAAAACAACTTTGAGACACTAGATCAGTTACAAAACATCAGGAGAATCCCACTGAAACAACCAGAAACAAAGAAATAGCCAAATTAGGTGATGCTTTGCCTCAAAATGTATCGTGTTGGAATGAAAATAGCAAAACAATTCACTATAGCAAAGGAAATGTACAGACTGTAAATATTGATCCCAAAAATATATTGTTCCATCTATTAATGATTGAACCATCAAATTGATAGAGTAATTATTGTGCCAGGCTCTCTCACAGGGGATCACAGAGGAAGTATGCAAATTATGAAATTAACCGGACTTGTCCAAGGCTGACAACTCGATTTTTAAAACTGTTTTTCAGACTGTCTAGACTTTTAAATGGGGTGCAAGGGTGCAAGTCCATAATTATTTACAGCACAGATAAATTGCTGCTCAATATGGAATTCAGTGGCAGTCAAAACAAATGTCCGTACATTATAATCATGTTAACAAGTGGATTCCAACGGTTCTGCGATTTACAACACAGTTTAAACATGACTATTTGGGTGCAGCTGAAGTTGGCTGGATGACACTGGGAAAGTCTCTCATGACTTTCCCAGTGTCATCGACAGATGACAGAAGGCCACATAATAAATCATAAAATGTCACAGAGGGCCGCATTTGGCCCACACATCCCTGATATAGAACAACATTAGGGCGACAGTAGCTCAGTTGGTAGAGCATTGGCCTTGGAGCCAGAAGGTTCTGGGTTCGAGCACGACTCAAGACTTTCAGCACCAACTGTCTGCTATCGTTGTGTCCTTGGCAAGACACATAACCTCTGGGAACACCTGATGCCACAGTGCGGCTGTAAAGTGCAGTCTTTGTGCCCTTAGGCAAGACACTTCACCCCCATTGCCTAGAACGAGTCTGGTGTGTGTGTGAATGGTTGGTGGTGGTCGGAGGGGCCGATGGCACATACTGGTTGCCTCGTTTCTGTCAGTGTGCCCCAAGGCAGCTGTGGCTACAGTGTGTGTGTGTGTGTGTGTTTATCACCACCGTGTATAGAGTGAATCACCTTTGAGTGTCCAATAAAGCGCTATAAAAAACTGATGCATTATTATTATTATTAACATGTCAGTCTTGTTTCTTTTGGGATAAACAACATTATTATCAGCATTATTTATGAAAAAAAAAAGTTATGCACCCGAGCTTTAAAAGTGAGTGATTTCTCCAGCAGCCTTCCCCATCACAACATGGGGCTGGACCACGGCGAAGCTCCCTCATGGCTCCCTCTAGTCCTGATGCTTCTGTCAGTCACTGCCCGAGCACCTGCTAGCGCTAATTAGCCACAGACAGAAACAAGCTAGCCCTGAGCTAACACCGCGGAACCCAGCCGTGTGCCCCATTCCCGCCTGTCCCCGTCCGTGCGTGTCCGTGTCCGTGTGCTCGGTGTGTGGCTGCGGCTGTACCCGGTCGCTGAGGTCGCTGTTCTCCGGGAGCGCTCCTCCGGCAGTTCGCTTCCGCAGCTCGGTCATGCCTCTGCTCAGTCCGTCACCGCATCAGACAGACGGGGCTGCAGAGGCTGGATGATGGGGTCGCGGGGGAACCAGCGCTGTGACGGTGCTTTTCCCCGCGATGCCAGAAGTCCCAGAGGCAGTGGTACCGAGTCCAGCTCCGTGTGACCGCTGCGTGCGTTTGTTTATCCGCAGTGTCCGCTTGTGTCGGCTCCGCCCCCTCCAGAGGAGCGTCATCGCGGATCAGCCTCATCCAACCGCGCCTCCTCTAACCCATGGATCTATAATAATAACTCCAAGCCCACCTCCTCCAACCGCGCCTCCTCTAACCCATGGATCTATAATAATAACTAACTCCAACCGCGCCTCCTCTAACCCATGGATCTATAACTCCAACCCCACCTCCTCCAACCGCGTCTCCTCCAACCACACCTCCTCTAACCCATGGATCTATAATAACTCCAACCGCGCCTCCTCCAACCCATGGATCTATAACTCCAACCCCACCTCTTTCAACCGCTTCTCCTCAAACCGCGTCTCCTCCAACCGCACCTCCTCCAACCGCACCTCCTCCAACCGCACCTTCTCCTCCAATCCCATCTCCTCCAACCGCACTTCCTCCAACCCCATCTCCTCCAACCGCACTTCCTCCAACCCCATCTCCTCCAACCGCGCCTCCTCCAACCCCATCTCCTCCAACCGCGCCTCCTCCAACCCCATCTCCTCCAACCACGCCTCCTCCAACCGCACTTCCTCCAACCCCATCTCCTCCAACCGCACTTCCTCCAACCCCATCTCCTCCAACCGCACTTCCTCCAACCCCATCTCCTCCAACCGCGCCTCCTCCAACCGCACCTCCTCCAACCGCGCCTCCTCCAACCGCACTTCCTCCAACCCCATCTCCTCCAACTGCGCCTCCTCCAACCGCACCTCCTCCAACCGCACCTCCTCCAACCGCAACTCCTCACGGGACTCTCCAACATCTCGGTATTTTGTCCCAATGCAAGAACCATTTATTATTTATTATTAGGTTACATCCTGTTTTTTACATTAAATGAAGCAAGAGAATACCATTGTCTTAATTGTTTTTTTATGAAATAATGTTTTACTTCTGAAATGTAAGCAGTTCTACCCAGTGACTGTGTTATACTTTAAACTCCCAGAGCCTGGATTTTAACTGCTCGGTGGTTCTGGTCCTGGACTGGTTTTGTGGTTGGTTTAGTCAGTGCTAGTTACCATAGCAACACACTATTTACAGTCAGCCGTTAGCATGTGTTCAGTTTTATGCACAAGTTAAAAAAACACACACATAATTTTGAATAAAACTGGGAGAATCTTTTTACTAACTACTGTATAAACAGAAAATGTAACTAGAAGTTCTGGTAGTTTCAGAATTCTGGAAGTTTTAGAGTAAATTTGTTCCAGCAGTTTTGTTGTATATTATTAAAAAATGAATAACAACATATAACCCTACCTCTGACCTCAACCCAAATCTTTTCGCAGCCCTGACCCTTATCCTGATAAATGTGACAAATTTAAAGTCACTCTACTACAACGTACAGTAAGTATTTTCAGTAGCTACGTTTCAGTTTATTTTACAACATTGTTTTCGAGCAAGAGATTTTTATTAATTACAGGTAATAACTTGCGTATCAATCTTCAGCCAGGTCCCTGTAGCATTGGCAAACAAAAAGTCAATGAAACTGCTTCCATTATTAAGCCATTTTATGTAATTATGGCAAATAGACCTTAAAAATTGCCCCTTAACGCATCCAATACACAGGTTTTTGTGTCGTAAACAGCTATTTATTGAAATGACCCTAAAATGAGCAGGTACAGATCTTATGCATCGTCAGGAGAGAGTGTGCATGTAGTGAACTCAACCAACACAAAACCGAATAATGCCGAGAACATATACAAAGCACTGACACAGAAAGTCAGCAGTGTTAAAAACATGCAACAAGTAAATCAACTTGCTGGAATTTCTCTATTAATGATAAAAAAAATCTCAAAACAATTGCATAAATATCACTGTACAGTCCGTTCGGTTTTGCGTTACGAGTGGAAATGGGTGGAGACACTTACATATTTACACTGTGCTATTGACAATGGGATAGAGAAGAGATAATTCATTTCTTGGCAAACTTGTGGCTTTTGAATGTGTAAAACTAGTCCAGGTGCTGCGTAATTAACCGATAAAATCAGAAAAATTAGCAAGGATAACGAGGCTATTGCTGTGAGCTTTTTTCTTAATGCTATTCTGGATATTTTGTCATCAAATTTGTGCGAACACTTAATTGTATTTACAGTATGTATCTGTCCCCTTGAAATTGTATAATGGCTTTATCAAGTTAGTCATTATTATCTTATCCTTTGCAGCTATTTAGAGAGTAGTCCAATTGAGTGTGTTAGCAAAGCACAAGAAAACTTCAAAAACCACTTTTGGATCGGTCTGAAGAGTTTGGGTTTTGTCCATGTGCACCCAACAAAGAAGCCGCTCAAAGCTCCAGACCCTTGGTACTCAAAATTAGTAAGTAAAGTGGCCCTCATACATATAAGTACATTCTCTGCCAATTTAACCACACAACATCATGACTACTTTGGGCATTTGATTTTCACACCTGCTCAGCTGCGTATTGGTCCTGAACAACACGAGTGAGTTGTCAATACCCGTCCAAATGCCTAGATTTCTAAGTCTGGCGTTTCCTTGTGCTCTTAAAGGCATCACTTCCTGTTGTCTCATCCCAATCAGATTGACGTATTAAGCGCGGACCATCACCTCAGAGCAGACTGGTTTTTTCACACCTTTTGAGGACCAAATTGAGGAGGATTTGATTTTCACTCGTGCGTTGTAACCTCTCAGACTCAAACTGGCCTCACTTCATCTGCGCAAAGGCTGCTGCACACGAAAGCGCTTGATAACAAAGTGACAATTCATTAAAATGTAAATCAAATCAAATGTAAAACAGGATATTTTAAGTTGAAGCCAATTCAATTCATTTCTGCCGTTTCCCCAGCCCAGAGAAATCCTTGAAAGACTGACAGCAATGCACTTTACTGACTGTTCAAACAAATCAATCAGTAATAATACTTTGCTAAAACAATAATTTCAATAGTGTTAATCTCCCACCTCTAAAAAAAAGGGTATGATAGAAAATTACAGAGAATTTTTAAATAATGCGTAAAGCAGGGTTAGGGTTTCAGCTTGATTTTACCGCTTAATAATCTACTTTATGAAACCTGCGGTGTCATAATACTGTGGTTTTAATTGACATCATAAAGTGTAGTACGTACGTCTCTATCTCTGATCAGAGCAAAAGTCGACATATTTGCTCTTGATTCAGGGAGTAAGATATTGCTTTGGAATCACTTCAAAAGTACATCTACATAGAAAGTACTCAGTTACTTCCCACCCCTGCATGTTTGGTGGACAGTCCTTTGCTGTTGGTTCCTCTTCCCGCTGTGACTGAATGTACAAAACAAAAGCTTGATCACAAGATTTGAATAGTCTTTTTTTACACACAGATATTTCCAATAATTCCTATTCATAATAATTCATGTTTTTCTTTCCAGTCAACACATAAATTAAAACATTACCTTAAAATTACAGTACTCAAGAGTGTTATACAAGTAATCCTTTACTCACTTCCATAGCGTTTTAACTGGAATATTAAAGCAGGGGTACTTGATTTGCAAATTGAAAGCAGGAAGTACATCTTGGTCAATCCAACTCATTTCTTTTACGATCACTTGATACATAATACTAAGCTGCGTACATTTTTACACATTTGCGCAGCTTTTCCAGACAGAAAAGTGTAGATTTCTTCAACAGCCAATCAGCTCTCAGCCTGAAGAATTCCATAGAGACTGGTACAAGTTTTCTGATTGGTCAGGATTCTGGATTTACAAAGACAATATTGTAGTATAAGCACCAGGATTGCTAAGAGCGCTAAACCGTGGATGTTTAAAGCCCAGTGTGAGACCAACAGTTACTCAGCTCCAGTTTTCCTTTTCAATGTAAGCCAATAGGAGCCAGAGTGAGCAAAACTTCGTCCATGAGCACTTCCCTCTTGGTTTTCTCTGAGCTAGCGGAATAGCTTAAAGTCTGAGACGGCAACTAATGGATTATTGAAAAAGTTGTCAACAAGTTTAATAATTGATTAATCTGTTTCTGAATGGACCAAAACAAGCAGAGACATAGTTATAATTTACTACAGAACACCACAGAACCGTGTTTTTAAAAGTATTTCTAATCAAACTAAAAATTAGGTCACATCTGGTCTCAATGAATATATTCTCCAGTGGCTTTTGGTCAAATGTCTAAATGTTTTCCCAATCTGATGAAGACATTGTGCAGTTATTCCAAGTTTAGTTTTAAAGTTCCATGCTTATAATAGCTTCTAGAGCAGGGGTGTCCAAACTTTTTAGTAAGAGGGCCACTTTAGTTCACCAGACTAGTCCAGGGGCCAACATCACGGACTGAAAAACTGGCATCGGGCTGTTCTGAGCTTTATGATAATCTATAACAGAGCTGAAGTTGGCTGAATGATACGTTTTTCTTACTCACCAGCTACATTCGCACGATGTAGCTGCGAACTACTTTGGGTTAACAAGGCAGAGGCAGAGGCCCACAGAAAATGACACTGAGGGCCGCCATTGGCCCCCGGGACTGAGTTTGGACATGCCTGTTCTAGAGGGGGAAAAAAAAATCCCTCATTTCAAGTACCCCAGCTTTAATTCCAAGTGATAGTACTCTTACTCGAGTACACATTTTGGCTGCTGTACCACAGTTGATCATAAATATTTAGTATTAAAAACGGCAGCATTATTCCAGCAAACATTGTTGACAGTTTGACCCATTGCAGACAAGAAAAAAAAAAAAGTTTAGAGCAATATTTGTGACTTGTTGTCCATCTGAAACATGAAATTGTGTGTTCTATGTGGGACATGATTAGTTTATATATTTAGTGGTAATCCTAGATCCTAGTGTTGTGGTTATTGGTTTGGTCGATGGCTAGAAAAAGCACTTGCACGTTACGGCACACACTATGTACACAACTTCGCAGACGCCAAACTCCGACTCTACAATCTTTACAAAGTCTCTTCTCTGCCACAAAAAAATCATGATCTTGAAGCCCGTAGACTTCGGGGCTTCAGGGTAAAGTATTTTGATCTCTGCGTACAAGCATAAAGTGGGCGGAAGGAGGTTTGTTGCATCAGATTTGGAATTTTAAAGAAGAAATACTATGGGTTTTTTATGTGTATTTTAAAACATGATCTTGAGAATAATTTGTCTTAGAAGAAATTTCCCGGATGAGCTGGGGTAAGTGTGTGTGGATAGGGAAGTCTGGGCGTTTCTGCTAAGACTACTGCCCCCGGCAATGGATGAAGCGGAAGAAAATGGATGGCTGGAGAGAAGTAGAAGTGGGAAGCTGCATTCAGGTATTTATAAATGAATATCTCATATCTCAGTTTTGAATTGAACGAACATATTTGAAGACGTTAAGAGCCATATTTTGCCAAGTGACATTTTTAGAATTTGAACACAAAAGCATTGGCCATAAATTAGTCTTGAAAATGTTGTAACATCTCTACATTGTGAGATAAATAAAGTTTTATCTTAACTATTTCCCACTAAGACCTACAGATGCCCATAGGCGTTCAACATTATTTTAAATATTTTCTACTTTCAAGATAATGTTCAAATAATGCTTAATATTTATCATTTTAAAATTCCGAATCCGACAGAATCCGCTAATCTTCCAAAAAAGTGTGGAGTGCAAATATGTGAAATAATGCCACTAAAGTTCCAGCGGTGATACGTCCCTTTTGTGCGAGCGGTGGAGGGGAAGACGGCGGTGGGTCCATAACACCTCGATAATATTAGATCATAAATTCAAGAATGTGAACAAAATGATTCAATATACTTCACTCCAAGAGACCAGCTTTGTCGCCACTATGAATCTTTCACAAAAATGGCACCTTTACCTTTTTTTTTTACTTGTTCAGAGGGGAAGGACAGTCGTAAACAATAGACCAGAGCAGCTGTAGCTCGGCTTCATATCAGTAAAACTATATACTGTTTTTACAACAGACAAGGCTATATCTTCTCTCAAAGTAATGGCACAAAGTGGGAAAAGTACATGGAGCTCCCAATATATACGCATAGAATAATGACATCCAATATATGTGATAGCAGCGTGCGCCATTCGCTTAAACATGTCAAAACGTGTGTGAGAAACATGAGTGGCGACAAATGCTTCTGATTTGGCTAAAACGTCTGCAGAAAAAGTGAAAATCCTCTGGACCCACCGCCGGAAAGATATGTTTGACCGAAATGGATAAACAATGTGCAAAAATCACATAACGGGAATTCATACAAAACAAAATATAAAAACATAACTTGAAGGATTCAAAAAAGGCAACGAAAAAGTGGCGGAAGTTTGTGGTAAACAATGACAATGTCCGCCATCTCTCCTTTGAACTGACAGCTCTCCTCAAAAGTGAAACTATGTACAATATGGACAAGTCTGTGGTCAGTTGCGTCCGTCCTCGGCGCCGCGCTCGTGCTGCAGGTTGTAGAAACAGTTCTGGCACACGCGCACCGGAGACGAGATCTTTAGGCGCTTGATCTCCGACTGGAAGCGGCTGCATCTGAGGACGAACAGGGCAAATGAGGTTAGAACTGCAGTGGGCTCCCTCTCAATGGTCTTAAAGGGACAGTATGCATTATCTAAGGGAAATAATTTTGTTTTTAAAGGCAAAAAAACTGCTCTGAGCGTGATGTCATAGTGATACAATGACATCATACTGTTGTAATACTGAGACAGGATTACACTATTGGCATCTTATATTGGTTTTTGGGAGATTATAGAATCAAAGTAATGTTTCCTTCCTATTTTTATCTTTTCATATATTAGGATTTTTATAAGAGCCTTTTTTGCATCGACAAAAGCTAAAGAAGGCAAAGTGGACATATGTTGTTGAATTATTAGGAGGTATAACATGTTAGCGTAGCACTCATGAAGTTAGCAAACCATTGGCTAGTAATTCCCATTCATTTATAAAGAGGGCAGACAGTATGTGCATCAGAAAAGGTCCGATGGCCACGAAAGAAAGTACTTTGCCCAGGTCTGAGCTACATCTTTAAGAGCTACAACAATGACATAGAGGAAAAAAAAACAGATTTTAAAGATGACTGCAGAGTGGACTTACTTCTGGCAGAAGAGCTGTCCGCAGTTTCGGCAGTGGTGGCGTCGCTCGGTCAGGGAGAAGCGCACGGTGCAGCCGGAGCAGCTGTCCACGCCCTCGTCCTTCACCCAGTGATCTGCAGCCGAGCGCCCGGGCTGCTCACTCACCGACCAGCTGAAGACCCGCCCACGGCCGTCTCCCACCAGCACCTTACTGTGGTCTCTGCAGACACACGCACAGGGAGGTCAATGCAATTCAATCCACTTCCATTTACTTTTCTATAGCACTAAATCACAACAGCAGTCGTAGCAGATTCGCCAACAGCAGACGAGAGAATCAAACAGAACACAGGAAAGGCTCATAACAAATACATAGGAGTCCTCGGTCCATAGAGAGCTGGGTGACCAATGTCCATAAATGTTAATACATGTCTGATTGTATGGGTTATCTTTAAAATGAATGAATATAATCAGTCTAGACAACTTTGGGTTTGACCTACATTGGAGTGTGGAAATCTACCATTGAGGTGTTGAAACCAAGCTCATAATAATCCACATTTTCCGCAATTGGGGTGTTTTGTGAAACTATGTTGCAAGACGATGTCCAACAAGTGGTTAATGTTTTACTTGTGGGGCTGTTCTGTGTGGGTCGGGGGTGTTTGTATCTTTCAATAAAGCTCACATCGTGGGAGCAGTGAGTTCAGAAGTGACTGGGGGAGAACGATGTAAGCAGCATATCGTTCTGCCCTCCTTCGATCCCAGTCGTTCCTCACCACTGTAAGTATAAACTGATCCCTTGTCTGTTGTGTGCTTCTGTCCAGATAACTGTGGTAGAACCCCTTTTTAACAATGTCCGAAAATGTCCATAAATGTCCCAGATCATCACTGCTCTTAGACCCTCCTTCATCTGCAAGAAACAACGCAAAAACCCAGTGGGGAAAACAGTGAGAAACCTCGGGGAGACCCACATTGAGACAGGCAGACAGGCTAGGGTCACCACCACAGTCTGAACCGATGCTCTGATAGGTGTAGTGTGGGAAGACACAGGGGCATGAACATCATTTCAGTTCAAAGATGACAGCAGTGGAACATAGGGCTGTGCAATAAATCAATACAAATGTTAGGGCAATAATGGCATTTACAATATAACACAAACATGTTTTTCATGTATACACTTTGTCCTTTTCTGCTTGAGCAACAGAAGCGACATGAAATTCAAATTATGCTCCAGTTTATCCAATGAGGACAGAATGCAGAGACAAATGCCGGGACAGTTCCAAGTTTTGTGACCAGCGCTGGGGTCACTGTGTGTGTCCTGGTACTTCAATTCTCGCTCTTTGATTAAGGCCCGTGTGAATTTTCTCATTTAATTATCTTTAGTAACTTTTATTCATGTAAAGCGGCTTAGTGTCCAGAAAAGCGCAAAAAAACCAAAGCATTATTATTATCATTATCATCATGACATTGGGGGTTTGGTGGCAGCCTTGAAACAGTGGGACCTGCTCTGTGCTTACTTGGAGATGGCGAGCGCGGTGATCTCTGCCGGGTGGCCGTTGTCCTTGCGGTCGAATGCCGTGTGCATGGTGAGTTTGCTTCTGAACACCAGCTGCCGCTCCCATCGGTAACCTGCCAACCCAACACAGGCCACTGCTCAATGAATGCATTCAAGGCCAGCTCCAAAGGTCATGGTTTGTATTGCATTCATATTCAGAACTGGTAGATTTAGGAATCATACACCCAAATAACATTACTTAGAATTACAACAACTTGGAAAAGGAGAAGTTGACTTGCAGAGAGGGCAGTGATAACTACAAATACTACAATACTAGGTTTGTAGTAAGAAAATGAATGAGCTGAAAGAACCAGCTCATTCGTCTTCTTCAGACTTTAACTGTGATTCAGCTTCAGGCTTTGGGGGTCCTTGACTTTCAACACCTCAGACTGGGACATAATAATGTCATAATACTAAAATTCATTAAAACTTGATTCCGATACTAGAAAAATACTTGATGCCATGGCAACCAACTATAAATGCTCAATTTGGACATTATGTTTAACTCAAGATTTACTGTTTTATACCATTTCTTCCGTTGTAGTTTAAACTTAATCACTGTACATGAAATACTTTTTGTATCAATACTTATTCGATACTAACTTTACTACTCTGTATGTTTGACAGTTGAATGATTGTCAAACTTTCCAGAATATCCATTTAAATAGTTCCTTGCACAAATAATTCTATCATTAGTTCTCACATGCATAAATTATTTGGTCACATTTTTACATCAGCTTTTCAAGACAGAAAAGTGAAAAAGGGAGGACCACCAACTCTTTCGGACAATCAGCTCTCTGCCCAAAGTGTCAAATAGAGAGCCACTGGGAAAGTATATGTATAAGATCAAATGTTTTCTAAAAAGATGAAGACGGCATGTTGGGGTCTGATTTCACAAATGTTACTTTTAACAGGGACAAACAAAATGTATTAATAATGAAACTAAACAGTGATACCCCCAAAACACGCACCTGCACGCAGATGGTTGTAAGCTCGGGCGTCCACTGCTGCCCCTGGGCCCTGGCCGGCCTGGGTCCCGGGGCAGTGGAGGCCTTTGATCTGGTTCTCGGAGTAGTTCACAAACACAAATCCATCCTTCTCATCAATACTGAGCGTGTCGGACCAGCGGTGAGAGTCGTCTGAGCCGCTGTCCATGGACCAGGAGGCTCCGGTCCTTCCAGAGGGTCCTGCACACACATCGTCCACACATATTTAAAACAAACCAGGAAATGCACAAAGTTTTTATTGTTTATGCGTAAACCCCAGCAGGTGGTCTCCATCTGTAATCAGTGCTTAGGAGCTACATGTGTCACAGGCAGAAGATTCTAAGTGTGCCTGCTGTCTGCTTTCTTCACCTGTATTAAAAATATATATATTATTATTATGTTCATATTTTTATGGACTGTTTTTGATTGCTTTGTGTCGACTGTGCAGCACTTTGTAAACACTGTTTTTGAAAAGTTCTATACAAATAAATATTCATCATCATTATCATTATATACTCTTATATATATGTGCGTAAAATATGATGTGTTGTTTTTAGCCATTAAAAATTATAAATGAGACTATTTAATGCAATTTCACATTTCACCATCTTTTTTCTACTCAAGATATTACTTCACATTCTTAAACAAGTATGGGGGGTTTTAAGTCTCTGGTCTCTTGCAGTCTGAGGTCAGTCTGTTTGGCTGTGCTGCTGGGGCCCTCACCTCGGGGCCGGTGCACGGTGCTTCCCGGCTGGCTGCCTCCTCCAGTCGACGGGTTCCGCGGAGGTTTGGCCTCTGCCTCTTCTCCCTCAGACTCACTGCTGTCCTCTTCACCATTATGGCTCTCGCTGCCCTCTGTTTTGCACACACAACACACCAGGGTAGTACCAGCTCATGTAGCATTAAGACCTTATTAATGCTTTCAAGGAACAAATATTATGCATTCTTTTTTCTATAAAATGTGGTCTTTATGGCTGACATAAATTCAATATGGGTTGTGTTTGGACAACTGTGGGTGTTTAGTTTTACCACATACCAGATTAAGGTACAGTAATTAAAGTGTTGTTGTTTAATCCACATCCCAGTCTTCATAACTCATAATATCTGCTTCACTGCCTCACATGGTGGTGCAGTGGAATTACAGCCCTCAATGCAAACCATTTAAAACATGTTCGAACACATTGCTGTAGCATATAGTTGTAATGAATGTGATTTGATGCTGAAATTATCAGAACTAAACAATTGCTTAAAACGGCAGAGTGTGGAACAGTAAACTCTCACCCATCTTCTCCTCGCTGATGCAGTCTAGGACATCGGGCTCGTTCTGCTCTGGGGCGGGGGTCTCTGGGACCTGCAGGAACTCCATCCTCCAGAACTACAGAGCACAGGAGACTATTGTGTGAAACAGTCTCCATGTTTGAACCACAATAGAAAGCATTGTTTGACTAATATAATCAAAGTGGCCGCCCTCGTGATGCCTTTCTCACACTGTTACAGACAGTATGAACAGGTTGTATAATTTGATATAGTATACAGTGGTTGTGTTTACCGTGTGGGTTACGTTTGAAATATACATCTGCAAAGTAGCCGCTCTATGTTTTAGGGACAAACACACACTTTATGCACTTTTTTAACCACCTGAACTCACAATTGCAGAGATATCAAACAAGTTGTAGGTGTGAGCGCTGCTTCAGCTGTCAAAAGTCGTACAAACACAGTAAAATATAGCTTTAGATGACACCCCTCTGAGGGGCAGGAGCAGAACATACGGGACGACCGCAGTAGTATTTCGACTTTAAATAAAGGTGACGTGTTATACTCGTCGTGGTTATAGGATGTTGTACATGATGTGGGAGGATACGCTCCCAACATCATGTAAAACAAAACAGCGAGGCCATGAAAAGAGAACTGAGTTATAGCGAGGGCCCACAATAATAACTAAGATGTGAGAGTTGGTCTTACCCTGACGACTCCGTCCGAGTGGCCGGTGAGGATGACGTTCTGCGTGTCCCACTCGTACATCTCAGAGACGCAGCAGCACAGGATCTGCTGACTGCGGCCTGTGAAGGTGTTGGCGCTGGCGATGGGGCTGCCGTTAATGCTCCACATGTGGATGTATGTGCCCGCACACGACACAATATCCCCCTGTGCACAGAGTAGTGTGAGTAAAGAGCCCTTGGAACAACACAACATTAAACATCAAGCAGGTATTATATCTATAACTCAAACATTACAGGCTCCAGGTTTCATGCAAATTTAAATGTTTTAAGGCCTTCAATGATTTAAAGGCTGTGGAGCTATCCTGAAAGACGTAGAGAATGTAGAATTCTTCTAAAGACTTAAATATGGCTCTAGGTGTTCTATGTGCAGTACACAGGTGTGAGTGAGCACCGTGAGCTCGTTGATGCACAGAGCAGAGATGGGAGCGCGGTGTCCTCTGAGCTGAGTGATGAACGACAGCTTGTTCAGGTCCCAGATGATGCAGGTTCGATCCCGAGAGCCGCTGACCACGATGTGATAGGACGAAGAGGCGGTCAGGCAGGTGACTGCGTCTGTGTGTCCCAGCAAAGCCTGTCACAAGATTTGATCCAAAGGTATTCATCAAATAAAATCAGACTAATCAAAAATCAAAATCTTGCTGTGAAGTGCGTGTCTACAGCAACAAGTGCCTAGAAACATGTTTGATGCCTCACCTGCTTGAGGCTCAGGGACTTGGCGCGGTCCTTGGCGGTGCCCAGCTCCCACACACAGATGGCCGTGCTGGTGCCTCCAGTCAACACCAGCTTAGGGTTGGGGCAGATGGCACACAGGACCTGCCCCCACTCAGACAGGCTCTCGTACACCACCAACGCCTGCAGAAAACCAGAAAAACAACTCAGAAAATGAAAAAGTCCTTTGCCAAATTTGTCAGATTGAACACACAGCCTTCTGTGAATTTGTGCAAAGAACTGACACATTGTTTTACCCAAAAAAAAATTCATGCAACAAACTGAACCTATAGGAAATGGGATAAAATCATTGTCCAGACTGACTGTCCCTTTTCGATTCATGGAAAGTAAGTGAAGAGCCAGTCTAACCTTATCAGATTCATAGTTGGTGAGGCGGCAGCTCAGGTCGGCGTAGCCCCAGGCGTATGTCCTGCTCCAGGACGGAGGGACCAGAGCTTTGTTTTGTTCCACAGCCAAGATGCCTTTGTCAGTGCACACGATCTGCCCCACCGGCTCCTTCAGCTCTGCACACAGACTCAGAGTTCAGGGAAAAGTTCAGGAAGCCAGTCTGAGGGGGAAAGTACCTTTGACAGGAGCCAGAGAAGGTCTGAGGTTGTCGAGGTGATGGAAGAAGATCTTGTCACTGTTGGAGCTCGGCGGTACGCTGGCCACCTCTCCATTGGCTTTACTGCGAACGCGCTTTGGAGGGTGAGGCTTTTTGAAAAGCTGAAACATCAACACAATTCTATTCAATACTGTTCATCTCATAAACTACAGCAGATGTTCTCAGCTGTTCTGACCTGTTTGGGGATCTGTCCAAAGTTGTTGATGAAGCCGATGGTGGCGGTCTCTTTGAGCGGGTCGTTGATGTTGTAGATGTCCACCTGGCCCTCGTAGAAGAGGTGGTGGAAGACATTCACCGCCTCCACAGCCGGAGGGCCCTGCTGTTTGTATCCAAAGATCAGGTCGATCCACTCATGAAGGTGACTGGACACATAGTCACACTCCAGCGCCTGAAGACACAGACAGATCCAGTCAGGATTTAGAAGAGGCACATTGTGCTGTTAAATAAACTCAGATGATGACTGCTAGCATGAGCAAGTACAACATACAAGACAAGTCTGGCATGAGAAATCGCCTGTACTGGCTGCCTAGCTAAAGTGGGTAAAGTGGTTGCAGTGTGCGACTGCGAACCCACCTCTCTGTGCATGCGGATGAACTCCCGAGGGTCCCCCTTGGCCCAGGGGGGGAGCAGCACGTCCCCCAGTTTTGTGCCGTTCTGCTTGTTCCCTGTGAACACAGGGCACAGAGCACAGGTGAGTGCTGCTGGAGACTAAAGCTCATAGAAGCACAGAGCTACTGACCCAGGTCAAAGTTGTTCGAGTTGAGCAGGAATTCTGGCAGATAGAAAAACTCAGGGATGAGCTCTTTGACGTCAGCCATGTTGTGCTTTGAGGCCGATGTCCAGGCTTCACGGATGCTGTGGAACATCCTGTCGGCCAGGTCAAAATGTCCACCCTATGATGGAGCAAGAACAGAGGGTGAAGGAGCTGTAGAAGGGGCTGAAGCTGAGAGGTGTGAGAGCACAGACCTGCAGCCGGAGGAAGATCTGTGTGAAGGGCTCCATGCGCACCAGGTACGAGGCCACGATCATGGCGGAGGAGTAGTGAGTGCCGTAGTGGTACGCCGGGGTCTCTCCTGCAGAACACCACACGTTAAAGAAGAGTCTTTTTAGAATAATTAATCTTTTAAACATGATCCGATTCAGTCATATGCCAACGGTGAGCGCTTGTGTGACTTTCTGAGTATATATCTATTTCTTACCGTTGGGGTCCTCCCAGTCCTTGTACCTCTTCTTGTACTGCGTGAGACGATCGTCGGTCTGAGCGCCCATGGGTTTGGACAGGTTTCGGAATGTCTTGGGATTGTTCAGGTCCAGTTCCTGCAAAACAAGTGAGCACCATGATTAATCCTCATGATGCAGGGGCTTAATAGAAGAGACAAAGAATCCACAGAGGATTAGCCTGACGGGTTTAGGGATGGGACGGTAAATGACTCTAAGGCAGCCATTCCCAAACTCAGTAACACCGAGGCCCCCTTAAAAATCTGACGGGTCTGCGCGGCCCCCCAAAATAATAACCAAGAAGACAACATTAAGAATAGGCTCTTCTGGTTATTTTATTTTGGGGAAATAGCCTCTGCTACAAACATTGTAATACAAAAATGATTACAGTGGATTATTCAAGTCAAATAATGAACACAAATATTTTAATATTACAAACAAAACATTATAAATTTAACATTAAATATATATATATATTTTTTTATGACCTCCCGCGGCCCCCCTGCAGTACCCTCGCGGCCCACCAGGGGGCCGCGGACCCCACTTTGGGAGACACTGCTCTAAGGGATTTACAGGTTCTGATATGTAAAAAATCCTCAATATCAAAACAGTCAAGATTGTTGATAGAGCTCCTTTAATTCACTATTTGTGGAAAGAAAAGCAGGAAACATTTTTTGTTAAATTATGAGAAAGATTTTTTATTTCTTTTTTGGATTTGATTTTTTAACAATCTTTAATAAATGGGAGATAACCAAACATCTATATTTTCTACTGAACCGTATCGAATTGAAAGTCCCCTACGCATGTCGAGCCCGATACGAGTCTGTATGTGTGTCTGTCTCGATGTACACACACAGACACAGACGCACAGACACAGACGCATAGACGCGCACACACACACAGACACAGACACACAGACACACAGACGCATAGACGCACACACACACAGACACACAGACACAGACACACAGACACAGACGCACAGACACAGACGCACACACACAGACACACACACAGACACAGACACACAGACACAGACGCACAGACAGATACAGTGTGACAGAGGCCTGACCTGAGCGTCGTAGTCGGCCAGGATCCAGGGGAACACAGGGTACTGCATCAGGTCATTGTAGGAGCGCCCGGCGAGTGTGTTCAGGTGCATCAGGTACTGGAAGTTACTGATTTCTCCACGCTGGAAAAAACAATCACAATATTCAAACTTCATGCACTTATCTTCTGCATGAATATTACCATGTAGTTGTGTTTAAAATGACTTGAGGTCTAATATTTTTCACAGGACATTTCTGACTATTTATGAGACACTTGAAACAATACATTCCCATGTTTTATCTAAAAAATAGGGTTATTCTAAACAAAATATTTCGTAGTGTGTACACATACAGGAATTCTTTACACATTATTGGATTGAAAAATATGAGATTAGTTTTGCTCATTGAGCTCGGGGGTTAGCGTTGTCCATTAAGTCTATGATCCTACCTCCCATCTCTGAGTCACGGACTTCTCTCCCACCAGAGTGCTGAGCAGCCCAGACCTGAGGATCAAAGACATGGATTTAAAGACAGTTTCATGGTTCTTTCTGAGGCTCCCGAGAGACTTGAGGAATATTTGACACTTTCAATTTGGTATTTTGTAGAGACACAGAGAACAGGCATTCAGGTTTGTGTTGCTTTGCTTTATGTCGTAAGCACAAGGCCTGGAATCAAATGTGGTAGAAGGCAAGTGTGATATTTTGTTTTTGAAGTCCTCTCTGGCTGCAGACTTACCCCTGCTCCACGCTGGTGTTTGGCCTCTGGCCAGACACAGACTCTGAGCTGTCAGCGAGGGAAGGCACCACCGCCAAAAACCTACAACAGAACGAACAGTCAGACGCTTTTTAATGCCTCGTATGATTTATATCTTGTTTCGTTAAGCAGTTGCTCTGTGTATCAACTGTGCAATAGAAAGAAACCTGCCTTGGTCCTGTTTGTGTATGAAATAAAAAACCTCCATGCATTGAAGCAGAATTGAAAGCATGGATCTGTTGAAGATACAGTAATTCCCAACTTCTGATCATGCTCTAGTTTACATCCCTATGCATCTAATGGCCTTTGCCACAGATCTTCTGGTACTGTATGTGTGTGGGATTATGAGTTTGTGTTAATTCTTACCTCTGATAAACTTTATTGCGCACTCCTTTCTGGAAGGCCAGTAGATAGTTCCTGCCGTCCGCTGAGAAGACCTCCACCGCCATTGGCTGGAAGCACAGGGCAAAGAGTTTAGACACAGCTCCACAGGGACAAATGACTTCAAATCATTGTAAGGACTTTCCCGGGCAATACTTATACATGTATTGTCTAAGCACGACATCCGAACAGTGACACATGCAAATGGCTTACAAAGTATTGTACCAGGATTTTGTTGTGTGTGGAACCCACCTGCAGCAGATAGCGTCTCTTGTGCACCTCTTTGATGTCCTCGTAGGCGAAGATGCTGCAGGTTCTCTTCAGCTGGCTCTGGCCCTGTCTGGCTCCCCGCGGGATGATGGGCTCGTGCAGACTGTCCACAAACACACTGTTGTTAGCACTACTGTTTACTAGTGGTGGGACTACAGCTGCTGTAACATGACAATACAAAAACATGACGCAAACTTCTAATATCTATTCTAAGTCTGACTATTTGATAATGGAATTGTATAGGTTGAAATTTAATTGAATGCGAGTTGGGTTTGGGTTGACCTACATTGGAGTTTGGAAATCTACAACTGAAGTGATGAAACCAAGCTAATAATTATCCACATTGTTCCCAGTTGGGGTGTTTTGTGAAAACTATGTTGCAAGACGATGTCCAACAAGTGGTTACTGTTTTTATCTTGTGGGGCCATTCTGTTGTGAGGGTGTGGGTCATCTGTTCTGAAATAAAAGAGCTGCCTGCAGAGTATAGGCAGGACTTGGTTTTTGGCATGTGTAGGACGCTACAGGCCTCCTGAGCAGCTGAAAGCCTCCTCGTTACATGCAAGTATAAATTAAGAACTTGTCTGTTGTGTGCTTCTGTCCAGATAACTGTAGTAGAACGTCTCTGTAGCCCCCCCCAAGTTGTGGAACAGTCTGCTCCTGTTTATAAGGAGTGCACCGTCTCCAAACACTTGTGGACTGGTCTCCCCCGCCCCAGACACGTGGATTGTACCCCCCCTTTAAATATATGTATCCTCTCCGACAGAAGTGCGAGCAGAAGAGGTGCGTACTTGGAGGACAGCGTGTCGATGTCGCGGATCTCCCTGGACACGGTCATGGTGTAGCCGTCGATCACGTAGAAGTGCTCCTTCCCAAAGAGAAGCAGTCCCTCGCTGGTGTCCAGGCCCTGTACGCGCGCACAGCGGTACATGTGCTGGATCTAAAACACATGAGACTCATTTTTATTCCAAACAACTACCAGATAAACTTAAAGAGATATATTGTGATGATCAGTAATAATGAATCTTGGATGCCAAATGATTCTGGGCCACATAGAATCATGCACAATAAGATTCTACAGGAATGAAGGTTTGGATGTCATAATAATGATAAGCACTTTTCAAAATCAATATTTACAAAGCGCTGCACAGAGAGCATAATAAACAGTAAAAAACAGTCATGAGACTACATAGCCCCTGATTGACCAGGAGTGACATTCAATATTACTACATGTGCTACTACAAGTGCTACTACAAGTGAATTCATGTGAAACAGAAACCCACTAAAGCAGGGAAATCTAAGTATGTACATGCTTTTTGAATGCACAACATTCAACAGAAGACATTGCAGGCAATAAATGGATCACTAAGTGTTCATAGAAGTCCCTATTTTAACTCTCTACAGCTTCAAATTCTCTCTACTATTGAAGAGAAACAATGCAAAAGACAATATTGATCCCAAAATATATTGTTCCAGCTATAATTCATTGAACAATAAATACAGTTATATCTCTACCTTCTCGCCCTCCTCCAGTAGCCGCAGAAGGGCAGTGTTGTCAGGTCTCTGTTCGTCCTCCAGACCTCCGGACTCCAGCAGCAGGTCCTGGCTTTGCTCCAGACTGTCCTCATCGGCTCCGTCTGCAGTGGACCGGGAGCGCTTCAGGGGCGCCTTGACCAAACCTGCCCCAGCAAAGACCAGCGTCACACACACACGACACGCACTATACTAGAGATCCAATGTCTGAGGCCAAGAAAATTATTTTCTATGTTGTATATAAAATAATTGATAGACATATAATTGCACTGATGATAAACTTTCAATTCAGTCAATTCCATTTTGATATACAGCAGCTGAGATATTGCCCCTATCCAACCAGATGATGAATGTGGTACATGTAATTAAAGCAGGAAGGACTGGACAAAAATACTTGTGGGATTGTGAAAAAGCAAATATCTTGATTGAAGAAGAAGTTAGGCTCTCGGCTTTTTAAAGCTGATTAATGACAGCAGAGAAGGTGTTGAGGTTCTGACCATTTTTCCAATCACAATCATGGTGCAAACATAAATTAATATATATAACAACATGAATTAACAAGTGCCACACTTAAAAGAGTCTTAAGACCAAAACAACCATGGAAAAGAAAAACTAAAAAGGATTCTTTTGAAAACACCTTTGACGCGAGCGATGGTGTCCTCTCCTTGCTCTGGCTCCTGCTGGCTGGTCTCTCTCTCTGCACTGGGCTCCACAGAGTGCTGGTACATCCCTGGGGTTCCACTCAGCACACGCATGTAGTACTCCTTACTGTCATAGCTGATGGCACGTCTGTACCGCTGTGGCTTCTAGAACATTAGAACACGTGTGTGAAAGTATAGTAAAGATATAGAGAAAGATAATTTTGTTTGTTTTCCGTCTACTTCCTGATAAACGTCATGAACGGCGGTCACATGTACCTGGGTGCTGCTCTCGCTCACGTAGGGGTAGTGGATGTAGAACATGTCGTTGCGCACCATCTTCTTCCTCATGCGGCAGGGGCCCTCCGTCATCTCCAGCACAAACTTGTCGAGCTGAGAGCCAATAGGGGGCCCCCAGAGACCCCTCTCCCGCAGAAGCTCGTACTCCTTAGAGGCCCAGTCCTCAGTCACATACTTCAGAGTATTCTGCTGCCGCTGGAAAGATCACATCACAAACATGACCACAACTGTTTAAGCTCTTCCTTATTAAAGTCACAGAACAGAGTGTTACCTCAGTGTGCTCTTTGTACTGCATGGCCACCAGGTCCTTCACCACAGCGATGTGTGTGAACATCCACTGAAACGTCTCCTGACACACACACAAACAAGTCAGAGGAACTCCTGCTCACAACAACTGAAGAGGGCGCGGAGGTCTATGCATTATTGACGTCTATTAAAATGATAATGAACGTTTTTCTTTGTCATTTCATGTTTTAGAATGTAGTAGAAAATACATAGCAGCCTGCCATATCCCTATCCTACCACCAGAGGGAGGGGAAGAACTTTGATGCAGCTGCTATAAAAACCTCAAGTTTTGAAGAACTACAAAAAGAAGTGGCTTTTAGTCCGTCAATTACGGTAGCCAAGACTGTTCTCTTGTCTGCAGCAGAGATCTATGGGATATTGGGTCTTGGGTTGCTCAAGTGTGACTATGACCCCGTTTCATAAGAGCAGTGAGGAGAGAGCTGGTTGTGCTGGTTACCTGTGCAGACATGCTGTTCTTGTTGAGACTGTTGTCCTTCCTGTTGCGGCGGACTCCAGTCAGTTTGGAGAGACCGAAGCCGCTGCTGACCCGCGACAGCTTGGACTGTGTCACTGGCACCACCACCTCCCCCCGGCTGATGCACTTCTTCTCATGGGCTACGGTGACAAATGAAGCAGTCACTCATTGTGGTTGTATCAGTTGAATAGTTAACAATTGCATATGTTTTTATTGATTAGTAAGAAGACCAGTCATATTGTTTATATCAATACATAGATAGACAGCTCTTGTTACATATGGAAGGGCAGGGTTAGTGAAACTTATCCATTGACAAGATTTGGGAGTCAAAATTATCACTATCATAGAAATATAGCAAGAGCCGATCAGAAGATTCAGCTATCCACTAGACTCCTGATCGTTTGGCCTGATGTGGCCCCGGATCCAAGTGGAAGAGGTCTGTCGTATACAGAGGAAATACAGAGTGTGAGATTTAAAAGTCACAGGTGGTTTGCGTGGGTACCAAGGTGGTTCTGCCAGCTCTTGAGTGCAGGCTCCTCCAGCGCTGGCCGGGCAGTGATGATGTCCACGTGGCCGCGGTCGTTGCAAGGCAGCGAGACTTTGAAGATGTCCTCAAGCATCTGCCTCTTACTGTGCATGAGCTCTGTCCACACACGGTTCACTGCCTTCAGGAGCAGCTGTCGGCCTGTGGGGAGAGCACACGGGGAGTAGATAGAAAGGGGAAAGTCATGAAAGAAAAATTAATCTCAGCAAACACGTAATTTTTACAACACTAGCCTCAAGCAATGAACCCTTCTCTGCTCGCTGCTCGCATTGGCAATTCTAAAGAAAATAATATGTGTAGTCTGTTGGCAATATAAAACAAAGGAAGGTTGCTCAAGGTTGCAGATGAGCTTTGAATAATCCCCGTACGACTGAGAGCTTACACCAGGCATGTCCAAACTCAGGCCTGGGGACCAATTGCAGCCCTCAGTGTAATTTTATATGGCCCACTGCCTTGGTAACCCAAAGTAGCCATTTAAGATTATAAACACAAGTTCTCCGTGTCATCCATTCAACTTCAACTCAGCCAATATAGACCTCGTTCTAAAGCCCAGTATGTCTGGAATTCAGTTGTTGATTTCATTTGTACATACTGAACCGACGTGGTTATTGATTGTGTCACAAACTTTCGTTAATGGTCCTACTGTAGCTGGTGAGATGGTAAACATTTGTCATTCAGCCAACTTCAGCTCTGTTATAGATCCTTTTAAAGCTCAGAACAGCTCGATGCCAGTCAGGACAGTTATTTTAGTCCATGATGTCGGCCCCTGGACAAGTCTGTTGAACTAATGTGGCCCTTTCACAATGTTTGGACACCCCTGGTTCACACAAACTGGTTGCTAATATACTGATTATCAATGACACCAAAACGTGTCTCTTTAAAATGATTTATCAAATGCCATGGTAGTTGAACGACTGCGCATGCCAAATTTGTAGCTATTTCCAAGACTTAACAACTCTGACAGAATAGTGACCTAATTCCAGCTATTATCTAGTAATTTAGTAGTAGTAATCTTTATTTATATACCGCCTTTTCACTGCAGATCTGAGTCTCAAAGCGGTTTACAATTGTTAATTTTGGGCATTTGTCTCTCACTCCACACAGAGATGGGAGCGGGGTCGCCAGTACAGGAAGCGCATGCCAGAACTATTGGACATATTTTTTGTGGTAGGGGAAACCGGAGTACCCGGAGGAAACCTACGCAGACACGGGGAGAACATGCAAACTCCACTCAGAAAGGCCATGGTCCGACCGGGATTCGAACCCATGACCTTCTTGCTGAGAGGCGAGAGTGCTATCCACTCAGCCACCGTGCCGCCCATTATCTATGGAACGATAAGGGGATAAGTGGCCGTGGTTGTCAGACTGACCCTCGCTGACGTCCTGACTGGGAGAGCTGTCCCCTTCGCTCTCGGCCGACATGTTGACGTGCCAGGTGGTCATCCGCGCCTCTGCCTCCAGCCCGAAGCCCTCCACACCGCTGCAACACAAGCACGAGGGTCACACACACAGAACAGTGCCACAAAAGCAAAATGATGGGAGATGGATGGAACAGCTGAAAACGTGGTAATTGAACTCCATATATCTCCCCATTATCAATCACCCAACTCCATATATCTCCCCATTATCAATCACCCAACTCCATATATCCCCCATTATCAACCACCCAAGGGAATTGGGGAATTTTCCAAAATGCCCTTGTCTTGAAGAATTCTTGTCATCTTAAAGGCACACCGTGTAACTCTTGGCCACTAGGGGCGCTAGACCTGCAACTTTCACGTTTAGCGCCCCTAGTGGCCACAAGCAACTCAGCACTGTCGCAAAAGTCAACAAACAGTCAGCCGGTGTCTTTTGAGTGTGTATTCAGACAGCATGCACTGGTGTGTGTGTTCAAACTGTAGAGACATGCCTACAGATATTGAGAGACTCTGCTGTGGTCAGCCTCCAGACCGCTGCATTAGTAATCTACCACACATGGACTTCTATATCCTGGATGAGGGAGTTCTGCGTCTAGCTCGTGCTGCGTGGAATGACATCTTTGCAGTCGATGACATCCAGGAACCAGGTGAAGAGCAGCGCTCATACAGACATGCAGCTTACAGCACGATCCCTTTCGCGTTTCCTCTTTTTAGCCTCCTCCGAAGGTTTAACATTTTTCCTTGCCTCAGCCATGACCAGGAGTCGAGCAGGTGAAAAATGAGTAGCAAAAGCCTTAGCTCCATGAGTATATCAGCGCCTGTAACCGTAAAGCAAGTCTTTCTTCCAAGTCACGTGACCTGGTGGCAGACGGTCCGTCTGCTCTAAACTTACATGGGCGGTATTTCAAGAGGGCAGCCCCGCTCGGAGCATTGCAAGTGTCAAGCGCTGTATATTGGCCCAAGTATTCATATAAAATAACTCATATGTGTCAACTCTTTAGGTCACAAAGTCCGCGGTGTGCCTTTAAACTTATACTAATATACTTACATCTTATACCTTCACTGCTATACTTTGATTATTTGTCTTGTTCTGGTATACTTATTGCCAAGTTCCAAAACATGAAATGCCAATATAAAAGTTCTCAAGAATAAGGTTAAGGACCAAATAATTCCAAATGTTTTTTTAATATTTCTCTGGATTTAGTAAAATAAATCAAGAAATCACTGTGTAGAGAGTGTTGGGAGCTGCTCTGTACCTCCCAGAGTGCAGGCAGATGAAGCAGTGAGCCAGGCAGGCCACAAACTCCTGGTCGTGGTTGGCTGGGCCCAGAACCAGGTTACGGTTGACGGTGAGGACCCGCAGTGCGTCGAGCAGCGCCACCTGCTGGGCCACGGTCTTGTGAGGCCGACACAGCTGGTAGAGCACGGTGCGGTTCAGACAGTGGTATACAGAGTCCAAAGACAGGCCCTGCGTGCGGCGTTTGGACTGTCGAACAGAGAGAAGGATCAGACTCATTCAGATGCAAGGAAGAAGGGCATCAGTACGAGCTTCAAACAATAATCATGACATAACTTGCTTCTGTCACACCAATCTCCATTTGAAATCCCAAATACTGACCTAAACATTTAACATAGCAGGGTACCCGTTACAAACCAGAATTTAAGAAAAAAAAAGGTTAGATAGCTTATTTTTAGTCAATGATAAAACTCCAAGACTGCAGAATGTGACTATTAAAGAACATAACTTGCTTCTGTCTGCTCCTTTGTTAATCAGAGACACCAAGACACTTTTGACTAGTCTCTATTTGATTCTGAAATACTGATCTAAACGGTTAACATAGCAGGGTAACCGCTGCAAATCAGAATTTAAGAAAATACAACAAAAAAGATAGATACCTCATCTTTAGTCAAGGATAAATAAAAATACAATACAGCACAATGTTACAAAAGAATAATTATGATATGATTTTGTAGACATTTTCTGGTGAGCAAAAGACAGTGGTGATGATCCAGGACACTCAATATTCAACAACATTATCAACACTTATGGACATCGGTCATGTGCTATGGACCAACAGAGGTTTCTGTTTTAATTCTTGTGTTTGAACTGTTTGTTTCCCTGATCTATGTTGCCAAATTTAACGGTTATGTACAATCTTCTGAGATAACTGCTGTTGTGATTGAGGGCTATACAAGAATACATTGAATTGAACTGAATTAAAGACAGCTCAGTACCTGTGCAATGAGCTGCACCACGAAGTCCACCACCAGTTTGGAGTCCTTGTTGAGCATGCCCTGCCACAGCTTGTCCACCACACGCTGGCTGAAGTAGAACACGTTATTCACCAGAGTCTGGTAGTTTCCCCCGGAGCTCAGGGGCAGCGAGGCGTCTTCACCTGGACAGAGCGGAGGGTCAGGACCAGAGGCAGATGAGAGCCACAAAGCTGATTTGCATGTTGTGGAGAGCAATAACTGTTATCATCTAGTAATGCTTCAATCCAAACAAAATATGTTTACCTCAAATGAATTTCAATCTTAAAATGGGACTTTTTCAATCTCATCTTTATTACTTTATGACTATTCTAATCCTCTTGAGTATTTTTGGTCTCTTTTTGACAATGTTTGATTTGAATGATTTAGGATCTGTTTCTTGGGGATAAATCACCAGGAGTTTAAGTATCTGAATGAAGCTATAAGGGTAATGAGCAATTGCATGTCTAAACATCCAATCGTTTGTTTTGAGGGATCATGTTTCTGCTCTTAAACTTTGCGTGGCAACACTGGACATTCCAGAGCACAAACAGAGATGCAGTTACCGAGGAGGACGTCGGCGGCCAGCAGGTGCTCCATGACCCCGTCCAGGATGTTAGACTGGAACTCCTTCTGCTGAGTGCGAGTAGAACGCTCTGGAGATGCCTGCACACACAACACAACCGTAAATAATGTGTGTTTTTTTTTTTTTAAAGGAAACAATAATGACTTTACACATTGGAAAATAAATAGTCTTTCAATCAAGATAAAGTTTCTAGTAACGAGTCAGAAGGTCTTCAAACCGGTGAAATATTCAAGGTCGGCAAAAACATCCTAGTTTTTAGTTATGTAGAAGGAGACCTCAGAAATACACACAGGTCAGACTGCTGTCCCTGGCCCTGATAAAGCAGTAAAAAGTTGAATTCGAAAGTACCGACATGAAGATAACAACCTGAATTCAAGCGGTTTTTAGCCTCTATATTAGAGGTTAGATTTGAGGTTAAACAGTGAAAGGATTTGGTTGACAACATGACATTTAGGGGGACTGAAACCAACATATTTTGACTATAACTAAAACTAAATTCATGAATGAAGCTCAAACTCTGTGCAGATGTCTTGTATGTCACCTCCAGCAGCAGGTCCAGGATGGGGGTCTGTTTGGAGGCCGGCGTGTTGCACATGTTGTCCATGATCAGGACCCTCATGAAGTCCAGCACATACTTCTTGGCCGGGTGATTGGTCAGGGACGTCTTGGAGCCCACGTTGCAGTATTCAGACTGGCTGCGGTTCATACCAGAGTCCGCCGCGAACGCCTTGAACTCCTCTGTGGGAGAACCAGCCTCGTCGTCCAGGTCGGTCACCTAAAGTAGAGTAACATAGATGGAGACGGTAACAACGATTAAAATTAAAATGATTAACTTTTCAATTTGTGAAGAGAGTTAAAGTTTGGAATAACCCACCCATGCTTACTGTGCAGCTTCCTGATTAATGTACGGAGGGGCTATTTAAAACATTCACTCAATATAGTAGTAGTGTCTCAGCCAGAAATGTACATTCTTTTAGTTACACATTTAGTTGCTCACAAATCACAAATCTCTCTCCTTTTAAAGCAGCTGGAGAGGCACGCACCATTTCAGAGTAGGGCCGGATGTTGAAGGGGAAGACGGTGGCGGCCAGAGCGCACAGGAAGTCGGCGCTGTGCCACATGGGGCCCAGGTCCGGCAGGTTGTGGTACAAGTATCTGAAGAACTGCATGAGGGTCACTGGGTACTCCCGCAGCCACGAGCCCTCCTCCTCCGACTGCCAGGGCTGAGGGCCACACCACCAGGTCAGCAGAGAATACAACCACATCATCCCAGAGAGCAGAATTAGATGTTAATGAAGCTGCAGTCAGGCTGAGCTCCAAGGAATAATGTTCCATCACAATTGTGCTTAACACTTTAATTTTTGTTTTACTTACAGTGGTATGCAAAAGTGTGTAAAGTAAAGTAAACTTCAAAAATAAGTTATAGGGTGTGTACATTAATGCACATTCCCAATTCTGTGTTATGTCTGTCTTATGCGTATTTTCCACATAGCAGCCTGTGAGTCCAAGACAAATTTCCTACGGGACATAATGAATCTTGAATTTGGTTTGAATAAATCGTTTGCACTTTCTGTGAATGATGTATCACGGTTTGTCTCCTATATGATATATTTACCTGACATTTCTCATCCAAATAAACAATTATGTATAAAGGAAAAACATCAAAATGTATAGGGGTGTCCAAACCTTTGCATACCACTGTATTTAACACATACAAAAGTCATCTAAGAATGTTTTAGATGTGTTATAAATGTGATGGTGATGAATTAAAATGTATGGTGAAACAAGTTTGAAAGGGGGAGAATGCGTGTAATTAGATTGTGTTTGTGTACATTTCGAAAATTACCGGCTGCAGACACATCAATGAAAATGTACAGAACAAATTTTGCTTGAGAAATTTTCATTAGTATTATTTTTAAGTGTGTGCATTTATACGAGCTCTCACCAGGTTGAGCATACTGCGCAGCATGGCCAGCAGCAGCAGTGCAGCATCAGTGCACACGGAGCTGACGGAGCCCACCACAGTCCCACTGGAGGCCGGGACCCCGAATATGAAGGACCAGATGGAGTCCAAGTCGAACTATAGAAACACAACAGGGCACAGGCACTGAATGTGGGAGACAGGCTAAGGTCTGTTTATGTGAATTTCAGAATATTTTGATTATGTGACCAATGCGGTTTACCTTTTTTTTTTTTAAACACATTTTTCAACCTCAAAACCACACACGACATGTACACAACAAGAACACCACACACTATCTGCACCTAACAAGAACGTGATGCCCTTTTAACAGATTTAGGATGTTCACCAATGTGTTTATAAATGACATGTTTTATATTGATTTTTTTACTGAAGGTTCACATAAAAGTAACAGACAGATGTGAAGTTAAATAAAAATTACGATTTTGTCAATATTTTACATCTGTGATCAGTGTTGTAAATAAAATGTTATGTTTATGGTTTTAAACATGACAAATGTGCAAAATCTCTAGAGATACTAGCACTTTGAAAAGGCACTGTATAGACATGACACCCCAACATTTATTATAAATGACTTCAATTCAGGAGTTCTTTATTTCAGTAGTTTTAAAATATTGAGTCAAGTTCCATTTATCAGTCAATATACATAGTGGATATCTTTAAACTGTACTTTAAACTCTACTCTTGTTCCAAAAATGTCAAATATGGAAACATCACAGATAAAGAAAAGAGAGCTTTAAATGTAAACCGCTTTGTGACTCTGGTCTGTGAAAGGCGGTATATATAAATGAAGATTACTTAAACAAGGTGCTCCGCTCTGCAAAGAGGACCGTGGGCTGTGAGCTTCCTGTTCTGGAGGTTCTTCATAAATCCAGACTTTTAAACAAAGCTCTTAGGATTGTTAATGACTCTTCTGGCCACCCTGGAAAAGACATGTTCCAGCTTCTTCCCTCTGGCAGAAGATATCGTTCGCTGAGATGCAGGACATCTCGTTACGCTAACAGTTTTTTTCCACAAGCTGTTATCAGTCTGAACACTTTAATGATTTGCACTTGTTTTGAAACTGTTTTAGCCGAACGATGTCACAGTGACACTTGTTTACTGTTTTATTTGTTTTATTTCTGTCTTTTAATGTTGTTTTATGTCTGTATTTGTCTTTTCACACTGGAGACTTTTTGCTAATGTATTCCAATGTGTTTTTTTTTACTGCAAATGGCAAATAAACTGAATCTGATACAACACTTTTGTACATTGACCTGTTATCTGGGGACAACATGTAATTTAAAATGAAAATATTACATACTGTCCCTTTTAAGAATAAAAATGGGTTTTTAAGTTCAAGAGAAAGCCAGATCTAGAAAAAGGACCTGAATTCAAACCATTGTGAACGTGACAAAACATGATATTTGTGCATCACACGAGACACAGACGGCTCACAGAGAGTAGGAGAGGAGTGGTACTGACATGTACCTGCAGACTGTCCGGCAGCTCGGGCACAGGCTGCTGCAGGAACAGAGCCATGAGCAGGAAGTAAAGCTCCGGGACGTTTGTGTGTTTGGGCAGCAGCGACTGGAGCACCGGGAACCCTGGGAAGTGACAGGCCTCCCGATTGATCTCTCGCAGCGTGGACCGGCCGCCAGCGCTTCGGCCAACGTTAAACCCTAGAGAAGGAGACTAAATTAGAGAAAGGGACGAAGCGTTTATTGTTGGATATGATCACCAGGTGTCTCAGTCTAAAGAATCGGAGCAATAAGCCATATTTATCCTGAATCACAGCTATAGGGGGCTGCAGGGACGACTACGGATCATGGAGCTGAGGGAAATGTACAAGACTACGGCTGCACGCTCATGATTCTTCTACTGCTCGACTTCAAATCAGGGTCTCAGCACTGGGTCTCACATGGGCACACATTTGTATTGACTACAGCGTGATTTGCCTAGGTTAAGGGGCAAGACAAACCAATGGCTGCCCGTCGCACAAACTCTGCAGCTTTGTGTTGACTGAAGAAGCTCTGAGCAGACACAGACTCTGTGGACCACAGCACAGGTTCAGAAGCCAAACAAATGCTTATCTCCTTCTTATATTTAAAGGGAAAAAAGACTGCGCAGGTTTAGGTCACTCAAGTTGTTTTAGAGCTAGAATTTGTGTAGCTTCAGCCTATTTCTTTTTTGTTCGCGTTTCATTATCAATTCTGTAAATAATATGACCCGAGTTGCATTAACCAAAATATATAAAAACAATAATGTAAAAATTGATGCCATTGCTCTCCCCTGGCTTCTTTGACCATCGCAACAGATCACCTGCTAAACTTTGCTTCCTTGATTTCCTTTTTATCTGTGATACAAAAACAATGCCATTATTGAAAAAAAAAAAAAAAAATCTGACAATAATGGTGATAACTTTCTTTGCATTGATGGTAAAATTGACATTTCTACGGAAATAAGTTCATACATGCTAAATTATAAAGGTTTTGGTAAACGAGACCTCTTCACCGAGTGAGCTCTCCTGTTTTGTGTTTTCCATAAAAACTCTTCTCTACGCAAAACTAAAGTCCCACATTTTGTTTTTCACCTGCATCTATTATACAGTGAGTTTGTGCGCTCACTCCGACCAATGACAAAGCAGGAATTTCAGAGGTGTATCTATTGCTGCGTGTGATTGGTTAAAAGTGAAAGTCTGTCACTTATTATTAACTCAAATTTATCGGCACATCATAGCGCTATGGATCGAGCACTTGGCAACAACAACATTTTTAGATATAGATTTCTTGGACCAATACATTCTTTGACCTACGACAGCCTGAGTATTTCGATACATGGAGTAGAACGTGATTGGATCCTCACCCAGCACGGTGCCGATGCGGTTGCTGAGCACAGAGTCTGTGTGCTCCAGCCAGCCGCCCCCACACAGACCCTCTTTGAAGCGGTGCAGGATGGAGGCGTTGGACAGCAGGACCACCAGGATCCACAGAGCTGCGGTCACCGTGGTGGAGTGAAGGTGCTCCTCCATCAGCATCAGGAGCCAGTCAAAGCCCAGGGTCCGGACCACCTCCTCACAGGCCCTGCAGACCCAGAAAGAGGTTACATCCTGATGGAAATAACAATTATAGGACATCAAACAAACATCAAATGATCTCGTCTCATTATGAAATATGTTCATAAGGATCCATACTATTTCGACAGTAGCTGAAGGTCGTGGGTTCAATTCCCACCTCTACACCTTCTCCACCGACTCCCACTGATGACTGCCGTCGTTGTGTCCTTGGGCAAGACACTTAACCCCACTTTGCCCAAAGCCCCCACTGAAAGATCAAGGCTATGCTCACAGTCAGAGAGCAGCCGTCCTCCTGTGGACTCACCACCTGCAGAGGGTCAGTGAGGGGCTGGTGCTATGAGACTTGGGTGGCATCTCTGACTGCCACCCCCCTGACCCAGAAATGGATTAAAGGGTAGAAAAATGGATGGATCTTTGATTTGACTGTTTGGCCTTAGGCAAGGCAAGTTTATTTGTATACCACAATTCATACACAAGGCAACTCAAAGTGCTGAATAAGATAGCATTAAAATCATAAATAATCACAGAACATTAAAAGAAAGATAAAAATATAAAATCCCTCAGTTGTATGCACAGCTAAACAGAACTGTTTTTAACCTGGTTTTAAACATTGTCAGAGAGGAGGCCTGTCTCACATCTTCAGGAAGATTGTTCCAGATTTTAGCATGAATCTGAAAAGCAGCCTCCCCATGTTTAGTTCTGACTCTGGGCACTAACAGGAGTCCAGTCCCTGTGCTCCTCAGAGTTCCAGCAGGAGGCCAGTCCCTGTGCTCCTCAGAGTCCCAGCAGGAGGCCAGTCCCTGTGCTCCTCAGAGTCCCAGCAGGAGGCCAGTCCCTGTGCTCCTCAGAGTCCGGGCTGGTTCATATGGGACTAACATGTCACTAATATATTTTGGTGCGAGGCCATGGAGAGACTTGTAACAAGCAGAGCTGTTTTAAAGTCTATTCTCTGAGCCACAGAAGTGCCTTATTTAGCACTAAAATTCTTTGTATACACATTTTTGTTTTTTTCAATTTATTGTAAAATGTATTTGATCTTTGGAAACATGTGACCTATGTTCTAACGATCAAAGAAATAATAAGCTACTAAAACAACTTCAACAGTCCCATTATATTTTTTTTGAAAAGCCAGGGGCGCTCACGCAGCTGTGCGATGTGTGAAAAGCTCGTCTGTCTGTTTTTATGGAAATGTAAACTCCTTCTCAGTCAGTTCCACTATTTTATCTGTACTATCTTAAGCTTTCATCGAGAGCCGTTTAAGCTCCTCCTCCATCTGCCGATTCCATAACATTTTGCTCAAAGCCAAAAATAGTCTTGATCGAATTGTCTGCAGTGGCCCTCTTATATCTGGAGTGTTTGGTTCCATAAGAAAAGCCGAACCCCTTCAATTTCAATATCAATAAATACATTTGAGCTTACTTAATTAGCTGCATTCAAAACAAGCACCATTTCTTTTACATTAATTCTCCTCTTATCCTGTTGCAGAGTTTGACAGTGTTTTAGTTCTCGTTCCAAACTAATAACTTTTATTGCGAAACGGCCCGACACTAATCCGTTTGGAGCATTACTCACTGAGCGTTGACTTGGCTCTTGTCTTTGGGGTTTTCTTTGGGGGTGAAGAGCAGCCGCAGCAGACAGTCCAGCAGACGGTTCCTCAGGAGGATGATAGAAGCCGAGAGCAGGCCGCCGAAGTCGTCCTCTCCTGGAAACATTCACACGCAAACCAGTCATGCTTTACCGAAACTACAGAAACAACCAGAATCAGAATCAGAATCATTTTTATTGCCACGTAAGTAACAGGAGGTCACAGACTAGGAAATTGCTTTGGCTCAGTGCAACAGTCAAACAGAAACACAATATGACCAACTCTTAAAATGAAATCACAGACCTGCGTCCAGCTTCTCTTCGTTGTTGATCTCCATGACAACAAACTTTTCACACACGGCAAATGTGGGCAGCGTGGAGGCAATGAACTGTCCAAAGCTGAAGGAGAAAGAGCACAGAGGTCACACCGGGGACTGGACCAGGACCAAAGCCTGACTGGACCAGGACTAAACTAGGACTGGACCAGGAGAGGCGCAGGACTGAACCAGGACCGAATCAGGACTAAACCAGGGATAAACTTGTTACTGAACCAGGAGAGATCCAGAATTGAACCAGGACTAAACCAGGTCTGAAACTAGGGGTGCATTCACAGTTATTGTTCATAACAACTACACTTGAAATAACCTCCCGGACAATGGGGAGATCTCTCACCGCAGCAGCTCCAGGGGGTTGGGGAAGCCCTGCAGGAGGAGGCTGAGCACGTTGCTGATGGCCCCCACTGTGGGCTGGGACAGAGAGGGGTCCCGCAGGGTCAGCAGGAGCCGGGGAATCAGACCCATCTCTCGCAGCAGCTTACCGTTCTTAGCCGCTTCACTGTCGGACACAAAACACAGGGAAATGTTGTTTAGGCGATTAATCAGTCAATGATTTATTTTCTTATGATTTCTTATCTATCTTCATGGTTTTACTGGTCTCTATGTGAGTGCGTGCAAGCATCTGCTTGTGCATGAGTTCTTAATAATATTTGTGGTTTGGGGTGGGCCTGTTGGGCGGTCAGGGGGAGGGGTCACGGGCCGGCAGGATAACCAAACTGTAAAGCACTTTGTGTTGCATCCTCTGTATGAAAAGCACTTTACAAATACAATTTGATGAATTGATTGATTGATTATCTTTCTTATTAAACTATGTATTTAACATACAATTGTAAACTATGAATGAGAAAAATTGAAGTACTTTGATATTCAAGTCAAATCTAATTCTCAAATTCATATCAACTCAATATTTTTTTCAGTTATTGTATATTATTGACCTTTATACAGTATAACCAGGAAAGTCCCTCTGAGATTTTATAATCTCTTTTTCAGGAAAGTCCTGGCCCCAGAGAGAGGGGGCGTATTGAACGTGTTTTAGTGGTTGGGGAAACCGGAGCACCCGGAGGACACCTACACAGACCCGGAGAAAACATAAAAACTCCACTCAGTACAGTCCTGTTTGGAGGTGAAATCGAACCTTTTTGCTGAGAAACAAGAGTGCCAACGGCTGTGCTACTGTGAAGTAAGCATTTGAGACACGCCCATTTTTATACTGTATTTTAGTCGACTTATATATAACATTTTTTTATCATATTTTGGAGAACATTAAAAAGGGAGAGGTAGAACGTTCACTTGCCTGGATTCTGTGAGCAGTTCAATGAAATGCTCGAACAGAGACAGATGCAGCTCATAGGGGGCGTGCAGCCAGACCTGAGGAGAGGGCAGAGGACGTCAGTATTTGTATTGTGAAGTATATAACTGTGACAGAGCCCTCACCTCAAAGTCACAGAGAAGGTCTTGGAAGGCGGTGCAGTTTGGGATGATGGAGGTCTCGTGCCCGCTGTCCACGGTGCCCACCAGGGAGAAGGTCAGATGGAGGATATGGCTGTTGAGCAGAGGGCGCTTCTTCTTCAGCAGCATGGCCAGCAGCTGGAGCACAGGACAGGAGATTTAACCAAGGAAATGATGATGATAATAATGACAACTCTGACAGATATAGGCGACAAGTACATTTGGACAGATATAGGCGACCCACTCATTTTGTTTGGATCTTAATACATGGTTCCTTGCTGCACATGTTAGGCAAAGAAAAAGCAAACAAGAATCATGGGTGCATCGAGTATCGAGGAAATGCAATGATTTCTGCTGCAGCCGCTAAGCGTGTGTGAAAATCAAACGCCGAAAGTAAACATTTGCAGCGCGTTTGCTTATAATACATGTATGATAGAAACTTTATTCCCCCTGTATGCCTGTACCTTTCTGTCTGATGTCTGAATGTCTGTCTCTACGTCTCATTGATGTAGGTTTGTATATACAGTGCAATGTTTTTGTTCTGCTTATGAAAAAAAACTATTCAATTGCAGTTGAAGTTACAGTTAAAGTTTAAGTGATGAGGGAAAGTTACGAGACGCCTTTGAAAGTGTATGCATCATGAAAGCAGCGGCACCAAATAGTGAGATTTCTGAATAGTTTCACACATTAAAACTGAGGTAGATCTCGGCTCACTGGTTACTGGAAAAGTACATCTTGATCGGATAAAGATCAAGATCACCCCGGGTCTGGAGCCTTGAGCGGCTTCTCCGCAGAGCTCACAGAAAACTTATCAGACGGCTTTGATAATTGCACTGGGTAGAGTATGGTTTTTGAACGTACGCCGTGTTCCTATACTTTGTAAACGCACTCATTGTGAGGAAAGATACTTGTGGTCTTTGAAGTTTCCTCACCTGGTAGCCTTTGATGCGCTCCATCTCCTTACTCGCCAGTGGGTCACTCTTCACCACACACACCAGAGCTTTGACCGCCGCGTACAGCCCCTCCACGTCTGACGCCATGGCAACCAGACCCAAGATGGCAGCCGCCCCGCCCACATACTGCAGACTGGTGGCCACGGGTCTGGGCACGAAGGCTCGCACTCCTGTAGAAAGACGGTGCATTTTTACTATAGCACTGATCCGGCTCAATATGGTGAAGAACTTAGAGCTTTTAGCCACGACAACAGACCATGTTATTATAATGCCATGACCTCACAAAGTAGTGGTCATACATTACTTTTGACAATTCCCCAAGTTAAATTACATTCTTTGCAATCGCATGGTAGTGAATGCAAAAACAAACAAACTAAACTAATTTGAAAACTTTGTCGGAGCAGAGGGAATTTCACCGTTTTTGTATCCTTCATACTTTTTCATTAAACGTTTTCTACTCATAGTATTGTTTCACATTCTAAATAAAACTGTTGCGTAATATTTCTTATAGTACCTAAATATCCAATGACGGCCGCTCCGAGCGTGCGGGCTGGGCCGTTCAGGTGTCCGGCTGCGTTGTGGAGCAGCTTCACTGGAGTGGCGTTTTCATGGGACGACACAGCGAGCTGCAGAGCAAACACACTCACAGTGTTAGAACAGGATGAAGACATTGGGGGTTATTTGGTGCTTTGTATGATCCAATACAATCAGCTGCATTATGTTCAAGAGTTCTATTTCAGCTGGAGGGCAGGTGCCAGTACAACTTTATGGTAGAATTAAAAAAAAAAAGTCTTTTATTTGAAAGAAATGCACAAAGAAAGCCATTTATAAACAAAGTATTAAATATTGTCACCACTTCTAGAGTCCCTTTAAGAGCAAATAATTAGACCAAAGTTGACGTGTGCTGACAAAGATGTTGAACTTTGTGAGTTTCCGTGTCCTGGTCCAGGAATTACAGAGAAATTAGCGATAAACTTAGACTTGAGTTACCAGGACAGATTATTCAGCTGCTCTCCACCACAATTTTAGGCTCTTTGAAACGTTTTGACACAACCTAAACTTTATTCACTTTGCATTTTTTGTGTAAAACAATTAGTGAAATAGATCACTTTGAGAACGTTATAACAAAGTGTCTTGCTTTGAGAATCGTTTGTCTATGCTAATGGGAGTGACCTGTTTGGCGATGGCTTTGCTGTCCAGTTTGTTGTAGAGTTTTCGGATCTTGGCCACGGTGAGAGTCGAGACGGAGTGTGCGTACAGGCTGAAGGAGAGCTTCTCTTCTGGGACCAGCACCACTGCAGACACTGGGGGCATGTCGCTCTTCCACTCTTTACCTGAAAAACACACATCTGTCAGTTTGGGGCTCAATATTTTCTTTCAATTGTGAATACATAAAAATTGTAATTGTAACAATTGTTACTTTAAGAAGAGGGTTTAATCAGCCACTTGTAAAACCAATTATATTATTGACAATGAGGATTAAAATGGGTTGACTGAGATGACATGTAACACATTTCTCAATTTGAAATAAAAGAAAAATCCATAGATGAAAAGAAAAGGATGAATTGATTGATACCCCCCATTTCTTACATGGGGGGTAGACCGCCTGGAAGCTGCCCACAAAGTCCGGCCCCAGCTCGTAGATGGTGGTGACGGTGGAGGCAGGCAGGACCTCCTCCAGGAAGTGGCTGGGCCCAAGGCGCCACACCAGGCTGGACACCTGTCTCTGGGCAGGGGGCGTCCCGATGTAGCCGTACACGCTGCTCACCACGGGGGGGTTAGTAGAGCCAGAGCCACCTGGACCACTGTGGATGTAGTGGAGCTGTGGAGGACACATGAGATTTAGAAGGGACGCATGTAGTCGAATTTCCAGATTCTTAAACTTGAAACAAGACAGGGATGGAACAGAACATTTTCAGTGAGGCCACTACATTCTGTCTTCATCTTCATCTGCTGCCTTAACAGCTAGAATAGAACTAGTTCCATATATTGTGGTTTGAAAGTTAAGTACCCCAGCTTTAAGAACACACTGGTCTTGTGAATCCCATGGGAGAGCAGCGATCCTAACATGGAGGAAATATGTACCTTGACTGTACTGACAAGCTGTCCGTCCAGGTAGAGCGTTGCCATGCTGTTCTTGAGCATGCCCTTGCTCATAACCAACACTAGGTGGTGCCACTGTCCCTCCACAATGAGCTCAGAGCAGCGGAAGCGAGCACAGCAGGGCAGCAGCTCATAGAAGGACGACTCATCACTGGACTCTTCGGCCGCTGAGAGAGAGAGAGACAGAGACGGAGACGGAGAGACAGAGTGGGAGAGAGAGACAGAGCGGGAGAGAGAGAGAGAGCGGGAGAGAGAGAGAGCAAAAGAGAGAGATATAGGGGGAGACAGAGAGTGAGAGAGAGACAGAGAGAGAAAGAGACAGACGGAGACAGAGAGAGACAGAGTGGGAGAGAGAAAGAAAGAGGGAGCGAGAGAGAGAGAGAGCCAAATAGACAGTGAGAGAGAGACAGAGAGAGAGACGGAGAGAGCCAGAGTCAGAGGGAGAGAGAGAGAGAGAGCCAAAGCCAAAGAGACAGAGGGATAGGGGGAGACAGAGAGAGGGACAGAGAGACAGAGAGAGACAGGGAGAGAAAGAGAGAGAGAGAGAGAGTGAGCGAAAGAGACAGAGACAGGGAGAGAGACAGAGCGGGAGAGAAAGAGAGAAAGAGGGAGCGAGACAGAGAGAGAGAGCCAAAGAGACAGAAAGACAGCGAGAGAGAGTGAGAGAGAGAGAGAGAAGGAGAAAGCCAGAGTCAGAGGGAGCGAGAGAGAGCCAAAGAGACAGAGACAGAGAGACAGAGAGAGAGACGGAGAGAGAGACGGAGAGAGAGGGAGAGACAGACAGAGAGAGACGGGGACAGAGAAAGAGAGAGCGGGAGAGAGAAGCTTTATTAAAGGAAGTGCAATTAAAGTTACAATTAAAGAAATAGACCAAGAAACGTTTGATTTTCCTACATCTGATGTAAATTGGCTTCACAAACTTAGTTTATACATCTCAACAGTATTTTCAACAGACAATGTTAGTGTGGATAAAGGCAGGAAACATTGGACTGCACCTGGTGAACAGTTCAGACGTGTTCTATCCACAAATCGACAAATAGATTCAATGAGAACACAGACTGACTGAGCGGCCCCTTAAATTATGATAGACTCACTGGAAAGAGTATCCTGGCATTTTACACCTAATTTTAAAGCTAGTTTTCTGATAACTGTAATTGAATATATATTTTTGATTGGAATCCAAAACATCATTGTAAATAGTAAAAAAATATAGTAAGTATAAATTATTGGACATATTGTGACCCTTGTATTTCTGCTCTAAACACAGAGATTTAGCCTGATCGTCACAATGCAACACGTACCGAGTAATCATGCAGCCTTAGAACAGATCAACACAGACGAGAGGTTAGTTACAGTACGAGATTACAGTACAAGATTACAGTACGAGATTACAGTACGAGATTACAGTACGAGATTACAGTACGAGATTACAGTACGAGATTACAGTACGAGATTACAGTACAAGATTACAGTACGAGTACGAGTACGGCGGCATGGTGGCTGAGTGGATAGCACTCTCGCCTCTCAGCAAGAAGGTCCTGGGTTCGAATCCCGGCCGGACCAAGGCCTTTCTGAGTGGAGTTTGCATGTTCTCCCTGTGTCTGCGTAGGTTTCCTCCGGGTACTCCGGTTTCCCCTACCACTAAAAATATGTACAATAGGTCTGGCATGCGCCTCCTATACTGGCGACCCCGCTCCTGTCTCTGTGTGGAGTGAGAGGACAAGTGCCCAAAAAATAACAATTGTAAACCGCTTTGTGACTCTGGTCTGTGAAAGGCGGTATATAAATAAAAACTTACTTACTTACTTACGAGATTACAGTACAAGATTACAGTACGAGATTACAGTACGAGATTACAGTACAAGATTACAGTACGAGATTACAGTACGAGATTACAGTACGAGATTACAGTGAGTGCTTACAGTAAGTGTGCAGCAGCTCCTCCTTGGTGGACACAGAGATGCAGTGGTCTTTCGCCGACAGCACCACAGACAGACACACGTAGTGCTGCTCTGAGGAGCTGGCCCTCCGCACCAGGGTCAGCAGTCTCAGCGGATGGGGATGAGGGGCCACACTGAAGCGCTCCACACAAAACCAGCTGGAGTACGTCAGGCCAGAGGCAGGAGGGAAGAGGCGCTCCCCTGCTCACACACACACACACACACACATACTTTTGACTACCATGACAGCTGACTACAGGTGTATACTTTAAAAGAGGACTTATTTTCTTGGGCAGAATATGGCTATAGTCTCCATAGTCAAGCAATTATAGCTAAAATCCTATGGCTCAGCTAAGATTATGTACATTTTTTGTACAGGAGATACATTAAGTACTATATTTGCGATAAATCTATATTTGTAATACGACTTAAAATGACTAATGTGTCAAAGGAACAAGTGACACAGGCAGTGTTGGAGAGAGCAGTCTTTGAGTTGTGGAATACTTTACTATGTTATAAAAAAACGAGGTGAAACTGTTGCGTTTAGTGATGTACAAGTGTGTTTAATTCAATTCTAATGATCAAGAAAAGAAAATGCAGAAAAAACAAATTCCTACGAGTTATTAATCTTTATTATTAGGCAAATGAGCGTTAATGCTTCAAAGTACTCTGAATACAATAGTACAAAGTTAAAATGTAGTTAGCAACATTTTTTTTAACTTTTCAAAATGCCCCAAAAACAAACATAAAAAACAAACAGATCCAGATTGTCTTAAAGCAGGTTTTCATTAGTGTGTAACAAAACTCTCTACAAACTTCCTCAGATGTCACAAATTACATCATGTGTGAGAATGTGCAGGACACTGACCTGTGCCGATGCCGCTGAGCACGGCTCCGTCGCTGACCGCCGAGCCCCCGGCCGTGTGGGGAGGTGCATTGTGGGGCGCCAGACTGGGCAGGAACAGGCAGCTGCAGGTCAGAGGGGAGCGTGAGACACTGGAGGAGCTACAGCACCTCTCTTACAGAGGGCCAGACATAAAACTACCATCTTAAAACATTTTTATATTTAAATTAAAGGAATAAGAAAAGTTTAAAGAAACTTTTAAGATGACATCACCTTGAGAGACTCAACAAATATGTTTTATAATTTTAGAAATTTTTAAACACTAATAAAGGTTGAAGGGGTTTTGTATATTTCTACTGATAATGTATGTGAAGCATTATTATCATTATTATATTGTCATTGCTCAGTGTAATCACCCATTGTGGTGTTTTTCTATTATAATCAGGATGTAACATTTAAAAAAAAAAAAAAATGCTGGAAAACAGAAATAATATTTGTACAATTTGTAACAAAATCTGAAATGTAATTATATCAATGGCATTTCAGTAAAAGGAGTCATAAGAACTTTAAGATGGATGGACATTAATGACGAAGTGATGGGTACAGACCCGAAACCCTCCAGTGAGGTGTCGAACTCCACAAACGGCGGAGTAACGGCTGAACCGTGCAGTCGGATGTCATGGGGCGTCGTCATGGAGACCAGACACTTGACCCTGGTGAGGGGCACTGTGCTGCCCTCTGCTGAGCGCACCAGGCTGCGGCTGATGCGGTACTGCCCATTGTCCTCGGCCGGAGTGGTGAAGACGCTGTCGGGTCCAAAGCCCTCCATGGACAGAGTCATACTGTCTGTGGAAACAACAGAACGCTATATACACTATCCTATGATAGTATGTAGACTATCAGAGGATTTGTAGAAGTTTAGTAAACCGACAGACCAGTGCAGAGTTTTATGTTGAATAATAATTGGATAAAACCTATTTTTAATTAATTCTCTGCAACACACATCATGTAGACCCCACTGGTGCTGGGGTCTGCTTCTGGATGAGATTGTGCAGAGTGTGACTTACTCCTCATGTCTGGGTCGTAGCTGAGAGAGCTGGGCTTGTGCACACGGTACTGCTTCAGCTGCTTCTTGTCCCACGCCCCACAGTTCAGAGGATCCCCCAGCCGCAGGAACTCCCTGTGCAGCAGAAGAGAAGAGCTCAGTGTGAAGGTGAGTCTAGGTGAAAGAAGCATAGGTTTGCACAGATGAGCACCTCAAAGGCGTGGGCAGCAGGGCCTGAGAGGCCAGCCTCTCAAACATCCTCTGCAGAGGAGGGTGCAGTGGGTGCTCCTCGTCGCCCAGAGCCTGGCTGCAGCGCTGGAGCAGCTTCTGGTGCACACAGGCCTCACACAGAATCTGCTGGTTCCTCTCAGAGCTCACCAGCTGCTGCAGGACGTTGGAAACAGCCAACTGCAGGTCCAGGGCATGCTGCACACACAAGAGAGGGTCACACTGGAGCCTTTAAGAGGACAGACTCTACATACTCTATATTATGGACACATTATCTGCATTTGACCAGAGGCACTGCTGCACCAAGAGCGGTGGGCTTCACCCAGGACTCAATTACCAATCATGATGGTGAGGACCCGCTCAAGATTTGACCACATTCATACATAATAATCTGCTAATGCCATAAAACAAAATAATACAATCTACAGCTGTGGGCATACAGTTGGCTTATTATATCCGTGCACCATCTGCCACTGTATTCTGACTTTGGCTCTAAATAAAATAAAATACTGTGTTTCAAACAGAAATACAAGCAGACGCTCACACGTGGGTGGATGTTCACACAGTCAAAGGGCAGGGGCCTCACCTCAGGCTGGCTGTCGGAGCTCACAGAGGGCAGCAGGTCGAGAATGGCCAGCACTGCCCCTGGATGGATGACCACCATGTCAGACAGAGACGCAGAGGTAGGGGGTGCTGGAGAGGCAGACAAGTGCAGCTTCAGCTCCGTGAGCACTTTGACCGGAGCAGAGGAGCCGTAGTACCCAATCCTGCAACAATACACAACACTGCACTCACCAGTCTGACCACAACACTCTCTTTACAAGTATTCACTAAATAAGAGACACATGTGGCAGACTGTACTTTCCATGGTTGGCAGTGACATTGAAATGATAAATGATTGCCATATGTTGTTTACACAATGGAGAATTTCTCAATAATAGGGCAAAAAGTGACTGGAGACCCTATTTGTTTACAAGGGACGAGTAACTAGGAGTAGTTTCTCATCAATTTGTCCAAAGAAGGAGAAACTTTACAATTCAAAGTGTACAACATTATGAAGAATGACAAAAGGTCACAATCAGTGGTTTGGGAAGGTGGCGGAGGGAAGGTGCAATGAGAGTTAGGATGCTTACGCTTTGCCACTGGGCACTATCAACTTTTCAGTTATCAGTTGTATTTGTTCGAAAGGTGCAGTCAAATAAAATGTGTTAATAAGCTTAGTAAGAAAACATTTGCATCTCATTATCAATGAGATAAAACATGTTGGTGAAGTTAAGTGAAGTTATGTTAAAAGGCAGGACATGTTTTTGTCCAGCTTATGGGATAAATCTCAGTGTTATCGTGTCATGAGATAAAGCTTTAGGAGAGAATCCAGGAATTGAAAAATAAAATAAAGGATGGTTCAGACTTGGAGGGGAAAAAAAACGTAATTTCCTTGCGGCCCTGCACCGAATGACCAAAGGCTTGGTACTGGGCACGGACGGGGATCAGTCATCATACAACCACTAAGTACAAAAAAATAGTAATGTATGAAACATATTGACACAGTCAGTAGCAACAGAATTGATTTTTTTTTCACAGCCCAAAACTGAACCCCAAAGAAATCATTACATGACTGGAACTGACAAAAAGATTTCATATAGAATTTTAAATAATACAGTTGAAACTTTGAATGTTAGAATATTGTTCAAAAGTAAACTTACAATGAGATAATCATATATGACAGAGTCGGTACAGGAGCTGTGAGATAAACTCACTAATGTCTTTAGATATTTAACTATGAAAACATCTCAGATACAAAGACCCTTTACACGTCATGAGTCTAGATTAGTTTCACATATGAACATGAATTACATAAATGAATGAACTTTTGAACGATATTCTAATTTTCCAAGTTTCACCTGTATTTTAATTTTGTGGACTTTTGATTCCTGAAGGGTAAGGGAGAGCAGCAATTCACAGAACATTCTCGTAGAAGATGACTGGTATATTACTGTGTCAGATTGTAGTCAAGGATCAATTTCCATGAAAAAAAATCAAGAATGCAAAACAAATAATGGAAATGAAAATCGAAAACATCAGCAAATGGCAGCGAATGGCATTGGTTGATGTGGCGGTATGAAGTGATGTCGGCCCCGGCTGGAGCTGTACCTCTTCCGGGTGAGGGCGGGGGTGCCCCAGGGGGAGGGCAGGGAGGTCTCCTGAGTCAGACAGGGAGGGAGCTGCTCTGTGCGGCTATGGCAGCATGACGCAGCATATACACACACACAAACACAAATACATACATACATATACACACACACAAATACACACACACACACACACACACACACACACACACACACACACACACACACACACACACACACACACACACACACACACACACACACAGAAACACAGCAGAGGAAGAAGAAAAAGAGGAAGAGCAGAGTGGTTAAACTACCCAGATAAGTCCTTCCAGGTTCAGTTCACATGGCCAATCTTAAGATATAAGATAATATTTGTCCAACAGAGGGGACATTTTCATCATCTCCATCCTCTCACCATTATCCACTTAATGATGGATGTTTTTTTTTTGTGTTCACGCATAGCTCTAATCTAAACTCCCAGACATCTTTGACAGACATTATATTCTGCAGCACAAATAAAACTCCCAAACTGGACTCTCAAAAATATCATGATCCTGGTTAAATCCCAAATACACAAAATGTCCTTGCTTTATTCTATGTAAATAAATAGGTGAGAACCCTAATTAAATCTCCCAACGTCATAAAATTAATCTCACTTCTCAAAGCTGTGATACCAAATATCGCAACTTTGAGACTGAGACTGTCACGGAAACAGGTAAACAAGAGACAGAAGAGTTGCGGAGGAGACTGATGTGAGACTGAAGAAGCCCAGTGTCCAAGACGGCAAGCGCAGAGAGAGGAAAGAGCAGGAGGAAGTCTCTTGTGCCGAGACCACTCAACACAAACAGAACACTCGCACAAATGCAGCGCCTTCAAGAATATTGTATAGAATCATCTTTCATCATGGCAACCACCTTTAAGTGCCCCTGAAAGTGCATTTGCATTCCACACAACGATTAGGCCATGTCCACATGAACTGACTTCAGGTGTATCAGCTAGAAATGTCATCTACTTCCACCATAGTCCACGTGAAGCGGGTGAATCCCAGGACTGAAACAGAGACTGGCCCCAGAGGACAAACCTTTTTTACATGAGGACATCATGAGTACTGCTCATCTCAGCTTTTCCTCCGTTTTGATGTTCTTCTGTGGAACTTAAGGATGTACATGCACTACAGTCATTCAGTGTGGACCTGCTACTATCATGCAATGGGTGTGCTCTAACCTGAACCTAGAGTGCACTGCCCTAGGAAAAGTCTGTCCTCGCTCAGCACTGAGGGGACCTCTGCTGGAGGATTGTCCCGTTGTGTATGTTGTATGTGTAAAGGTGCGATAAACGTGACTCACCTGTCGAAGGAGTCAGTAGCCATCTTGTAGAGGTAAATGAAGAGCTTGCTGCAGTGTTTGAGCGTGGGGCAGACGCAGTCCCCTCCCCCTGTGGGTCCGAGCTCCTCCTCCAGCAGCCTCTGGAAAGGCTGGGCATTGGACGGAAAGACTCCGGTGGAACCCAGCTTCTTCACATCCGAGAAACAACCAAGGAGCCTGGAGCACACAGCACACGCATCAGCGCATTGCACTGGAAACTGAATCAAGATGTGAAATAATAATGTCATTATCAAGGCTGGAAAGAAACAAACCATTTACAAGTACTGTCATTTTACGTTGATTGTTTAGACAATTGTACTTCGAGTCATTTTAGTAATATTTCAAGTATAATACAAATTACCAATGTTTATTATTGTGTCAAAAATAATTTGTTTTAAACTTTCCTCTTGGAAAAGCCCAGCGCCCTCAACTGCAGCTCCATTCTGAGCCTGTGTAATGTTGTGTATTCACTGATTCGGGTGTGACTCGGGCCTCAGCAGGTGGGTTATCCTTGCCATTAATAAGAGATGTGAGAAACGGCTGGTTATGAGAAGACTTTTGTCCGGAAAAAGGTCCAGGGTAAAGCCTCAGAGTCCTATAATTCTCTTTCCACCCCGATTATTGCCATTGTTGTGTATGTTCCAATCACACTACCTGACAGCGTCGGCCAGTTTATCGTACTGGATCTCGGTCCTGAAGAAGTGCGAGTTGGCGGGCTCGTAGCGCATGGCGGCGGTCAGAGTGCAGAAGACCGTGTGGAGCAGCTCAAACACCTGGTTCTGGTTGGCGCGCTCCCAGCCGTGGCTCGGCGGCTGGCACAGGCAGCGCTCCATCGCCACCAGCAGCGAGGTGACATACACAAAGCCTCCCACCTTCCGGAACACTGTGCGGGTGCGGTGGCTCTCCCGCAGCACCAGCAGAAGAGCCTGCAACAGCACAAGCACAAGACTACAATTAGGAAAACTTATCTTATTACATTGGCAAAAATCAAAAAGTCAAACTAATCTAGTCTTTCATTCAGTTTTAAGTTTAGTTTTAACTTTGCAGAACTACTACTTCAGCCCTACGCACCCGCAGGATGTCCGTCTTGAGCTGCAGTTCGCTGGACGGGGCAGAGTGCATGAGACCCAGCAGGGTGCCCATGTCGTCGTCTCCGCTGGGAGAGAGCACCAACTGCTGGATGATGAGCAGCGCGTGCTCCCTACACTGCCGGTACTTCACTATGTTGTGGACACAGCGCGCACCACCGAACTCTCGGAACAGAGCTGTGAACACACAAACTGTCAGCACACCGCAGACCGTCTGAAGAGCTGTTAGTTCAGAGAAGGACCTGCGTTAGTGTTGGAGCCCTGGAGCAGAACGGTCAGCGTTTCCATGACAATCAAGGCCAGCTGCTTGGGCTCGTCCAGCGCGTCCGTCCTTTTCCCATCGGCTGGAAGCAGAGGAGCAAAGTTAGCGACACACTCACATTCAGGGCATGTGTGGAGAACTTACCCTGGTCTGGGCTGTGAGACCAGGACTTACCCTGGTCTTGGCTGTGCGTGGGCTGGGCACCAGGCTCCTTCAAGAGGGCGGCGTACTTGTGCAGCAGGTTGACCAGCACCTCCAGGAGCCCCACCTCCCGCAGCACATCACAGAAAACAAGGTCGTGTCGGGACAGTTTGAGCAGAGTCCGCACAGCGATCACACTGCACGAGTGCGAAGAGCTGGACTTGAGCAACACACTGACACTGAACAGCTCCTTACACGGCACATAGTTCAGGCTGAACACCACAAACTCCAGCAGTTCAAAATACTTGGTCTGTGCTTCGGGCAGCTTGGCCACGCGCTCTGCCAGCTGCGACAGCGTGTGCTGCGACTCCAGGATGAAATAGTTGGACGGTTCGGCAGCGTAAATGTTTCCGATGGCATCGAGCAGCATGCAGGCCAGGCGGCTGCTCTTAGCACGAAGAAAAGCATTCTGCAGCACTGAGAAGGCCTGCATGTTCCGTACCGTGTGGCCTGAGGGACAATAGAGATGTGTGAGAGAAAACACCCACAAGCTTGAAAGCATCTACAGGTTGTTGTTGTCAAAAGCCACAATTGTCCTCTGCAAGGGTTTTTTAGTCTTTTAGGTTTGGGCATGTCACACAAAAAGATCAATATATTGAAAACACATGAGAGGAGCCTGTCTTTGTTACATAACTTTATGCGTAGACTGAGGGCTCATTCTTCACATCAAGGTAATGATGGTGTACCTTTAAATAGAATGACTATCGTTATAATCAGAGTTCTACACAAAACACATTCTACACATATTTTATATATGTTTTATTTGAACTTTGACAACCCATTGATGCCCTGCAGCAAAGAATATAATCACAAAACAACAAGAGTTGAGGCCATGACAGACGTCAGCGGCAACTTTCAAGCTTTGAACAAACATTGATGTCATGTTGATGCTACATGAGCGCTGGAGGAGCTTAGCTGGCTACAGTGTATCGCTGAATTCAAGACACTAGACAAGTTGTGAATCCGTTTCTACTCCACGATTGCCGGTTTGCCCAACTGTAATGCCACGTCATGATAGACCAATGGAAGACCAATTCCATGACCAGAATAACAAACATTTGGTAAGACTCAACGCTCGTCTTTCATCTTTGTCCCGGTCTCACTCTGAGACCATGAGCCATCATTTTTTTGGCCATGATACCGAATCTTTTGGCGCAGACAACCAAATCCATGCAATCGGCTTAACTGTGATACAACATTTGTACATGCCAATGCAGGAGATTCACACTCTCCTTCGCTGAGGTCTAAAATGGAAATGGAAACACCAGCAAGTGCACCAAGTAGAACAAATGACCCACCTTTGCCGGAGGGCTGAGGCAGGATGAAACCGGGCAGTAGGAATGGCGCTCCGGTGGTCAGTCCTGCAGGTTTGAGCTCGCTGACCCCGTATGTGCACAGACAAGTCACCAGGTTCACCAGGTCCTTCAGGGCGTCCTTACACTCGTCCTCTTTGGCCTGTTCCAGTCTGGGACAGAAACAGGCCTGTTAGGTCTATCTTGTTATTATTGTAACACCGAGATGTGTTTTGTTAATTTAATACAAAAAGATCAGTCAAGAGATGGCTCAATAAATACTTCCATAGAAGAAAACTACACTAATGTTATTATAAAGTTATAGAATATCATTATAATGTAATATAAATTACCAGATTCAGTTACAATACAGTTTCAATGAAAAAGGTAATCTAGGGGCTCAGTTTCTGTTATTTCTATGAAAGGAGGTGGAGGTGGGGGCACTGTCTCTTTAACTGGGGGTCATGCATGTATATTATATTATCTGGATAGGGTAATTGTTGTGGGGTCTTTTCCCAAAAACACAATGGCTCAGTCAAAAATACACTTTTCAAGGTGATTTATTATTCCCAATATTCTCCCAGTGCAATACAGTGCAATATGTACAAGTTGTAGGTGTATGTTTCATCTCAGGTGTTGCCTTCTCTGCAACCAAGCGTAAACTAACCTGAGCAGGCTAGCCCGGTCCTGTTCTTAAAGCCCAAGCCCCTCCCCTGGGCCTTTTACAAACACAAAATACATTAACTGACTGATAGAATAAACCCGTCTCCTGCATAAGGGCCACCCAGGGCACTAGAACCTAAATTCACATGGACTGTAAGGTGATTTTCCCCATAGACCTCAATGCCCAAATTTGCAAGTTTGTTCCCCCTGTAATACCCCTGCGTACCCCCAGGGGTTTTCGTACTGCCGGATTGGAAACCCTGTCGCAGAGTATGGGAGTTTCACCTGAGCAGCAGATCACAGAGGAAGCTGTATCCCTGACACATTCTGAAGTCGTCCAGCAGCGTCTGAGACACGTCACTGGAGTCTTTGAGGAAACAGGAGAGACCCGCGAACATCTCCACGATCTCCACTGGAGACAAGTCATCAGACTGCTGCATGTTCTGGACACACGTGGACAGGCACTCCTTCTCTGCAGTGGAGAGGACACATAACCATCAGGACTTTGTTTAGTTCAGTTTACATGAATTTAACTCAGTTTAAAATGAATGTAACTAACAATAACAATTTCCCAGTAGCTCAGGAACTACTGGGAAATTGTTCTCAGTAGCTCAGTTGGTAGAGCATTGGCCTTTGAGCCTGAAGGTTGTGGGTTCGAGCCCACCACAAGACTACTTCACAACTCCCACTGATGACTGCTGTCGTTGTGTCCTTGGGCAAGACACTTAACCCCACTTTGCCTGAAGCCCCTGTTGAAAGATCTCAGCTCCTGTGGGCTCAGCACCTGCAGGAGGATCGGTGAGGGGCTGGTGCTCTGTGAACTGGGTGCAGCTCTTACTGCCACCCCCCTGACCCAGGAATGGATTAAGGGGAAGAAGATGGATGGATGGATGGAACAATAACAATGACACATGAAAAACATTCACCTTTGATCATGAATTACAGGACAGTCCTGTATACATGTATGTAAAATGTATCATCATTAAATCTAACCATGACCTTTTCCTCTTAAGCTCCTACATCTGCTTTGGCTTGTGCACAAAAGTTGGGCATACCCAAATGTCTTTGCTTATTTAAAAACACATCTTACATCTCACATGCTTGTGTGATGCATCATTTTAAAGCTAGGCCCTTCTAGTTTATGTAAATATACACTGAAATAATGTATGTCATTCCTATTTCACTCTGCATCCTTTGAAGTTTGGGAAAAAACCTGTTTTTTTAGCCTCGCCTAAAAAATTCAATGTATAAATGCCCTAAAAAAGCCGACTTCATTGGAAGAAGAACATTTTCAATGCTAATTTGTTCATTGTGTTGTTAACAACTGTGTAAAGTTTCAGATTTCTAAGTTTTATAGTTTTTATGCAGTTTCTCTTTTTTATCAAGTAGTGCCATTCGGAACCAATTTGGCAAAATTTGTGCCAAATTGTGCCAAACTGCTTTACTAACAGTTCACCATCATAAAAAGCATATTGTTTAGTTTTGGTACTTATAAGTTACAAATCTGTGTGATTTTCTTTTACATTTTTTCAAAATATTTTTTTAGTACTGTAAATGCATATAAAATATGCGCAGCAGTACTAACAGCGTCTTTACGCACGCTTTTACTGTGAAAATGAAAAGAGTTCCTACAAGTCCCACCCATCAAAAGAAAGCTCTTTTTATTGGCTACTTAGACACGTCAATCATTCAGTGCTAGCACATTGCGCTAGCCATGCTAATCAACAACAAGGGAAAAAGGACCCTGTGCAAGTGGATGCGGTTCGTCTTTTTTACAAGGGTCCTGCGGACTGAAAACTGCTCCTATCTTTTCATGGAACTTCTCTTTTTAAACTCACTCAGGACTCACGGAACACGTGGATATGATGTTTGTGGCTAAACAAAGCTCAAACTTGGTGAAATGTGAAAGAGAAGCCTGAATATTTTTCGGAGCGTTTTTTTTTGCAACAGAAAAATGCACATTTTTGGATTATTTCTGAAGATTGGAATATACTTTGGGAAATACAAGTGGATATTATTTTTCAAAGAAGAATTGCGGAGAGAAAGAGACTAAGCAAGGATAGGGAAAGTCTAATTTGTTTGAGCAGCAGAAGACGAAAGGTAAGAAACTTATACAAACACGATTTATTTTGTGCCCATATTATGCGTTATATCTTTTTAATGCAAAGTCTGATATCGTTTACACTTACATATAAATATAGCTGAGAAAATGAGCTTTAAAATTATATATAGCTTGCGGATTATGAAGTTCGAAATACATCTGCTATTGCCAGCAGATGTTTTTTTTTTTTCTTACGAGCTTAAGAGGTTAATGAGCCACATCATCATGAATCCAAGGGGCCTAGACATAAAGTTCTTCTCCTTTTTGGACTGGTGCAAAAATATAGAAAAACATTCAAATGTAATGTATAACATTGTGTATTTATTTATAATACACAATGTTAATGGAGCTGCATCAGTGTTTTGCATCAGTGTGACCCCCGTCTGTGGGCAGAGTGCGGAGTGTGTGAGGCGTACCGTGGATGTACTTGACCACGTTGACGCTGAGGCCGTGCCTGGAGATGGTGGTGAGTACGTCCCCCGCACTCCTCCTCCAGGGCAGGTTGTGGGGGGGGCACCAGGAGGTGATTGCACTGAACAGCAGCTGCAGGTCATCCTTCTGAGCCAGCTCTTCCGCCGGGGACACGAAGGTGCACAGCTTTACCAGGATCTAAACAGCAAGTGCAGTGGGTTAGGGTTAGAATCGACAATGACTGCCTTCTGTACCAGGATGAAACTCATTTATAACCTTCATTTATTTTGGTCCAGCAATATACGTAATTCTACACAACTGAAGAGTCAGTGGGGCAGCAGCACAGCATTTGAGAGGCATTAATAACATGCAGCAACAAACACAGCTCATACTATGCTTTGTATGGAGGCTTTACCAACTCATGACTGACAAAAACAGATGTGATGTGAGGCTGTGTGAGAAGAGGATAGACGCTGGTTAAAAGCGGATCACTTTGAGCTAAACCACTGACAGGACTTGTTCTCTTGATTTCTGCTTCCACTGCCGTTCTGCTCCCTCTGCTTCCACTGTCCATCACAGCAAAGTGTCTTTAAACGCCGCAGAAGTGATAAAGTATGTGATTGTAGGCACGCCTGTGCTCTCCCAATCTCTAATTGAAAGTAAAGGGAGCAATGCATCTTGATGTCTGTTGGCCTCGACTATTGTGGTTTTCGACTGTCAAGTGTTGCAAGCATTTAATTCTCTGACCATCATGGTCACCATAATAACCAACTCCACTCAGGGCAGCAAAAGTTGTGTTCTTGTTATCCATCTCAATTCAAATAATTTATGGATTTGAACAGTGTGAAAAACTTTGGAATAACTAAAAAATAACAAGCTTGTCTCCACACTTGTTTTAAGGAACCTCCATATCTTACCTGAACAAAGACCTTCTGCAGCAGTGCGCGGCGGTCGGCCAGGGGCAGTTCTGAGTGGGTCTGGCTCTGGCCCTGTCCGGGGGTCTTGTCCTGGGACGGGGGCGGTGGAGGTGGAGGGACTGTGCCCACCGGAGCCTCCACCATGTGAGGCAGGTCAAAGAACAGATACAAGCATTTGACCAAAGTGGAGGGCACAGACATGGTGGTCATGCAGTCCACGGTTTTCTATGAGAGAAGCAAAAACACACATCAGAGTTTTTACAGCAACAGATCTGACCACAACCGAGAAAGGTAAACAAGAATAAACACAGGATATGAGTTACATCAAATCTTCATCCACACGGTGCTTTGTCATGTGGATGAAATCACATGGCACAAGCAAGTGTTTGTTCCAGATTTCTGTTTAAATGCAATAAACAGTTTTTGTCCCAAGGAACTGCATTTGACAATGTCCAATGTTTGTCAAAGCACAAGACAACTGAGTTAGGTTGTGTGGATTGGAGCAAAAACACAGCTGACCGCCATGTGCTGCAGGAATGACTCGAGGAATGCAAGTTCAAAAGATCACTGCTCTTTCAAAAGCCTTAAGCCAGCTTCATTCTCCTGTGAAATCACTGAGAAACTGCTCCCAGACGCCAAACATAAAGTTATCGCTCATCTCAAGATCATCACAATGATGATGAGGGCTAACTATTGAATAAACTTCCCTTCAAATAAAATGAGAGTACCTGTCCAGAGGACGCCAACAGGTTGATGGTGGTCAGCAGCATCCAGCCCCGACTGGCCTCCTCACTATGGTTCACCTCCAGGAACTGCACAATAGCCCGGCTTGCAGCCTCTGGGAGACACAAAAGACAATAGTCTGAGGGCTAACACCTGGACTCCAGGACTTCACCAATGCATAGTCCACAGGGGGACAAAATATTATTTAGTCAACCTCCAATGGTGCAAGTTATCCCACTTAAAAACTGTAATTTTCATCATAGGTATACCTCAACTATGAAAGACAAGATGAGAAAGAAAATCACATTTTGATTTTTAAAGAATGTATTTGAAAATTATGATAGAAAATAAGTCCTTCTCAATAGTAATACTTTGTTACATACCCTTTGTTGGCAATGACAGGTCAAATGTTTTCTGTAAGTCTTCAGAAGGTTATCATACACTGATGCTGGTATTTTGGCTCTTTCATCCATGCAGATCTCCTCTAGAGCAGTACCGTTATTGGGAACTAACTCTCTACAAAGATGTTCTATGAGGTTGAGATCTGGAGACTGGTGATCATTGTCATACTGAAAGACCCAGGCACGGTTCATCTACAATGCCCTTTCACTCAAAATCTCACGATACATGGCACCATTAAGTCTTTCCTTAACATGGTCGCTTTGTAGAAAAACAGCCCCAAATCATGTTGTTTCCACCCCCATGCTTCACCGTAGATATGGTGTTCTTTGGATGCAACTCTGAATTCTTTCTCCAACGAACATGACAACTTGAGTTTATAGCATTTTAGTTTCATTTGATCATTAGGACGTTCTCCCAATCCTGTTTTGGAACATTCAAATGTTCTCTGGCCATGTACTGGCTTAAGCAGGGGCACACATCTGGCACTGCGGGATTTGAAAGACAAAAACAACAACTTATTCTTGTATAGCCCCAAATCACAACAGCATCATCTCAGAGACTTAACAAAACCATTGAAATCACCAACACAGATCAGAGAATCAACAGTTAAAACACCAAAAATACACTATTCCAGATTCAGTCTTCCTAGCCTAGTACAACTTTGATGGCTCTTTTGGACTTGGAGTTTTGGAGTGTAACGGTTTGAGGTTATGTGTCTTTAACACGGATAACAAGTTCAAACAGGTACTATTAATACTAACAGCGGGTGGAAGACAGGGAAGACTCTCAAAGAAGAAGTTACAGTTCTATGAGGGCCAGAAATCTTGCTTGTTTATAGGTGACTATCTATAATTTGTCACCATAATTAATAAATTCAAATAAATGCTTGAAAGATTATAATAGACAGTGTTTTGTCACATTTTATAGTAGTATAGAATCAAATTACAAACATCTTTTTAAGTGGGAGGACTTGCACAATTGTTGGCTAAATACAGACTAAATGTTTTTTTTTGCCTCACTGTAGCGAGATTCAGGAGAACATGCCAATAAATGCTGGAAGGAAGTCTCACCTGTGGACTTATTGGAGGCCCTGCGGCGGATCTCAGTCACCATGAGTCTAGACACTTGTGTAGTGAACTGCAACAGGTCTGAGAACTTGTCCATCATGCTGCTGGGCGGAGCATTCCCAAAAACCTGCAAACAAACAAATGTAAGAGAGGAAAGCAAACAATGAATAACATCACAATTCTAAGTCCCCAACTTTCTTCCTGAATGCATTAATACCGCAATTGTGTTGTATAGACCCCTTTGGTTTCAAAAAGTGAGTGTAAGTTCACATTTATTTCATGTTTCCATAACTGTATATTTGTGGCTTACTGTAATAATAGAAAATTAAGATTCTCTTAAATATTTCGGAGAAAAACTAGTATTCCCAGACTGTCCCCCCTTCCCAGGGTAAGGATAGGGTGTGTGGATCGGGGAGGAAGAGGCCTGGGCCACCTCAATTGGTTCCTCCGAATGTTGTAGAGCAGTGGTTCTACTCTGAGCACTAATGGTAATTATCCAAAACTCATGACCATAGGTGAGGGTGGGAATGTGGATTGGCCAGTAAATCCAGAGCATTGTCTTTCTGCTCAGCTTCCTCTTCACTACAACAGTCTAATAAAGCTCTGACTACAGACACTGCTCCCTCTTCACTACAACAGTCTAATAAAGCTCTGACTACAGACACTGCTCCCTCTTCACTACAACAGTGTAATAAAGCTCTGACTACAGACACTGCTCCCTCTTCACTACAACAGTCTAACACAGCTCTGACTACAGACACTGCTCCCTCTTCACTACAACAGTCTAATAAAGCTCTGACTACAGACACTGCTCCCTCTTCACTACAACAGTCTAATAAAGCTCTGACTACAGACACTGCTCCCTTTTCACTACAACAGTCTAATAAAGCTCTGACTACAGACACTGCTCCCTTTTCACTACAACAGTCTAACACAGCTCTGACTACAGACACTGCTCCCTCTTCACTACAACAGTCTAATAAAGCTCTGACTACAGACACTGCTCCCTCTTCACTACAACAGTCTAATAAAGCTCTGACTACAGACACTGCTCCCTCTTCACCACAACAGTCTAACACAGCTCTGACTACAGACACTGCTCCCTCTTCACTACAACAGTCTAATAAAGCTCTGACTACAGACACTGCTCCCTCTTCACTACAACAGTCTAATAAAGCTCTGACTACAGACACTGCTCCCTCTTCACTACAACAGTCTAATAAAGCTCTGACTACAGACACTGCTCCCTCTTCACTACAACAGTCTAATAAAGCTCTGACTACAGACACTGCTCCCTCTTCACTACAACAGTCTAATAAAGCTCTGACTACAGACACTGCTCCCTTTTCACTACAACAGTCTAATAAAGCTCTGACTACAGACACTGCTCCCTCTTCACTACAACAGTCTAATAAAGCTCTGACTACAGACACTGCTCCCTCTTCACTACAACAGTCTAACACAGCTCTGACTACAGACACTGCTCCCTCCTCACTACAACAGTCTAACATAGCTCTGACTACAGACACTGCTCCCTCTTCACTACAACAGTCTAATAAAGCTCTGACTACAGACACTGCTCCCTCTTCACTACAACAGTCTAATAAAGCTCTGACTACAGACACTGCTCCCTCTTCACTACAACAGTCTAATAAAGCTCTGACTACAGACACTGCTCCCTCTTCACTACAACAGTCTAATAAAGCTCTGACTACAGACACTGCTCCCTCTTCACTACAACAGTCTAATAAAGCTCTGACTACAGACACTGCTCCCTCTTCACTACAACAGTCTAATAAAGCTCTGACTACAGACACTGCTCCCTTTTCACTACAACAGTCTAATAAAGCTCTGACTACAGACACTGCTCCCTCTTCACTACAACAGTCTAATAAAGCTCTGACTACAGACACTGCTCCCTCTTCACTACAACAGTCTAATAAAGCTCTGACTACAGACACTGCTCCCTCTTCACTACAACAGTCTAATAAAGCTCTGACTACAGACACTGCTCCCTCTTCACTACAACAGTCTAATAAAGCTCTGACTACAGACACTGCTCCCTCTTCACTACAACAGTCTAATAAAGCTCTGACTACAGACACTGCTCCCTCTTCACTACAACAGTCTAATAAAGCTCTGACTACAACACACTGCTCCCTCTTCACTACAACAGTCTAATAAAGCTCTGACTACAGACACTGCTCCCTCTTCACTACAACAGTCTAATAAAGCTCTGACTACAGACACTGCTCCCTCTTCACTACAACAGTCTAATAAAGCTCTGACTACAGACACTGCTCCCTCTTCACTACAACAGTCTAATAAAGCTCTGACTACAGACACTGCTCCCTCTTCACTACAACAGTCTAATAAAGCTCTGACTACAGACACTGCTCCCTCTTCACTACAACAGTCTAATAAAGCTCTGACTACAGACACTGCTCCCTCTTCACTACAACAGTCTAATAAAGCTCTGACTACAGACACTGCTCCCTCTTCACTACAACAGTCTAATAAAGCTCTGACTATACAGACACTGCTCCCTCTTCACTACAACAGTCTAATAAAGCTCTGACTACAGACACTGCTCCCTCTTCACTACAACAGTCTAATAAAGCTCTGACTACAGGCACTGCTCCCCTCTTCACTACAACAGTCTAATAAAGCTCTGACTACAGACACTGCTCCCTTTTCACTACAACAGTCTAATAAAGCTCTGACTACAGACACTGCTCCCTCTTCACTACAACAGTCTAATAAAGCTCTGACTACAGACACTGCTCCCTCTTCACTACAACAGTCTAATAAAGCTCTGACTACAGACACTGCTCCCTCTTCACTACAACAGTCTAACACAGCTCTGACTACAGACACTGCTCCCTCCTCACTACAACAGTCTAATAAAGCTCTGACTACAGACACTGCTCCCTCTTCACTACAACAGTCTAATAAAGCTCTGACTACAGACACTGCTCCCTCTTCACTACAACAGTCTAATAAAGCTCTGACTACAGACACTGCTCCCTCTTCACTACAACAGTCTAATAAAGCTCTGACTACAGACACTGCTCCCTCTTCACTACAACAGTCTAATAAAGCTCTGACTACAGACACTACTCCCTCTTCACTACAACAGTCTAATAAAGCTCTGACTACAGACACTGCTCCCTCTTCACTACAACAGTCTAATAAAGCTCTGACTACAGACACTGCTCCCTCTTCACTACAACAGTCTAATAAAGCTCTGACTACAGACACTGCTCCCTCTTCACTACAACAGTCTAATAAAGCTCTGACTACAGACACTGCTCCCTCTTCACTACAACAGTCTAATAAAGCTCTGACTACAGACACTGCTCCCTCTTCACTACAACAGTCTAACACAGCTCTGACTACAGACACTGCTCCCTCCTCACTACAACAGTCTAATAAAGCTCTGACTACAGACACTGCTCCCTCTTCACTACAACAGTCTAATAAAGCTCTGACTACAGACACTGCTCCCTCTTCACTACAACAGTCTTATAAAGCTCTGACTACAGACACTGCTCCCTCTTCACTACAACAGTCTAATAAAGCTCTGACTACAGACACTGCTCCCTCTTCACTACAACAGTCTAATAAAGCTCTGACTACAGACACTGCTCCCTCTTCACCACAACAGTCTAACACAGCTCTGACTACAGACACTGCTCCCTCTTCACCACAACAGTCTAACACAGCTCTGACTACAGACACTGCTCCCTCTTCACTACAACAGTCTAATAAAGCTCTGACTACAGACACTGCTCCCTCTTCACTACGACAGCCCGATACAGCGCCCGCATCACTGCACACGCTGCACTGATCCGCCTGTCAATCTCACGCTCCATCCTCCCCTCACTCAAAGCGTACATTTAAAAGAAATGGTGGAAACATCTCCTTGTCCGCTTCTGTGGAGCGTCCTGACTGAGGCTCACCCGGTTGAAGACGGGCAGCATCATGTAGAGCTTCTCCTCCTGCTCCTTCTGGGTCATGTGACGCGGCGGGTGGCACAGCTCGGAGAACAGGCGGCGCAGGTGCATGAGGCCGAGGGCGTTGTCCTGCGGGCTGCAGTCGTCCTGCCGCGGCCGGCCCATCATACGCTTCACCATGTTCATCCTGACGGCAGGGCTACACACACCAGGAACAGTTACACAATGATTCAGACATATGGTTACACATGGTTATACACACAGTTACACATGGTTTTACACACTCACAGACACTGATACATCTCACTCTAGCCATGTAACAGTTCGGCCTTTTCCACTTTTTCCACTTCCCCGCTCTACTTGGTGCAACTCAGCCCCAGTTTAGAGCTCTTCCACTTTGCGTTCTCCCTCAGACCAGGTACTGTTTTAGCTCTTCCAGCTCTGACAGAGTAGATACCAAACAAGTAGATACCACATGAGTAAATATCAAATGTGACCAAACGTGAACAAGCTGCTGATTGGGGGAAACAGCAATTACCAGAGAATATCAAACATGAGACAAATCCACTTTCCAATGCACTCTGCTTATGAAAAATGCTCTATGAACAGTATCTAAAGTGCTGCATAGATACATGAAACTATAGTCATAAAAATGGACAATGAAGTTGCATCAAGTTAAAATATACCAACAAGATATTACATTAAGATTAAGAGATCCTTTATTTCTCCCACAAGGGGGAAATTGCAATAATAATAAACAGATAAAACAGAATAAAATTAGAAAACAAAGGCAATAACAAAATAGACTGCGCTTCAAGAACCAAAACAACATAATAACATGTTGCTAAAGCTCGTTCGCATAGGATCAATGTTTCCTGCAGAGTAATATGTTTCTAAAGCGAGAGAATTGGGTATATATATTTTCCCAAAAACTTGAAATTATGAATTAATAAACACATAATAGAAACGTTCTATAGGAGCAGTGATGTGGGCAACAGCCGTTCATAAAAGGGGTGAAAATGTATCAACCTGATCATAGTATTTTCATGAATTTCTCTCCGTCATTACAGGTCAGGGCTGGGATTTAAACAACACTGAACGTATTGCATGAATTTAAATCATCTTGGACTTCAACATACACGATGCATGTCCAGAAAATGTTTGGATTTCCATGTATACATCATTGGTTGTTTGGATAAGACAAACACAGTGACATTTGAGAAGTGAAATAAAGTTTGTATCATTTACAGAAAGTGTGCAAGAATTGTGTCTTTCTCTGCAATTACGGGAAAGTCCTACACTGGTCACCTTTAAAACTCAAATTAAACAATGGCTTAAAAGAAAGCAGTCATGTGACCATTAGAAACTTGTCCCTGCGCTCTCTGTGTTGTCCCTGCGCTCTCTGTGTTGTCCCTGTGCTCTCTGTGTTGTCCCTGTGCTCTCTGTGTTGTCCCTGTGCTCTCTGTGTTGTCCCTGTGCTCTCTGTGTTGTCCCGGTGCTCTCTGTGTTGTCCCTGTGCTCTCTGTGTTGTCCCGGTGCTCTCTGTGTTGTCCCTGTGCTCTCTGTGTTGTCCTTGTGCTGTCTGTGTTGCCCCTGTGCTCTCTGTGTTGTCCCTGTGCTCTCTGTGTTGTCCCTGTGCTCTCTGTGTTGCCCCTGTGCTCTCTGTGTTGTCCCTGTGCTCTCTGTGTTGTCCTTGTGCTGTCTGTGTTGCCCCTGTGCTGTCTATGTTGTCCTTGTGCTCTCCGTGTTGTCCCTGTGCTCTCTGTGTTGTCCCTGTGCTCTCTGTGTTGTATTATTTTGTATTTAAATATATTGTATGTTGTCATCTCTTGTCATGTATTTTCCTGCCTGGGGACTACGGATGAAAACTAGCTTGGTAGCTATAATCCGGCATATTTACATTGTATACTGATGTTCATTAATGTGCATTGTCCCTATCAAACAAAATAAATAAATAAAGTGTCAACCAAATTGGGCGTGAGCAGATTTTGCGTTTCTGTTTCTCTTGTGTCACACTTGTCATGGTCGGACTGCACAACGACAGCAGAGGTTTGCATTCAGGCATTTAACTGCACACCAGAGTCTTCAGCTGATGATGAAGGCTGGTTACTATGGTTACTCCCATAGTAACCAGCCTGTGCCGTCCCAGGACACAGCACTAAACAAGAGTGCTCTGAATAAAGTACATTTCACTTGTTTGAGCGCGTACTTTAGGTGATGTATCATACACTGCATGAGTTGTGTGGTCCTCTGTTTTTGTTCTATTTACTTATTGGCGTTTCAGCAGTCGATGCCGATTCATTTTTTTGACAAACACTTATATATTTTTCGGTGCAGCGCTTTGGAAACTGTATTTGAAATTGAAATTATTTAAATTTTATGTAAATAGAGACATAACTTTTTATTTAGAGTGCTCTAAATCTGTTTTTTTTTGCTTGTTTGTGTCCTGTATGCTGGAAAAAACATTTTACTTTTTCAGAACTGCGAACTATTCAAAGCAAAATCTCTTTCTAGCTAAAAAAAAAGGCTTTAATATAGTAGTAGTATAAGGTAGAATTATCACCATCATCATCATCAATATTATCTGGGCCATGTCCTGTTTTGTTAAGTGGGCACTGGTGTTACCGGAGAAGCACTGCCCTCAGGCCAAGGCAGTGCTCTCCTTCCTGGGTGTAAAGAAACCTTTGGCCTTTAAGACTTTTTGTATCATCAGAAACTTGGCTTGGTTCCTCTTTGTTCTCACATCGGAGTCATGGGCAGTCTTAGGTCACACATATTTCAAACACGGGACTGCAGAGCTTTTGATCAGTTTCTCTGGACTCTGAACGATCAGAATAAGCCATGGAAAAAACCACAACAAGAAAAATATGGCTATTTTGAATGACACTACAGAAATGCAACATGCTTCAGTATAACTATGATAGGCTCCAACAACAGGAAGGGTCAATTATCAGATTACATGTTTAATACAAGGAAACAGAATCAAGAATGTGATTTAATTATTATCATATGAGGTTAATTTATAAGTGGTTTCATAATCTAGTTAAAAGCTTCTAAATCGAAACTCATTCCAAAGCAATGAGTTGTACCATTGGACTAAGCAGACTACAAGTGGAACAAAAGTTGAAATCTGTATTATATGTAAGATATGATAATCCTATGGTAAGCTCTAAGATCTGGTTAATAATTCATTCCTCAACAGCTCGAATCCTACATTGCAACCAATACAACAAAAATCTCCCCACACTTGCTTTAAAAATGTGAATAGATCTGAAAACCATTTTGTTTCAGCTAGTTTCATGGACCAATAAGTTGAAATGGAAGGCTTGACATGGGTTTACAATTTGCTTCTGCTAAAGTGTCAATAGTGTAAGCAGAGGTCACAGTGTGTGAGTCGCACCAAAAACCAGGACGGGGGTAAAAAACACACATGCTTCCCTTCTCTGGCTTCCTGTGAAAAAAGGAAATAAGTTTAGCTTTGTGTGGCTGTAATCACCACGTCTGAAGGCCCACAGTCCTTGATGCAGCTCTGTTTTATTGTGTAACAGACCAAATTGTAATTCAAATCAATTCAATTTTCCTTCATACTCTCCACTGATGGTACTGCAGCAGAGGAGTATGATACGCCTAAATTAACAATATTTTTACATCAATAATTAAAACGTACATTTATATCTCCTATATATATATATATTTATATCATTTTTAACATAGGCATAATACCTCAAATAGCCGGTAAACTCTCCCAAATCAATGGCTTCCACTGCCAGTCCTCTGACAGCTGGGCATCAGCCTGGTACTGTCTCCTGTTCCCAGAGGGGGGCCTGGACACTGGCATGGGCCTGGTACCCTCAGCTCGCACAGGCCCAGAACCACAACACAGAACCAGAGGCCGCTCGGAACCGCTGTAGCTGTGACTGGATCCGGTACATTAGACTCGGGTGACTAGGCAAAGGTGCATCATCATCATCATCATCATCATCAGAATCAGAATCATTTTTATTGCCACGTAAGTAACAGTAACTTGCTTTGGCTCAGTGCAACAGTCAGAAAGAGAGGTAAAGGTAGAGAGGGCATAATAGAAAATATAGAATAAAAAAAATCATCTTCATCATCATCATCACAGAGCAGGACCCACTGTGCCCATGCCCATGCCCATGCCAGTCTGTCATGAGTCACAGAGCAGACCTGCCAACACTAACAACCCATCACCTGCGTCTATGTGTCTATGCCATAGCTAGCCCTGTGCGTGTACGTGTACGCCCAGCTGATCCCAACAACACTGCCCTCTGTACGGCTCTAGAGGAGCTCAGGCCTCCGCACCGCTGCCCCCCGCACCGGGATGGGCACAGGGGGCCGTGTCTGTGTGCCCACGGTGGCTGACATGATAAGGGCTGGTTGCTGTACTGAGGCCGGATCAGAGCTCCAGGACAGAGATGCGCATTCCCGGAGCTAGCAGTGTTAGCCGCTAGCCTCTGTCCGCAGCTCTACTCACCGGAGAGCGCTGGCTGCAGACTGTGGGTAGGACGCTGTGAACCTCCAGTGGGGTGAACGAGTCGATGCAAGCTGCTGTGAGAATATCCATATGTCACAAGCTCCTGTGCAGTCTCCTGGCGTCCACAGCCCGTGTTTGTGTGTCTGTCCCGGTGGCCATTTTTCCTCTACATCCAGACAGACGCAGGGCCGCTGGACTGGAGCCGCCTCCTCTGCACTGGTGCCTGCGACAAGCGCGACATCTGCTGGACAGTCGCGGCACTGCGCCTCACTACGGACCAGATACATCTTTTCTACCTCAGTGTCCCCCAACCTTTTTGAGCTGTGGCACACCGTTTTGTTTTAAAAACAAACACATGGAACACCGCCACCGGCTAAAGCAAATTAGAACATGAAACTTTTATTAACAAAGCAATGTCATTCTAAATCAAAGTGTATAAAATTCAACCAAACAGAATAAAGCTGCTAGTTTAACTCCATTAGCATCAAAGCCTGGCCGCCACTTCTGCCCTGCGTTTTTTCCCCATCGCAGGCCAGGACTTCTTATATTTACAGTCTTTGGTCTGAACACCCTATAGTGTCTGAAATGTTCAGAATGTTCATTGAAATGAATGGTTGTACTCAGTGGTGCTTTGTACCGGCATGGGCAGGGCTGGACTGGCCATCGGGCGTACCGGGCAATGCCAGAAGGGCCGATACCCATATTTGGGCCGGTCTGTCTGCCACATACAAAAAACATGTTTGTGAAAAGTGTAAATCCGTTGAGAAATGTTTGAGGGGAGCGCGCGTGTCCGCGGGGCACCTGCTGCATGTACTCGAACGGGATTCCACCACCTCAGCGGCCGCAGTGTTCCCGCATCCAGCGGCTCTGAGCTGGACGCGGGAACCGCTCACAACACAACACGGTGAGCGCGTAGCCACAACGTGGCCATGTACCCAAGACCATGAACGCGCACAGGACCATGCGTGTCTTTTCGTAACTTGTGCACCCAATAAATACACCGCTGCAGAAAACAGTCCGCGTCTCCCCTCTCCTCTAAATTAAAGCTCGGGTGCCTAAATTTTCCATTGCATTAAAAGTTCATGTTCGAGCCCAAAAGTAAAATGTTGTGAACAGATTAAACAGATTTAGAGCCAGCAAATGGCTGACAATATGCATTTCAGAATTTTTTACCAATTCTCATCCCTGTAACAAACAATAGTATTGTCTGTGCCCACCTCCCTCACTCTGAGACATGTTTATTACTCTGTTTAATGTAGACTATTGCACTGTATTTTATTGTTGAAACTGGAGAGATCCTGATCCTCTACAGTATTTGCTTCCACATACTGTATAAACCAGGGGTCGGCAACCTTTAGTGCCCCTAAACTGGCTCCTGGAGCCTTTTCAAAAATGTCTGAAAATGGAGTGGGAGGGCTATATTTTATTTCTAGTTTCAATGTGGTTTCTGTAGGAGGAAAAACATTAACGTTTTTAATGCTGCAAAAACTTGTATGAGTAATATTCAATTTTAACTGTGTGTGCGCATGGATCCCAAAGATAAAGAGAGTCGATAAGACTGGACTAAGAATGAGAATGAACATTTACTTTCAGTCAATGAGGAAGGACTGCTTCATGTTTGCGATTTAATGAAAAGTTGTGTTGCAACAGGAGGAACAATGAAGCTTTAAACACTGTTCACTGAAAGATTCATTCATCATAAAGTCAGAGCACCTATTTTCAGACTTCAAAAACCTTTGCAAAGACAGTGAAAGAAAAGGCCATTAAGGACATTCAGCTCCAGCAAACTTCAGCCTGTGATGGATATGAACAGACAGTGATGCAGGTGAACTCGGAGCCAAAAACAGATTTATTTACTGTATTTGTACAATTGCAAGAAGGTTAAACTTAAAGCAGAGTTGTCACGTAGTGAGTCATTCTCTCCAGGACACGCTGCAATGAAAATACACATTTGATAATCATGAATGGTTTTTATGTGTTTAGCCTTTACTTTCTCATTTAGATATTAGTCTAATATAGCTAATATAGCTAATATAGCTAATGTAGCTAATACAGCTTCAGCCCCTGTTACCTTCATATAAGTCTTATACAACGCTGTTTTTTTTTTTTTTTTGTCAAATAGGGCTCCTTGAACCTTTTGAGTTGCCTGGGCTGCTAAAAACGAAAAAATGCCTGGGCCGTTTTTTTGTCCCAGTCCAGCCCTGGGCATGGGTGCCGAAAAGATTAGCAGAAGTCGCCTGGAATTCGCAATTTGGGCATCGTCTGGTCCTCCCGGTTCTGCGCAGTGGATGATCTCCCATGATGCGTTGCGCTATCTCCCATGATGCGTTGCGTCAAATACGCGTGTGTGGGTCTCACATGGTTCTCACGCACGTGCACAGAGGGTCAGCACTAGATCATATACGGAATCGGGACGGAAGCGGAAGTAAACTTAACAAACTACCTATTAATGCCTAAACTTAACCAGCCATTCCCATAAAATAACCCCAACCCACCCTTAACCCTAAACTTAACCATCTTACTCAGATGCATAAAACTTAACCAGTCACCATTTAAGGACTCATTAGTCTAAAACTAATTCTAAAGTACGAGTGTTACTTCCGGTTTCGTCCTGATTCCGTATATGATCTAGTGCTGACCGTGCACAGAGGGGCTCGGCTCTGACCAATCAGAGCAGTTCATCAGAGCGGGAGTTAGAGCGAGCAGAGTTTGTGGCACTAAAGTGTGGATTTAAAGAAAACTGAGGGATTTAAGAAAAAAAAAAGTTCAGGATGACAAGGGACACTAAAATCCCCACAAAATCCAACCTTTATGAAAGCTGTAGGTTATCTGTCAGCTGAGGTCGAGCTGATTGAATTTGTATTGAGTTCTATGGGGAAAATTTCTGGGTTGCCCGCGTGAATTTAGTCTTGTTCAGTCTGCAGTACCGCGAGAATCCCCCGAGCACATGGGTTCTTCAGCTCCAAGCGAGTAATACCCTATCCAGTTATTATAATAGATCAATGAAACGCCCCAATGAAGTCAGTATGCAACTAACATTTTCAAACTGATGCTATTCATGTTTTGGGACCATCCATCCATTTTCTTCCCCTTAATCCATCCACAGGATGGCTGCTCTGTCAGTGAGAGTATAGCTTGCCCAGGGACACAACGACACCAGACATCAGTGAGAGTCAGTGGAGAAGGCTTGAACCCACAACCTTCAGACTCAGAGGCCTACCAACTGAGCCACTCATGTGGTGTTTTATAACCACACATAAACAAAATAACAATATAGGTAGGAAATAAATACAAGTGGATTCTTTAATGGAAAGAGTGTTTATGGTGCAAAATACCAATGTTATGTTGCTCACTCTTTATATTAGCTTTCTACACACACTACTCTTCCAGTGGTCGTTGTAGCCTTCAGGCTGTTTCTCTGAAAGCTTGTGCCTCGTTATTAAATACAGGAAGGATTTCAGTACGTTATCTTAAACTAGTCAATTGCAATTTTAAAAAAGCAAGGCTCTTAACAATTAGTATACATTGTTTAAATATATTGTATTTAATCAAAGTAACTAGGGACATTACATGAAACTAAGATATTGGATAACATATGTGAAAGGAACTTGGCCAACACTGTAAATCAGCTCAGTGCTAAAAGCTCAAACGAACAGAAATGGGCTCCAGAGAATAAGGCACAAACAGTTCATGAGATACAAACTTTATTATAGAATTGGCTCAATATACATTTTTATATTACATATTATATACAGTCTGTACAGTGACATTTACAAAAGATTGATAGTCTACGACTGTTTATAGACTGTTCATGTCTGGTCCACTATCCTCAGGAGTTTCTGCACCCATGGGTGTCCCTCTGGGTGAGGCAGGCACAACTGTCTGCCTTTTATTGTATGGACCCTGCACAGAGCACACACAACACATCTTTAAAGCACTTTGTAAAAACAAACCAAAGACTCAGAGAAAACGTATGAAAGGGAAGAGCACTGTCACACTGGCCCCTGAGGGCCCCACACATACTGTATAACTTACACAGTGGCGCTGATGTCACAGCCACTCCCCGCCTCTTGCAGCTCGTAGCGCTGAATGAGTTTGCCAGGCAGGTGGCGCTTTTTGCTCACGGCCAGGCAACAATCCACAGGGATCTCAGCTGCACAAACACACATGAGAATAACATTATAGTTATAGCTTTTCCTGCTGTGTCTCCAGAGATGCCCTGGTCCTCCCCAGGCCTCTGGACACTGCCATCACGGCTCATACGAGATTATACTCAGACACGTCCAAACTACGGCCCCAGGTAAAGAGCAGCCCTTACAGCTATAATTGCCCATAGGGCATATACTCTCCTGGACCCCTGCGGCATGGGTCTCCTGGACCCCTGGGGCATGAGTCTCCTGGACCCCTGGGGCATGTGTCTCCTGGAGTCTCACCTGTGCAGAGGGCAGCAGACAGCAGCAGGAGCAGGCCACACACTCTGGGATCCATGATGTGTAGAGATGCTGGAGGAGGAGGAGGCTGGCAGGCTCCGGAGGGCGCTCTGTGGATCTTGGGGCTGAGGCTGAGTTCTTTTATACAAGTGAAGAGAAAGTGAAAGTGCAGCTCGCTGAATGGAAGTGGGAGCAGTTGGCAGGGACTCAACCTATAAACGAGAAGGACCTGTTTTGACCCGTATTATCACAGGAGACGAGCCATCCTTTCTCATCCACATTCAACCATCAAAGGATACGATTTACAGGAAAGAGAAAGTCTTTTACTAGAAATTAGAAAAAGAAACTGCACTCATCTACGAGGCCACAGAAAGAAGGAGATGGGAAAACATGATGGTTATAATAAAAGAAAAACTACACATGAAATTGAATTCTTTATTTTATAGTATTGTTTTTTTAATATATATCCAAGTGTCATAGAAGACCTAATCAAAAACTGTATACAAAAAAGAAATGAGTAAAAAGTATTGGTTTTATGTAGTGTTTTTCATGACACTCAAAGACGCTTCACTTGGCATTATTCATTAACTCCATGTACGGTGGTGATTGGAGGGGCCCAGCTGCCCTGGGCCCCTCCAATCACTGCCATCATTGATACACACACCATTTTCAGGTTTTAACAATCATAAATCACTGTACTTTCTCTCAGTTATCAGTTGTGGTCTTTCAAAAAAATGCGTTTGTGTTCGTAAACATACAAACTTTTTAATTCAAGTTCCCCACATGACTGACTCAGATATGGTCAAACTCTTTCCAATGTGTCTTTCAATTGTTGATAATTAGCGGCAACTAAAACACGAAATGTAGAAATGTGATACCATCTGTAAAATGTACATGATTTTTTTTTTTTTTTTTTTTTTTTTTTTAAGATTCTTTTTTGGCATTCTGCTTATTCTGGATCAGAGCAGAGTAAGCGCACGTGAAATGTGTGTGGGAAGAGCTGGGAGGCAAACTGTGGGAACAAACCAAACAGCAGAATGTGTTTGATCATATCATTACAACAGGCAGGGTGTGTGGATAAGGTGCTTTCCTCCTTCAAACTACTTTTCATTATCTAACAGACATAGATTGACACAGACGTCAATTAAACAGACACTGCACAAACACCAAACATAAAAATAAAAACAGTAGCGTGTTATTGTGAATCATTTATGAGACTTTTTGTACAATTATGTTAAGACTGAGCTTGTCCTTACAACAGATGCAGAAGTCTGTGATTTTCCACTGTTTGGTTGTTCATCAAGAGAGACATTGTGCATCTAGACCTGTAAACTTGGAGAATCTGGACAGCCCCTGATTCAAATCAAGCCTCCTGTTAGATGCTGAGAAATGGACACAAATGAGAAATGGACAATGCCGTCGTCCTCTTTGTATTGGACAGACTGCTGAATATGGATACATAAGCTGAAACTGGTGAATGGAAGCCACCTCAAAGAAGAACCTACGCCTCGACACGAGAATTTAATTCCGGCAGAATGAAGAAATGTGGGAACACAGAGGTCTACTTTTGGTACTTTCCCAAATATAGTTAATGGGTTTTCTGAAATATCTGTACTAATTCTAATTCTAATGCTAATGGTCATTAAAGGGAAGAGTATGGGTCTTCTATATGACTTTTTGTGCAATTATGTTCAAATGTCAGTATTTTTCAACTTGATGTGGTTTGGTTATCTGAAGGTCAAAGAAAACGTATCTATTTGCGACGTGGCAGACGGCGAGGGGTTATTTTGTCTGGGTATAAAACCATGTGAAATGTACCAAAAATAAAACGATCCCAGACCTTTGCATCTTTCTTTCTGTTTTCCACAAATATTCCACAATACACTCTCGCTTCTTGGCAAGAAAATCCTGGGTTCGAATCCCGGTCGAAACAGGGCCTTTCTGAGTGGAGTTTGCATGTTCTCCCCGTGTCTGTGTAGGTTTCCGCTTTGTGTCTCTGGTCTGTGAAAGGCAGTGCATAAATAAATATTACTTACTACTTCTTCCTTTTTTATGTAATGACTTTGTCCGACCCACTGTATCTCAACAGAAGTAACTCATTTTAAAGACAAGACAAAGCGAAAACACTTACAACTCACTGAAAACTATTGTTGTGTCCTTTGGCAAAACACTTCACCTATATTACCAATACGTATACGTGCATCTTATTTTGGGTTTTTCACCAACACTAAGTCTTTAGGAAACTTGACAGTCAGAAATATCAAAGCAGTGAAATATTCTGGGTCACATTCAGTCAAAGCTTTCACATATACTTAAACTTCAATCAATCAATCAACGTTTATTTGTAGAGCGCCTTTCCTACAAAAGGCAACGCAAAGCGCCTCACAACCCATATAACATCATGCATAAATCATCAAACATTAGAATTTAAGTAAACATAAAAAGACAGATTAAGAGCACAAGATATATAAAATCACACAAGTAGTTAAAAACCGTAAAACATTAAAATCACACAAGGGATTACAATCATAAATAGTCATAGCGCATTAAAAAGATTAAAGATAAAAACAAATATAAAATCATTCACTTGTATAAAAATAACTGTTTTCAGTTCAGTTTTAAAAACTGCTAGAGTAGACGCCTGTCTCACATTCTCGGGAAGACGGTTCCAGACTCTAGCTGCATGAATCTGAAACGCAGCCTCCCCATGTCTAGTTCCGACTCTTGGCACTAACAGAAGTCCAGTCCCTGTGCTCCTCAGAGCCCGAGTTGGTTCATATGGCACCAACATGTCGCGGATGTACCCTGGTGCGAGGCCATGGAGAGACTTGTACACAAGTAAAGCTGCTTTAAAATCTATTCTCTGAGCCACAGGAAGCCAGTGCAGAGACCTGAGGACCGGACTAATGTGGTCGTACTTCCTGGTTCTAGTCAGGACTCGAGCTGCTGCATTTTGGATGTACTGCAGCTGTTTTACCGCTTGTTTAGAGAGACCTGTGAACAAGCCATTGCAGTAGTCTAACCTACTGGAGACAAATGCATGGATAAGAACTTATTATCATGTCACTTATGAAAGATGTATTTCAATTACCCTCCTTGTTCTTACTAGTTAGTGAAGAATCCCTCTGTCTTTTGGTTTGTGTTTTTCACAATTTAATACATTTTTTCTCTGCACACAATGATGGTAAGCCACTAGTATAGCCACAGCTGCCCTGAAGCAACTACGCACACTTAGGGCGCCAATGGACCCTCCAACTCACTCGGCACATTCACACCTTTCAGTGCTCTCATCACTCTGCCCCCAACTAATAATACTAGAAGACAATGATAGTACGAATAAGTACACAGACACATGAACAAAATACAATATATTTGATATGATTTTAAATTCTTATTATGAGACAAAGGAATCCAATTGCTGGTGTATTTTTTCTTTTGATTGTGACACACAGATAACTTTCTCTTTCCTGTAAATCGTATCCTTTGATGGTTGAATGTGGATGAGAAAGGATGGCTCGTCTCCTGTGATAATACGGGTCAAAACAGGTCCCTCTCGTTTATAGGTTGGGTCCCTGCCAACTGCTCCCACTTCCATTCAGCGAGCTGCACTTTCACTTTCTCTTCACTTGTATAAAAGAACTCAGCCTCAGCCCCAAGATCCACAGAGCGCCCTCCGGAGCCTGCCAGCCTCCTCCTCCAGCACCTCTACACATCATGGATCCCAGAGTGTGTGGCCTGCTCCTGCTGCTGTCTGCTGCCCTCTGCACAGGTGAGACTCCAGGAGACACATGCCCCAGGGGTCCAGGAGACCCATGCCCCAGGGGTCCAGGAGGGCAGGACGCCCTATGGTAAATATGCTGTAAGGGCTGCTCTTTACCTGGGGCCGTAGTTTGGACGTGTCTGAGTATAATCTCGTATGAGCCGTGATGGCAGTGTCCAGAGGCCTGGGGAGGACCAGGGGATCTCTGGAGACACAGCAGGAAAAGCTATAACTATAATGTTATTCTCATGTGTGTTTGTACAGCTGAGATCCCTGTGGATTGTTGCCTGGCATATAGCAGCCAGCGCCTGCCTGCCAAACTCATTCAGCGCTACGAGCTGCAGAAGGCGGGGAGTGGCTGTGACATCAGCGCCACTGTGTAAGTTATACAGTATGTGTGGGGCCCTCAGGGGCCAGTGTGACAGTGCTCTTCCCCTTCATGATTTAGATTTTTCTGAGTCTATGGTTTGTTTTTACAAAGTGCTTTAAAGATGTGTTGTGTGTGCTCTGTGCAGGCTCCATACAATAAAAGACAGACAGCTGTGCCTGCCTCACCCAGAGGGACACCCATGGGTGCAGAAACTCCTGAGGATAGTGGACCAGAGGAATGCAAAGCAGTCGTAGACTATCAATCTTTTGTAAATGTTTCTGTACATATGTGACTGTTGATTTAAAACTGTATATTTTCAAACTTATATGAGCCATTTCTAAAATAAAGATTGTATCTTGTGGACTTTTGTTGTTATTTTATGCCTTATTTACTGCATCACTTTATTTTACTTCAGAGCTCCACTGAGATCCAGTGAAGTGATAAACCTTATGTAAGTCCTGAACATGTGAACACAGTTTCTGAGGCAAATGAAGACTGCGGACGAGTAAGCCTTCATTTGCGTAAAATGTGTAAATACTTATTTGGAATTATGTTGAATTATTTATTCAGTTTATTAGTCATTCGTTATTGGTTTATAAAGCATAACTCTGTCAAATAGAGAAAAAAGACGTTAGTGCATTTTATGAATGTATCTCAAATTAATGTAAATAGACCAGTAAGAGAAATAAAAGACAGGCCGTCGTATGCACTTTTAGTGATCTCATGAAGTCACTCCAGTCAATTATCATTTCCCTACATGTCTGATCCATGGATCTATTATAATATCTAATGATTAACATATACCTAGACTGATTCTCGCGGTACTGCAGACTAAACTAGACTAAATTCACGTGGGCTACCCAGAACTTTTCCCCATAGAACTCAGTGTAAACTAAATCAGCTCGACCTCAGCTGACAGAGAACCTACAGCTTTCATAAAGGTCGGATTTTGTGGGGATTTTAGTGGCCCTTGTCATCCTGAACTTTTTTTCTTCTAAAATCCTTCGGTTTTCTTTAAATCCACACTTTAGTGCTACAAACTCTTCTCGATTTTCTCTTGCTCTAGCTCTGCTCTGGTCAGCCGCTCTGATTGGTCAAAGCGTGGCCGAGCCCCTCTGTGCATGTGCATGAGAGCCACAGACACTTATTTGGCGCAAAGCATCATGGGAGCTCATCCACTGTGCAGAACCGGGAGGACCAGACGATGCCCAAATATGGGCGAGTTCCGCTAATCATTTGGTGCCCGTGGTGGCACATGTGCTACTGAGCACAAGCCTTTGATTTTAATAGGACGCCATCTTGAATCAAGGAATTGAAAAGGAATGTTTAGCAAATATTGCTGGCAAAGAAGTTGTGGCTCCACTCCCCACGGGCTTCAATAGTGGCAAAGGAGATGGCTAAAGCTAGGCTAAAGGCCAAATACCTCACTAGCTTGGGCGCATTACATACGTCCCGGCTAACTCAGATCCAATCGTTACAATCGGCAAAAGAAGTTAACCCCTCCCACATGTTAACGGAGCTCAAATGAGAAAATCCAGACCTAAGTACTAAATGAAATGCTGTGGTTTAATAGGTACAAACTCTATATATATATAAACAAATGTCTGGTGCTGCTTTTCGTTTATGAATTAAACAGCAAGATACAGCAACATTTCAAAACTAGCAACCACAATGAGACAATATTTTTGCACTTTGACTTTATCCACTAGATTATATTTCTGCGAGTGTGTAGCTTCACACGGCTCTTTATCTTTCAGGATGATCAAAAAAAATACGGGAGGGAAGCACTGTGGAAATTCAAATGGGCATAATTTGATAATTATATGACAGTGACAGGTTGGAGACTTGTGTGGGATTGAGCAGACGATGCTGACATCACACTGTGGAAGGTTGTTGGTTGAGCTGTTTGTGGAGAAGCCGCTCCTTTGTCCTTCTATTACACTATAATGAACTGAAAAGCAGGTGTGTTCTTATGTTCTATTATTTCATTTCATACACCACAGTGCAGACAGATTCATGAGGAACGCTGCACTTGACACAACTAATAATTAAGGAAATATCATAATGCTCCAAGGATTATGTTGTTTGTTTTTCTTACCTCAGAGGTCATCAATATTTGCTACAGAACCTGATAATTTGCATTTGATCTCCATCCCATTGTAAGAAAGTCATCTTTATTTATGTTGCGCCTTTCACTGACAGTCACAAAGCATTTTATAACGTCAATATCCCTGTTGTAATTGGCTGTAAATTTGAAATGATTTGCTCAAGAAGAGGCAATACTATTATTCCATTAAAATGTACGTATATGTTGATGAGATGAGGGGGCCGTTCATGTGAAATATCCCACTGGGAAAGTTGTATTTACCATAATTAGCAGAGCCCATAAAAGCAACATTCCCACTAAGCAAGCCAACGTTGAATCAACGTCATTTCAACGTCATTTCAACGTCGTTGTCCGACGTAGAATATAGGTCACTGGTGGGTGCAGAATGAAAGTTTTCTCGACGTCGTTTCCCGACGTCACCTCAACCTCCAAATGTTACGTTGATGGCACGTCAATTCAAGATTTGAATGTGGTACGGAACCGGTCGGGTCTGACGTCCTATCAACGTCTCATATGACCAAAATATTGACGTTTATATGACGTTCGTTTTCAGTCGTTCCCACTAAGCAAGCAGATGTCAAAACAACGTAATTTCAACGTCATCTGGACGTTCATTCAAGGTTGCAATGTGGTACAGAACCGGTCGGGTCCAACGTCTTATCAACGTCTTATATGACCAAAATATTGACGTTTATATGACGTCCATTTACAGTCCTATTGACCTACTTAACCTCTGCAGAATCACTTACTAGTCGAGACATACTTTTTGCAATAGGCAAGGCAAGTTTATTTGTATAGCACAGTCAAAACAAAAGGAAACTTAAAGCACTGAACAAAAGATAGAAACAATCAAACAAGGCATTACAATTATAAATATTGACAGTAAATTAAAAAGATACAAATAAAATCTCTCATAAAATCTCTCAGTTGAAGCAGAAACAGAAGTGTTTTAAACCTGGATTTTAACATTGTCAAAGAAGAAGCCTGTCTCACATTTCCAGGAAGACCGTTCCAGATTTTAGCCTTGTGAATCTGAAATGCAGCTATATCATGTTTAGTTCTGACTCTGGGCAATAAACGATAAACACAGCATTCAAAAATCATTAGAACAACTGTAGTAGAAGGATATCAGTCATTATTGCAAATGGAGCTGCATTAAAAATCATGTTTCTCTACATCAAAGTACAAGTTAAAGCACACAGGGCACAGTGTTATGAACACTACTGTACTGAACAGTTCATGCCAAAGTAAAAAAACATGATTGTAGCGCCTATGTTTGGATCAGTATTAAAACAGGCACAAGCTACACTCTAGGTTCCCCAGATGTAAAAACACAATCTGAAAGGCAGAAGAATGCATTTATTGAATGTTGATGTTCCAACATGTGTCCTCTCTTGGTCTTCAGTCTCATTATAAGGTCCAAGCACAGCACCTGAAAATGTGGAACATGTTTAGTTTCAACATAATGTGGCAAAGTGATATAACACATAACTTTCTATTAATGCCTCAAACCACTCGATCCATCACCATGTGATACAAACCTTGGCACTGCACTAGCTCGAGACACTGGAAGACACTCCGTCTGAGAAACTTGGGATAAGGCTTTGGTCATTGGAGTAATTCCATGTAAAAAACAATTGCAAATGTGCATTTGTTTTGCACATGGACAAATGAGACCTGAAAGCTACTTACCCTGTATTACTCTACACATGTTGCATTTCAGAGGGGGCAGTTTCCCCTTGTTGCTCTTTTCCCTCATCTTGAGTGAGTTGCTGAACAATCTGAGAAAAAGATAGATGTTTTCAAAGAGAATACACCAAATAATGGTTTATTCTAAAAACAACATAATAATACAGAAGAACAATCAATGTGTGAGAGTGTGATTCTTACCTTTGAACACCTTCAACACAGTCTGACACCTGTAAGACTCAAACACACATGACACATTAGGAATACACACAGAACATTAGTTATTGCAACAATCATGAAATTATACTCTATGGATTTCACAATAATTGACTGCATTAGCAAAGGTAAATGTATTTTAATTAACATATGGCTGGTTTTAAAGTTTATAAGAAAAAGTAAGAAATTGAATAGAGTTGCAAGCGCTAGTTAGCTTGCTACCAGCAGATGAATAATGGATATTTAATATTTGCAGCTAACAATAACAAAAATAACTGTAGTGGCTCATTTAAACAGCCACAGTGAGAAGAAGTGAAAGTCTCTGACATTGAAGACCTGGGAAGACATTAAATCCATTTATTAAACAAAGCAATACATGAACATTAAACTCTCTTTCTGCAGCAGGTAACATCTGTGTGCTCCTATGGTCCCACATGGTCCCACACCTGAACTCAACTCCAACTGATGACATCACAGGTGTCTAAATGATGGGAGTGTCCCAAATATTAAAGCTGATCTCCCTGTTTTTAAACTTAGTTTACTAAGTACTGTTGTCTTTTTGCAGTTTATAAACCATTGTGAAATATACAGTAACTTTACATTTTAGAATTGAATTATTATTTTAAAACTCAAGAATCTTAACCTTTTTAACACATAGTTTGTTGGACAGTCTAACCTAAGAATTCTAATGTGTTAAAAATAGTTTGAAATATGAAAAACGATATCGTATTTTAAACTTTAACTTAAAAACAAAAAAAGGTGTCTCCCTTTCAGCTGAGCAGTGCCAGCCGTTATTATTATAGATCTATGCACTGGCAATTCAAAATACAGATAATATACAAAATATACTTAACAAATTCCACGTATACGTGAGAAAACAACTTACTTTCTGTCTCCAACTCTTTTCAATGTGGAAATGATACATCTATATCTAAAAACTGTGCAGACTGTGTACTTACTAGAGAGGGTGATTCCAAGTAAATAAAGCAGGGCAGCGACAGAGGTACAGATTCAACGTCATATCAACGTCTGGGAAGACATTGCTTTACGTCCAGATGCACACCTTACGTCGTTTAGACGTGGAAAACAGGTCCTCGACCGACTCACGTGTCAGGCTGTAACCTCGCATAAGTGTGCGTCAGTTGTTTAGGGTGTTATCTATGATTTTTTCACAGTAGTCAAAAACAATATGCCTGACGGTGGTGCAGCAGTTGCGTAATGAGACTTCAGTCGCAACGACGCGGGTTCAAATCCCCTTTGGAACATTTTTGACTTTTCACTTTTTAGCAAACAATTTTTCTCTGTTTGGTTAAAAACGAATAAACACTCAACAGAAAAAAATTGTTCGCTAAAAATCGAAACAAATATGTAAAGATGATGACACACACACGTGGACTCGAACTCACGTAACCAAGGCTGCACACATTTGCTTAACCACTACACTACCGTTAGGTACACTTAGGTTGCTTCACAGCCTATGTATTGTATTGCTAGATCAAGACGTACTGCGTCGGACGGCCGATGACCTGTTTTCCACGTCTAGGGGAGGTCGGGATTGGACGTCATATCCACGTATATGGGAGGTCATTGTTTTACGTCCAGATGCGCACTTTGCACAGACGTCGTTTGGACGTGAATAAAAGGTCACGACCGACCGACGCGATATTGACGTGATCTGGAGGTTGAGTGGACGTCGGATGTTTAGTGGGTTACCTTATATACAGCTTTCTCACCATAAAATGTATGTAAATAAAAAAACAGTATCCTATGTACAAACAGTTTGGCAGGAAATGAAAGTAATCCTGCATAACGAACATTAGGACGGGCCCAGAGCAGAACCTGCACAGGATCAGCACCAAGGTGATTCATCTCCAAAGTGAATTATGACTTTCCCAGGAATATTTTTAGAGAGTTGTCAAGTGTTTGTTTGTTTGTTTGTGTATCATTTATTGTGAAAAAAAACTAGAAAGACATATATAAAAAATACAAAATAAAATGTTCTCCGACAATGTTTGAATCCAGGTTAAAAACAATTCTGTATAGCTGTGCATACAACTGAGGGATTTTACTTTATTTTTTATTTTTTATGTACTGTGATTATGTGTGATTTGAATGCCTTATGTGACTGTCTTTATCTTTTTTTGTTTCGCACTTTGAGTTGCCTTGTGTATGAATTGTGCTTTTCAAATAAACTTGCCTTGCCTACTTTTCGGAGCTAAGAAGAAAAAAAATACGCACACAGAAAATACAGTTGAAAACATGTAGATTTATTACGTAAATAGTTTTTTGTTGACTAAAGGAAAAACATTTGTAAACGTTCATATCAAATATTCCTAAATGACCAGTAAACACCAAAACAGTATGATAAATATGATTCTGAGCAGCCTGTACCCAATATTTACAGTTTACTTGTAGTTTGGAAAGATTCCTCACTGTAACAAGTTTCTTAAAATTTTTCACAACTTGAGACCAGCACAGAGTTGCCCTTCAGGTATGCTTTCAATCAAAAATTAAGGTGCAGGCTCTTTCCAACAACACTGTAACAATCTGGAGACACAATGAAACCGTGCAATTCCAAGAATATAAACATATTAAAACTATTGTGACAAATGTAATGCCCTAATTACTAAAAAAAACGTTTTATATTAGTTCATTTTTGGCTAAGAAGTTCTGTGATATTGTGTGGGATTATTACAACTATGCAGTTTCATCCCATAAAAGTCATCATAAAGTTTGGATAAGAACAAAAAAGAACGGTCCAAAACTAAACAGAATCCCAGAGACCGATACTGTGGATGAAGAATTGCTTGCGACAGTAGTTGTAGTAGTAGTAGTAGTAGTAGTACTTGGTGGTACAGTAGTAGTAGTAGTTGTAGTAGTAGGTGGTGGAGTAGTTGTAGTAGTAGTTGTAGTAGTAGGTGGTGGAGTAGTTGTAGTAGCAGATGGTGGAGTAGTTGTAGTAGTAGGTGGTGGAGTAGTTGTAGTAGTAGGTGGTATAGTAGTAGTTGTAATAGTAGGTGGTGGAGTAGTTGTAGTGGTAGTGGGTGGTGCAGTTGTAATAGTAGTTGTAGGTGGTGGAGTAGTAGCAGTTGTAGGTGGTGCAGTAGTTGTAGTTGTAAGTGGTGCAGTAGTAGTAGTTGTAGGTGGGGCACTAGTTGTAGTTGTAAGTGGTGCAGTAGTAGTAGTTGTAAGTGGGGCAGTAGTAGTAGTTGTAGGTGGGGCAGTAGTTGTAGTAGTAGTAGGTGGTGCAGTAGTAGTGGGTGGTGCAGTAGTAGTAGTTGTAGGTGGTGCAGTAGTTGTAGTAGTAGCAGGGGCAGTAGTTGTAGTACTAGTGGGTGGGGCAGTAGTTGTAGTAGCAGTAGGTGGGGCAGTAGTTGTGGTAGGTGATTCAGTAGTAGTAGTAATAGGTGGTGCAGTAGTAGTAGTAGTAGTAGTAGTAGTAGTAGTGGATGGTACAGTAGTAGTAGATGGTGCAGTAGTAGTAGTGGTGGGAGGTGCAGTAGTAATAGAAGTGGCTGGTGCCGTGGTAGTAGTAGGTGGTGCAGTGGTAGTAGTTGAAGGTGGTGCAGTAGTAGTAGTGGGTGAAACAGTAGTAGTAGTAGTAGTGGGTGGTGCAATAGTAGTAGTACTAGTGGGTGGTGCAGTAGTAATAGGTGATTCAGTAGTAGTAGTATTCGTTGTAGATGATGCAGTAGTAGTAGCTGAAGGTGGTGCAGTAGTAGTAGTAGTGGGTGGTGTAGTAATACTAGTAGTTGTAGGTGGTGCAGTAGTAGTAGTAGGTTGTGTAATAGTAGTAGTAGTAGTGGGTGGTGCAGTAGTAGTTGTGGGAGGTGCAGTAGTAGTAGTAGTGGGTGGTTCAGTAGTAGTAGGTGGTGGTGCAGGAGTTGTAGTGGGTGGTGCAGTAGTGGAACTAGGTGGTGCAGAAGTAGAAGTAGGTGGTGCAGTAGTAGTAGTGGGTGAAACAGTAGTAGTAGTAGTAGTGGGTGGTGCAATAGTAATAGGTGATTCAGTAGTAGTAGTATTCGTTGTAGATGATGCAGTAGTAGTAGCTGAAGGTGGTGCAGTAGTAGTAGTAGTGGGTGGTGTAGTAATACTAGTAGTTGTAGGTGGTGCAGTAGTAGTAGTAGGTGGTGTAATAGTAGTAGTAGTAGTGGGTGGTGCAGTAGTAGTTGTGGGAGGTGCAGTAGTAGTAGTAGTGGGTGGTCCAGTAGTAGTAGGTGGTGGTGCAGGAGTTGTAGTGGGTGGTGCAGTAGTGGAACTAGGTGGTGCAGAAGTAGAAGTAGGTGGTGCAGTAGTAGTAGTAGTGGGTGGTGTAGTAATACTAGTAGTTGTAGGTGGTGCAGTAGTAGTAGTAGGTGGTGTAATAGTAGTAGTAGTAGTGGGTGGTGCAGTAGTAGTTGTGGGAGGTGCAGTAGTAGTAGTAGTGGGTGGTTCATTAGTAGTAGGTGGTGGTGCAGGAGTTGTAGTGGGTGGTGCAGTAGTGAAACTAGGTGGTGCAGAAGTAGAAGTAGGTGGTGCAGTAGTAGTAGTGGGTGAAACAGTAGTAGTAGTGGGTGGTGCAATAGTAGTAGTACTAGTGGGTGGTGCAGTAGTAATAGGTGATTCAGTAGTAGTAGTATTCGTTGTAGATGATGCAGTAGTAGTAGCTGAAGGTGGTGCAGTAGTAGTAGTAGTGGGTGGTGTAGTAATACTAGTAGTTGTAGGTGGTGCAGTAGTAGTAGTAGGTGGTGTAATAGTAGTAGTAGTAGTGGGTGGTGCAGTAGTAGTTGTGGGAGGTGCAGTAGTAGTAGTAGTGGGTGGTCCAGTAGTAGTAGGTGGTGGTGCAGAAGTTGTAGTGGGTGGTGCAGTAGTGGAACTAGGTGGTGCAGAAGTAGAAGTAGGTGGTGCAGTAGTAGTTGTGGTGGATGCAGTAGTAGTAGTAGTGGGTGGTGCAGTAGTAGTAGGTGGTGGTGCAGGAGTTGTAGTGGGTGGTGCAGTAGTGGAACTAGTTGGTGCAGTAGTAGTAGTGGGTGTTGTAGTAGTAGTAGTAGTGGGTGGTGCCGTAGTAGTAGTGGGTGATACAGTAGTAGGTGGTGCAGTTGTAGTAGTAGAAGTAGGCGGTGCAGTAGTAGTAGTAGTAGTACTAGTAGTTGGTGTTGCAGTAGTAGTTGTAGGTGGTGCAGTAGTAGTAGCACTGGGTTGTTCAGTAGTAGTAGTTGTAGGTGGTGCAGTCGTAGTAGTGGGTGGTGTAGTAATAGAAGTAGTAGTGGATGGTGCAGTAGTAGTAGTTGAAGGTGGTGCAGTAGTAGTAGTTGTAGTGGGTGGTGTAGTAGTAGAAGTAGTAGAAAGTGATGCAGTAGTAGTAGTTGAAGGTGGTGCAGTAGTAGTAGTAGTAGTGGCTGATGCAATAGTAGTAGTAGTGAGTGGTGCAGTAGTAGTTGTTGAAGGTGGTGCAGTAGTAGTTGTAGTGGGTGGTGTAGTGGTGGTAGTTGAAGGTGGTGCAGTAGTAGGTGGTGCAGTAGTAGTAGGTGGTGCAGTAGTAGTAGTTGAAGACAGTGCAGTAGTAGTAGTAGTTGGAGTGGGTGGTGTAGTAGTGGTAGTTGAAGGTGGTGCAGTAGTAGTAGGTGGTGCAGTAGTAGTAGTGGTAGGTGGTTCAGTAGTAGTAGTTGAAGGTGGTGGAGTAGCGGTAGTAGTTGTAGTGGGTGGTGTAGTAGTGGTAGTTGAAGGCGGTGCAGTAGAAGTAGTAGTTGAAGGTGGTGCAGTAGTAGTAGTAGTATTGGATGGTGCAGTAGTAGTAGTTGAAGGTGGTGCAGTAGTAGTAGTTGTAGCGGGTGGTGCAGTCGTGATAGTTGAAGGTGGTGCAGTAGTAGTTGAAGGTGGTTCAGTAGTATTAGTAGGTGGTGCAGTAGAAGCAGTAATAGTGGGTGGTGCAGTAGAAGCAGTAGTAGGTGGTGCAGTAGTAGTAGTAGTGGGTGGTGCAGTAGTAGTAGTAGTAGTGAGTGGTGCAGTAGTAGTAGTAGGTGATGCAGTAGTAGTAGTTGAAGGTGGTGCATTAGTAGTAGTAGTTGTAGTGGGTGGTGTACTAGTGGTAGTTGAAGGTGGTGCAGTAGTAGTAGTTGTAGTGGGTGGTGCAGTAGTGGTAGTTGAAGGTGGTGCAGTAGTAGTAGTGAGTGGTGCAGTAGTAGTAGGTGGTGCAGTAGTAGTAGTAGTAGGTGGTGCAGTAGTAGTAGTTGAAGGTGGTGCAGTAGTAGTAGTAGCAGCAGTAATACTAGTAGCAGTAGTAGTAGTAGTAGTAGTAGTAGTGGTAGTAGTAGTAGTAGTAGTAGTGGGTGGTGCAGTAGTAGTAGTAGTGGGTGGTGCAGTAGTAGTAGTAGTAGTAGTGGGTGGTGCAGTAGTATTAGTAGTTGAAGGTGGTGCAGTAGTAGTAGTGGGTGATGCAGTAGTAGTAGTAGTAGGTGGTGCAGTAGTAGTAGTTGAAGGTGGTGCAGTAGTTGTAGTAGTGGGTGGTGCAGTAGTAGTAGTGAGTGGTGCAGTAGTAGTAGTTGAAGGTGGTGCAGCAGTAGTAGTGAGTGGTGCAGTAGTAGTAGTTGAAGGTGGTGCAGTAGTAGTAGTAGGTGGTGCAGTAGTAGTAGTAGTAGTAGTGGGTGGTGCAGTGGTAGAAGTAGTAGTGAGTTGTGCAGTAGTAGTAGTAGATGATGAAGTAGTAGTAGTAGTTGGAGGTGGTGCAGTAGTAGTAGTAGTGGGTGGTGCAGTAGTAGTAGTGAGTGGTGCAGTAGTAGTCGTAGTTGAAGGTGGTGCAGTAGTAGTAGTAGTGGGTGATGCAGCAGTAGTAGTAGTAGGTGGTGCAGTAGTAGTAGTTGAAGGTGGTGCAGTAGTAGTAGTAGTGGGTGATGCAGCAGTAGTAGTAGTAGGTGGTGCAGTAGTAGTAGTTGAAGGTGGTGCAGTAGTAGTAGTAGTAGTAGTAGTAATAGTAGTAGTAGTAGTAGTAGTAGGGAGCGGTGCAGTAGTAGTAGTAGAAGGTGGAGCAGTAGTAGTTGTAGTAGTGGGTGGTGCGGTAGTAGTAGTTGAAGGTGGTGTGGTAGTAGTAGTTGAAGGTGGTGCACTAGTAGTAGTAGTTGAAGGTGGTGCTGTGGTTAGCAGTATGTTGCAGTTCTCAGTATTGCAGCAAGAGGGCGCACTGTTGAACGTCCCTAGTCCGAGCAGACCAGAGAGAGTATCAGCAGCTTCCCCACACAGGTTGACAGAGGAGCACCCATGAGCCGGCCCAGAGACCATGGAGTCAGAGGGAGTCACTGCAACAGACACAGCACACTTCAGTACATTGTGACCCATTTGGACTTTGAAAACAGATGCTGACTGCCATAAAAAAATATATACAAGAACATAAAAGTATATTCAATCCAATCCACATTATTCATATGGCACATGCACAATAACAGACCATTAATTAAAACCAATCCATAGTAAAAATAATATATAATCTGTCCACTTCCTGTGGACTCACCCCCTGCAGAAGATCAGCGAGGGACTGGTGCTATGAGCGTTGGGTGGCAGCTCTCATTGCCACCCCCCCCCCCCCCCCCCGACCCAGAAATGGACAAAGGGGTTGAAAATGAAATGAAATGAAATAATCTGTATATGTTTTTTTAATAATAATAATAATGCATTGGTTTTATATAGCGCTTTTTTTGGACACTCACATTCATTAACTCCATACACTGTGGTTATAAACTTCTACCGTAGCCACAGCTGCCCTGGGGCACACTGACACATCGCGAGGCCACCAGTATATTCCATCTGCCCCTCCGACCACCAACAACCATTCACACACACTAGACACACATTCTAGGCAATGGGGGTGAAATGTCTTGCTTAAGGACACCACAGCAGTTTGGCACTTTACAGCCGCAGCCGCCCCACTGTGGCATCAGGTGTTCCCAGAGTGTCTTGCCAAGGACACAACGACAGCAGACATCAGTGGGAGTTGTATAATTTGTTAGCAGTGCGTTGCTTTTGTACCATTTCATCAGTGATTGTTGTACAGCTTACAAGAATTTGCGCTAATGCTAATGTTAGCATACATATCAGATCGCAAATAAAACTAGACGGCTCCGTGGGAGGAGAGCGTAGGGGACATGAGAAGCCTGTGAGCGAGTTGGGGGCGGGGCTAAAGATTCAAACTGAAAAAAACCTTGCAGAAACGGGTATAGCTCCTTTAAGTTGAAAACATATGTTGTTTAAAGTGATAGTCAATCAATTCATGATAATAGCTTGTTCCGGGTTTTCCGCGATTGCTTTTTTTCTTTTTTATTAAAACGTTGACAAATAATTCTGAAAACCTCCGTGCATGTGTATTAATAATGTATATGTATAATGTGTTCTCTGATTAACATTAAAAAGTGTTACGGAAACCTAGGCGTAGACCAATCAGAAAGGAAGGGGGAGGAGCTTGCATCGTTTTTTTCAAATCAAGCACCTCTCTGTCTCTCTTTCTGACAAACTCCAGACAATCACTTTAAAGGGTAAAAATGCTTCTTCCCTGTTTCTCCTTGAGCTCCTGCGCTAATACAAATGTGTCATGGAGGATCACCGTACATGTGGACTGGAAGCAGCCGGTCTCTAAAACACTGCAGTTCAACGATGTGTTACAATTGTTGGTGAGCGGGTCACATCTGAAGCACTGCAGGGACCCGGGACCAGGGATCTCCGGACCTGTGAAAACAAGCAAGAGTATGGAATCAATAAAACATGATTGTATGAAGGTATAGCAAAAGAAAGCCAAGGCAGTCAAAGAGCTCACACTAAAAAACACTAATTGGAAAAGTATGATCATGAACCTATGAAACTATCTGGAGCGGAGATTGTTGTTGTAATTCATATGCTACTACAAGTTTAAGATACATACAGGTAATTTTGCAGATGGGCTTTTTCAGATATGTTTGGGAATAAAGAGACATTTTCCCAGTTTCCTATGTTGAAGATCTAATAAAGGCTCTGGATGTTTCCTTTCCTCACTGTTTCTTTAAGTTATTGTTCAAATTGGATCCTCCTTTAATGACAGTTGAATCACAGTCTCAATAAATAAAGGTTTTTCCGGGTGCACTGTGTTAGCCATGCTAGTTCACAGTAGGCCTACAGCTAAATCCTTACACTGACTTCATCTTGACTTTTTCTCAACTTCATCCATGAAAACAAGAGTCCATATAGAATTCCCATGGTTTTATAATGATTCCTAAACGAGTTAACTTCTGTCATGACTAGCGGGTAATTAAAATCATAAAAGCTCATTTGTGACAGCACAGCAGAAGTACATGAGGAATGTTGGATGTAATTTCCCCCTCACTTGAAGCCTCTGCACCATTACAGTTGTTCTCGTCACAGCACTCGGCCCGTCCAAGAACTGATTCTGTTCCGAAGTTTATGGAGAAGTTTTTGGGGCCAGGGGACGGGCACAGACTGGTTCCGGCGCAGCCTTTGTAGCTCTCGAAGTTTACAACACCATTCTTATTCACTGTGGGCAACAAAGAGATGAAAATTAAAACATATTGCATTGTACTGTACTGTAGCTACAGGCGACAGTGGCTCAGTTGGTAGAGCATTGGCCTTTGGGCCTGAAGGTCGTGGGTTCGAGCCCACCGTAAGACCTACTTCACGACTCCCACTGATGACTGCTGTCGTTGTGTCCTTGGGCAAGACACTTAACCCTACTTTGCCCAAAAGCCCCAACTGAAAGATCTCAGCTCCTGTGGACTCACCACCTGCAGGAGGATCAGTGAGGGGCTGGTGCTCTGTGTACTGGGTGCAGCTCTGACTGCCACCCCCCTGACCCAGAAATGGATTAAGGGGAAGAAAATGGATGGATGGATGGATGGATGCATTGTACTCTATTCTATATTGAAAAATGGTGATCTACAATAATAACACAAGTTGACAGCCCAAATAATGGTCAGGGGTTTCTCAACTGATTCAGACTAATGTTGGTGTTCTGAGTCCGAATATCACATGCATTTTGCTCTATCAGGTCAACTTTTTGAGATACAGCCATAGTGTTACGGATTATGTACGTCTACGTTATTATGAATTCTGCTTATCAAATTTGAGTAAATAAAAACTGAATGACTTTGGAAACGTTGACTTTTATTTTTTGAGGAAAACGGAAAAAAACGTCAAGGGTTTCTCAGCTGATGATCCGCAGAAATTAGTTTTTTACGCAAAATCAATAAAAAAAAATATTTCTGTAGCAAAGAATCCTGACCTGATTGAGCAAAACCAAGGTCATTTTCGGACTCAGAGCATTAAAATTAGTCTAATCCAGCTGAAAAACCCTGGACTATTTTCAAAACATATTTTTTTGTTACCCAGTGTTATGATTGATTTGGAGAGGTGATTATAACTTGGATCCAGATTCCAGATAGAATAGTTTGTTGGAGTAGGGTGACGTCAACACTTGGTTAGTCCTCTGTGATTATGGCTTAAGAAACATCAGGACTGATCTGCCCAACACAACTGTTTCATGTCTGATGCTCTGTGCTTTCACTGGTTTGAAACAATCTGTCAAATATTTTCACCGCACATACTTGAAGCGAACCTTTTAAAGCATGATAAGTTTGTGTAAGCCCTCAGACGTACAGGGATTAGTCAAAGCAAAGGAAGGTTTCTCACCCATCATCTGTACTTCTTAGCAAGTTTTCCCGACGTTTCCCGACGAAAGTCCCGACGAGGACTTTCTGAAGACCTCAGTCTCTAATCATACTGGAGAACGGACAATTAGAGACTGAGGTCTTCAGAAAGTCCACTCACACTGACCAGTACCTGGCCTTTGATTCAAATCATCCGCTACAACACAAACTCGGGGTCATTAGAACGCTTCAACACCGAGCCCACCAGGTCCCCACTAGCTCGGAGGGAAAGAACAGAGAAACCAAACATGTTCAGAGAGCACTTTCCAGATGTGGCTACCCCAAGTGGTCTTTTACTAAAGCCCAAAGGACGAGAAAGGCCAGAGACACAGTCCAACAGACAGAAGAAAGTAGGAGGAGAGGGGTGTCCTTACCGTATGTGGCGGGAGTTTCAGAGAAACTACAAAGAATCTTTAGGCAACACAAAATCCCTGTGTATTTCAAACCTTTCAACACGTTAAGACAGAAATTAGTGCATCCCAAAGACAAAACACCCAGACACAAACAGAGCAACGTGGTGTATTCAATTAAATGTAGTGAAGAGGAGTGCACTGACCACTATATTGGAGAAACCAAACAAACTCTACAGAAACGACTTTACCAACATCGTAGAGAAAACTCTAGTCGGCTGTTCATCTCCACCTCAAGGCCTCCAACCACACGGTGGATGACACAGAGGTTAAAATTCTGGCTCGGGAGAAGAATTGGTTTGAGAGAGGGGTGAAAGAAGCCATTTTTGTGAGGAAACAAAAACCTTCTCTTAACAGAGGAGGAGGGTTAAGATTTGTTTTGCCTCGCATCTATGACGACATCCTAAAAACAACGCCCTAACTTGGGACAAGGTCAGTGACATGCTAATGAGTTAGGAGGGGTGAAACCTGCACTCCACTTGAGCATCCCAGCAGACAATAGGTCTGTGACATGCTAAGGAGTTAGGGTCGTTAGCCTCAGCAGGGTCGTTAGACCTGCTCCCTTCTACATCAAGCAGACCGTAGATTGTTTACGAGTTAGTATCAGGATTAGGGTGTGGCTTACCACACCCATAGGTTATAAATCTCCAACGCGCGGTCCGAGAATTCATTCCCTGAAGAAGTCCCCAGGTTGAGGACGAAACGTCGGGAAAACTTGCTAAGAAGTACAAATGATGGGTGAGAAACCTTCCTTTCCTTTTAAAGCACGTCAACAACTCAAGAGTTTTCAATGGGTTTTTCTTAATAAAAATAATTCTCGCTTTTTTTCTTCCATCTTCCAATATTTTCACCTCCACTGTTTTAACATGTTCGTATTGCTCCCTTTTGCCTGTCATACAGTTTTGTACAGGTCTGCTGCTGTTTGGGCGCTTTCATAGCTTTTACAGTGACATACCATAAAGGAATCAATAATGAGATGTATGCTGTTCAAAACATATAACAATGCCTAGATAATAGTTGTATAAAAGGATAAACTACAATGTTTTCTTTAAGTTACTTTTTTGTCTGATATAAAGATGATGGCATATATGGCCCAGTGGACTTTTTAATGCAGCTTGCCGAACTTTTAACAATAAAATAAACAAATCATCAGAATCATTTGTCATGTTCATCTTTCGGTTATACCACAAAGAGGCTTGCAGCTAAATGACAGACACGGCATCATTTTTGTTTTCACAGATTAACTGCAACTCAAGAAGCAAGTACCAAGGAGAGTTTTTTGCTGGCATTCAAACTGGCAAAGGCCGAGCTTGTTTCCCACAAAACAAACATATGATGGTGATGCTGATGAGGATTGGGGGATTCATGTGAACAGGTTCTGAGTCATGCTCCTGTAGTAATCGACAACTCCCAGGTGCAGATCGTAGAGGAGCAAGTTTCTGGGTTTAACTCTGTCTAACGACCTGAAATGGGTTAAAAACACTGACCGGGTCGTTAAGAAAGCTCGTCAGCGTCTCTACTTTCTGCATAAACTTAGAGAATTTACCACTAACTCTAAGATTCTGCTTAACGTTTATTGAGAGTTGAGCACCATTGAGAGTTTACTTGTTGGTTCTGTGTCTGTGTGGTTTGGAAACATCACAGATAAAGAAAAGAGAGCTTTAAACAAGGTGCTCCGCTCTGCAAAGAGGACCGTGGGCTGTGAACTTCCTGTTCTGGAGGTTCTTTATAAATCCAGACTTTTAAACAAAGCTATGAGGATTGTTAATGACTCTTCTGGCCACCCTGGGAAAGCCATGTTCCAGCTTCTTCCCTCTGGCAGAAGATATCGCTCTCTGAGATGCAGGACATCTCGTTACGCTAACAGTTGTTATCCACAAGCTGTTATCAGTGTGAACAGAGCACTTTAATGATTTGCACTTGTTTTGAAACTGTTTTAATCGATCGATTTCACAGCGACATTTGTTTACTGTTTTATTTGTTTTATTTCTGTCTTTTAATGTTGTTTTATGTCTGTATTTGTCTGTGCACACTGGTGACTTTTTGCTAATGTATTCCAATGTGGTGTTTTTACTGCAAATGGGAAATAAACGGAATCTGAATCTGAATCTGTCAGAAAATCTCCTTCATATAATTTTCTTCAGAAGCATGAGTATTGTTGGTAGTTCGCTGGTACCTTCCCTGAACGACGCACTGGATACCAAAAGACAGAAATACCACAGCCACACACTCCAGCAGGTAAACTCCCACACTCCCACCTTAATGCGCTCAAACTGCGTTCACAAAACCTGCTCCGCACCGGCAAAAAATTGACACCAAAGACACTGTTCCCACTGAAATGGGTGAGTTTTTCTACTTTGTTATGTGTTCTTTCAATAAATGTTGATTACTGTTTTATACTTGACTGCAATCTCTCAATCTCCCAGTATCTATGCTATCTTATATTTACACTTTCTCCTCCCAGTATTGTGCCAAATTTTGTGTAAATGCCGCATCTTGCATATTCCTTGAGACAAACACCGTATCGGGTTGTACATTTATTTGCTTTTGGCTTGAGGGCCACAATGGGCTCTAAATCTTACAGAGGGGCCAGGCCAGGATCATTTGGATATGGTGTTTGAGCCAGATCTACTAAAGCTGAATGACAAATGATAATGGTTTGAGTCGTGTCACAGAACTTACCAATCGTCTTCACAGAGATGCACGTTTCTCCATCAGGACATTTCTGTGGCTTTTGCGATGCGCAGGAGCCGGTACAACTAAAACAGCTGATCCCTTCAACTGCGGAGCACAAAACCAGAGCAGAGCCAAGAGTTAGTCATGCATCGAAAGTAGTATTAGCAAAAGGTCACAGTGATATAACTATTATTACTCTAGATAACTATCTATTCTTTTACTTTGAACAGTTTCTATCTATTTTGTAGCCCTACCCATCTAAAAAAGTCAGATGACAGAACATCAATATCTTGTCTGCTTTTTTTCTTTCAAATCAAGGGTTTTAGGATTTTTCATTTTGTGTACAGCTGTGAACAAGTGCGTCTGGAGGTTCTTCCCCAGGACTTGCCTCCTTTGGATATATGTAAGTGAAAAAAAAAGGTAAATGATTAAAGACAAATTTGCTTTAAATTGTTACTATTTAAGTGCAATTAATAATAAACAAATGGAATAAAGCGAATGTACCTGAGTTGATGTGTGGAGCAAGGGCCAAGGCCAGAGTGAGCAGCAGTTTCAGCGATGCCATGATGACGTGTAGATTTGTCCTTCACGCAGAAGTGGCTTCGGCTGTAAAACTGCAAATGTGTCCAATCTCGGCAGTGTAAGGTTTAGCTAAGTGAATGTTACAAAAATCAGGTCTTGACAGATTGGAGAATAGATTCTTCATCCGAGAGTCTTCATCAGTCTTGCACCTGTCTTTTAAAGCTGCTGCTGGAGGATGTGGCTCCTCCCCACCTGAGTTCCACAGGAGTCTGAAGGAATGTTCCGCCGCGCCCAGCCCCTTCTCTCCACGCATCTTCTTCCACCAATCAATATTCTACCTTTCACAAGTCAAGGAAGACAATTTCAAATATATTTATAATGAATCAATAAAAGCACTTGCAGAGCACAGACTGTACCTTTTATTGTAGGTTGACTTTAACCAACGGTGTTACTGTGTTGTGTCTGTCTTATGTGTATTTTCAATGCAGCAGCTGTGAGTCCAAGACAAATTTCCTACGGGACATAATACATTAATGTTGAATCTTGAAATTTTTGTTGGTAGTAATTAATCACACAATATTAGAAATATAAATCGGACAAAAAACACAGGTTACAATCCATTTGAAAAGGCATCTGTGATTAAGCTGAACTGATGATGAATCTGAATCACAGATCCACCGCCACACCAGTTTTATGATTCAAGATCTGAAGATGTGAGATCGCTGCCACCTGTAGCGATCTAAACAATTTGCCAGATCAACTCTGAAATCACGAGCACTGCTCTTGTGTTGAATATAAGAGCAGGTGTGACGTGTGAAGAGTTCTTTAAACAAGAAAATAAATCACAAACATTAAAACCACAAACATCAGGATAACATTTTAAAACATAATTAATCACAGTTCAAAGATACAATCCCTCAGTTGTGTGCAAAGCTAAACAGAAATGTTTCTAGGACATTTTCAGGAAGACTGTTCCAGATTTTGGCTGCATAAAAGTGAGATGCTGCCTCCCCATGTTCAGTCCTGACTCTGGGCACCAGCAGGAGAGCTGGTAGATCTGGTAGATCAACCATCATAAACAACATAGCAAATATGCAAGATCATTTTAACGCATTTATTGACATCTTAGAAGCATCTTTCAAGTTTGTTTGGAAAGTGTGCGACAAACACGATGCCGCTTGTTGAAAACAGCGACTGCACATACGTTTTTTGAGTACTTTTTCAAGTGCTATAGCAGATTTTTCCAGGTACCTCTACGAGGCTGACTATAAAAGAGAATTAATAAAAAAAATGAAAGATGCATTTCCCTGTTCCTTCCACAAGCTCAATGAAATTGGAGTCGTACCACTTTAGTCAGATCAGCAGCACAGGACTTGCATTTTGGGTCAGGAACAACAACAACAACAAAGGCACTATAATATTGATGCAAGATGAAGTTGAATGGTCAAAAATCTTTCTAAAGATTTTTTACCTTTTGAGCTAAATCAAATCAGAGTGTCCTTCCTGTCCTATGGGCCTTTTGGCAAATGTCATTATATGAAGACTTTCTGCTTTAGAAATGAGGACATCTCTATATTTTGACAATAACATTCCTTCTAAAACTTAGTTGGAGTCAAAACTTTCAGCTCTGTTCTGAGAACCGCCCTAATCACATAAAGTCCTGTGTATTTCCCTGCACTTCCTGGTGTCTCTGCTGGTCACATGAACACACAGAACTCACATGAATATCCCATGACTGCAGCAGCCGAGAGTTCTTCAGTCATTTACAGTAAAGTAAGAGATTACAATAATAATGCATCGGTTTCATGTAACGCTCAAAAGATGCTTCACATCATTCTTTTACTGTAGCCACAGCTGCCCTGGGGCACACTGACAGAAGCAAAGCAACCTGTCAGTGCCATCGGCCCCTCCGACCACCACCAACCATTCACACACACACCAGACTCATTCTTGGCTTTGTGGGTGAAGTGTATTGCCTAAGAACACAACAACAATATTGTGTTTTTGACAAAGTCAAAGGAGCCATTACAAGGAACCAAACCTCTGTTCCAAATTCCCAGAGGTTATGAAACGGCCTTTTGAGTCTCGCCCATGTTAACCATTAAATTTCTGTTAATCCAAATACACTTCAGTTATATTTTCTATTACCATTTCCCCCTTCGATAATATTTAATCCAGCCTTTGTTAACCTCAGTGGCAGGTGTGCTTTGGAATATGTTCCAATTTAACATGTTATTGTGAGGTTAATATGACTGTGGCATGTTTTACCATCTTTTATTTTATTCTAAGATTTGAACCCAACACGTAACTATAATGTTTAACTAGAACAGTTAGGGTTAAGGTTAAGGTTAGGGTTAGGGGACTTGAGACAAGTAAATCACAGGGTTAAGTTTGGGGTTAGGGTTTTATAAAACCCTTCCAGAAAACTACTGTTGTGATTTGAGGCTGTTCATTAATACATTGAATTGAATTGAACTGAAAAAAGAAACGATTAAGTCAACATTTGAGATAAAGACAGCACTGAACAAACATTGACTGAAGCACGAGTTCATGCCAGTGACCTGATAAAAGATAACACAAGATCATTAAACAAATTAAATTAAAATCAGTATAGACATACTGAAGAGGTGATGCACCAGTGAACACATTGCTCTGTAACAAAAATAATGTTACCCATGTCATAATGTTTACATTTAAAATCTAGTGGTAATTGTAAATTGACAGAGCATTGACCTTTGAGCCCGAAGGTTGTGGGTTTTAGCCCACCACAAGACCTTCTCCACCGACTTCACTGATGTCTGTTGTTGTTATGTCCTTGGGCAAGACACTTAACCCACTTTGCCTATAAGGAGCACGGAACTCATGTTCGCTGCTTGCCTTGATGTGTATGTGTGTATATGTATATGTATGTATATATGTATATATGAGTATATGTGTATATGTATATGTATATGTATATGTATATGTATATGTAGATGTGTATGCATCCAACTGAAATTTCCCCACTGTGGGACGACTAAAGGACCTTCTTCTTCTTCTTCTAAATCTTTGCTCATGTGTCGCCATTATATATTTGGCCATTATTGTGCAGCCCGAGCCCACGTATCTTTCCATCATTACAGTCTATGAGTCACTCGGTCAGTCCACTCCTAATATACACTTTTTAAACCTTTTTCATTTAAATCCACCCTGTTTTTATTATTTAAACCTTGGTCTCCCCTCTCCCACCCTCACACTGGTTTTATGTTATCTTTCTGTCTGTTTGTTTGTATACAGAAAGATCTGTACCATTTTATTTCAATACAACAAAATACACTTTTGATTGTGTCATTGACAACTCTGCAGTTTCACTCTTGTGCAGTAGAGGGCGACACACATCATAATGGAGTCTCCGTCAACCCGAAGAAGAAAAAGTGGCACATCCTGATCACCCCCAGGACCCCGCCCCCCTCGCGCCGCGGCTCGAGCTCACCGGGAACATGCCGAGCGCGTGCCGCAGACATGGAGCGGAACAAGCGGACCGCGTCTGAACCATAGACCGTGAGACCATGAAGGAGCCTGAGGTCCCCTGAGGTCCCCTGAGGTCCCCTGGACACAGTCTGGTCTGATCATTGCGGATGTCCCGAGACCTTGTGGAGCAGCAGGTAAGACGCTCATATCCGTCTGATCCATAGACTGGAACTATGACCGCATAATAACAATAAGTATATTAATAATAGAGATCACGTGGTTCTCATCAAACTGTACTTATAATGTGGATGCAGAAGTGTTGCAGTAATGTAAAGCAACATAAAGTACACATATAAACTCAGTATAAAAGCCTGTACTGGTGCATTGTGTTGTTTGTGTTTCCGTGTACAGGTGCTCCCTTCTCACCTGACACGTTGCAGAATCAGACTGGTCCATATAGGTCCATATGGGTCCATATGGGTCTATATGGGTCCATGTTGAGACTCAGATACTTCTCAAATGTAAACCTTTTTAGTGAAATCATGGTTGGATATAAAACAAAATCAATATAATACTACCACATGTGTCCACTGTCACTTAGTCAAAAACCTCAAACTGCAATACAGTAGAATTACATGCTGCTAACATGTACAGTACAATAACATGCTGCTAACATGTACAGTACAATAACATGCTGCTAACATGTACAGTAGAATAACATGCTGCTAACATGTACAGTACAATAACATGCTGCTAACATGTACAGTAGAATAACATGCTGCTAACATGTACAGTACAATAACATGCTGCTAACATGTACAGTACAATAACATGCTGCTAACATGTACACTACAATAACATGCTGCTAACATGTACAGTACAATAACATGCTGCTAACATGTACAGTACAATAACATGCTGCTAACATGTACAGTACAATAACATGCTGCTAACATGTACAGTACAATAACATGCTGCTAACATGTACAGTACAATAACATGCTGCTAACATGTACAGTACAATAACATGCTGCTAACATGTACAGTAACAGTTAACAGTACAATAAATGCTGCTAACATGTACAGTACAATAACATGCTGCTAACATGTACAGTACAGTACAATATGTACATACATGCTGCTAACATGTACAATAACATGCTGCTAACATGTACAGTACAATAACATGCTGCTAACATGTACAGTACAATAACATGCTGCTAACATGTACAGTACAGTACTACATAACATGCTGCTAACATGTACAGTACAATAACATGCTGCTAACATGTACAGTACAATAACATGCTGCTAACATGTACAGTACAATAACATGCTGCTAACATGTACAGTACAATAACATGCTGCTAACATGTACAGTACAATAACATGCTGCTAACATGTACAGTACAATAACATGCTGCTAACATGTACAGTACAATAACATGCTGCTAACATGTACAGTACAATAACATGCTGCTAACATGTACAGTACAATAACATGCTGCTAACATGTACATACAATAACATGCTGCTAACATGTACAGTACAATAACATGCTGCTAACATTCACAATGTACATGTACAGTACAATAACATGCTGCTAACATGTACAGTACAATAACATGCTGCTAACATGTACAGTACAATAACATGCTGCTAACATGTACAGTAGAATAACATGCTGCTAACATGTACAGTACAATAACATGCTGCTAACATGTACAGTACAATAACATGCTGCTAACATGTACAGTAGAATAACATGCTGCTAACATGTACAGTAGAATAACATGCTGCTAACATGTACAGTACAATAACATGCTGCTAACATGTACAGTACAATAACATGCTGCTAACATGTACAGTAGAATAACATGCTGCTAACATGTACAGTACAATAACATGTACAGTAAATAACATGCTGCTAACATGTACAGTAGAATAACATGTACAGTAAATAACATGCTGCTAACATGTACAGTAGAATAACATTTACAGGAGTAACATTGTATTACCGATGTATCTGTATTTATTGTATTGTAGACATAAGAGTATTCTGACACTAGAGTATAGATGATAGATAGATAGGGTTGTGCTCCTCTTCTGTTCTGTAACACAGTGAGATTGAGCATTTTTTTTTTAAAGTTATTCACTGGTTTAGGGGAAAAGGTGCCAATGTCTATACTTAGTGTTTTATTATTGAACATTAATAGATGAAATATTAACAACATATAGCCTTGTCTGTGGGAATGGATCCTTCGTCCAATTTGGGGTCGTCCTGCTCCCGATGGACCTTCAAATTGCAGTGGTGGAATGAAACATGTTTATTTTTATTTTTAAGTAACAATCAATCTGCCTTGTCTGAAATGGCAACAAGCTTATTACAAAATGTATGAAACCAATTCCAATTTAGGTCCAAAGTTTTTCATTGAAATGTATTCCATGCAGAAGACAAGGCAGCTGTTTGATGATGGTGACTTAGAACTAGCCCCCACGGTGCTCTGTGCACTCGAATCATTTCTATAAACTAATCTATAAACTACTACTCATACTCATCAGAGAAGCTTAGCCCTACTGCTACATCCCTATTGCACAGCACATCAGCACACTTTTCATCACTGGGTTTAATGATCTTTCTCTTGTGATACTTTACTGTTGTATTGTTACTCCTGTATCTGTACCTTTACAGTCATAAAGTGACTTAATCCTGGGGCCTCCAAAGTGGGGGTCGTGTGAATTAATCAAGATGATTATTAGATCCAATATAGTTGTCATAAAAATCTATTTGGTGAATTCTCTGATTTACAGTGTTTTTATGTTTTATTACTTCACATTTTTGAATTTGTATAATTCTGAGGCTTTATGCTTATTCTGGGGGTCTCCGTCTGAAGAGTTGGGGAACCCCTGCTGCAAGAGAGTGGAAATATAATAACAATAAATATTATTGTGAGACAGAAACTGGCCTCTTACTGTTGCCCAGAGTCAGAACTAAACATAGAGAGGCAGCATTTCAGATTCATACAATTCAATACAATTTATTCTTGTATAGCCCTAAATCACAACAGAAGTCATCTCAGAGACTTAACAAAACCATTGAAATCACCAACACAAATCAGAGAATCAACAGTTAAAGCACAAAAATAACACAGAACACATGTTGATAAATGTCACACATGTTGTAGAATGTTAAAGTGTCCTGGATCATCACAGTCCTTCTAGTTGGACACTAACTGTCCAACAGACTCCTGCATCGACAAGGAAAAACTCATAAGAAAACCCAGTGGGAAAAAAGTGAGAAACCTCGGGGAGACCCATAGTTTGAGGAAGGGATCTGCTCCGACACGGACGGACGGGCTATAGATCCAGGACCTAAGCTACAGAACGAGGACCAGGGCCACGCAGCGGCCGCAGAGCGTGGACAGGTCCGGTACAGGACTTAAGCGCTCCCAGGCGGGTCGGGGAGGGCAGTCTGCAGGTGTAGATGGAGGAGGCCGGGTTCAGAGGTCCCGTAATCGCACCATGAAACAGACAATGGGACAACGGGTGAATAGCCCGATGTCCCATAAATATATTTATGCAGCTAAAATTTGGAATAGTCTTCCAGAAAATGTGAGACAGGCTTTTTCTCTGAAAATGTCAAAACCCAGGCAAAAAAACAGGTTTAGCTGTGCATACAACTGTGGGATTTTATCTTTACTCTTTTTTATCTACAGTGATTGTCATTTCAATGCCTGTATGATTCTTTCTATCTTGTTTTGTTCAGCACTTTCAGGTTGCCTTGTGTATGAACTGTGCTATACAAATTGCTTGCCTTGTCTAAATACATGATATTAAATATCGCGGCAGAGCAAGGAGCATGACTGTGGCTCCAGAGCTCTGCATGCAGCACAAAGGGATTTTATAATCTTTATACTATATCTATATGAACTAGGGAGAGGTCACCACTGCGGTGAACACTAGTGCGAGGAGGACCAGAACCATCAACGAAACGATACACTCTACAAAGATATCCGGAGTGGTACAAGTGTACACTTACTTTTAGGGGAAAAAACTGCCAGGGAGCGTCCAGGAAGTGACACTATATTAAACAAAAGGCTGGAATCAGTGATAAAACTACGTAGTGCAAATATATGAGCAGTGCACACTTTTCTTTAGGAAATTGACTTTGATGGCAGCGGAGGCTCTTAAACTAACACTGTCATGTCACAAAGTTATAAGAGTAAAATGCCGAATGCTGACTAAAAACAACAGGATACTCACTATAGTCATCACAGAGAAATCTTCCATTTTGCAGTCAGATATAAAATGCCAAAGACATAGAAAATACGTCAATAAAACGTATACTTTGTCTGAGAACAATTCAAAACTATCAGCACACTGACACTAGCTCTTGTTCATATCAAATAACTATCTAACCTATCGGGTCTGTAAGTGTGGGGAGAGTCCCTATCATGGAATAGGATCTACGCAAAGAACCGACACCCGATCCAACTCAATACCGTTATCGTATTGGGGCGTCCTCCTTATTCTCCCACTGCGACATTGTTGGGCCTTTGCCTTGGAAAAAGTATGAATTAAAATAGTATTTATACAAATAATAAAACCTGAGACATTGATATGTTTTCATACTCTTTCCCACTTTCACTCATGGGTCTGTTTGAAAAGACCATATTTACACACACAGGATGGAAAACTACCTAAATCTGTCTTTTATACTGTAAATATACACTTCTTTACACTCACATGACACACACATTTCTTTGTTGACCAAGTTAACTTAGCAACACCAAGCCACAAAGCAGCTGTTAGTGTAAGGTTCACATAAGATTGGCTTACCTTAAACAACTCAAACCGCGTCATACTTTTCCTCTCATACAAAGGCTGATTTACTGGTTTGGTTTGAACGTAAACGATAAAGCAGCAAAAACTCTGGGATAGAGTCGAGAAAGCGGTAAAGGTTGAGCTGTCAGGTCGGCGACGCTTTGACATCGGAGACACCAGAGTGAGAAATTATGTCACACTTAACAGCCCTATTGTGAAAAACGATCTGCTTTATGTCACTGTCACAAATGCAAGAAAGCAAGATTGTTCCTGTAAAAAGTGAATAAAGTACTGAAAATAAATATTTGTATAATCTAATTATTAATAATTGTTGATAGGTTGATGTTGACTAAAGAACCAATACTACGCCTTATCTTTGTTGGTTGTTGGGCGACAGTGGCTCAGTTGGTAGAGCATTGGCCTTTGTGCCTGAAGGTCGTGGGTTTGAGCCTTCACGACTCCCGCTGATGACACTTAACCCCACTTTGCCTGAAGCCCCCGCTGAAAGATCAAGGCTCCTGTGGACTCAGCACCTGCAGGAGGATCAGTGAGGGGCGGGTGCTCTGTGGACTGGGTGCAGCTCTGACTACCACCCACCTCTACCCAGAAATGGATTAAGGGGAAGAAAATGGATGGATGGATATTTGTTGGATTGGGGCCCTCATTCTGTGGAGAGTGGATGTAAAACTGTTACAACAAAATTGCAAAGCCTTTTGTGTGGCCTCGTTGGTGAAATCTACATCTGCTTTGGCGCCGTTCCATCCTCTGTGTTGTCGTTCTTCAGTCTCGTTCCTGTTTGCAGTGAGGAGCGATGCCCCAGTCCAGGATGCAGCTGGTGGTGACTGGAGATGACTTTGGTTACTGCGCACGGAGGAACCAGGGCCTGGTGGAGTGCTTCTTGTCTGGGGGCATCACCACCGTGTCGCTGCTGGTGAACGGCTCTGCTGCCCCCCAGGCCGCCGAGCTCGCCAAGAGGTCTGCGTCACGACTACAGCACTTCAACTGGGCCTTTATATCAAGATACATTACACTGTATCTTGATATAAAGGTCAAAAATAGAATATTGTTCAAAAACTTACAATGTGAAACCATTTTTATGATACAGACCCATTAGATGCAAAGTGACATATGCCTTTGTTTATCACTTTGAAAATTATGGCTTTGGGAAAAATCCTCCTAAATACTTTTTGATATAGCTCCTCTGGACGTTTGGTTTGGACTCATCAATGTTTTACAGCTATATAACATACAACTAAAATTAATAAGAATAGTAGTAATAATAAATTATGGAAATGCAAGGTGAAACAGTTGGGTTTTGAGAATAGATTTAAAGTTCTGTAGCGAGTCTGAGTTTCTGATGGGTTGTGGGAGTGAGTTGCAAAAAGTGGGGGCAGCTACGGCGAAGGATCGTTCCCTCAAGGTTCGGTGTTCAGTCCTGAGGGGAGTGAGGTCAAATCATCAGGGTGACCCCAAACTTTTGAATGGCAGTGAATTTTGTTTTTCTCTATAGATACACCGTCTTATCCCTGGACTCTCTGCTACATGATTTGGATTTGGCTTCTGCTTTGATGCATTTGTTTGTGTGGTCAGGCACAACATCCCCATCGGGCTCCATGCTAACCTGTCGGAGGGTGTGCCCGTGTGCTCTGGCCTGCAGCTGTCCTCCCTGGTCGACCACCGCGGACTCTTCCACGGCAAGATGGGCTTCCGACGCTGCCTGGAGAGGGGCCAGCTGTGCCTCACACAGGTGGAGTACTTTCAAGCCTTTCAGAGCTGCTGACGCCTAATCACGTCAGATAGAGGTCATCCATAGATCTAGAACAGGGGTGGCCAACCAGTCACAGACTAAGAGCCAATTTTTTTACTGTATTACAGCAAAGAGCCACATCATACAAATGTGCACTACATAAACATCACCCCAACCCTTACACACGCACGCACACGAGCAGACACGCGCACACACATGCAATCTGTCTGTGCAGAGAGAGGTGTGCTCTGCTCAGACAGATTTATTGTAAATGTCATCAACATGATAATGACAGAAATTGACTCGTACAGTACTAAAGGGCAGGACTCGACTCTCCCCGGTTTGCGGGCGCTTCTACCGCTCGCTTCAACCGCTCCCCGGTACTTTTTATTAATGGTTTGGCCCTGGTTCTAACCGGGCGAGTCGATACCAGAACAATTTCACGTCAGCGAACATCAATTATGATTCCGAAATGAATGCTTGCAATCTCTAACCAAGAAAAAAAAATCAAGTTTCAACCCAGTGTTCAGCAGAAACACAACTGTCTTTAGTAAAAGATATAGATTTGACACATAACACCAACACCACTTTAGCTGATTTAGAACCACAGACACATGTTCAGTATAAGACCAGATACTTTTGCATTTGATTGAAGACAGACACTCACCAGGCAGAGTTGGCTTATCTCCTGGTGTAATGCTAGTTGTTGTTAGCTGGTTTTAGCATGTTAGCCGGTGTTAGCCGATGTCCGTAAATGTAATCCATTTGGTCAAACCACCTCCAGACTTTTCGGGTCTGCCTCTACTTCTGCTGCTGCGATCTTTCATTTCACGGTTGTCACTTTTAAGCTTTTTAACTTTTCTCTGCATTGTCATGTTTGTGGGAATCATTCTGCTCCGTCCTTAGTGCTAGCTCCACAAACACCTTCTGGTTTCTGGTGGAACCAGCGAGATCAGGCTGGTGTCCTCTCCTCAAACTGAGGAAGGTGTTGCCCTCATCCAGCGACCAAGAAATTGTTTTCCGTACGGACGTCATGGTTCGAGGCAACGTGTTGTTTGTTATGATATTTGCTACAGCTGAGGTAGCAGCTGCAGAGTGATTGACAATGCATCTGACCAACCAGAATTGACGTTCGCCGACGTCAGATTGTTTTGGCGGCCTGGCTAGTGAAGGCGAGTGAAGTCGGCCTTTACTATTGGTCAGAACTACATATGGAATGAAAGGCAGCGCCACCACCGAGGCGTTTTTGACGCTTGTCGAGTGAAAGCCCGAGAGCCGCACGGAACCAGCCAAAGAGCCGCATGCGGCTCACGAGCCGCGGGTTGGCCACCCCTGCTCTAGAACATAGTGGACATAGTGAGTGCTGACATCTTTCATAGTGTTTTGGATTTTACTGGAAGAAATCGATTGGAGTTAGCTGGGCCACACTCTATCGGCGAGAATCTGGTGGCAAAATCTCTCATAGAAAACCTTTTGTAGCAACCAAAGAGCCAATCAGGAGCCAGTTGATCTATGATATACAGTAATAGATTCATGAGGCCATCATGTATGTGCATTATGTATCACTTAATCATTTTCCAGACTGCGGCTGCCTTGTCTTAAGCAAATACAGAAACCAGATTATTCTGGTTGAACAGGTCTAGGTACAGCTCAATGCAGTATATCAAATCCTCATATGAAAACATTGGCGTGATACAAAACAATCACACCAGACATTATGAAAATAAATGTTTAAACTCATGCAGTAAATCACAACAGTAATGGGATAAATGATTGGTCAAGACAGGAAACATCATGAATATGTTTATTGTTACGTTCTTATTGGTGAGGATGTCACTATGTACCTTGTTAACATGTTACAGCAGACACACAAACAGACACACAAACAGAAAAATATTATCTTCACCCGTAGAGTTGTAAAAAGCAGGCGACATTAACATTCTTGTACGAGATTATGTTTCTAAATCTCCAATATTTCTGCCAAAAGCAAGGGCTGATTGTAAACACATGAGGCAGGTTTAGCTTCTTCCCCTTTTCCAGTGAAAATTAGGTTAAAGTCTTGTTGAAATAATACAATTAGATTAATAATATAAGTTGAGTTCTTTCTCGTTAACATTTTGTTTAATATTCCCATTTTTACACATGACATCACGATTGTACGGCTGAAAAACTGGAACAGAAACCAAGTCTCTCCATTAGCAGGTCATTGGGCAAAATACATTTCAATACATTACATTTGAAAAAGTGATTATCCCAAAGACAGGGCAGCAGAGAGGGACCACGGCACCGGTACCAGATTGACCGTCCAAAGGTCCATTGGAAACTCCATCTTCTGTGCTCCATCCACGCTGCACTGGGAGCTCAGACACACACACACACACACACGTCACCAGATGTTTGACGTACAGTGTTATATGGCCACATGCAAGCCTTTATACATGCCTTATATAAATGTTGTGTAGTCAAACAAGGACTGAATTCAAGAGGTTCTGCGCTTTACAATGAGATAAAACATGTTAAAAGTGTGCTATTTTTGTGTGTCTGCGTGTGTGTGTGTGTGTGTGTGTCTATGTATTTCTGTGTGTGTCTGCGTTTGTGTGTGTCTGTGTGTGTCTGCGTGTGTGTGTGTGTGTCTGTGTATTTCTGTGTGTGTCTGCGTGTGTCTGTGTGTGTGTCTGTGTATTTCTGTGCGTGTCTGCGTTTGTGTGTGTCTGTCTGCGTGTGTCTGTGTGTGTGTCTGTGTATTTCTGTGTGTGTCTGCGTGTGTCTGTGTATGTGTCTGTGTATTTCTGTGTGTGTCTGTGTGTGTGTCTGCGTGTGTCTGTGTGTGTGTGTCTGTGTGTGTGTGTCTGTCTGTCTGTGTTTGTCTGCGTGTGTGTGTCTGCGTGTGCCTGCATTTGTCTGTGTGTGTCTGCGTGTGTCTGCGTGTGTCTGCGTGTGTCTGTGTTTGTCTGCATGTGTCTGTGTTTGTCTGTGTGTGTCTCTGTGTGTCTGTGTTTGTCTCTGTGTGTCTCTGTGTGTCTGTGTTTGTCTGCATGTGTCTGTGTGTGCCTGTGTGTGTCTGCGTTTGTGTGTGTCTGTGTTTGTCTGCATGTGTCTGTGTGTGCCTGTGTGTGTCTGCGTTTGTGTGTGTCTGTGTTTGTCTGCATGTGTCTGTGTGTGCCTGTGTGTGTCTGCGTTTGTGTGTGTCTGCGTTTGTCTGCATGTGTCTGTGTGTGCCTGTGTTTGTCTGCGTGTGTCTGTGTGTGCCTGTGTGTGCCTGTGTGTGTCTTTGTGTCTGTGTTTGTCTGCATGTGTCTGCATGTGTCTGTGTGTGTGTGCGTGTGTCTGCGTGTGTCTGTGTGTGTCTGTGTGTGTCTGCGTGTGTGTGTATCTGTGTGTGTGTCTGCGTGTGTGTGTATCTGTGTGTGTGTCTGTGTGTGTCTGCGTGTGTGTGTATCTGTGTGTGTGTCTGTGTGTAGGTGGAGATGGAGTTGCGTGCTCAGGTCAGGCGCTTCATAGAGCTGACTGGTCAACACCCACAGCACATGGATGGACACCAGCATGTGCACGTGTTGCCTGGTAATAGACACAACACACGCACACACGCACGCACACACACACATGCACACGCACGCACACACACACGCACACACACGCACCCTTTGGTAGCAATTATTTTTTGAGACTTGGACATAACTGCAGTTGTAACTAAACTGAGAGAAAGGTAGAACATTTAACAATAAAATAAAAAAGCAGTCTTCAGAACACACCTGCAGTTGTATAACAGACAAAAGCACGATTTTCTTGCTTACTTATTACATTGTATTTTTTTCACAAAGTTGAGATTTGAAGATTTCTCCCAGCGTTAACTAGATTGTGAATTATATGATTGTTTTTGTAAAGTGCTCGACCGGCTGGTCAAACCACAAAGTGCTGCACTGAACTCATCCAGTCCTTAGTGGGTGGTTGCACATACTGTAGAGGTGTTCACAAATATTTATACTTTTAAATAGTTTTCTTATTTAACTTAGATTTTATTAGTTTGATTTTTAAAAACTATTAATCTGTGACTGTGACAGTGACTCTGTCTGCCTGTGTCTCTGTCTGTGTCTGTGTCTCTGTCTGTGTCTCTCTCTGTGTCTCTGACTGTGTCTCTGTCTGTGTCTCTGTCTGTGTCTCTGTCTGTGTCTCTGTCTGTGTCTCTGTCTGTGTCTCTGTCTGTGGCTCTGTCTGTGTCTCTGTCTGTGTCTCTGTCTGTGTCTCTGTCTGTGTCTCTGACTGTGTCTCTGCCTGTGTCTCTGTCTGTGTCTGTGTCTCTGTCTGTGTCTCTCTCTGTGTCTCTGACTGTGTCTCTGTCTGTGTCTCTGTCTGTGTCTCTGTCTGTGTCTGTTCTGTGTCTCTGTCTGTGTCTCTGTCTGTGTCTCTGACTGTGTCTCTGTCTGTGTCTCTGTCTGTGTCTCTGTCTGTGTCTCTGTCTGTGTCTCTGTCTGTGTCTCTGTCTGTGTCTCTGACTGTGTCTCTGTCTGTGTCTCTGACTGTGTCTCTGTCTGTGTCTCTGTCTGTGTCTCTGACTGTGTCTCTGTCTGTGTCTCTGTCTGTGTCTCTGACTGTGTCTCTGTCTGTGGCTCTGTCTGTGTCTCTGTCTGTGTCTCTGCCTGTGTCTCTGTCTGTGTCTCTGTCTGTGTCTCTGTCTGTGTCTCTGACTGTGTCTCTGTCTGTGGCTCTGTCTGTGTCTCTGTCTGTGTCTCTGTCTGTGTCTCTGTCTGTGTCTCTGTCTGTGTCTCTTGTCTGTGTCTGTTCTGTGTCTCTGTCTCTGTCTGTGTCTCTATCTGTGTCTGTGTCTCTGTCTGTGGCTCTGTCTGTGGCTCTGTCTGTGTCTCTGTCTGTGTCTCTGTCTGTGTCTCTGTCTGTGTCTCTGTCTCTGTCTCTGTCTGTGTCTCTGTCTGTGTCTCTGTCTGTAGGCGTGCGTGGGGTCTTTGCTCAGGTTCTGTCCGACCTGAGCATCCCCTTCACCAGAGTCCCAGTGGAGGCCGGTCTCCACAGCTGCCCCTGGATCCCGCCTCCTCTCCGCTCCTTCTACAGCCAAGTGGAGAGGGACGCACTGGACTCCATCCCCGTCTTCACCAAATACTCACTCAGGTACATACACTCAATTATTTACAATAACAACCATTTCAATAGATTTTGACTGGTATTGTTCCAGTACTGTACTTCGGTTTCTAAAGCCTTTACAGCTCCTTATCTATGTATGTTGTTGTGTAGCTTATTTCTTCTATTGTATTGTTGTCTTCTATTGTTGTAATGTAGTTACATATTATTGTATATTTTATTCATGTAATCATTGACTGCAGATAAACTAAATCCCTGTTTTTATCCCAGAGCTTCATGTCTTTGTGCACAGTCCCTTTCAAATAAAGACTAAACAGTTTATGGACAGTGTACTGGCGGTCGAATACTCTTCAATGACCGTGATTATATCTCACTATAAATTGAAGCGATGTCTTGCTCTGTTTGCGGCCTGTGGCCCTGAACAATTAAAAACATCACATTGTTCGAGTTAATCCAGTTCGAAAAGTTTATTTACCGGTATGTGACAAAAGGACGATCCACAGAGTTCCCAGAACACTTGCTTTTGTAAAGAAGCTCTAATTGGATAATTGAACAGTGGAGACACAACTCTCGGAAACATCTTTGTCATTGAGCCGTGAGCAGTTATTAACGAACAAATAAATCCCTTCTTCCTCGTCCTGTTTGCTCATGGTTGACCTTCTGTTGAGGTCCACCTTAAGGAGGTGTGAGGAGAAAGGTGCTGTAAGGAGGACCTCCTGCTGCTCCTCAGGACTTCACATCATACTAGAAAAGCTGAAACACCAGCTGGATGCCAAAAAACAATGAACGCACAGCGCCCTTCTCTGGCAGAATTGTATCACAGCAACAATCTATTAAAAATATCCACACTTTATTGTCGCTGTTTTACACACAAGCTCACACTAATGTGAGAGTGTGAGAGTGTTATGTTGCTAAAACAAGAGCAACATGATCATTTTATTATTATTATTAAATTATTGTATTATCAATTTACAGTATAATGAGTGTCCAACCGTCAAATGTAATTTAAATGGTTATGGTAAAAGTATTATGGAGTATATGGAGCAACAGTGGCTCAGTAGGTAGAGGCCTTTGGGCCTGAAGGTTGATCCCACCAGGAGATTTACTTCACGACACCCACTATTGCCTGCTGTCATCGTGTCCTTGGGCAAGACACTTAACCCCACTTTGCCGGAAGCCCCCGCTGAAAGATCAAGGCTGTAACGTCACTGACAGAGCAGCCATCCTCCTGTGGACTCAGCACCTGCAGGAGGATCAGTGAGCGGCTGGTGCATCTCTGACTGCCACCCCCGACCCACAAATGTAATGGATGGATGGAAAAAAAGTATATTTATTTTGAAACCAAATTGGACTCCAATATCATATACAACATCATATAACATCTTGTACAACATGAGTTCAAAGAAAGTCAGAAGAACACTTTTGTGGCTTGTGTGCAGCGTGGTCATTATTTCTTCCCGTAGCCCTCAGTCCTGCTCCTGGCCCTCAGAGCTGACCTCTGAAGCTGGATATTACAGCGTTTGCACGGCTTTTGACAACCAGAAAGTTGGATATCTCTCACTGGCACTTCAGCAGCCGTGAGTTCAGGGGTTAGAAAAGTGTAGAAAGTGTGAGGTGAAGGGTTTTACAGTCGAGAACTTAGAAAGTAAACGCTGTAATAAACAAGGGACCACTGTTTTGGAATGTTACAAGAATAATTCTACATGTTTTAGCTATTCTATTATTATTGCGTTTGAGGTTTAGGGTGCCCATAAAAAGTCTAAGTGTCTAAGTATAGATAAATACATAAATATAAAACATAACTTCGATAATGATTGTGTCCGCAGGTGGCCTGACGCGTACCTGGGTCTGAGCACAATGGGTCAGAACATGTCCGTGTCCAGCCTGCAGAGGGCGCTGTCTCACGCTCTGTCCGCCCAGTCCCCTGCCGGCCCCCCGCTGAGCGCAGAGCTGATGGTGCACCCCGGTTACCCAAGCCTGCCGGGGGAGGGGGGGTGCGGGGAGGGCCCAGACGACTTCTCCCGGTCCGCAGAGAGACAGCACGAACTCACGGTGCTGACGGATCCAGGGCTCGACGCACTGCTGCAGCGGGAGGGGGTGCAGCGGTGCAGCTTCAGAGACCTGCGCTCCTGAGTGTACCGCAGAGCTGGAGCTGCACTCTCAGGGCTGCACTCACGAAACTGTTTTGGAGCTCTGTAATTAGCCCTAAATATGAATATTATTAGTTTCTATGAATGGGCTCCTTTGTTGGGTCATTAGTCAACAACGAAAGCAATTACATACACACAAAAACAATTCCACATGACTCTGTTGGGACATTGGGAAAATGAGTCGGTTGGAGAGAGGGCGTAGCACTTGTATTTGTATGTTTTGATAAGTGCGTTAAACTTGTTGGCATTATCTTTGTGATAGTGGTTTTCCAGCTGTAACTTCTCGACTGTCACGTTGCTCATGCAAAGCGAGGCATGTCAAAGAGAAACATTAACAAACAAAATGTATGTCACTAATCTTGTGGTAAATATTGTTTTTCATTGCACTTGAATTATTTTTTTGAAAGATGCTACAGCATCATGTTTTCTAGATTTACTATGTTTAAGACTTTTATGATTTAAATCAGTACTAGTATCTAATCATCAACTTTTATGACCACCAGGACTGAATATTTTATTTTAGTTCTGCTTTGGTTGTATTTTAGCCTTCTGCGTGTAGCAAGAATGGCATGTTAACACTATAAGCACATGTTTCTAAATTGTTTTAAAATTACAATTTCAGGGATGTTTCTATATTTCTACTTTACTACATTACTCAATGTACTGTAAATGTTTGGGTCTTTTTTGTAATGTTTTCCCCGTTACAGAAGAAATGGACTTTGGTACATAGCTGCTAGTGTCTGCACTATTATGGGAAAATAGTCATATTCTAACGAATAATCTGTTTTAAAAATGAGAATTTTGTCATTGTGGAGTTCAGTGAGAAATGCACAAACATGAACTGTTAGTTTAATCTTGTACTTTTACATTTGAGAAAGTATGAGTTTATATTCCATCTTTCATGACAATAAGATGTTCATATTAATAAGTCACATTTTTCATCTCAGTCCGTCCTGTAGTTTTTGCACAGTCCTGCCTACAAACACCCGGAGCCTCTTACAATACCTCTGTCTGTGGGTTTGGTTGGCTCGATTGTAGGAGGGAGACTGTCTTCCTTGTCCTTCCCTCTTTACAACAATCTGACACTGTTTCTTGCAGGAAGCAGCAGCCTCTACACTTCAGGGGCTGGGCTGAACTAAACCTCCAGGGATTAAATGTACCTCAGTCACAATCTAAGGTGAAGCCATAATGAATCGTTTACCGTTTAGTGCGATACCGAAGCTCAGGGGCTCATTTTATGTTATTTTTTTCTCTGGGTTTTTAACTTCAATAAACATTCTGAATAATATGACTTTTGTATGTTATCTCTTTGAATTAATAAGTAAATATGAGATGAAAATGTTTGAATATTATGTGTCAAAATATGCAACTAAAAAACTAATACTGTAATCCATACACTACCAGTAGATACAGTGCATAGTTTATCAGCTAAATCATTTTCTTAGTTGTTCAATGGGTCTAAAAATAGGCATTTTAATGTTGAATGAATGCTTAAAAGAAATGAATTTAAGTTGCCGTAATCTTATGCAATGCTTTCCATAAGATGACTTTTTTTCAAATAGAAATGGGTCCACAAAGAATGATCAGTGATGACAACGGTCCAGCCTGGAACACATGAGCAAGTCCTTGTGCACAAAGAAAAGGAGACGTGAGATTCAGCAGACTGCCTGGCGACAGTGAGGCCAATGCTTAGCCATCTTTATTATGAAACAGAACTGGGACCAGATCAGACCTGTTTACATACTGTAGTGGTCTATCCCGCCTGGCCTTGGCACATCCCCCGGACCGTGAGCTCCAGGACCGCCCTGACTTCCCCCCCGGCCTCTTTGGTCCCTTCAGCTGCGTGGATGTGTGGTAAAGGGCAGAGTCTGGATACAATGAAATCCGGTACGACTGGGCATGCGTGGACTATGTGTGTTCAAATGATTTACCGAAAAGGTGACAAAGTCGAATGTCAAGTAAATTATTTCAAATTAAAGTCAACAGATTTCTCTTGGAGGATTTTGCAGACATTGGATTATCTGCAAACTCCAGTTTTGCACATATTAGCCACGCCTACAGTGTCATGCCTTTAACTGGAACATCCAAACAGAATATTTGAACTTTAAATGGAGGAACACAAATATTTGAGAATATTGCTGCTACTTCCTGACACCTGAGGGAAATCTAAATTCACCCATTCTTCATGTTTTGCAAGTTCCTTTTGTGCTCAGTGGTGGTGACTAGTGAATCGAAATGGTACATGACATTTGCTGTAGTTTTATAGAAGAAAAAGAAAGTATAAATGTGACAAATTCAGTGCAAATCTACTCTGAGTTCCCCAAGGCTCCATCTTCGGCCCCCTGAACTTCTCGCCTGCTTTCTGAACAAATGGCCCAAAAACAAGCTCGGGTAAACAACCTGTTTTATCAGCTCAAAAATAAGTATACATCAGAGCTATTTATAAACAGAACTCTCATTATTAATATGGAGGAAATCACAACAGAAAAATTACAAATTTTTCACCTGAACACTGCTAACATTATTTTTTTTTGCTTTAAGAAATAAAGTAAATTCAGAATGGCCAAAAGAAGGTAAAAAAAGCAAGAGTGTATCTGGTCCAAAGTGTATTGGGGCGTTTTATTGGACTGGGGGGTTTGGGAGCAGAGTGAAGGAGCATAAGGGAGGTTTTGGAAATTTTGTTGGGTTTTTTTGGTCGGGCGTGAAAGATGGAGGAGATAGGGGGAGAGATAGAGATTTACAGAAAATCAGAGCATCAGTCCATTGGTCGCTTCTCGCCGTATTTCTTTGTATGCTCTTCTGCATTCTTCAGAAATTTTTTACGGTCCTTTGAGTATTCTTCGGCGAGGTCTGCCCTGAGTGGGTGTTCTGGCTGCGGGTCGTTCACCAGGGCGATCAGGGCCTGGATCACTACAATGAACAAGAAAGGCATCAACACATACACAAAACCACAGTAATGTTCGGAAACATTGGATTTGTGATTTTTGACACTTGACAAGCCTATCCTTGGGTTCCAGAATGAGTAAGGAACCTTTGACATTGACAAACGATTTGAAACTTATTACTGCATCGTAAGAAATAAAACTTAATATTACTTAAAGCTGCACTAACTGACTTTGGGATTTTGAAGCCGCGGACTCGCTGGCCTCTCTCTTTCTGCTCCCCTCCCCGCACCCACGAAGCTATCGCCCCCCACACACACCCACTGTTGTTGGAGCTAGCGTCTCTCAATATGGATAATTACATGGATATGGATTTGCACGTGGATGGCGTGACCATAGAACAATAGAACCGGGAAGCGCGGAGGAATGAGACTTTCTTTTGGATGGCTGTTTCGCTGTGTAAGCAGTAACCGGTGACGAAGACACAAAGCTTCAGGTTAGCTCCTCGGCTTGTTGTGCTAACTCAGCTGTCTGTGCTAACAGGGACCTGTAGATTTCTCACAAAAGTGGGGGCTAGTGGTCCGCTGTGATTGGTCACAATCTGCGACCCGAAACACATTCTCTTCCTTGTTCCTCAAAACTCGATCTAAAATATAATGTCACGCCAGCACAAATCTGCGCTACTTTTTCTTCAAAAGCACGTATATCCCAATGCCCTACATGGACATGGATAGCATTTTCGTAATGAATACAAAAATAAAGTCAGTTAGTGCAGCTTTAAAACAGACACCCAGACCTCCCTCTCCACACACCCTCAACTCATTTTGGGGAAATACTTTTACACAAGGACGCTGCAACAGTAAACGGTTCGAGTTGGGTTTCAGATTGGCCTCTCGTTTACATGAAGACTGTGTTTTAGGGGGTAAAAATGCAAGCGTTGAGAAACAGCCTCCAGAGTGGAACAGATACGCTGCTCAGCGGGGGCCGTTTCACAGCTGTGTGAAGAAAAAGGTGAGATTTCTCTGGCTCATTTCCCCACATGTACATTTGGACGTCGCGTAGTAGCCGAGGATAAACAAAAAAAGGCGGTGGACAAACTAATGCTTCGAGTGCTTGGAGCGTTACATGGACGAGCAATTCTTCATTCGTCCAAAACAAAATCACACAAATCCACCTTCGTCCCTCGAAGGTGGATTTGAACATTTAATTTCAAACTATGGAGCTCAAGGGCTTTCCATACATACATTTTCTTCCCTTGCAACATGTTGAATACATATTTTACTAAACATGCAGCAAAGTTAAAGGTGCACTGTTAATCCCCGTAGGGAAATTCAATCATTTGACCCATCCTGATGCCGTGAAGGCTTACGTCAGGAGCAGTGGTTGCCGTAGTAACAGCGCCAGGGATCCCATCTCCAGATGTTGATGCTCGGCTTGGTCAGCTGGAGGATCTAACCTAGTGTGCAAGTTTTTAGTGGTAGGGGAAACCGGAGTACCCGGAGGAAACCTATGCTGGCACGGGGAGAACATGCAAACTCCACTCAGAAAGACCCTGTTCCGGCCGGGATACAAACCCAGGACCTTCTTGCTGAGAGTGCTATCCACACAGCCACCGTGCCGCCCCGTAAACGGATGTTTGTGAACTACCTTTACAGTTTGAACCAAGATGATTGAATCATAATTGGTCTGAATTTCAGGAAAGGGAAAGGAAAAGGAGAAGTATTGATATTTGGCTTTACAACTGGAACTACAAGAAAAGCTGCACATTGAGAGAGTAGAGTACCTTGGTCAGTTTTGGTGGCGGGTTTCCAGTTCTCTGCGCTGATGACTGGCAGACACACTTGCCCCTTCTCGTCGATGTTGGGGTGGTAGATGCGCGTTTTGAACGTGATCTTGGGCGGTTTGAACGGGTACTCCGCAGGGAAGATGATTTCGATCCGGAACGCACCTTTGTCATAGGGAGGGTTGTCCTGCCACAGAGAATCGTTTAGTGCACTGTTAGATTAGTAAAATGACAAAAAAAAAAATTTTAAAACATCCTTTGATTGTGTAAAAGCTGTAGTCATTATCCCTTGTTGTTTACACACAAAGTTCTTATCAGATTACGTCATGCATACAATTTAAATTCTCCAGAGAAACCGCTCTGCTTTCCCCTGGCTCCTCTGACCTCACTATTTTGTCATTTCTTTATCACTGTGGGGTGAGTTGATTCAGAAGCGATGCAAGAAATATGGTCTGAGCAACAAAGTATGATGTTGGGCTGCAGCTAAAGAATTCAGTAAGACCCCCCTATCACCTCATGAAATAACATTTGAATAAAAAAAGTATCCTCTGTGCAATCCAATGCCACATGTTTCACACAATTATAGAGAGCGCGATCATTTTGAGCTCGATATTCATATTTAAACTGAACGTCAGATACTTTCCAAGATATGAAGAGGGAGTAAGCGCCTCTTCACCTCCACAGCTTCCTGACCAGAAACTATTTCCCTCCAACAAATGTTACTTTCAAAATTAAATAGCATTGAAGTTACTGCCACCACGTATAAAATGTACAGAACTTAAAGACCTTATGACGGGTTTGATTTATTTAGAAATACAGTTTTAATACCATTTTATATTAGAAGAAAACTACTAAAGGTTTCAAAATCAGTTGTTGTTTTTTTTGTCTGATCCCTCCAAATCGAAATAACCCCATAGCAACGCCCTTAGAGACGAAAGAACTTCACAGCCCTTGGTGACGTCAGAGTGGGTATGTTTCAACGCTGTAAGTTGTTTACAATTTGGTATTCGTTCTTTTTGATGACAAGGCCGTGTACAGCGAGTCTAGGATAACTACTAGATTGTAACATTTCGTTGTCACTGAGATAGTCCAGTGGTTGTGTCGATGGACTTCCAATCCAGATACTTGTGTTCAATTCCCACCTTGGACACTTTTTCACTCTCAAAACGGCAATTTATGTGTAGTGAGCAATTGTCACCTGTAGAGGGCAGTATTGTGTTGGGCATCAGTGGAGAGAAGAGAGAAAAGGCAGTCCTGTGGCATAGATCCATGGTTTTCAATGCATGGCCGTTACCCGCTATGACGTCACACACAGGTTAGAGCATAGACAACTTAAATTCATGAAAAACACGTTCTTTTTATAAAATATAGGATTTTTTTTGCCGGAATCTCTTTCAAATTGACATTGTCATGCAATTTTGATATCCACTATTTTTTTTTTTTAAACCCGTCATAAGGTCTTTAAAGATACGCCAAAGGTGATCAGGTGCCCGTGTTTGCAAATATGGTACTGGGACAATTTATGCACCGATGCCAGACCACACGTCAGATTGTGTCAGTGATGCAAAAAAAGATTCCTCCTTGAGCTCAGATCAGTCCTATTTTTCCAAGTGGGAAGTCGGAACAGATTCCTAAATCGCATGAAGGCAGCAAAATACACAGCGCAGTCTCAAAAGAATGATAACATTTTGTGCATTATTAATTCAGTCTTGATTTTAGCACCTCCCACCAGCACAGCAGCCAATCAGAAAGCATTCTTCTCTATCCGGCGACGCCCGCTTGCTGCACATGTGCACAAAGTCAGGTTCAGTGATTTGTTGATCCACAAAGACTACATGGACAGCAGTGGTGTGCTTTAGTGGGAGGAGCCAGACTAAACCAATCTTAAAAAGGTGAACTATGCAACGTTCCTGGTGGAGGGTGTATGTTTGTCATGGGTTCAGCTAAATGTTTTTTTGACTGGAGTGTTCCACAGTACAGCTATAAACATATTCCTCTACGTTGGCCACAGGTTAAGTTACGAACCACAGCTGCAGATGCAAGACCACTCAATGTAAAATTAGCTCCAAGACAATTGCTCAACTCGTTTCTTTATCTTCAAACTGAATCACAATTTGGTTTCACTTTCTCTCCAAGCAGAGGGCGAGCCTTACACACAGTGCTGCTTAAACGAGTCTAGTCATTACCAATAAAACTTGTAATTAAAATTACAAGTTTTTAAATTAAATTTCACTTTATGTTGTAAAAATGTCTTTAAAACTTACAGGAACGATGAGTCCTTGCCATGACAATAGGTTTGAATCTTCCACTTGGATGTTTCTGAAGCTTTTCAATCCAGTTTTGCGAATCTCATCGAGTTCCTACACACACAAACAAGTTAAAAGAAATAACAAAATGAGGCAATGAATTCAAATGTATATAAACAGCAATACATATATACTTCGGTAAATGTTTTCTGAATTTACACATTGCTCAATAATAAATATTGAAAAAAAAACAGACATCTAATGGGCTGATCTTTGCCATCCCTGTCCTGTGTGACATCACCAGTAAAGAAAAGAAACCAGTACAGCTGACAGATGAGACTAGGCACATCATTAAACTGGGATTTTAAGTTTTCAAACACAACACATATGATTCAGAAAAGATTTGGATTCTGATGATATAGAAAGGCTAGAATGACATTCTTCCGCTTTACCCGTTGCTGGGTCACAGGGGCAGCAGTCTGAGACGAGATGCCCAGACTTCCCCCTCCACACACACGCCAAATCAGCCGGGGGAATCCTGAGGCGTTCCCAGGCCAGCTAAGACACTTTTTGCCTCTAGTGTGTCCTGGGTCTCTTCAGGGACACAATAATAAAAACTATTCACGCCAAAATGAGTACAAAGCAAATTAAAATGGGCAATATTAAATGCTTACACTTGCTTTAATGATAGTGATAGATTAATCAGCCAGCCAATCGATTGTTTAGATCCTCAGGCAGTAACTAGTCATCAACAGTGACTTGTTACACATTGGATAGTTTCTAAAAGTATATTCTGCATTCATATAATTATGTGAGTCATAAAACCTCTCAGCATGTTTAAGTCTATGTCAAAAACAAAACAATTAAACCCACAGGAATACCAATTAGTTGACAACTATTTAAATTAAGGTTTAGTTGGGATTAATTGATTCAGTTTAGATGAACACATCCATCTAAACTTAAACTGAATGCACTGCACAGAACAGGTTCCAGACACAGAGGGGGCTGCAGCTCTCAATGCACCACACGTTGTAAAAACAATAAAGATTACATTTATTATTGCAATGAACTAGATGGAAGATAAATTGATAAGTATTGCTGATTTTTTTGTTTTTGTTTGCATCAACAAGAAAAAATGATGGCAAAAATCAGGAATGTCATGTGAAAATTGAAATATTTTTGCAGCTGTTAAATTAATGTATTAATAATGGGAAGGCACTTTTTGCCTCTGCCTTCTCCTTTTGAGCCTTGTTTTTTTCCCTTTTTTTCTCTTTCTTGAATTATTTGTGCATGTGCGTGTATTGTAAAACTGCTCAAATAAAAATACTACTACTATGAACACATCCCACACAAGAAATGTGTTTTTATATTCATACTATATGTTCCCATTGTAATTCTCTAGTCATCACTTCTCAAACTGGCATCCGTAATCTAGGCAAACGTGATTAATTTACTTTACCAGGGAAGTACCAGGGCAGTACCAGGGCAGTACCAGGGCAGTACCAGGGCAGTACCAGGGCAGGCAAATCTGGTCTCTCCCTGAATGGCTTTTGATTAGCCGCGTCACATCAGATCACCACATTTTTAAACATTATTGTTCACAAGTTTATTTATGATCATTAAATCACCATGGAACCTTAAGCCCTTACTGTAAAGAGTGGAATTATACGAATTACATGAATGTTTGTGTGTTTGTCTCTTTTGTTTTATATGGACCCTTTGTGTGTCTGAATTAAAGATTAAATAAAATAAAATAAAAAATATACGAAATGCAAGAACCTGTTTAAGCTAGCTTCTTACAAAATAATATAATTTAATGACAAAAAATAAATAAACTGTACATCCATGTTAATTTCAGTGGTAAAAGCACACAATTAAATAAGTAATAACGAATCATTTATTTTAACAGGAAATACTTGAGCACGCGCTAGTGGTTAGCAGGAACGCAGTAAGAATCACGGCCAAACTAGCTAGCTGATTAGCCAAAACATCCTGATCCTCGGAGTAAAACTACCCCACAAAGCGACGCAAAGTTGGGGCCATCCACACCCAAAGACAGACTTAAAACCATCCTGTTCCAGACCAGGCTAAATGCGTCCGCTACTTTCGATTCCGTGGCCTAATTTCGCCGGTGCCACAATCTTAGCCAATAGTGACCTCTCAGATTTTCATTTTGCGGAAGAATCTGAGATAAATATGCGTCTGTGGTGTTTGGATTAGTGGTTGTGGGTGGACAATGCACGGTTTGAATGCGGTTTCGCTTCTCTGTTCGGCCTACACGTGGTAAAAAGTGTGTGTAAAGTGTAAATAAGCGTGATCGGAGCTTTACCTTCACCAGCCTTCTGCTCGCCGCCATCTTGAAACTATTGTGTACTCCCAGAATGCCCCGCGCGGTGGATATGGGCTGCTGCTGCTGCTGCTGGTCTCTGTGAGGTGTAGGCATTATCAACATTTAGGGGCCAACCCACTATCAATTCACTCGTTTCAAGTTGCATTGCTTTAGTGGTTAACTCTCTATGATCTGTTATGAAGTCCCCACGCAATAGTTTACATTGTTGTATGATGTAGTGTCAGTGTGTAACTTCCTGGAGGTGGAATGTAAACCACATGATTTCAGCAAAACCGAAAGTATACGTTGGACTTTTTCTTTTTAAAGAGTTTTTTTATTTTTATTTTATCATACAATGGAAGTTTATAGATTAGACCAGTGTGCCATAGTGATAAAATCTGCACTACTATTGACATTTCGTCTCATTGCCACTTTCTAATTGCCACTTTTTTTTTTTTTTTACATAATATGTCCTGCCCTGTTTGCACATTTCTAACTTTCTGCACAATCTGAGTGTTTCTAACCATGCCAAACGTGACATGTACATTTCTCCTGTGTGACATTAATAAAGTACATCTTATCTTATCTTTTTGGTGTGCCTTTAGGAAAGATCCACTAAACCCTAATTATAGTCAATTAAAGAATGTAGTGAGGTGAGGAGACTATAAAAGGCCCATCTGAAGTGTGTTCACGACTATTCTGTGTTTGTTTTTTTAACTGACTTGCATGTGCTCTTGTTTTGCTTTGTGTGCTATTTAAATAAACGTCACTTACTTAATAATTAGTTAAAATAATGTCAAAAGATAGAAAGCCATGTTGTGCTTGTTTGACCTTCTATATAATCACTTTGAGGAGAATGACTTTGCGTTTTTCCAAAAGGCTGCAGAGTTTCATTTTTGTATCAGTTTCAGCTGGTGATGTGTATGTGATTGTTTTCAATGAATAAGGTGTGCCACGGCTCAAAAGGTTACGGGAACACTGTTATAGATTATGCATGTGGAAGAGGCCAAAGAAGTACAGTCCCAGTAGTACCTTTACAACCCCAGACTGCATACAGTCTATGAAACTACTGGAAATTCAAGTCTGTACACAGGAAGGACACAACATTGTACTTCTTCAGTGAAATAAAACAATGATAATGGAAAAATAACATGCTTTTATGATGGTCTTGTTTTGGCTAAAAGGTTACACACTGTCACTCCTGCAGGACGCCTGTTCTGTTCTGGAGAGCAGCTTCAGCAACTTATCCTCCGTTTGTGTGAAGAAGAGGCTCCTGTCTGCTGTTGGCTGCTGTCAGACTGCACAATGAACCATGAACACTGCTTACTCTGTGCATGTGTCATGAACCAGGAGTAATGGTCTTTATCCCCACCGCTGTCAGACTGTACAACAAGTCACTTTAAGTCACTGTATTAAGACTGAAAAAACCTGCACTACTATTGACACTGTTTCTGATTGCCACTTTTAAATTGACACTTTTTATTGTACATAATATATCCTGCATTTAACATGTTTGCACATTTCTTCTCTTTTTGCACAATCTTGAGTGTTTCTACCCATGCCAAATGTGACATGTAAATTTCTCCTTAGTGAGATAAAGCAGATCTTATCTTATCTCTTAACTTATCTTATCTTATCTTAATAACATACACATGTGACCACTAACAATTCACTCGTCACCTTATATGCTATTGAAGAAGATGACAAAGTCTGGGATCGTGTCTTTCATTCAGACAGAAGACATGTTTTATTGTCGATGGTAGAGACAGCACGAACAACACGAACAACAGAATGCAAGTGTATTATACAGAGCGGAGGCATGGAGACCTCCAATCAGCAGCTGCCACAGTGCCATGTAGCTTGGCCTTCAGATAGACAAAACAAGGGAAAAGTACTGGCTTCTGCACATTGATAGAATGATGAGTTTAACTTTAACAAAAGTTGCTTTAAAAGTGTTATGAAATCTCACACTATATATACTGTCCTTACACTACATAAACAGTACATAAACAGTCATGGCCATCACTATGAATGTTAGTCTCAAAGCCTGACTATAATATACTGAATAATATACTTATATTTAAATCATATTTTCTTTAGGCTAGTTTTTCCTAAATTTAAATAGTCTTATTGGAGTTATTCTATAAAATATTACAGCGTGCTATCTTGGGGCAACAGTGGCTCAGTTGGTAGAGCATTGGCCTTTGAGCCTGAAGGTTGTGGGTTCGAGCCCACCATAAGACCTACTGCATGACTCCCACTGATGACTGCTGTCGTTGTGTCCTTGGGCAAGACACTTAACCCCACTTTGCCTGAAGCTCCCACTGAAATATCTCAGCTCCTGTGGACTCAGCACCTGCAGGAGGATCAGTGAGGGGCTGGTGCTCTGTGAACTGGAAGCAGCTCTGACTGCCACCCCCCTGACCCAGAAATGGATTAAGGGGAAGAAAATGGATGGATGTATTCTAGTAATACAAGTCAACTGCAAAATACTATGTGTTAAAGGTGTTTCTTTCGACTGAGTTCCCAGGTAGCTGTCTTCTATCTCTCCTGTGGGGATTTTCAATGGATTCATTATTTTATTATTTTATTACTGATGTTTTATGAGGTCGCATCACGTAGAAACAGCTGAATATCATTCTGTGGTATGGCGTCAAAATAGGGTCTGCTTAAACGTAACCGTAAAGCAGGAATTGTAAACGTAGGTTGTAAGTATTGTAAACATAAAAAAATATTGTAAACGAAAAAACTGTAGCGTAACCGTAAAGCAGGAATTGTAATCGTAGGTTGTAGTATTGTAAACATTAAAAATATATTGTAAATGAAAAAAATTAAAACTTACATTTACGGTTCTGATTTTTCATGTTTCGCTTCAAAAGTTACGTTTACGATTCACAAGCTACGATTTACGATCGTCAAAACTTACGGTTACGATATATTTTTCATCTGACCCCTTTTTGGAGGGGCGGGCTCAGCGCGCCCATTGGCTGGAGACACCGGATGTCACAAAAGCAAAACATACGCACGTTGCTACAATCTTTACAGTCTGGTTACTACAGAAGACGAAGAACAGGCTTCAGGCCATCTACGGAGACCTGCGTACATAATGCTAAAAGCAAACTTCACAGCTGGTAAGTGTCTGTGTCCTACAGAAGCTAATAATGAAAGAGTCCAACTCCAACCCATAAGTGATCACTTGGTTACATCATGTCGCTATAAGAAGAGAACCCGCTGCTACCTGATTTAATCATGATCAGTCAAGTTAAAGCCAGCTCACTTATAGCGCCGCTATAACAAACAGCTGACGTTGCTAAAATGCTAACATTAGCTGTTTTGCTAAATAAGTAGCTAGGGAGGCTCCTTCGTTTTAGTCTGAGGAGAAACAGTCTTCAAATAACTAACTAAACAGTTGTTCATAAGTGAGCCTGCGTAGCCTTCTAGTCACAACAATACTGATACTGTGAGTGGATGAAGAGCACACCAATATTTTAGAGCTAAAATCACAAACTTGTCTTTTTACCATTAATACAAAGACAACTGGAGAACAAAAGTTTTCAACCTGTATACCACTCAAAATGTAGTAACTACTTATTAATGTGGCTTTTTTCCCTTTATCAGGAGAACTGCGCCTTGCATCTGAGGAGGGGACTGCTGAGCTGAATGCATGGATAGACGTGAAGTGGATGTGTTTTATTTTGTGCAGAGCTACTAGTAAATGTCATTCAGTGGTCCTCCTTGTGTCCTGCTCCTTCTTCAGACAGCGCAGAACATAAAACATAACGCAGATTACACTAATAAAGGGGTTAATGGGTGTGCACCAGGTTAAGACTGTAATTGAACATTAAAAGCAAGTTACATGTCCATACCCTGCCATACAGGAACAGTTCAGGGTAAGGATGTACCGAGTCTTTGTAGACGTACTGACTTAATGCCCACTCTCTGACTGGGAGCACATCAGCCTCAAAACAAAGAACTCAGTCCCAGAGTGGAAGTATTTCACATGTCCACATAATTGTATGTATTTATAGATCTATATGCTATTTTTTTTTGTTTTTAATAATTTGTTTTTGCCTTACAACCAAGTAAAAAAAGTGTATTTTAAAAACAGTTAAAAGCATCATGGAGAGAGGAGAGTGTGGTTATGATGTTAGTGAGTGGGCTTGTCAGAACAGATGAGTTTTGAGGGTGGATTTGGAGAAGCTCTCTTCCACATGGTGAAAAGGCGGGCAGGAGGGACCAAGAGCTGGAGAGGATAGGAGGAGCAGAGGGGCAGGAGGGACCAAGAGCTGGAGAGGATAGGAGGAGCGGAGGGAGCGGGCAGGTGTGGAGATCTGGAGGAGGTCAGTCATGTATAAACACTGTATGTCTGGATGAGGAAGTTATAGATATTAGGCCAGGTAACAGACGCCATTTACTCCTATCTACAACCCACTGTTCTGTGAGAATAAGTGCTATTATATGTTTATTTGATAGGCACAGAACTAAAAGTATTGATACAGGTGGCCGATACCATGTTCATAGGCTGTATAGCTAGCACTTAATTTGCAGACCTGGTCCCTAAGACATGAAAATACATCACATTTATATAGATTATTATAAAACCACAGTTTTACATCTTGCTGGTCTGCAATGTGTGGTGCTGGTGCCCATCGCAGAGATAACCTGCAAGATCAGAACTAAACAGAGTTTCTGTGTGATTTTAGGAATCTTAACCATCCTAAATTAGCAAACACAGTACAGGTACAGTAGCCAAATATCGTAAAATTAATGGCCTTAACAGGTTAGCCCCGATTTGAGCTACTTAACTTTAAGTTAATTTTGATAAGATATCATGAAGCCAATGGAACGTACTATTTAGCAAGTTTCACAGATTTGTTTAATCATTCAGCTAGTTACCTCATTTGTTTCAAAACTTTATGTACAGGTTATGGACTGACAAAATTCATTGCTAGCTAGCATGGGCTCATTAGGTAAGCCGCTATAATTATGTAAATAATAAGCAAACAAAAAATCAAAGACATAGTTTTATTCACCTTTGATAGCAGTAGATAATCCTGACATGACAAAGCATTCAGTGTGAACAACGTACAGTGGTGGTGAAGGTCCCGAGGTGTAGCTTAGCTGGCTAGCCTGGGGCAACATAGGCATATGACGTTATCACGAGAGCATATTTCACACGATCTAAACATGACCTGGTGTAATTAGGGTGTCCACAAGAGTGCACATACCACGTGAAAGCCTATATAATAGCCAGCCCAGTTGAAAAAATGTGATCAATCATACGATGTAGAGTTCGAACGAGACTTGAATTTTGAATGGTGTGTGTTTTGGTTTTGTGATGACGTAACATCCGGTGTCTCCAGCCAATGGGCGCGCTGAGCCCGCCCCTCCAAAAAGGGGTCAGATGAAAAATGTATCGTAACCGTAAGTTTTGACTCGTAAGCGTAGCTTGTGAATCGTAAACGTAACTTGTGAATCGTAAACGTAACTTTTGAAGCGGAACATGAAAAATCAGAACCGTAAATGTAAGTTTTAATTTTTTTCATTTACAATATATTTTTAATGTTTACAATACTACAACCTACGATTACAATTCCTGCTTTACGGTTACGCTACAGTTTTTTCGTTTACAATATTTTTTTTATGTTTACAATACTTACAACCTACGTTTACAATTCCTGCTTTACGGTTACGTTTAAGCAGACCCTATTTTGACGCCATACTGTGGGTCCTTCGAGGCAGAACTTGAGTCCCCCCCCCTCCCCCCCCCATTTGTTGGGGCGCGTGCCCGTGCTGTGGTGCGCGTGCTCTGTGGTCACGCGGTCACAATCCCGGAACAACAAGATGGCCGCCATGGAGCATCCGCGGGTGAGTCCAGACCAAAACACTGCCCATTTGTGGCTAGACCCTTTTATATTTTACCTCAGGCTTCGAGAAAACTCTGTGTTTAACGTTTGTGTATGTGCTGCTGCATGTTAAGTCTGTACATGTGTCTTAAAGCATTGTATGCATGTGTTATATATCTCACTAAGCTAACTATGCTAAGAGTGGGAGCAGCCGATATGGATATAAATGAACATCTCTGTAGTTTGAGGGAGCTTGTCTGTTATAGAGCTCGATGTTATGGCGATCCAAAAATAATGTGCTAAAGAATATCTCTACAAAGTGTTTATTGTCGTCTTGGGATCAGTCACATGATGTAGAAGAACTGCCTGATCTCAGCACAACAGAAACACCCTTTGTTTACTGTAGTTGTTAGTTTGAAACATTACGTTGATTCCATTTATATTAAATTATTTATATTATTTCAAGCCATGTCCTCGATTACACGGGTATGGAAACAAGCAGCTAATTCTTGCTTTTAGTTTCTATTGTTGTTTGTGAAGCGGAAAGTTACTCTCCTTTAGCCTGTAGTGAGTTTACATTTTAGGAGTTCATATGTAGGTTACACATTGGACTGTGTCTCGATCTGCTCCGAGGTACTGCACGAAAAGGATCGATCGACGATTTTGGCGCCAACGCAGAACTGCTGCATGAGTCCATGGAACTTTAGAGCGTTACATCTGGCATCCCACAAACAGCACATTTTGGTAATCGCGTTTTCTATCGAATAATCGATAGGCTGGTGTTAGCTGGATGCAGCTCTGACTGCCCCCGCCCCCACCCACAAATGGATGGATGCCATATTGATTAATTGTGTAATCTTTTCACTTTTCACTCAAGTCACTGCATATTAATTGTAATAATTATTCTTAGGAGTGGTATAAATCAAGTGCTCGTACAGTGCAGTTGGTGTCTCTACAGAATCTATCACAAACATGTGCTCAGAATTCATGTGAAGTTAAACATTTTATACATGTTTGAAATAAATAAATAAATACAAATCTAAGTGTTATAAGTTTTAGGGCTCCACTAATGTCTTAATGTGTTTCAATTGTAATACAAACTGAGTAAATATCTGTTATGATGCTAAATTGTGCTGCTTGTGATTAAAATGTGAGTGATGCAGTTTCAGCATGTTTGAAAATCATGTGCCCAGAGTGAATGAGATGTTTGTTTTTGTGTATCTAAATAATTAGATATTGCAGCTCTAAAGTTGGCTAATAAAGAGATCCTTAATTCATCCCACAATAGGAACGCGCAATGTTACTCGACAGCTTTGTTTTTTGACCTTTGGTAGACCGGGAGGGTCTGAGTGGCTGGAAGGAACAGATGTATATAAATAGTTTATATGTGTAAGCCTGTAGTGTGAGTAAAGCTGTGTGTTCTTGTGGTTCTCTTTGGGCCTAACCTTTCCTCTTGTATGTCTGTGTGTCTGCAGACTCTACTGTAAGCCTCCTCTCTCCCAGGACAGTGGTTAGGATGAACCTCCAGCAGCCCCCAGCTCCCCTGCTGCCTCCGGTGCACCCAGACGTCCAGATGAAGTCTCTGCCCTTCTACGATGTACTGGACGTCCTCATCAAACCCTCCAGCCTCGGTGAGACAGGCTACACCTATTTATATGCACTGTAAAAACATTTAAAAAACTCACTCTAGTTGAAGGAGATTGTTAGACACATAAATCCCTGTGCGCAGAAATTGAGGTGTGAAAAAACAGTCCATTTGGAGGTGAAATCCTTTTGAGACACTGTGCAGCGATGCCTTTGAGAGCACAGGGAAAAACTATGATTATAAGTCTATGTATTTGGACAGATATAGTGTACACACTAATTTGTTTGGGATCAATACATAGTTCCTTGCTGAATTTGAAAAACTGAACTAACCAGCAATTTTAGAATTCTCCACGAAGCGAACAGAGACAGGTCCAAAACATGTCGGACTGTTTTTAGAATACCACCTGTATGTGTGCGTGCATGCTCCAATATCTGACAAATGGGTAAAAAAGTCATTAGTAGGTGCAATATATTAATGCATTGGTTTTATACAGCGCTTTTTTGGACACTTAAAGACGCTTTACATTTCATTAAGTCATTCACGCCATACACAGTGGTGGCATTTTACTACTATAGCCACAGCTGCCCTGGGGCACACTGACGGCCCCTCCGACCACCACCAACCATTCACGCACACACCAGACTCATTCTAGGCAGTGTGGGTGAAGTGTCTTGCCTAAGGGCACAACACCAGTTTGGCACTTTACAGCCGCAGCCGCCCCACTGTGGCATCAGGTGTTCCCAGAGGTCTCCCATCACAGTACTAACTAGGCCCTGCCCTGCTTAGTTTCAGAGGTCCGATTTGATCTGGCTGTCACAAGCATAACATGAAGTGGTCAGATGACATTTTACTGGATTGGCAATAATATTCACAAAACTTTGGCCTTTTTATACCAAGGCTCTTTTACTTTATATCAGTTACATTGAGTCTCGTAAACGTCGAATCAGGGCTGATTGATTGAATGTCTGTTGGCAGGAGCCGGTACTGCTCAGAGGTTCCACCAGGAGAGGTACTTCATCTTTGCCCTAACGCCCCAACAGGTGCGGGAGGTCTGCATATCCAGGTACCACCGGTTCTCCCCTTATTTTTACAAAACTCATGTTATGTGTTTTGTAGGTTTTATTTAACAATGTGTGTGTTTGTGTGAGCAGGGACTTCCTACCTGGAGGCAGGCGGGACTACATGGTTCAGATCCAGCTGAGGTGAGACTATACTCAGTGCTTATGTATTTGGCTATTCCTATTGCATGACCAGAGAAATCTGAAATAATTAATTAAGATAAGATAATTAATTATTATTGATAAGATAAACTTCATTGATCTCACAATGGAGAAATGTACTTATTATTTAGTATGAATTAATTATTGTATTCTTCTGCATTTGCGTTGAGTTATCACCTAGCTATTACACTTACCTGAGATTATTCCATTAATTCAGACTCCAGGTTTTGTTTACAAAATGTCTTTCTGCAGTCATGAATGTTGTGCCAATGAATGTTTCAACTATAAAGCTGTTTTATATGAATGAACAAAATGTAAACAAATGATCTAATATGTGGTATAGTTGAACCCTACAACATAATACTCTGTCTATAAACAAGCAGGCCTTCTCATTATTTTGGTCTGGTCTCTTAACGCTGTGTTAAAATGTGCAGCGTGAACAGAACCCAGAGTTGTACATAATCTCTGAGCTGCTCGAGTGAGTGAAGATGTTTGTGGGCATATTCTAGGTTTTGTCTGTCGGAGACCAGCTGCCCACAGGACGACAACTATCCCAACAGCCTGTGCATCAAAGTCAACGGGAAGATCTTTCCTCTTCCAGTGAGTGCACATTAGGATTAATTACATGCATGTTGTAATGGCATAATATCGTCTCCAAACACTCCAAATTGATAGGACAGCGGCTAAGAGATGCAGCTTGAGGCCATATATCTTACATTACATCTGCAGACAAAATAGTTTGATAGGAACAATACATATGCATACATCTTCATGTGGGTCAGCATCTCCAGGGGGTTATGTTTTCACACCACTAAGTCTCGCCATTGTCCTCAGACTAGTTTTTGAATATAAAAAATGTCTGTTCCATTTCTTTAAAGCATTTTGTGTGACCTTGGTCTGGAAGTGCACTATATATAAAGATCACATACATTAACTGAACTTGTTTATAAAGAAGTGGAGTCAAACGCTGTGTGTACGTGCAGGGCCACGTTCCACCTCCAAAGAACGGCGTGGAGCAGAAGAGACCAGGACGACCCCTCAATATCACGTCTCTGGTGCGGCTCTCCTCCGCGGTGCCCAATCAGATCTCTGTCACATGGGCCCAAGAGATTGGAAAGGTCCGTCCCTGTCCCCCACACACACACACACAGGCGCTGATTTCTGTGCGTAAAAAAACAAATTTCTGCGGATCATCAGCTGAGAAACCCTTGACGTTTTTTCCGTTTTCCTCAAGAAATAAAAGTCAACGTATCCAAAGTCATTCAGTTTTTATTTACTCCATCAAATTTGATAAGCAGAATTTATAATATTAGTAAAACAATGAGCGTCACGTGACACAACATTTTAGAGTTCACGGCATAAATCGGCGTTTCTTCGATTCCCGTGTGTGAACAGCTGCTGGGTTGTCTCTCTTCAGCGACCAGCAGTAGTCCGCCATCATGACTGCGTCCCACCTTCCCTGGTACCTCTCCTCCATTTGGCGCATGTCCTGATGGAACCTTTCTCCCTGCTCGTTGCTCATCGCCCCAAGGTTTTCAGGAAACTTCTCCATGTGTGAGACGGCGGGCAGATGGAAGGTCAGGGTACTGGAGGCTGTGCCGATTCTTCCGGTTGATGCCAGTAGTATTGATGGCGCAGAAGTAATCCGATGCATGGTCTTGCGGCTCCCTCCAAACCATCGGAACCCCAAACTTCGGTGAAGAAATATCTCCTCGTCGCTACGGATTTGTTATTGAAACTCTCGCACACACCACACACGTAAAACGTAGACGTACGTAATCCGTAACACTATGGCTGTATCTCAAAAAGTTGACCTGATAGAGCAAAATGCATGTGATATTTGGACTCAGAACACCAACATTAGTCAAAATCAGTTGAGAAACCCCTGACCATTTTTTGGCTGTCAACTTGTGTTGTGTTTGTGTTGCAGACGTACTCCATGTCCGTGTACCTGGTCCGGCAGCTCACCTCCCCTCTCCTGCTGCAGAGACTCCGGATGAAGGGCATCAGGAACCCAGACCACTCCAGAGCCCTCAGTAAGACACGCTTCTGTCATTGATAGTTGGAAATAAATATCCAGTACCCACCTTAAGAGTCAAATGGTGAGTCTTCCCCACAATCTCTCTTAGTATGCAATGTTTTTGATGTTTTTTTGCACTTTCACTATCATGTGAAATCTACTCATTTTTTTCTTGCAAAGTTTTCTCCTACAATACACTTTTAGGATGACAACCAAAACTATTAAAGAAATTTAAGTGCCCCAGAAAATCAGACAGGATACACTTTTTCATTGGCATTTTGAGACTATTTAAGTCCAAATACAGTCCTCTCAGTCTTTATACTTTATTACCAGCGCAGAATCTTCCGTTTTTATCTGTGGTCATGTGATTCTGTGACATGTCTCTTATCGGCTGTTGTTCCTGGATGTGGTCAGGCAGATCTATCAGACTTAACTTAAGATAAATAATTAACTTTTCAGGCATTTATTATTTTAATCATATCTTTTTTCTACAGTATGAAGGAAAGATGTTGCCAATATTACCCATAAGCAGTCTCTAAGACATGACCCAGTCTAACAAAAGTGGTTTACATTTACTTTGCCGTATAGACGTTTGTTTGTCTGTTTGTGTTCCAGTCAAAGAGAAGCTGACTGCCGACCCAGACAGTGAAGTCGCTACAACCAGTCTGCGCGTGTCGCTCATGTGCCCGGTGAATACACACGCTCACGCACACACGCTCACACACACATGCTCTCACACACACAACACACTCACTATTTTATGTCACTTATGAAACACACACAGCAGGAGTAACTTCCACTTAAAAAAATCACGTTGTAAGTTTTGTGGAGCTTTGTGGCTCAGGGTCCTCCTCCAAGCCGTGTCAGAAATGTTCCACAGTACCATACGCATTTAATGATTCATAATATTTTCTTGTGAGAATTTAATCTATTGTCAGATCTCAGAAGCTAAGCAGTACAGGGCCTGGTCAGTAGCTCTTTAGTGGTTCATAACGCAGCGCCAGACATCTCACTGGTTTCAACAGAAGGGAGCACATAACCCCCGAGTTAGCATCCCTGCAATGGCTCCCCGTGAGTTCTTAAAGCTTATTTTATTGTCACTTCTCTAGTTTAGGTTGATTAGGTCTGACTCCACGTTATATCACTGATCTTTCCTACTTCCCCCACAGCCTGAGATCCTCGGGAGTGAATGCTGGCTGGTGTTTAATCTCATGTTGAGGTTAACCAAACAATTGTCTGTTTTTTTATGAGCAAAACTTAGACCAACAAGCAACGGTCTGAAATCTTATCATGACAGACAAAAACCCTATTAGGAATTCGGCTTTAAACTGAATAGATTATGCCCCATCCAACAGTGTTCAATAGGTTTGCCCTCAGTGTTCTGTCTAACCATGCTGTGTCTGTGGCAGCTGGGGAAGATGCGGCTGACCGTGCCGTGTCGGGCCGTGACCTGCTCTCACCTGCAGTGTTTCGACGCAGCTCTTTACCTTCAGATGAACGAGAAGAAGCCCTCGTGGATCTGCCCCGTGTGCGACAAGAAGGCCACATACGAGAGCCTCATCATCGACGGGTACCCTGCGCCACCACTTGGTTATGTTTAACAGTAACATAAAGTACTAGGGCTGTAACGGTACACTCAGAGCCGCAACCCTGTCCCTGAGTGGAGACAATGTATAGATGTATTTAAAAATGTAAAAGTCTCTCTCCCAGTCGTACCACTATTTAGCCAGACAAAAGGTTCTGTTATGAACCAAAGTTGTAGTGAATGTGTTGTGTGTGCTGTTTCAGCCTGTTCCTGGAGATCCTCAACGACTGTTCAGACGTGGATGAGATAAAGTTCCAGGAGGACGGGACGTGGTGTCCGATGAGACCCAAGAAAGAGACACTCAAGCTCCAGACGCCGACCAAGGTGGAGGGTGAGTCAATATGTAGTCAGGCTGCCTGAAAAAATGGGAAGAAACTTGATCATCTGCACAATTAATGGTGTCATAAACGCATTGTTGAGTTAAAAAAGTAACTGACATTCACTTTAACACTTGAAACAACTTAGATGAATAAAAAAAAACATGTTCAAATATACAACAAAAAGTACAAAGTATGTCTATTTTGATTTATTTTTTGAGGAATCACGTACATTTATTTATAATCCTATTCCCCATTTTAAATCGTTGTATTGTCCCAACACTAATAATGGTTTATAATTTTGGGCCGCGACCTTATTGTTTAGTGTCGTACATAGTGGCAATAATGTATGACACATTTGAACTCATACTGCTGACCCGTGCAGCCTCATCGCCTGTCCGTCACGCTGTGCCCGCCCCCTCGGACTCGTGCGCAGTGAAAAAGGCCGACGTGATCGACTTGACTCTGGACAGCTCTGAGGAGGAGGAGAGCGAGCCTCCCCTCAAGAAACAGCGCTGCGTCTACATCTCCAAGAGCCAGGAGCCCGAGCTGCACCCAAAGAGGTACCACTCTTGACTTGACTGTAATGGTGGAGCTGAAGTTGGCTGGATGACCCTGATATATTTTTGAAGGTTTGACATATAAAAAAAATATATGTTTGATACGTCTGTACTGTACTGTGATGCCACAATCGCAAAGACGCCTGATTTCAAGCCCTGCAAATGCTTCGACCTTGTATTTGTCTGAAAAAAAGATTACATTTGGAAAATGAATGCTCTGAACTTTGAATAAGTGACATTTGAATCCAATGCATTCCAGATGAGCTGTATTCCTTTGAAAATGGGGAAACCTGTTTTTAATTTGCAGGAGGAAGTATAGAAGTATGTCTTGAGGTGAGGAAGCATTCAGATGCATAATCTTATATCAGAGTAATTAAGAATCCCTGATCCTTAGTCACTAACTTACGGGCTGCAGAAAGGTGACATTCAACTGCAAGAGTTTCTTTTAAAGTTCATATTTGCACTGTGGAAAAGCTCATTTTGCTCAGTACATGGAACAATAGATTACGATCTTTTTTAACCAAACCCAGAGAAAACTCCTACATTTATGGAACATTTTCCACCACTGGAGAGGGCAGTGTTTGCGATCTTCAATGTCACTTCTGTCAACGCTAATGAATACATGTGTGTGTGTGGTAGTGTCCTGGCCTACCAGCCGCCCTCGGTGCGCATGCCCCAGGTGCAGGTGTCTGCTCTGGACCCGTACCAGCTGAGCTCCACCCTGACAGATTACGCAGTGCCCTTCCATCCATCCACTCTGGCCTCCATCCCCACAGACATGCAGAGTGAGTGGTGCAGTAAAACCATGGGCCTGGAGTGTGAAGTCCCATTACTGACCTGCCCTCTCTCTGTCGTTATTAGGCCTGGACCTGTTCTCTCTCATCCAGGCTGACCAACAAGTAAGTACACAGCAGTAGAATAAGACTGATTTTGGGCTTTCATTCAATTATACAATTCATATTCATTCAATTCATTCAGAGATCATCCAAAATTTCAATGTAATTTACTCTTGTATAGCCCTACATCAAACAGTAGTTATTTTGAAGGACTTAACACAACGGTTGAATTCACCAACACAGATGACAACTGGCACTTTGATACTGTGGACTGAGTTTTGCTGGTACTAGTCGTCTTGAATTGTCCCTTTATATAAATCTTCTCTAACATTTCCCCCTTCAGCACTACCGGCCGCCCATGTTTTTTGACAGTCTTCCCAGCAGCCTTCAGAGCAGTACTGTGGCCAGCACCAGCGGACCCCTGGCCTCCAGCAGCCGCTACGACAGCAGTAGCGGGCGCATGTCTGGTTCTGTGCATGAGAGCCGGATGTCAGAAGGAGCCTCCGCCGCCTCAGCCGAGAGCAGTATATCGGACATAATTTCATTGGACTAATGCCTCTCCACACAGACCAGAGGACCATAAACTATATACTTCATGTAGTATACGCCCACGGCCTCTCCACACGGACCACCAACGGTATACTAAACATGGTATATCCCTGAGGCCTCATGGGCCATATAACCGAGCACAGTCAAATGTGTCAATGTGAAAGCCGGGAGACATGGTGCTTTTCTATTTATGCAGCTCTCACACTCAAACTTCTGTCTATGGTCGTGCTCTGAGGGGTTGAGGAGGTTTGAGTTCATCACAGCGACGTGACGACTCTCAAAAGCAGACTTTATGCAGTGGTGGAAGAAGTACTCAAATGTTTAGTAAAAGTACAGATGTAATATTAAGTAGAAAATGCATTACACCAGAGAAGGAAGTACACATGACTGCTTTAAAGCCGACAGTATAAAGAGAGTCCAAGTTGAATCCACTTCAAAAGCTTTGCAAAATTGTTGATTTATAAAAGAAAACAATCAAAAAATTAGAGATTATTGTGATCTTCCCCAAATATTCCAGACAATGCCATAAAGTCTGAACTGCTACTGGTCATATTCGCAGAGACGCGAGTTTTGAGCCATAAAAACACCAGTAAATAAGTATTGGTAATTAAGCAATAACATCTCCATGGCAACAAAAACGAGGCTGACCCCTATCAGAAAAAAACTGTTCTTTAACTTTGATGCATTCCACCACTGCTGTAAAGTACGGCTGAAGGACAACACAAAGCTAACCTGAGTCTGTGAGCGAGGCTAACCACTGCCTCGTATGGATCTTTACTGTAACACTGGATATCACAGGACCGAAGGCCACGCCTAGCTCTGGAACTGGACTAACAGGACCCGTTCAGACCAAACCCGACCAAACCAAACCAGTTCTACCCTCCACTTGGCTCTGAGGTGCGCTGTCATTCGAAGGCCCTCTTTGTAAACATTTACCCGCCTCCACACACTGCATCAGGAGCGTTAAATGAACTGAATATTCACCTGAATGGAATGTCTTTCTTAGAATCAGGGCCAAGTTTTAAGTTCTATCTACTGCTATCTATGGGGCCGACGAGAGCCACCCAGCGCACACTTCTGGAAGTAATAAATCCAAACCATTTTTCTTATGCGGTTTCTGAAAGAATAATGTTCTGAAAGACATTACATGACTTAAATTTTTATCTTAAGTGTCTTTTGGAAAATTAGAATTGCAAATGTGTTGCTATATTTGCTTTTTAATTGTACTTTTTGAGCGGAAGTAGTACTTGGCCAATCTTGTGCTTTTTCAACAAAACAAAAATGTATGAGTAATTTTACTACTAGAACCGGTTTGCGTTTCATTCTGTCACTGCACAAGTTCCAGCTGTCAAAGAAAAGTAGACTACAGTACTTCCTTGTCTTATCTAAACAATAGCATCGCTGACTCAGCACAATCTACCAGATGTATTAAAGCTGGGGTACTTCACTTTCAAACCACAACGATCTTCATGAGTCTGTAATGAACTAGTTTCTCGCTCCCAAAACAGTTTTATTCAGTTTTCACATGCATGTATTTTTGGCCTCTGTCACATCTTTAAATCCTCTTTATCAGACAGATAAGGACCACACCTTCAGCCCACAGTTCAAATTATGGCTCACTGGGCTCCTTTACAATTTTACACAAGATAAAAGGTTTTCTAACAAGATAAAGATAGCTAGAATTTGGTTTATTTGTTCACAACATTCTGCTTTTTCTGCTATGGTCAAGCAAAAGGTATCACCCCAACTTTAACTAACGCTGCAAACTGTTATTTACAGCCCAACATTACTAATCTAACTTAAATGTTGCTAAGCTAATGCTAACAGAAACTCACTTTGTCCATTATACAATCTGATACAATCTGAACTTCTCCGGACTGAAACACTCAACAAACGCTGTATTTATGAAAAGAAACAAAAAGTTATGCTCCATTTTGTGTTTTAGATTAGCATTAGCTTCAACCAGACTGTATATAAATGGACAATGCTAACCCTCTAACTCAATGAAGCCAAATGGTGAAGTGCTCACAGACAAAGTTTTTCCCCAACTTGCTCTGGCTCCTTTTGGGGGGTTTATTTTCCTTGTGTTTTTAGTTTAATATTGTCGTTGGTAATTTTAAATAGTCAGTCATAAAAATTGACCAATCAGATGCTGTCTTTGTCAGGGGAAACTCCAGGGCGCAAAACTCACAGTGTTAGAGCTAATGCCCATATAAGGAAACTGTCTCTGGCTTATTTTCAAATTGGCTTCTTCCGCATTCGGAGAACACTATAGTGACATCAGTGCTCGGTCAGTCCAGTCCTAAAATACAGCTTTTACAATGGCGAGGACCTTATACGAAAACATTTTCTCAGTTTCTCAGGCATTATTTAAACTGAAAGCACCGGAAATTATCTCTTTGACAACCTGAAACGGGCATTGACAAATTGACGCACACTAAGAATCAGGGAATGGGATTTTCAACAATTAAATCTTTTATTTAACTTTTTAAAATGTATTTAAAGTGGCAGACAACTTTTTAAACCAGAAAAATAACTAATCATTCTGAAACCATCAAAGTTTCACGTCAAGGTTAATATAAAGTGTATGTTTACGTTGTGACGATGTGTGACATAAGCACTGCCTAAAATATCTATTTGGGGAAAAAGATCTGGGTTTGTACAAGAAAAGAACCAATATTTTCAAAAAAACTGTTCTTCGAAAACAATATTTGGTCATTTTTGGATTGTACGTTTATATTTTTCGAACGCCACTGATCCGTTTTTGCAAATCCTCTTTCATTTTTTCTGGTCGGCTCATTCAAGTTTGACGGCAATTTAATTTTCCCATATTTTACATTGTGATATCTAATCCGTCTCATAAACAAAATCAACAAAAGAGTTCTAATAAAAACATGCCGTATTTGGAAAAAAGTAAAGTAAACGTCCATTTCCGCAGTCATGGAGCTATCTAAGGTGTGATGTATAGCGTTGCCATGACGACATGTTTCCCGCTCTATATAGTATAACGTCAATTTCTTCTCTTTTCTCTTGAATTCTTTGATATCTTTTTGTTTCAATAGCATTGAAAAAAATATATTTATTATATGTTCAAACAAAACCATGAGCCTCATTTCCACCAGCCCTACTTGGCTCTACTCTACTCTGGTTGTGTTTCCATTATGCTTTAGTATCTGGCACCGTATCCTAGCAACGTGGTGACTTGGTATTCCTTGGTATAACCAGGGCTTCCAGCAGTGCTCTGGCCAATTACTGTCAGTTGGAACACTTTAGTACCAGCTTGGCCAGGTTAGAATCTGGGACAAGCAGGTTCTAGATAAGTTCCTTTTTAAAACTGGGCCGGTGGAAATACAATCGGAGAAGAGTCGAGTAGAGTCTGAATTGTGATTATAGACTATATATAGATAGACAATGCTAACCCATAATCTCAATGAAGCCCAATAGAGAAGTGCTCATGGACAAAATTTTGCTCCTATTCGCTCTGGAGCTGTTAAGGAATCGTAAAGCTTTCGTCTCTACAGTGCATGATAATATATGACCCCGTTGGTTCATTTCTAATATTTAGTTCTTATGAAATCTGAATATTGAGCTCAAAGTAAACGTCCAGTGCAGTTCGGTGGAATGCCTTTTCTTCCGGCCTCTACCAGTGAAGCATGGCCACATCCTTTCAAGCTAAAATGGCTGCACAAAGCTGGCAAAACATCCACATTATGACAATTTCGGAAAACAAAATTGCCGCATGATGTTAGTAAAAGCAGTGGAAGGGGCGGGGCATGGGAGCAAGGGGAGGGGCTTCTAGGATTACTCAAATATGCTTGAACCCTTTCATCACTGGTGTTTATGAGTCGACATTGTGTCATATGAGAAATCTTATTTGTAAACGCAAGATGGCCGCCGCTAATACCACGTCCACAGAATCTCTGGTGTTCCTTTCACAGCCCTTTGTCCGTTTTTGCTTCGTGTAAAAACAGTTAAAGTCTGAATCTTTCTGTAGATGTTTTACTTCATGTTTATCTGTTCATGTTTGAAATGTTGACTTAATACAAGGTTTTATTCGTCTCTGGGTGAGGAATCAGATTATGCTACTTTTCATGAAGACGAGAAGTGATAGAAATCAATTTACTGTAACAAAATGCATATTCTGAATTCAGATGTTTTAAACGGTTTTTTATTTTGATTGCAATTTTCTAATGTTTTTACCATTTTTTTTTTTTTTTTTTTTTCTCTAATTAGATTTTTGGCGTCATGATTTATCAAAAATTCAAAAGGACGAAAAACATACAAGATTGACTTTTGTGTTTTTTGGTCTTTCCTTTTAAAAATTGAGCATGTGCTGCACATTTCTGGCATGGAAATTGTAATAATGTGAAATTCACCAGCATTTAAAATTCTAATTCTGGAAAAGTGCATTATAATGGTTTTCTATTGGTCTAAACATTTTCAAAGTATCATTTTTTGACCACTTCCAGGAAAACTGAGGACTGCATTCTGCTTTTGGGTCAATAGTTTGAGAGAGAGTTTTAAATTGTGACATTTATTTCTATTTATTTTGACCATTTCACATCCGCTTCTGAACTCTCGAGGATTATCAGAATCATAACTCTTTATTATGTTTCCATTATACACCTGTTTTTATCCATATTTCTGAATATGAAGATTATTTATTGGGCTGGAAATGTCCGCAGATGAGTTCAATGCCATGAGTTTTATTTCCCTCTTTCTTAACCTTTTCAATTGTTTGTTGAATTAAAAGATTAGTCTCAATGTGACTTCACAAAACAGACGTAAACCCGCAGTTGTTTTGTTCGTATTGTAAATCGAGTTGTTTCATTTGTTTTGTGTGTGATTTTTTATTAAAACATTTTGTACTGAACCAAAGTGTATTGTTCCTTTTATCAGAAACGCTCTTCCTTCATCAAAAACAAACCGTGTTTTGCTCCAATGGAAAAGGTGACGTCAGTGTGAACTTTTGGCCTTCGATTGGACCACGTCTTGTTAGATTTAGATCCACAGATGATTCTTTCCCACTTGTTCCAAATGGGAGTTTTGCACTTCTTTTTGTCATCATTTATGTGCATAAGATAACGAGGCAGTAAATAATATCCATAAAATCTGTACATAACAAATGATGTCACACTCTCAAACATGGAATGCCAGATTATGTATTTTCACGATCATGAACTGTGCACAGGTCTCTGAAGACACTTGATTGCGTAATACCCACTTCCGCCGGAAGGGGGAGACATTACACTATTTGCATCATGATGAGTACTGGCTGTTGTTTCCCCATATGAGAGATGACATCAGTCACGGGGAAATAAATACTTATAAATATATAATCAAATGTGTTTGAAACTGGTCCTATTGTTACCGTTTGATTCTGTTCTTTGCGAATTAAACTGAATTAAAAGCTTTTTTTCTTCTTCACATGTATCTAAATGTAAGGTTGTTGGTGTATCATCCAAAAGTGCTTTCATTTGTATTTCCAGCTCATTCACCTGTGTGGCATGTTCAGTCATTTCTATTCTCCTGAATCCACAAAGGATTCAGCAGTGTGCAGACATTTTTTCTTGAGTTAGAATCATATTTGTTCAGGGCCATGTCTGTTGTTCCGAGTGTTTGAGCTGATGAGAGAATCAGCTTCTGAGTTTACACAAGTTTCCCATATACAGTATAATCAATTTTAACATTCACAACGTTCTTAAACACTGAATACATTGTTTTAAAACATTTCAGATTTCCATTTACAAATCAGGAATGATTCATATGGTGAAAACAGAAGCGGAACCCAACATGCAAGAACACCAAAATATTATGAAAAAAATAAAAGTCAAGGTGTAACAAACTAAAAAATCCCAACAAAACAACCAGGAAAATGACAAAGACAACGGGGTTTAATTATGTGGCGCTTTTTAACTGACCAGGATCAGGATGCTGAGATGCTTGATAAAGTTTTCTCCTCAGTGAGGCCACCACATGTCTTTTAGATCCAGTCCCCACTCCATGTTTTAAGTCATTTTATGAATCTTTTAGAGAGGAGCTTTTAAACCTGGTGAATTGCTCTCTTCAGACTGGGGTCTTTCCTGCAGCCTTCAAAGCGGCTGTGGTGAGACCCCTTCTGAAGAAGAGCAATTTAGATTTTAATGATTTTAACAACTACAGACCAGTATCCAACTTACCATTTTTAAGCAAAATTTTAGAAAAACTTGTTTTTACCCAGCATAATGCCTTTTTAGATCAGCAGCAAATTTTAGAGAAATTTCAATCAGGTTTTAGGGCGAACCACAGCACAGAGACTGCTCTTTTAAAGATTTTAAATGATTTTAGATTAAATTATGATTCTAAAAAGGTGACTGTGTTGGTTCTACTGGATCTTAGCGCTGCCTTCAACACAGTTGACCACACCATTCTTTTATCACGCCTACAACACCTCGGCCTCTCTGGTGCTGTCCACAAATGGTTTACTTCTTATTTAACAGACAGATCCTTCATGGTGAGTTTGGATACCTGCTCCTCTCAGGTCCATAAAATCACATGTGGTGTGCCCCAGGGTTCCATTTTAGGTCCAGTCCTTTTTAACCTGTACATGCTCCCTCTTGGCGGTGTCGTCAGGAGACATGGAATTAACTTCCACAGTTATGCAGATGACACACAGCTGTACATCTCCATGTCTCTGATGATACACAGCTGTACATCTCCATGTCTCCTGATGACACCAGGCCAATGGATGCTCTTTTTAACTGCATTTTAGACCTGAAATCCTGGATGGCAGAAAACTTTCTCTAGCTTAACCAGGACAAAACTGAGGTTTTAGTCATCGGTCCCGAGGCCCAGAGAGAGAAACTTTTATCAAAACTCCAATCACACTCTTTTAATCCATCGTCACAAGTGAAAAATCTGGGCGTAATCTTTGACTCTGAGCTGACTTTTATTCCTCACATCAAGAATATCACAAAAATAGGTTTTTATCATCTAAAGCAGTGTTTTTCAACCTTTTTTGAGCCAAGGCACACTTTTTTCACTGAAAAAATCTTGCGGCACACCTCCAGGAGAAAACGTAAAAATGTATACAGTACTAATGTAAAAATATATACTGTACATACTCTGTGTGATATATAAAGTATATCTTATCTTATCTTATAATGTATACAGTATACTCTGTAGCCTATATTCACAATATACAGTTATTCTCATCAAAATGCTTAAGTCCAGGCCTTGATATTAAGCTTTATTTAATATTTCTCGATACAATTAACAAGAGTTTGGGAATAAAGTGGCACTAACTAAGAAAATCCACTCTCTGCCCAAATAGTCAAATAATAACTCACACAAAGAACATGCATTGTTAGTGCATGGGAAAAATTTAGGTATCCGAGCTTTAAATTCAGGAGTTTTGGATGAGGGACACGGGAGGTCCTGAACGCGAGTCCATGGTTCTGTCCGGTCCGCATGTCTATGGTTCTGTCCACTCGACTATGGTCTGCGCTCGGTACCCAGTTCAGAAGTGCGTTCGCGAGAGCTGTTGTACAAAAATTGTACATTTCATAGTTAAACCACTACAACGCGGCCACAGCTGCCCCGGGGCAGAGCGGAGGATGTTAATCCTGTTCAGAAACGGCATAATTCATTTTCAAAAACGTCTCTATCACTTTCACTTCTCACTCGCCACAAAGCTCTTGTCTCGCTCCCTCCCACATTTGTTGGTCGCATCCAATTTTACCTTTCTCGCCACAATGCTGACCTGTTACAGCCAGTGGTCGCATCCAATTTTTCAGTTTCACAGTACTTAGCTATCTGCTGCCATCTACTGATTTGAAAAAGTATTACATGGTTACTCCACAGTTCAAAACAAGTCACCGCTCGTCAACAGCGAATGCAGTTATTTTTAGACAAAGTAGACGAATTTCTCACGGCACACTAGTGTGCCGCGGCACAGTGGTTGAAAAACACTGATCTAAAGAACATCGCCAGAGTCCGCCCCATTCTCTCTCGGGCCAACACGGAGACGCTGATGCATGCTTTTATCACCAGTCGCATTGACTACTGTAATTCCCTGCTCTCTGGTCTTCCCAAAAAGAATATTTCAGGTTTACAATTACTCCAAAACTCGGCCGCACGTGTCTTGACTAAGACCAGGGGGCGTGTCCTGACTAAGACCAGGGGGCGTGTCCTGACTAAGACCAGGGGGCGGGACCACATTACACCGGTTTTAAAATCGCTGCAGTGGCTCCCCGTGTGTTTCAGGATCGATTTTAAGGTTCTTTTAATGGTTTTTAAATGTCTTAATGGTCTTGGGCCTTCTTATCTTTCAGATTTGCTTTTATCCTATGAACCTTCCCGGCCCCTGCGCTCCTCCGGCAGCAGACTCCTAACCATCCCCAAAGTCAGGACACACACTCACGGCGAGGCATCTTTCCAGCACTACGGCCCCCGTCTCTGGAACAGTCTGCCGGAGGAGCTCAGGGCCGCAGAGAACGTTCATATTTTTAAGAGTAGGCTCAAGACGCATATTTTTAGAGTAGCTTTTGATTAGTATTTATTATTTATTATTGCTTTCTAGTACATCTATTTATGTTTTTAGACACATTCTATTTTTATTTATTTTTTATTATTTACTATTTTTAATTATTTATTGTATCTACCCATTTACTCTTGTTATTATCAATATTAGGCAGCTGCCATTTTTCTTTTTATTGTCACATTCTATTGTTCTACTTTCTATTGTATTATTATATTGTTTTAGTGTCCCCAGTGTTTCCTCTGGAGAAGCCCTCTGCACTGAGAGCTGGGGTCTGCTGTGGCTTCGGGGGTCTGGCTCTTGGATCCGGTGGGGGTCTGGGGCCTCCTCTCTCCTCTGGGTCCTATGGGGTCTGAGTCCTGGGCCTGGTGGGGTCTGGGGCCCCTCTCTCCTCTGGGTCCTGTGTTGTTCCTTGTGGCTGCAGCGGCTCTCTGCTCCTGGTGCAGATGGCTCCTTGGATGGCGCTTCTTCAGCCGGTTACATCTGCTCCCAGCCCCATGTCTTTTTATTGTTTTGCCTATTTTACCTGATATGACTTTATACTTGTATGTGTGTGTGTGTGTGTGTGTGTGTGTGTCTGTGTCTGTGTATACGCATGTGGTTGTACATATAATTATAAATGTGGTTTTGGGGGGGTCTGTGGGGAGGAGGGTTTAGGGCTGGGCATGTTGGATTGTTTTTAACTAAACTATAAAGCACTTTGTGTTACACTTTTTGTATGAAAAGCGCTTTATAAATAAAATGTGATTGATTGATTGATTGATACATCAGGCAGTTCCCCACCAAAAACATACAGTAAAAATAATACACAAACAAGTCAGTCCCATAAAAACAAATATACAGAGAAATCCTAAACACACTTCAGATATAGGTCTATGCACAGTGAGGCGATAACCTGCCTAAACATAGAGGTCTTAAGTTGCAGAGACTGGGTACATTTCCCTTGTTCTACCCTTGGGTCCAAATTACACACCACAGTGATTAAAATTAGACCCTAAAGGCATATTTAAGGCATGTTTAAATCACTGTAGCAGGTTCATTTGACCTGAGGTGAGCCAGAGACACAAGTGAAACACACAACCAACCATGGATGTATTATTAGACAGGAAGTAAATACTAATACAAAAACAAAAACCAAGGATATAACAAAAAGCTCCACACCATGACAGAGCACAACATGGCAGAAAATGGAGAAGTCTTTAAACTCAGAATACTTCACATTTTGACTTTAAAAAGAAAGTTCTGAAAACACCATGATACAAGCTCATATGTTTGCAAACGTGATGCAGAATTCCTCGGCCTGGACGCTCAAAACATGTTTCTGTGGACTTCACGACCTTCACATTCTCAGCATCGCCACAACATTTGTCTCTTAAACACTGAACACAGCTACGTTTGCACTTTGAAACTGTAAAAACATCTAAATGATTCCATCACATTGTCTAAACGGAAAGAAAAGCACGGCTGTTTCAGAGCGACGCTGTTGTAAGGAGCTGTACAATAGACACTCAGAATCCCTGTTTACGTGAGCAGAGAAGAAGAACGGCACAAACAAATACAACAGCACATAACTGATCAGGCCACATGCCCCAGAGGGAGATGATCAGAGCCCACTACAATAACTTTGCATTAGTCCTAAAAACATTCTTCTTTCACTTTCACTGTCACACATAGGGACTAAAGTAAGGACTCGCACATGAATACCTACAGATCGGGTGCGTAGGAGGACACATAGAGAAGCTGAAATCCTCAATAATCAAACACAATACATCTGCGACAATGAGACGTATAAGTAGTGGTAAGTAATGTTTATTTATATAGCGCATTTTTACAGACCAAGTTCAGACCCAAAGCACTTTACAATGTTCGGAGTCAGATATTGTTCCAGTCCTTCCACACACGGTGATGACAGAAGCGAGTCTTCATTCAGACCTATTGTGCATGTTTTTAGTGGTAGGGGAAACCGGAGCACCTGGAGGAAACCTTCGCAGACACGGGGAGAACGTCAGAGAAATGCAAATACTTGTGGTTTGTGAAGAGAAGTATATTTCATGTGGATTTATCGGACACAGGCATCAGTGTCATGATTTCAGAGGTTTCTCGTTTACTCTGTACAAGAACCAGGGAGGAGTTGGAGAGTTGATTAAAGCAGTGTTCCCTGACCTTTTGAGCCATAGCACCCATTTTTCACATGGCTCACTCACCACCTGAACTGAAACTGAACCAAAAATGAAAGTCTGCAGCCAAGAAAGCCAACAAAGCAAAGTCATTCTTATCAACGTGTACTGTATAGAAAATCAAACAAGCGCAAAAAGCCGTTCCAATCTTCCCGCATTATTTTCATTTCACATAATTTTGACCAACTCGATGATAAAACACATAAGGAACATTTGAACCAAGACGCCCTCCTTTGCGAATCAACTGGCCTAGCTACTAATCTGGAGGCTCAAGTCTAAGTCTGGGTTATGTTGACCAATCTGGGTTAAGCCAGACAAGTATTTTGGCCTCTACAAAAGTAAACCACACTTTTTGCGTCTCTTGGCAGTACATTTGCGCTCACTGCTGGCTGTTTTCTCTCCTTGCAGAGGTGCTGGACGGGCTCCTGTCAGTCAGATTGATGCGTACTGCTCTTTATAGTGCTGCTATCGAGTGCGCACGGCCCTTCGCTCATGCATAAAATGAACACTGCGTTATCGGACCATGGATTTCCCGCCCTCCCGCGCTCCCCGTCCAATTTGTTTGTGTTTATTCCGTGGTATAAAGAAACATTCTGCCAGCCTATTACCGCCGATCCTTGTCCAGCCCGTCGATGGCCGCTAATCTCGCCTCTGCTAATTACATACATCAGGAATCTCAGACTTAATTAAGCAATCTTTAGCCCATTTAGCTGCTCCGCGCCACGCTCCAACGGGCAGCGCGCGCTAAATTGCCTGAACGCAAACTTTATTCTCAGACTCAAAAGTGCAGCTGCGACGAACAGAGCGGTGATGGAGAGGCCGTGTACGACAGGATTAATTGTGTAGCAGAAACGATTAGACTAATGAACTTTTGTTTGGAGGCCAGACTAAAGGTAAAAGTCATTTTTCAGAGTTTTATTGTTCTGTGGTCACTTTGTTTTCTTGCCATTGGCGGCAATAAAAACTTACTGAGAAGAAGTCTCCAATCTGCACTTTAACTGTTGTATTATTTATCTGAATCCACTCACATCCACAGATTCTCAGCCCTTTAACTACACACACATCGAACCAATGGAACAAGATGTTATTTTGAGCAATGATTCCACAGAAACAGTGGTAGAGAGAGATTACGTCTAAGTCTTTGTCCTAATCTGTATTGATTCAGTTTATTTCAAAGACCGGGGTCACAGAAAGCGCTTCATGACAAGATTATAAAAGTTACATGGTGCAGCTTTAAGAGAAGAAAAGCACTTTATCTAAATGTCCTAAATATGTTCTTTGCAGCGTGAAACATTTGTACAACAGTATAGTGTTGTTTAAACGTAATACTTTGAAACGTCGCACATCTGTTAGTCAAACTTTGAAAATAAAAATCGGTCTTAAACGTTTGGTGTATATAAATACAGTGTGCGAGATATTACTTCCTTACAATTGTAACTTTTATCAGAGTTGTATCATACACATTTATTTATACTTTTATTACATACTTAGAGGAGACTTTAAGCTAAAAACACTTTCTCTCCACAGACCTGGAGTTGTTTTTAGATCCATCCACGCTAATATCAGTTACTTTTGGCACAAACAGTAACTCAATCTCAGTCCTGTAAGAGTATGATGTCATCGGACCACTCTGACGTCACACTCCTTTTAAAACAAAAGTACTGCCTCTAAATGAGTTTTCTCACCGTAGCCAAAGGAATTACATTGTTTATAATCACACAGTAAATGACAGTAATAATTGACATTATCATTTTTAATGGCCAAAGATAATACATGATGACACTGAAACTTCCTACCAATCATCATTTCACTGCATGTAACGTCTGGGTCTGGTCCCTGTGTTTGCGATTACAATCAGTTTAATTTCGACCGACCAATCAGAGAGCGCGGGAGGCGGGTGTTATAGTTAGATGTGGGTGAGTTTGCGTCGAACGGGCAGGTTGTAGTTTGGTAATGGTGAAAAATGCGATAGTAAAGTCTGGTCTGGTTCTATCAAGAAATTGAAGCCGGAGCAAGAGGAATGTTTAGCAAATGTAATCGTTGGAAAAAATTGTGGCTCTACTCCCCACGGGCTCCGTTAGCGTCAAAGGAGATGGCTAGGCTAAATGCTAAATGCTAACGGCAGACTCGGGCACATTACATACGTCACGGTAAACTCAGATCCAATGGTTTCAATCTGCAAAGGAAGTTAACCCCTCCCACCTGTAAACGGAGTCAATGGAGCAAATCCAGACCTTAGTACGAAATGTAATGTGTACTATGGTGTGGTACGACCAGGCTAGAAATCTCCCAACTGTGGTAGGAATAAAGGATTCTACGTCATGGTGCTACGTCCCTTAGGACTTCGCTAGTGGGATATCACTCGTAGTCCCCCAGGGACTACGCACCTATTCGTAGAACTTAAGTTACATTAAGTAACTATTAAATATATTATCTGATCTAATATTTATTCTTTGTATACATGTATCTATACTTGATGAGTTCTTTTGCAATAACAGATATCTCTGTTTTGAAAATATGTCAAAAACTTGAAATCATGGAGCACCAAAGGTTTGTTATTGTTATTTCATTTGTTCAATCTTTCTCTACGGCCAAAACATAGACTTAAAAATGAATTGGTAAAGGGAAAATGTTTAACCCTTTCATATTTTTTTTTAATGGCTTATTTGCACTTCTTCCACCTGTGATATTGTGTTGGATTATACTTCACACTAGGTCAAGTTCATTATTAATGTATTTTTTTAATTACTACTTTACACACTACTTCAATCTGTTGCTCAGTATGTAATAGGTGTAGTTAGATACGATATATCGATAGTATTAGTGAGAGCAGACACAGACATCCAGTTGTGGTCGAGGCTTTATTATTACATGAATAAATACATACAAATATGAGACGGCGTGACGCACTGGTGACATCAGGAACATTGGCACAGTCGATGAGGTAGGTGTTGTGACAGAAAACTCCTCTCTTTGGTACAGTCCAAATACTTCCACGTCCACACACTATACGCACTGTAATAAAATCATACCAAAACCTTATGAGGTATCGCGTGTTTATTTACAAGTTCTTCTTTGGGATCCAGCTAAAAAGACACACACCACCCAGGGTTCAGAATCCACCACAAAAAGAAGGAAAGTGAAAGATTGTCACTTCCGTCGTGCGCCACCGGGGGAGCACTGTCTCTACATGTGTCGATGCACGATGAGTTTCTATATATTTAACAATAACTTATCGGGTTAAGACATATTGTGCTTTGGTCTGCTGTATTGATAAGGATTTAAAGGTGCTGCTACCTGTGGGTGGAGGGTTCGACACTTGCCCTTAGCATAGAGCCGGTCATTGGTCTTTGGATTGGTGCTTGCTTGTTGCATTTTTGGTTAATTGTATTGTATTCTGTGTATTATTGTAATGAATGGGTGGGTAATTGTTCCTGGAATGTGCCACAGTATAGTGTTGCACTTGGCTCACTCACTAATCTGTAAGAGCACATTTTAATGTATGTGTTTATAATGTTAAAATATGCCTATGTTACATTACTGAACCCAACAAGTCTCACCTTGGAGCAGTCACAAGTACAGAATGGTGGGCGGAGTCAGGTGGGCGGGGTCAGATGGGCAGGTTCAGGTGGGAGGGGTCAGGTGGGCGGGGTCAGGTGGGCAGGTTCAGGTGGGCGTGATCAGGTGGGCAGGTTCAGGTGGGCAGGTTCAGGTGGGCGGGGTCAGGTGGGCGGAGTCATGTGGGCAGGTTCAGGTGGGCGGGGTCAGGTGGCCGGAGTCATGTGGGTGGGGTCAGGTGGGCAGGGTCAGGTGGGAGGGGCCAGGTGGGCCGGTTCAGGTGGGCGGGGTCAGGTGGGCCGGTTCAGGTGGGCGGGGTCAGTGGGAGGGGTCAGGTGGGCGGAGTCAGGTGGGAGGCGAAACACTGAAGACTTGAATGCGGGACATTACAGAATTTCTCAAACATGCAAGAATCAACAGAAATGAACTTTGGGTAAGATAATGACAAGGGAACACAATCACAAGGTAAAATCTAAAAGTAATATTTGCATAATACAGTATGTCCCCTTTGGATTTGAGAATCTAGTTTGTCCCGGTTTATGGTTCATATCTGTAATCACTGTATTCACAAAAACTGGCGCAAAGTTTGACAACTTTGAAAAGATAAACAATAGAGGTCCCAATATCCAAACATTAAGACTTGCTTCAGTATAGAGACCAGAGAGAGATCAGAGAGAGAGAGAGACCAAAGAGAGATCAGAGAGAGAGAGACCAAAGAGAGATCAGAGAGAGACCAAAGAGAGATCAGAGAGACACCAGAGAGAGACAGGAGCGAGAGACCAGAGAGAGACCAGAGAGAGACCAGAGAGAGACCAGAGAGAGAGACACCAGAGAGAGACTGACATTGAAATGTTATTTAAGTTATAATTTTTTGTCAGGATTGACAGTAAATTACAGCAATAACAGAGACCAAAGAGAGAGTGAGAGACCAGAAAGAGAGAGACCAGAGAGAGACCAGAGAAAGACCAGCAAGGGACCAGAGAGAGAGACCAGAAAGAGTCCAGAGAGAGAGAGCAAAGAGACTAGACAGAGACCAGAGAGACCCAAACCTTTTCAGATCTAATGCTGCATTCTCAACATCCTCAGAAACTCGTTAGCTGCTCGTACAGTATGGTATGTTTCTGGTATAACCATATGATGAGCAAACCAGCGAGCGCATCTAGTCCAGAAAAGACCAGGCCGTAGCTGCGTCATTTCTGCACTTGTTGGATACTCAAATTGGATTTCATTTTTAACATAATGCATAATTCTGATCAAGGGACACAGTGCCATTATGTACAGTAAGTCAATAATAACATATTGAAAAACAGTCCTTCCTATTAACATAACTACCACCAGTAAGATGTCCTGGAGGAGAGCAGTTGAACCAATGGCAAGGGTGCTAAACGATTTGAATTAACTTTGACCAATCAGGAAGCTGCAAGGGTAAGCGTGGGCGGGTCTATCCACTGCTTGACTTCAAAAGCTTTAAGTGAATTGTCTAAATCGCAAGCTAAACAATTAAGATTAGTCATTTATGCAGCAAAAAAGACGCTGAAGCCGCCATTGTGCGACTGCAGTTATTCCAATGTGGTTTTACTGCAAATGTCAAAAACAGAATCTTGCAAATTGTGCTGATTGGTCACATGATCACAGAACTGGACAAAGCAAAAATCTTTGGATAAAAACAGAGATAAAACAATACTGAATCTTGGTATTTTGTCCGCTGCAAAATAGATTCAATTAAATTCAGTTTATGTTTGTACAGCCCTAAATCACAACAGCAGTCGTTTCGGAAGGACTTTACAAAGTTGTCAATTTCTCAACAGATCAGAGAATCAAACCGTGTGAGCACAGGAAACACAGGAGCCATTGGTCCACAGGGGGCGGGATGACCAATGGCCATAATTAATGTCTAGATGATATCTCACGGCCCGGGACGAAATGCCAAGATTGTACTGAGTCGCAATGAGCTTCTTTTTCCCCCAGGGTTACTGCGCATGCGTGAAATCACTGTAAACAAAGCATTCAACATGTCTATACGGTCAAGATGGATGCTCCAGATGGCATGACGACAAACAGGAAGTCCCATTTCTTCTTATGTCCCCAAACTTAGGCCTAACATACTGTAATCTGGGGTAGAACTCAAGTATAAATAATGAGAAGCTTGTAGGCAAAGGTTTCTGTGGACGTTGTGAATCCAGCATCCTAAACTGTGCTTGTCGGGGGAACAAGGGGGACTCAGGGGTCTCAGGGGGCGGGGCCTGTGTGGGCAGGTCTCAGGGGGAGGAGCCTCTGTGTCCGTGCAGTGAGGAAGAGGAGGACGAGGAGGAGAGATGGTTCAAGTGTGCGTGCAGAGCCGGACTGCTCTTTCCCTGAGTGTGGGGCCCCCCGCTGTGTTTGGGCCCCTCACCGTGAGTCGACTGCCGAGCGAAGAGGAGGCCTGGAGGAGGAAGAGGAAGAGGACACAGGCTTAGGGGACAGATGATGAGGAGAGACGATTTTGTCCTCTTTTTAAACTATGTGTTCATGGCTATCAAACATATTTTTTTAGACATTTTTTTTTTGACAACATTGCACAAGAATTATAATCACTATGTTGCCTTTTTCCGACATCTTGGTCGAGGTGCCTCAAGGCTCTATATTAGGGCCTTTCTTGTTCAGTGTTTACATACACGGCCTCCCAGCTCTCTGCCCAGAGGTGAACATTTAGACGTACACGTGTCTGTAGAATACATTTATTGTGCAATGTCCCTGTCAACTAAATAAACAAATATAATATAAAGAAGAGTTGTAATTTTGTTGTTTTAAATGCATCTTCTAATCGTGTGCGGGGGTAAATGATATGGTTGATTCTCTGAGAATTTTAGCTTCAAAATGACATTTCAGTGTAGCCCATTAATCCCCATTAAGGCCAAATTTGCCTAGTGTTCTGTGTTTGCCTGCTTTAAGTCCTTTTTTTTTTTTTTTTTTTTTTTACTACAACAAATCATTCTCAACATAAATGTATAAACAATTCTGAATGGAAGACATTATAAAAACATTTTTGGGAGAATGCTGTCCATTACCTCGCTCCGGCTCATAGGACAATAAGCCTCATCGAAGCCAATCCGTGCTGCTGCAGCTATTGGCCCGCCACTTCATTACCATGGATTTTATAGAGAGAACACGTCAAATTGTGTAGAGGACTGAGGGGCTCCGAGCTGCTATAACTTATTGAATTTCCTGCCTGCAATTACATCAGCAAACGGCCCGGCTATTTACCTGTGTAGACAAGTCCATTTATTTCTATTGACATGTTGATGCTGCTAATGCCGTGGGTAGACAGGTTCAATGCGGCCCCTTGTCTATCATCTGTCAAAAGAGAGGAGAGCAGTGGTGAGAGGCAGGGAGCTCGATAGTGGCGTTTAGAAGAGAGGGGAGTATCGGAGATGGTGGAATGAGTGACAGCGTAAGGACGGCGGATTAAAAGAGAGCGTCTGTCACTTTTCACATCTGTAGAAAAAGGAGAATGAGAGAGATAGAGGGAGGAAGAGGAGGAGGAGGAGAGAGGGAGGCTGTAAAAACAGGTGATTATTTCAACAGTATGGACTATAGCAGAGAGTGTGTGATCTGAATCTGTTCTTTCAGTGACAGTGAGTGTGGCGTGAGAAGCACAAGCTTAAAGTTACTTTTTAGAAGCGTTTATTCGAGCGTTCGCACAAAAGACAAGACACAGTTCGAAAAAGGGTTGGACCGCTCTCACGCACGCACACATAAACACACAGACACACACACACTCACAGGCGAGGGTGTGTTAAAGTCATTTTTATCAAGGGCCAAATGTAAAGAAATTATAGTAGGTTGTAGGCCACAAAATGTTTTTAAATGCTGATGAGGCCTTTCAGTTCTGTGAATGAGACCTAACATACTGTCAGAGTACACTAAGTTACTTCACTAGAAAATAGTTTAAATAACACAAGTGAAATACATGATCAGTGTTGAACATGAGAAGCTGAATCTGTGCGCACTGACATGTAAATAAATAAGTAATAATAAAAAATAAAACAATCAGACTCACCATTTGTTGGTGAGTCTGATTCAACCATTCAGACTCACCAACCATTCAACCACCAAGTGTTGAATGGACTTTCTGTATGGATATATCTGATAATGGTGTATCTGCATTGTCAAAATTTTATGTCAAATGAAAACATTAGCTGTTCTCCAGTTTCCTTTTCCATCATGGAGCTGGACGTGTTTGATTATGGGTTACCATGGCGATCCTCAGCCTTATTGCGCTATGGTCTGGTGAGCCTTCCTCTCCACAGATCAGCTCTGTCATAATACCCACAACCGCCATATTTATAATCATCACTGACCTGAGGGAGGGGCCGCACGCTACACTCACAAGAAGTAGTAGCTTTAGTAGTTTTGTTTTAGAAGAATCACCATTTTAACAAACACAATTTCTTTTCAGCTAAAAGATTCAAATGAACATATTCTACACATTAAGTCTCTTTATTTTGTCCCGTGAAGGAAATATTTGCACACTGAATTTGGCATTAGGTGTGTTTGGTTTGTCAACACGCCCTCGAATGAGAGTCAGTGGACACTGATGCAAATGTGGGGAATGTGAATCCACACAGTGTGGAACAGAAGCTGACGCTCACATGTGGGACATTTGTTTACAGAGACAAAATATTGCAGTGCTGTATTCACAATCCTGCATCAATTCTGTTTTGATATTTAATTAGGAACAATGTTAGAACATGGTTAGAAGCTTAAGATGTCATTTTGGCATAAGCTGTGCCCTTTGTCGCAATTATGAAAATGTTTGCGTACTTTTTCAATGTGTAAACTACACATATATTTTCCTCCCACCATCAGCGACAAACATCAGACTCTACAAACCTAGATGTTATAAGATTGTGACAGAAAAATTTATTGTCATCAAAGTTTGGTGTGAACCATTTGTGCACTTACAATCTGTGTTAAATATTTAAACATTACATGATGAAGTCTATTTAAACACTGTCATCAAAGGAGCAGTCTGACCTGTGTTGCTGAGGGAGATGTTGAGTGGCAGTTGTGTGGCCATGGCCAGTAGGTTGCGCTGTAGAGCCTGCTGCATCAGTCTGTGTTCCTCCATCATCATCTTCTTCTCTGGAGGCTCAGTGAGCTCCAGCTTCTCCCTGAGGCTCTCCAGAGCAGCAGCCTGCACAACCCCCATGTGGTGGGAGTGGGAGTGGGCCCCGGGGCCCGGCAGGCAGCTGGACAGCGGCTCCTCTGAAACATGAAGACCACGTCACCATCAGCAGAACCTCTGAGGGAGGACTATCAGCAAAACCAGGAACCAAATGCTGCAGACACTTCATTGATGAGAGTCACTGCTGCATAATATATATGAATTCATTCATTCATTCAATCTGTATTTATTCACTTCTACAATTCAAGAGAGATTTTTCTAATGTATCAAAATATTTTTGCAAATTTGTTCAAAACGCAGCTGAATATCGTATATTTATTTTAAGTCTTTTTGGCCGACTTCCTGCTGACCTGTCGCAATGACGGGGCGTGAAACAGGCGATTGCTGCATAATTCTAGGCGTGACTTTCATAAATACGTTCGTTTTCAGCCGCGGCATTTATCAACACCCGCAGCTGCGTACGCTCAGATCTGGGCGGATCTCACACTTTCATAAATCCGACGTTGGATCTTGCGTAAATGGAATATACACCCAAAATGTACACCTTTTTCTACGCAAGTTTCATAAATGAGGGCCTGTGTGTTTGTGTGTGTGTGCTTGAGTGTGTGTGCTTGAGTGTGTGTGCGCTTGAGTGCGTGTGCTTGAGTGTGTGTGCTTGAGTGTGTGTGCTTGAGTGTGTGTGCGCTTGAGTGCGTGTGCTTGAGTGTGTGTGCTTGAGTGTGTGTGCTTGAGTGTGTGTGCTTGAGTGCGTGTGCGTGCGTTTGAACCATATTCTTTGAAACCTCAATTCCAGCTACCCCTTGTAGTTTGCGAGCGAATTTGGCCTATACTAATCTGCAGGCCTACCCAAAATTGAAAACCTGGCGCCGCTACTGTTCTAAGCAGGTGCGTAATTACTTTAATATTTACAGTCTACTGTAATTACACAGGCTACAGATGTTACGCGTGCTTAGCCTATATTAATATTGTGTAACATTCAAAATAGATTGAGTGAATATTCCCTTTTCCTCATTGTGGTGGTTTGCGGAGGAGAGAGCAGAGAGAAGTTTGGCAGGGGAGGAGCCGTGTGAGTTAAAACATAAATGGTTTACAACTTTCTAAATAATTTGAAAGCATCTTCATTATGAATGTTATATTTATGTATTTATTATAAATGTTAGAGATGCCAGAGAAAAGGTGTCTGCTTTTTGCTGAGTGGGACACACCAGCGTTCGCCGACGTTGCTGGGGTAACAGTATCTGCTCGGCCCGACTAGAGCCAGGTCTAAAGCCGTTACCAAAAAAGTAACGGGGTGCGGCCAAAGCGAGCCGGTGGAAACGTCCGCAAACCGGGGAGAGTCGAGTCGAGTAGAGTAGAGTCTTAAGGGCACGGTCACAAAGTTCTCACAAACAAACTAGGCCAAGTGGTGTGAAGATGGCCCGTGGTCACAGTGCGCTGTAATACAACGCTCGGTCCAGCTGGTGGCGCTAATCCTGAACAGTTTCCAAGCAGAGTCCATCAAACTCAGGATCATAACTCATGAGCGTTGCCTTTGGAATCAGCCCAATCTTCACCACAGCAGTCTGATATAGCTCTGACTGCAGACGTTGCTCCCTCTTCACCACAATAGCCTCATACAGCTCTGACTGCAGACGCTGCTCCCTCTTCACCACAATAGCCTCATACAGCTCTGACTGCAGACGCTGCTCCCTCTTCACCACAATAGCCTCATACAGCTCTGACTGCAGACGCTGCTCCCTCTTCACCACAATAGCCTCATACAGCTCTGACTGCAGACGCTGCTCCCTCTTCACCACAACAGTCTGATACAGCTCTGACTGCAGACGCTGCTCCCTCTTCACCAAACAGTCTGATACAGCTCTGACTGCAGACACTTCATGTGTCAGTCTCAAGCTTCAGCTTTCCTTCATTCAAGAGATACTCTTACTATTGAGGCCAGCTGGACAGGACCAGGCACCAGCTGGACAGGACCAGGCACCAGCTGGACAGGACCAGGCACCAGCTGGACAGGACCAGGCACCAGCTGGACAGGACTAGGCACCAGCTGGACAAGACCAGGCACCAGCTGGACAGGACCAGACACCAGCTGGACAGGACCAGGCACCAGCTGGACAGGACTAGGCACCAGCTGGACAAGACCAGGCACCAGCTGGACAGGACCAGACACCAGCTGGACAGGTGATGGGTTTTGACCCGTCTGCTCAGTTCTAGTGTAAGTTTTCTTTGGGTCTAATTCAGCTCAAAAGTGGACTTCTGAAAGTGAACGTATGAAAACTGAGCAGCAAAGTAGTCCTCACCTTTCTTGATGCTGGTCATCTGGCTGAGGTGTGCGCTGGTGTGGGAGGTGAGTGAGAGGTGGGGCAGGTGCACTTTGGGCGGGGCCAGGAGGGAGGGGGGGCTGACGGGGGAGTAGTTAAACAGTGCGGCTCCGTAGCTCTGCCGTCGGCCCTCTCGCCGGTTACTGTCGATGGCCGCCTGCAGCTCTGCGGGGGAGCTCAGCCCGCGCTTCTCACACTCGTACGGGTACAAGTACTTCATGTACCTGAGCACCAGGGGGCAGCACAGGGAAACACCATCAATACAAGACATTATTAGGTGTAGAATGAGAATGGGAGTGAATGTCGTCTTATCTGTCTGTGTCTCTGTCTGTGGCTCTGTCTGTGGCTCTGTCTGTGTCTCTGGCTGTGGCTCTGTCTGTGGCTCTGTCTGTGTCTCTGTCTGTGTCTCTGTCTGTGGCTCTGTCTGTGGCTCTGTCTGTGGCTCTGTCTGTGGCTCTGTCTGTGTCTCTGTCTGTGTCTCTGTCTGTGTCTCTGTCTGTGGCTCTGTCTGTGGCTCTGTCTGTGGCTCTGTCTGTGGCTCTGTCTGTGTCTCTGTCTGTGTCTCTGTCTGTGTCTCTGTGTGTCTGTCTGTGTTTCTGTCTGTGTCTCTGTCTGTGTCTCTGTCTCTGTCTGTGTCTTTGTGTGTCTGTCTGTGTTTCTGTCTGTGTCTCTGTCTCTGTCTGTGGCTCTGTCTGTGTCTCGTCCGTGTCTCGTCCGTGTCTCGTCTGTCACTCTGTCCATCTACTTTTGACTTGACTTTCCTATTGACTGATGCTGTGTGATGTTTTGGTCGCAGAGAACATTTTTGTATTTTTATGGCTGTAGCTGCTGCTGGGGTATCTTTTTTTCTTGTTTTGAAATGTCATCTGTCACGAGTTGTCAGACCTTGAAATAATGTAAATAAAGACAATTATAATTTAAATAAAAAGACATATTTGGAGAGCACATTTCCTAGGCATTTGATCTAACCTGCAATGCCACTGGGGGCTCTTTTTTTCCTCTTATAATTGCACCTCTGTCTGGTGCACACTGGGGTAGTCTTGCACAATCTTTCCAATGTGGTTTTACTGCAAATGGAAAATAAATAAATGAATCTGAAACACATGATTTATAAACTACGAAATTGTCTTTTGTATGTGTTTTTACAGTGTGCTTTTTAAAATTGGTTTTATCTGTTGCTGATGTGAAGCACTCTGGGTTGCATTCTGTATCAACTGTGCTGTATAAATAAAAGTTGATTGATTGATGATGTACTGCTCAAGCCCGACAAAGTGGCTCCAAAATGATCCAAATTAAAGCTTTTTTTCTCATAGTATTTCATTTATTCTGCACATTAAACACAAAAATGCATTTAGGTTAAATATAAACAGAGAAAATATCATGTCAGTCTATTCTTTATTTTACCTTTGGTTCCGTTTTGGTTCAATCCAAACAAAACTAATCTCATTTTGGTTCAGAAAAAAATCTACCTGAAAACAATCAATCAATAAAAATGTTTATTTAAAAACCTGAACAACACAATTTTACGACGAACAACAAACAAATATTTCAATCATATTTTAAGAATTTTTTAACCCTAACAGTGGGTTAGGGTGTGGGTTAGTGTGTATCTAAACTGTTGAACGAAAGTAATAAATTGGTCAAAATACGTCCATAATGTTAAATAAATAGATAAACAAATAGCCACAGATGCAGAATATGAGCTTCACACAGAGCCCCTAAACGCACCAAAAAACAATGTATATTTTTGATGTAAAACCGTCGCCTGTGCAAAAAACGTGACCACTTGGGGCCCGGATCTTGCCGTTTGAACCTCGTGGTGTCGGCGTGCGGCCCACTCACTGCGTGCGGAGCGTGAAGGCGGCGCTGGTGATGGAGGTGGGCAGGTTGAGGCCCTTGGTGATCTCCCTCCAGATCTTCTTATTGATGACTTCCACTAATCCGCCTTTCTCCGTCACCAGCTTGTACAGCATGTAGAGGTCCAGCACCTGCTTGGCCATGATGGGAATCCGATTCACGGGGGTCCCTGCGCACAACAACACACACACACACAACAACACACACACACACACACACACAGATCAATGCTATTAACTGGCGCTGCTATAGTCAATGGTCATTTATTTGAGTCTGGGCCCTGACAGCTCGGCTATAACAACTCAAGTGAACTTTTCCCGGCGCGCAGAGGCGAGTGAGGATTACGGATCGGAGGGGACTGGAGGGGTATCGAGCGGGTGTCATTTCACAGCTCCGCACTCGTTAGTGTGTGAGGAATGATGGACTTATGTGTGGGGCTGAGAGAGGAGGAAGGAGGTGATGGGGACTTATCGAGCTCAACTTGGAAGTCTGGAAGTATGTTTTCCATTCCATCAAATATTAAAAGTTTAAAGGGACTTGTGAGCTGGGGGGGAGGTAGAGAATGAGCCGTTTTTTGTTTTGTATTGTCAGTAATTGCTTCTAATGCAGATTTCTTTGGGCCTGAGGGGGAATTATGAACTGGATGTAACACAATTGATTTATCTATTTGAATTTAGGACAGTGCATATGAATCAATGTGTTGGCAAACAGCGTCAACATTAATTCTGGAAATAGCACAATAGCTAAAGTACATTCATTGTCCTAAGGCAGGTAGAAACATACAAACACACACTTAGAAGAATTTAAAAGTGAAGAGAAAGTCAAAGAAAAAGCAGAACTTCATCTATGGATCAATGAGCTTTTTGCCTTTGCTTCTCTTGCTGTTAAAACCTGGGAGATGAGAAAGATTCTGTATCCTGTGTGTTTACTGTAAGACATTATTTACTCATATATATTACTATATGATCCAAATATAAATACTTGGGCCATTTTATTTGCGATGACTTGTCTGATGATGAGGGTTGGTGCTTGTACAGCGCAGGTGAAAAACACACTTTTTAAAGCACACTGTACATTATTAAACACAGCACACTTGTGGACCAAGTACAAAAAAACAACCATCCGCAAACTCAATGTGGCACACAACGACTGCTTGAGGATTTTATTGAAAAGGTCAAGATGGGAAAGTGCAAGTTCTTTGTTTGTGTCTCAGCTGGAATTAGGACATTTCAGGCGGCTATTTGATGTCTGATGTACAGTTTTATCTGTCGGCTCAGTGAAAGCCAGAATATTATAATCATAAGCCTGACAAATGTCAAAGTCAGTGTCACTCGGTACCAGTCAGATCTGTGGAGACACTGGTACAGCTGTTTGCTCTGAGGAGTGAGGCTTATTGTTGTGATTACATGTTGTTTTGTGTTTTTGTGTAATATATTTGTCTTTTCTGGACCATGAGTCTGTAATAAAATTCTGATGATGATGTACAGTCTGTAGCCTTCTGACTTTGTTGCTTCAGTCTCGTACCTATACGGGCCTTACACAAACTAAACTCAAACTCAAACTCCAGTGATAAAGATAATAATAGTTCCCAATCTATGCATTTACAAATATAGATCAGCGAGTGCCTCTAGACGGCTGCTTTACTCGGGCTCCAATCAAACAGGTGCTTTCATGTTCGAGATTTCTACTTCAGTATTTTGGGCAGGTGCCAAGACACATTTTCTGAAACAATTGTTGTCCAAATGTTTTCCCAGATCTGGATGTACCCGTTTTATTCTTATGTCTGTAAGTCATTTCTACCAGCCAACATCATGCAGATATTGTCAGCACTTCCAGACACCTGTTACGGGATAATAATTAGACAATAGTTAACATGTGCTGACGATGTTGAACTTTGTGACAGTTTTTTGTTTCATGTGGATTGGCCCAGGGATTACAGAGAAATGATCTCTAAACTAAATCTAGAAATCTGACTTTTGACACTTCATCATCATTGTTATCAGGAAATATTTTTAACAGTCTATTTTTAACTAACTCCACCACAACAATAATAATCATAATAATGCATTGGTTTTACATAGCGTTTTCAGGACACTCAAAGATGCTTCATTATTATCATACTTCATACACAGTGGTGATAAACGACTACTTTAGCCACAGCTGCCCTGGGGCACACTGACAGAAGCGAGGCAACCCGTCTGTGTCATCACCCTTCACACACACCAGACTCATTCAAGGCAATGTGGGTGAAGTGTCTTGCCTAAGAATACGACAACAGTTTGGCATTTTACAGCCGCAGCCGCCCCACTGTGACACCTGGTGTTTCCAGAGGTCTCCCATCACAGCACTAACCACTAACCATGAATTCTGCTTATCAAATTTGATGGAGTAAATAAAAACTGAATGACTTTGGAAACGTTGACTTTTATTTTTTGAGGAAAACGGAAAAAACTTCAAGGGTTTCTCAGCTGATGATCCGCAGAAATTAGTTTTTTACGCAAAATCAATTAAAAAAAATATTTCTGTAGCAAAGAATCCTGACCTGATTGAGCAAAACCAAGGTCATTTTCGGACTCAGAGCATCAAAATTAGTCTAATTCAGCTGAAAAACCCTGGACTATTTTCAAAAAATATTTTTTTGTTACCCAGTGTAATCCTCTTTATAACAAATATGATCAGAATTATTCATCAGACTCAGAGGACGACACCAGACTGAACAAAAGCAGAGAAAATACACACACTCTTGTACTTTGCACCTGTGTTGATAAATGATAAATGATAAATGATAAATGAGACCCAACGAGTTCAAGAGATCCATGTGTTTATAAACTTCAAAGGCCGTGATTTTGGAAAAAGTTTGAGAGAAAATATGATGTTAATGTTTTACTTGAGAATTATATTTTCTGTGCAATAAAAGTTTCATCCACTCAAACTGATGTGACGAAGTGGTAAGGTACATTTTACAAACTGCTTGAGTTATTTGAGAATCATTTGTTTGCATATTACACAATAAACTTAGTATTGACGTAGAATTTCCACAAAGTTTCAAATCATTTAAAAAAAATCATGGACACTCATAAATACAATCATTTTGAAATATCTATAAAATTATGATTTGTTTGTGCGGATATACAGAAAATACACTGACGTTAGATTGAAATAAGTGTATTGTGTTTGAAATACAGTCATAATAATAATAGTTTTGACCTTTCATAACGTCTGTGGACTTTTCTACAATAACACATGTTTTGATGAAGAAGCAGCGTCATTCCTCCAGACCACAGCTCCGAGCGCCTCCAGAACCCTTTCATGGCTGAGGCGGCTGTGGCTGAGGCGGCTGCGGCTGAGGCGGCTGTGGCTGAGGCGGCTGTGGCTGAGGCGGCTGCGGCTGAGGCGGCTGTGGCTGAGGCGGCTGTGGCTGTGGCTGCGGCTGTGGCTGCGGCTGCGGCTGAGGCGGCTGTGGCTGCGGCTGTGGCTGCGGCTGAAGAGTGTTTTATGTCCCGATTAGAGAAATAAAGGCCACCGTTTGTATTCACAGCGTAATGAGCGGCCGTAAAGCAGCGCGATGACTATCTCTGCGCTTGACCCCCGATAATTAACCCGCATTTTGCTGATAGAGTTCCATTGTGCCCATTGGATTTGCCGTAAGAGCGATCGATACGCGCAGAAATATAGTGCAAACAAGGCTATTGTCAATTACACACAGTAATTACAGAGCGTGCACACACACACAGAGAGATACACGCGCACACACACACACACACACACGCACGCACACACGCGCAGGGGAAAGGAGACATTCTAAAACAATAGCTGTCTCATTCATTGTTTCTCCTAAATGCAGCCGGAGAACTTTCTCCACTTTACTGTTATCGACTGGACACAAATCTGCGGCTAAAAAAATAGACTTTTTTTACACAACGGCTTTTTTTTATCGTCCTCTGATAATAAATCTTGTAATTCATTCGCCTCTTTCTGGCAGTTACTATAAAACCCGTCATGATTAAAGGGGCACGGCGCAACTTTTCTGAAACTAACTCAGTGAAGTTTGTCTCCAGTGATCAAGAATCTGCCATTATTGAATATTCCCAACAACAAAAAAGAGGAATAAAAAAAAAAAATCCAATCCACTTTATCTGTATATGTAGCACATTTCATAAACACAGCTTCCAAAGTGCTGCACGATAAAATATGAATTAAAACAAATCCATAGTAAAACAGTAAAATCATCAAAAATGGACTATCCAACTCATAAATATATAATAATACCCATCTCACGGTGGATTAGGTGATTACAAGGTTCTTACAAGCAGAGTGGTGTCACCTACATGTGAAAGCCTGATCCTAACATACTGCATCTCAGAAGCTAAGCAGGGCATGGCTTGGTCAGTACTGTGATGGGAGACCTCAGGAAACACCAGGTGCCAAAGTGGGACGGCTGCAGTGTGTGAATGTGTGTGTGTTCTCTGTCAGTGAATGTGTGTGTGTTCTCTGTCAGTGGATGTGTGTGTGTTCTCTGTCAATGAAGGTGTGTGTGTTCTCTGTCAGTGAATGTGTGTGTGTTCTCAGTCAGTGAATGTGTGTGTGTTCTCTGTCAGTGAATGTGTGTGTGTTCTCTGTCAGTGAATGTGTGTGTGTTCTCTGTCAGTCAGTGAACGTGTGTGTGTTCTCTGTCAGTGAATGTGTGTGTGTCCTCTGTCAGTGAATGTGTGTGTGGTCTCTGTCAGTCAGTGAATGTGTGTGTGTTCTCTGTCAGTGAATGTGTGTGTGTTCTCTGTCAGTCAGTGAATGTGTGTGTGTTCTCTGTCAGTGAATGTGTGTGTGTTCTCTGTCAGTGAATGTGTGTGTGTTCTCTGTCAGTGAATGTGTGTGTGTTCTCTGTCAGTGAATGTGTGTGTGTTCTCTGTCAGTGAATGTGTGTGTGGTCTCTGTCAGTCAGTGAATGTGTGTGTGTGTTCTCTGTCAGTCAGTCAATGTGTGTGTGTTCTCTGTCAGTGAATGTGTGTGTGGTCTCTGTCAGTGAATGCGTGTGTGTTCTCTGTCAGTGAATGTGTGTGTGTTCTCTGTGTCAGTGAATGTGTGTGTGTTCTCTGTCAGTGAATGTGTGTGTGTTCTCAGTCAGTGAATGTGTGTGTGTTCTCTGTCAGTGAATGTGTGTGTGGTCTCAGTCAGTGAATGTGTGTGTGTGTTCTCTGTCAGTGAATGTGTGTGTGTTCTCTGTCAGTGAATGTGTGTGTGTTCTCTCAGTCTCGTCAGTGAATGTGTGTGTGTTCTCTGTCAGTGAATGTGTGTGTGTTCTCTGTCAGTGAAATGTGTGTGTGTGTTCTCTGTCAGTGAATGTGTGTGTGTTCTCTGTCAGTGAATGTGTGTGTGTCCTCTCTCAGTGAATGTGTGTGTGTCCTCTGTCAGTGAATGTGTCGTGTGTGTTCTCTGTCAGTGAATGTGTGTGTGTTCTCTGTCAGTGAATGTGTGTGTGTGTTCTCAGTCAGTGAATGTGTGTGTGTCTCGTCTGTCAGTGAATGTGATGTGTGTGTGTTCTCTGTCAGTGAATGTGTGTGTGTTCTCTGTCAGTCAGTGAATGTGTGTGTGTCCTCTGTCAGTGAATGTGTGTGTGTTCTCTGTCAGTGAATGTGTGTGTGTTCTCAGTCAGTGAATGTGTGTGTGTTCTCTGTCAGTGAATGTGTGTGTGTTCTCAGTGAATGTGTGTGTGTTCTCAGTCAGTGAATGTGTGTGTGTTCTCTGTCAGTGAATGTGTGTGTGTGTTCTCTGTCAGTGAATGTGTGTGTGTTCTCTCTGTCAGTGAATGTGTGTGTGTGTTCTCTGTCAGTCAGTGAATGTGTGTGTGTCCTCTGTCAGTGAATGTGTGTGTGTCCTCTGTCAGTGAATGCGTGTGTGTTCTCTGTCAGTGAATGTGTGTGTGTTTTCTGTCAGTGAATGCGTGTGTGTTCTCTGTCAGTGAATGTGTGTGTGTCCTCTGTCAGTGAATGCGTGTGTGTTCTCTGTCAGTGAATGTGTGTGTGTTCTCTGTCAGTCAGTGAATGTGTGTGTGTCCTCTGTCAGTGAATGCGTGTGTGTTCTCTGTCAGTGAATGTGTGTGTGTTCTCTGTCAGTCAGTGAATGTGTGTGTGTTCTCAGTCAGTGAATGTGTGTGTGTTCTCTGTCAGTGAATGTGTGTGTGTTCTCTGTCAGTCAGTGAATGTGTGTGTGTCCTCTGTCAGTGAATGCGTGTGTGTTCTCTGTCAGTCAGTGAATGTGTGTGTGTTCTCTGTCAGTCAGTGAATGTGTGTGTGTTCTCTGTCAGTGAATGTGTGTGTGTTCTCTGTCAGTGAATGTGTGTGTGTTCTCTGTCAGTGAATGTGTGTGTGTTCTCTGTCAGTCAGTGAATGTGTGTGTGTTCTCTGTCAGTGAATGTGTGTGTGTTCTCTGTCAGTGATGAAAGAGTCTTAGTAAAGATTGTTGAGTTAACGTAATGTTACTTTACTTTTCTGAACTAATAGTTTGTATAGAAACTTCTGAACGACCATAGTGTTAAACTGCTATTGTTTATCAATTTGAAAGTATTGTACAGAGAATTAAGTTGTAAATTAATCTGTATATTGTATTTGCCGGAAACATCATGAATGAATGAATCAAGCTTTTATTAATACACATCACATCATTCAAGAAGGGGACGATTCCATTTGTTTTAATCTTCCTCCTACTCCTTTTCAGCATCATGTCCTGAGCGTGCTCCTTGTCAATAATTGTATAATCTATTGCGATTCACTAACTGTGAATTGAAATGTGCTTTAACAGATGATTAATTTGTGGTCAAGTCTTACCTGTGACTACATTTCACATTTTTACATTGTTATTTTGTCTCTCACTCACATCAGTCACTCTTCTCAGCCCCTCCCCCTCCTCACATGTGCAGTTAATACCGGTCAATAAGCTGGGGGCCTTTCTGCATTATTGTCTCACAGTGATGACCTCAGCACCGCTCCTCATTATGATGTACGGCCGTAACGAGCTGCTGACAAAAGCGCCCTGCTCCGTATCTCTTTGAGGGAATCGCACCTGCGCATACTTCGGCCGATCGAAGGCCCATGAATCTCCCCTGAAGAGGCCTGTCCCGCGCTCAAAGTGACTGCAGCCGGCGCCACGTTATGGATGAGGCGCGAGGGCTATTGTCCCGTCGGCTGAATGATGGGGTTATAGATTATAGGTTTATAATGTCTCAGATATACGACAGAGCTGCGGAGGCCATTTTGAAACTAATGTGTCGTCCCCATTTAAATTCTGAGCATTGTATGTGTCCTTTAAAGTTGAGGCACTGATCATTTTGAAAGAGTTTTGTAAAAGTCAGAGGTTTGTGAACAAATCTGACCACTTAATGCGATAATTACTTTAAGATTCAAGAATTGATTTGCCATTTGCAGTAAAACCACATTGGAAAAACTGTGCAAGACTACCCCAGTGTGCACCAGGATAATACACACCAGAGCTCCTGCCACAGCGCTATTTGTCCGGTATTGAATTAGTAGCAATTTTAAGAAATGATTTTTATGCACGCCTCATATCCATTTGTACTTTTACAAACTTGCACCTTGAGACAAAGAAAATTCTAGCCCAGTAATTGTTATTCTAATTCTGTATTTGATTTAGCCAATAGAGAGCCCTCATGTGCCATCCCGGATAGCAACAGCCTAGCAACCAAAGAGCCAGGAGCAGCACTGGTCTATTCTCGCTTGCACCATTTATCTTTAGATTATTAAAACCAATTTATCTTTTGTATTCTTGTAAGAAAGACCCCTGCGGTTCACTATTTGACGCTTTGGGCTGAGAGCTGACTGGCTGAGTTGGGGTGATCCTTTTTTTCACTTTTCCGTCTGAAAAAGCTGATCTGAAGATATGACCAAAACTACATCCATGAAAACTATAGATAGATGCAATTTATTACAAACAGTAGTTTATTTTCTGTGGTTTGAAAGTTAGGTATCTCAGCTTTAACACCACATGGAAAAGTCAGAATTTATCTTTTTGAAAGTTCTGAAGTGGATTTAAATCATCCTTTAAAGGGCCCATATTACGCTTTTTGACTTTTCTCTGCTTTAAACATGATTACAGTGCTATTTGGCCTTCATACACAAGCCCAGAGTAGTTTTATCATGGATTCTGTCAATATTTAGTAAGAGAGCGATCTCTCTCCTTCACCCTCGAGAGGCACAGAAACGCTCGGGTCCACTTCAGTGACGATTACCACTCTGATGAAGAATATGACGTGCATAAACGTGTGTTATTCCCACGATAAAATACTTAACACAAACCCCCCTGATCTAGTGACGCTAACTCGCCGTATACTTCTGTAAACTAAATAATCAGGATCTGATTGTGCATCGAGGACATAGGGTTTGATGTGAAGGATTGTCATTGTTGGAAAAAGTGTATTATGTCTGAAATGACTAAGTACCGGTGATAAACAACTCAGAGCGTGAGGCTACGTCAGTGTGTGGGCGGGGGGGGCGGGTGAGGGCGGGGTGAGGGCGGGGTGAGGGCGGGATGAGGGCGGGGTTAGGGCGGGGTGAGGGCGGGGTGAGGGCGGGGTGAGGGCGGGGGGAGGGGGGGGGGGGAGGGCGGGGTGAGGGGGGGTGAGGGCGGGATGAGGGCGGGGTTAGGGCGGGGTTAGGGCGGGGTTAGGGCGGGGTGAGGGCGGGGTGAGGGCGGGGTTAGGGCGGGGTTAGGGCGGGGTGAGGGCGGGGTAGGGCGGGTGAGGGCGGGGTTAGGGCGGGGTGAGGGCGGGGTTAGGGGGGGGGGGCGGGTGGGGGGGGGGAGGGCGGGGTGAGGGCGGGGTGAGGGCGGGGGGAGGGCGGGGTGAGGGTGGGGGGGAGGGCGGGGTGAGGGTGGGGTGAGGGTGGGGTTAGGGCGGGGTGAGGGCGGGATGAGGGCAGGATGAGGGCGGGATGAGGGCGGGGTTAGGGCGGGGGGAGGCGGGTGAGGGCGGGGTGAGGGCGGGGGGAGGCGGGCTCACCGAGGCAGAGGAGCAGACTCTGGTTCTGAGTGTTGTATGGTGTATCACTCAAATTATTATCACACATGTGCATAGGATTGACTGTGAAACATGAAGAAAAGCGTATTATAGGACCTTTAAAGAAATGCTATTGTTTTGATTTATAGAGAACTATGTATTTGAACATTCGTTTGCTTCATCCAGCCGCGGCGCTTTCTATTGACAGCGATTGGGAACCATCTTGGACTCATATGAAAAGCCTCTCGATCCAAATATAGTATTTTTACTTGTGGCTCTCTGCGACTGTGACTTATTCCTCCACATGGTTCTTCCTGATGGTCTGAGGCCGTGGCTTAAGTTCTTGGACTGGTCACGAGTTCGACTGCAAGTTTTGTTGTAATTGTAGCAGTAAAATTTTATTCAAATTAATTCAACTTATTTTCTGTATTTATCTAATTCAGTAATTATCTGAGAGGACTATACAAAGTTGTCGCCTTGCACACACAGATCAGAGAATCAAACTCTATAAACACATTGGAGTCTTTGGTGCACAAGGGGCAGATGACCAATGTCCATAAATGTTAATAAAAGTTAATAAATGTCGTTGAATGTCCTGGATCATGCTGTCCTTAGGCCCTCCTGCATCGGCAAGAAACGACAACAAAAAGTTAGAAACCTTGGGGAGACCACATTGAGGGAGAGAGATCTACCTTCCTCCTTGACTTTAAAATACGTTGAACTATTTTGGAGGAAATCATTTGTTTGAAAATGTCGGAAAATCTCTCCACAATTCTGTCTTTCAAACAAACCACTTTTTTCTATTAGTGTAAAATCAGTGCAAAAACAACTCTTTAAAAATGCTATGCCCGATATTATTTTTTTTACGAGTTCATGAAAATGCTTGTATTGTATTATAATCCGTAATTTAATTAAAAACTTGAGCTCATTGTTTCAGCTGTGTATGAATTCAGGCCGTAAAAAGTGCTGAGTAGAGACTTTAGCGTGACGCCCGCTCTCCTCCAATCACAGAACGAGGCTGCGTCCTCTAGCCTCTACAGCGCTGCTAAACACAGTAGCATGTTAGCATAAGTGGCTTTAACTCCTCTGGCTGTAACTGCAGACTCAGCAAAACAGCCCAAACCACACAACAGTGAGGAAGAGAAGATGAACTAAAGCCAAAACATGATCAAAGAAGAAACCAAGCCCTGAACATAGCTAGCTTACATCGTATCCTCTGGAGAGACTTGTCTATTTGAGAGACCTGCGGGACCGCCTCGGACTATCTATGCTCGGACTATCTACGCTCGGACTATCTACGCTCAGACTATCTATGCTCGGACTATCTACGCTCGGACTATCTATGCTCGGACTATCTATGCTCGGACTACATTCGGACGCGAAAGAGCTCTGGTGTGTGCCGTCTTCTCTGTCTGGTATACACTGGGGTAGTCTTGCACAGTTTTTCGAATGTGGTTTTACTGCAAATGGCAAATAAATGAATCTGAATCTGAAACTAGCGGTAATCTTTCAGTCATATATTGTGCTAGCATTGCGTTGCTTTTGTACCATTTCATCAGTGATTGTTGTACAGCTTAAGTTGCGCTAATGCTAATGTTAGCATCAGGCCGCAAAATAAAACTAGATGGAGCAGATTGTCGTAGTCACAAGTGGAGTGTGCAGTAGTGAGTGTACGTCCAGGTGATAGGATCCGTCTGTCAGTCGCCCTCACATGCAGCGTTCATCTGACAATGTCTCTGTTAAGCCCAAAATCAATCCCCCATCGAGCTGCCACAATCTTTACCCGTCCCGCCCCCTCCCCCCGCACACACGCACAAACACACACACACACACACACACATGCACACACACACTCACACACACACGTGCACACACACCCACACAAAAACACATACGCGCACACACAGAGACACACACACGCACAAACGCACACAGACGCATGCACACACAGACACGCACACAGAGAGACACACACGCACACACATACACACACAAAGAGACACACACACGCACACACAGACAGAAACTTTCTTGCTGGGCCGGTGTGGCTGCAGGTTTTCATTCCAACCAAGTAGGAGCACAGCAGACGCCACTCATTTCCTCAGGTTTTCAGGTTAAGACTGGACTCACCTGAGGAAATGGGTGGAGTCTGCTGTGCTCCTGCTTGGTTGGAATGAAAACCTGCAGCCACACAGCCCTCTGAGGACCGGTTTGACACACCTGGTCTAAATCTATGTCAATGAGCACTTCTCTTGCGCCGAGATAATCCACCCCACCAAAACAATACCAGGGGTCGTCATAACATGGTCAAAATATATTAACGTTAAGGGACTAGGCTTGAATGTAGATCTGCTTGGAATGACTGTATGTATTATGTTGCATTATGGGAAAAATTGAGTTTGAGACTGAACTAATAAAGCTGAATAATAATGTCCCCAGTAAGCATGTGTGTGTGTGTGTGTGTGTGTTTGTGTGCGTGTGTGTGTGTATGTGTGTGTGTACCTCTCTTCTGCATGAATCCAAACAGGTCGTCCAGGAACTCTTTACGTTTTTCGTCGTTGTCCAACTCGTACAGCTGTGGACGTGAGACAGGGACAGGTCAGTGGATGTGAGACAGGTCAGTGGACGTGTGACAGGTCCGTGGACGTGAGACAGGGACAGGTCAGTGGATGTGAGACAGGTCAGTGGACGTGTGACAGGTCCGTGGACGTGAGACAGGTCAGTGGATGTGAGACAGGAACAGGTCAGTGGATGTGAGACAGGTCAGTGGACGTGAGAGGGACAGGTCAGTGGATGTGAGACAGGTCAGTGAATGTGAGACAGGTCAGTGGACGTGAGAGGGACAGGTTGGTGGATGTGAGACAGGTTCGTGGACATGTGACAGGTCCGTGGACGTGAGACAGGTCAGTGGATGTGAGACAGGCCAGTGGATGTGAGACAGGTCAGTGGACGTGAGACAGGTCAGTGGACGCGAGAGGGACAGGTCAGTGGATGTGAGACAGGTCAGTGGACGTGAGACAGGGACAGGTCAGTGGATGTGAGACAGGTCAGTGGACGTGAGACAGGAACAGGTCAGTGGATGTGAGACAGGTCAGTGGACGTGAGACAGGTCAGTGGACGTGTGACAGGGACAGGTCAGTGGATGTGAGACAGGTCAGTGGACGTGTGACAGGGACAGGTCAGTGGATGTGAGACAGGTCAGTGGACGTGAGACAGGGACAGGTCAGTGGATGTGAGACAGGTCAGTGGACGTGAGACAGGGACAGGTCAGTGGATGTGAGACAGGTCAGTGGACGTGAGACAGGAACAGGTCAGTGGATGTGAGACAGGTCAGTGGACGTGTGACAGGGACAGGTCAGTGGATGTGAGACAGGTCAGTGGACGTGTGACAGGGACAGGTCAGTGGATGTGAGACAGGTCAGGGGACGTGTGACAGGGACAGGTCAGTGGATGTAAGACAGGTCAGTGGATGTGAGACAGGTCAGTGGATGTGAGACAGGTCAGTAGACATGAGACAGGTCCTCTTCTGAAGCGCCTCATCGAAACTACTTCAAAGTCAGGTGGTGCGGCCGCTTCCAGAAGGTTCCAACGTCTCCACATTCTGCTCCAACCAAAACTCCCCGAGATCACATGGTCGGCACATCACTAATACGTGTTTTTCACTTGTTTGTTTACTTTGCTCCAGCTCCAGACTGAAATAAATACTTTTGCAAAGGCCTTGAGTCGATGCTGGGTCCACTTCCATTGTGTCGCAACAGTCACAGAGCTTCAGTCTACAAACCTCCACAGAAGTAGATCTAATGGTCATTTCACAGAGTATATATGTACTGTATAAGTATATGTTACCTTAGAAGTTACTGCATAATCACAGATCATTTTGGTCATATGTGTAATTTAGGTTACCACGGTTACCATTTAGTAATCACAGTCTTCATCCAACCGCTCTTTTCACGAGTGGTTCATTTGTCATTTGCTCTGAGAAACTTTGAAGGCAAACATTCTGAGGTTGCTTTATGAGTTTATACAAATATATGTTTTAAGATAACATCTAAACTTCAGTTATTATTGTGGATTTAGACTAATTTTATTGTATTTATGTTTGTATTAGTGATGTATTTTTGTTGGTGAACACTTGAATTTCTCCTACAGGGATCAATAAAGTATCAATCAATGTATCTATCTCTTTAAGCATCTATCTTGGAGAAGAATTTTCTTTTTTTTTTTTACGAGACTTAAATTTTGCAATGAGTGACAAAGGGTTAAAAAATACCAAAGTTGTGAATAAAGTCTTGAAAGCCTGTAATGAGACGTGTGTAGAACATGCAGCGTGCTCCGTCAGCCGCACATATCAAAGCCTCTCGTCATAAATCGGCCAAATCAATACGACGCTCGTCAGCTCTTTAAATATTCATCATTTAAATAAAGAGCAGAAGAATAATGCGGATACAGCACATTTACAAGGACACACACACAGACACACACACACACATACACACGCACACACACACACACACACATATATACACACACACAGATACACACACATAAATACACACATATACAGTGCAAAAAACACATGCACACGCACAGTCACACACACGTTTATGCACACACACAAATAAATACACACTGACACACACACACACACACACACATATTGCAAGTTTGTGGCTTGTATTTCTTCACTCTTTTCACCGCTCTGTGATTATTTATCGAGGCTCCGGACGAAAGGACCGAGCCTTCTCTGTCCGGGCTCCTCGGCTTTGGAACGACCTGCCCGAGGAGATAAGGCTCCATCAGTCTCCTCTTTTAAAACACTTCTTAAAACCCACTTTTATCAAACAGCTTTTAACTGTTAGTTTTAAACTTCACATGCTGTGTTTCTTTTGTGTTTTGCTCTGTTTGCTTTGTGTTTCTGTATCTAATTATTTTGACCTTGTATTATGACTGCTTTTATTGTTTATCATGCTGACTGTGCAGCGCTTTGTAAACAGTGTTTTTAAAAGTGCTATACAAATAAAGATTATTATTTAGGATTTTAATTTCTTGTGTGATTTCTATATTTCTTATTCTATCTCTAAGAACTTTGAGTTGCCTGTGCTATACAATTAAACTTGCCTTTCCAGATATTCAATCACATGTTTTAATTTAAATGAATACATTGAGGAAAGCTCCAGTTTCCCGTTTACATCCAAAACACAATTTTTACTGTTAAATCTTAATATCAGTTTCAATATTTGTTGTCACGTCTTCTCTGAAAGTCTTGAATAACGAATCTCTTCATTTTAATCATGAACGTAAATCATATTTATCTATATAGCGCCTTTTACATACAGTCCCAAAGCGCTTTACAGTGGGCATTATTCCTCTCCCTCCACACAGCGATGGGAGCGGGGCCGCCATTCAGGAACCACAAGCCAGACCTAGCAGTGGTAGGAAAACAAACCATATAGACTTAAGTAGTTCACTTGATTTCAGTGTATTTATCTAATCACACTTTCTTTTTTTAATTGTTTACTCATGCATGCTGAAGATACTATAATATCACTTGTTATTCTATTTTTTTTTTCTTGTTTCTGGAAATCTTAACACAGTTCATTTTGCTTTACATTTCCTCTAATAGTAATTTTTTCTTGTTTAAAAAAAAAAAATATCACTTTTTGCAGTGTAACCAGGCACCAACCAAGCTCAAACTAGGATTAAGTCAATAAAAGTACATGTTCATCCATCTGTTTTCTTCCGCTTCATCCGTTGCCTGGTCGCGGCAAAAGCAAATGTATATGAGTGTGTTCACAGTAAAGTGACAATTGAAGTATCTGGACTTTAAAAGGTCATAACTTAAAAACTAAAATTACTTTCATAGATGGGAAAAAAGATTTCAAACACAGACAGATTGAACAGATAGTGTGGAAAAAATCAAAAGGAAAGATTGACATTAAAATGTTTAGCAACATTTTAAACGACCAAATTAGCCTCTGATTGGACCATTCTACTGTGACTCCAGTTACATAGAAAATAAAATGTCCTCAGTCTGAAAAAGCAGAAGATGAAATCCCACAAGATTTACATGGTTAACACAACAGAAGGAAATCACTTGATATAAAAAGGAATCGTAAAAAAATAAAAAATAATTAATGAATTAAATGACCCCTGAAAAATGTATAACGGACGTGATGAGGACGGTCCTCTTTTCTCTAGAAATTAAACTTGAGAAAAAAATAAAATCTGGTCTGTTTTCACATTTAATTGCTTGACAATATGAAAGTATCACTTTGCATCTACTTTGTGTAAAAAAATAGAATCTCTGAATCAAATGTGGACATCTGAAAATACCATCAAACTTCCACAAAGCTCATTCCGTCAAATCATCACATCCGTTACATAAAATAAACAGGGCCGCTTCAGGAAACTTGTCTAATGTATAAAACAGTTATGTTCTAGCAACTTCTAATGAACAGAGGAGCTGTTTGGAAACATGAAAAACATAAAATATCTTCTGATTATTAAAATCAAATTTTTGGCCTTTTGTCACACTTTTGTGCCCTTTAGTGTGAACAAGCCCATATAGTTTAATCTGAAGTCGTTTTAATCCTGGACAGACGTCACCAAACTTTTTCCTCTAGGGGCCACAGTGTCGTTCCTGATTATGATGGAGTCTGCAAAATATAGTCAGTTGATAGCTAATTATCATTTTTTAATTAAACAAAAAAATACAAGATGCAGACATGGTTTGGACTAGGGCTGGGCCAATCTTTGTCGTTGTTGATTTGTCCGCAGTTCTATGCATTCCCCATTCCTGTATACTGTGTTTGCAGTGGCGTTTACCTCGGCTCGCACACACACACACACACACACACACACACACACACACACACACACACACACACACACACACACACACACACACACACACACACACACACACACACACACACACACACACACACACACACACACACACACACACACACGTCCCCAGAGCGCTGTATCTGTGTGGGGGGGCTTCACCTTATCGACGTCTCCATTATGTCTCTGTCCTGTCCATCTCCGCACAGTCAAAGAGCCTTTTACCGGGGCCCCAAACCCCCCTCCCCCCCACGTATCGACCCTCCACCAAAAGACCTGACCTTTCTGCACATGTGTGGAAACTAAACAAGGAGGAGGAGAGCGCGCTTGCTGCAAAAATGTAGCATCTATCGCCAATTGGAAGTTCAACGATTAGAACGTGGATTATGGTAGAAGCCAGGAGTGCCTCACAATGTTGAGGGAGGTCATTGTTCTGAATTTTGTAACTTTAAAAATTACTTTAAAGTCAGAAGTTGAATTGCAAACAGGGATAAATAGTCTCTTTCTCAGTGTATGTAAACTTTGTATCCACTGTGTATGAATAAAGTTAGGGTTAGGAGCAGTGGAGGAAGAGAGGACAAGGGTTAGGGTCTATCTTTGGGAAGTGGGAAACTGTATGTTAGATTTTGATTTAAATCCAACATGGTGCATACTCGTACAGAACCCAATTTGACAGGAGAAATTAAAGCTGGGGTCCATAACTTGTATTTGCATTAATTATACATTTTGTTTTTTTCCCCTAACCCTAACCTGAAAAAGTCTTATAGAAGTAATGTTGAAAAACCAGACAGAAAAAAGACATCAACATGTGATCTTCATCTCACTGGAAAACATATTAACTTTGAGAAAGCTCTGTGAGGGCTGACAGCTGATTGGCTGAGTGAGGGGGGTCCTCTCTTTTTCATTTTGTGACCGAGGCTAAAAATACATGCATTTGAAAACCAGTGATAAAGCCAATTTGTTTTGGGAAGATTGAATGTTTTTGCCGGTTTGTGCTAGAAGTTAGTAATAATAGTTATAATTAATTGTCCTCTGCATTTAACCCATCCTTCAATGCCACTGAGAGCTCTGTCAGGAGCAGGAGCACCTGGAGGAAACCAGAACAGACATGGGGAGAACATGCAAACTCCAGTCAGAAAGACTCTGATGTGACTGGGTAATTACTTTTGGAAAAAAACTGCTTTTTCAGAATTGTAATAACTGTGCATGGTTTCCTTTCACTCCACACAGCAATGGATGTGGGGGGTCACCATACAGTACCGGAGGCGCCGACACGGGGAGAACATGCAAACTCAGCTTGAACAAAGCACTTTAACAATCTTGCACTGATTACTGAAGCTGGTTTTGTTGATTGATTTTACATTTACATTTTACAATTATTTCTTCTCTTTTTAGCTTGTTTTATCTATGTACTTGTCTGGTGTGCACCGGGGTCGTCTTGCACAGTTTTTCCAATGTGGTTTTACTGCAAATGGCAAATAAATTCTTGAATCTTGAACGGTCTTGACTCAAACTCTGGACCGTGTTGTTATGACGCACAAGAACAAACCACTGCTTTGAAAACGCTTCAGGTCTCCCCACATAAAACGACATAACGCAGCTTTAAACTCGGCAAAGGCGGTGAAATCCCGAAACAAAAATCCTGAATTAAAGCCATTTTAAATCCACTACAAACACATGTTTTGGAGTGCACTCAGGGGCCCTCCCGCTGTCCGCTCGCTCAGGCAAGAACAGGCAAAAAAAAAATAGTTAAGTGCAAGAACGCGGAGGATAAGAATGCGCCGCGATCAATGTGGGAGCGCAGAGCGGGCTAATCGCGGGCGCACGACGGCAACAAGCGGACGTACGCTGACATCGATTCACGCGCCAAGACAATGGAACCCGGCTCTGGCCCCGATGAAAGGCGGGCTGTCATTCCAGTTTGATTGACGCTTCATAATAAGGTGTGCCATTGACGCAAGGAGCACACTGCAAAAAAAAAGAGACAAAAATAAGTTAAGTGCCTGGATTAAAGGCCCTGTTTCGATCTTCCTCCTCCCACATGTAGCCTAATTAAGAGATTTTTTATTTTTCCTCATGAAGACAAGTTGTAGAAGCTGCTTTTGGTGTTATATATAGGATATTAAATACAGTTTTGTTCAAGTGTTTAAGTTAAAGCCCCATTCACACCACACATTTCAGTCAAAAACCTCGGGGTGCCCTTTCCTTACACACTTAGCATGTCATGGTGGCTTGGCCTTCAACCCGCCTTGCGACCTAATCTTTCTGCCACATGTAAGCCATATGCTGCTTGAATGTGGCCGACGTAAAGGAGGTTATAAAACGACACACAAGTCACACAAGGGTCGATACTTTGCAAACACAACAGTAAAAATACATGGATCAAATGGTTCTGTGCTCTCGTTCTGGCTGCAAATGACTATTATTGTTGCTTTGTGCAGGAGGCTCCAATACTGTGAAGGTTCCAGAAAGATTCTCCCGCTCGGCAGCAACACTTTGGGCCTCACATACTGAGCTTGCGTACTGTGCTTTGAGGTAATTCTTCTTCAAAGTTTGGATTTATCAAACACTACAATACAGATAGACAGTCTACTGGGCTCAACCCCCATCAACCCTTAATGCCAGCTGTTCAGAAGATATTTGGACATATTAAAGTAAGTATGCAGTCCTGTATTTTGACCGCAGAAAGAACAGATCCTTTGTTTGTCCCACAGAGTGGAAATGTCAGTGTTGCATCACAAGTTACAGAACAGTAGGAATGAGGAGCACACAGCACAAGATACATTAATGATAACTCTATACGATATATAAGATAAAAAAGAATAAAATCTAACTCTAGCAGTATGAAATCTCCAACTTTAGCATGATGAAGAAGCAAGACTTAAAGGTGCTGTGTATAGATAAGATATGAGATCATTTAATTGTCCCACAGTGGGGAAATTTCAATGTTGCAGCGCACAGACAGGAAAAAAGTAAGAGACTCAGGGAGCACACAAAACATTTTTATTTTTTTTTTACTATTTTCTTTAAAAAAAAAAAGGTATCAATACTTAATATATGGCTACATTACGCAGCTCCATTCCATTTATCATGAAATAAAGTGTATTTTTTCTTTTATTTATGCCATAAATTGGCATATTGTATATTTCTGACCAATATATCAATAATCGTCATATTGTAATAAAATCGTTGTGATTGTGATATCGTTATCGTGATATTATTGTTATCGTGATATTATTGTTATCGTGAGCTTTGTATCGTGTATTGTATCGTATCGTCAGGTACCCTTAGGTTCCCACCCCTAATATATATATGTAGTGCAGAGTTATATACTATACATAGAGGCATGAGGATTTTCCAAAATTTTAGGAAAGAACCGCCCTCTCCACTTTTTGAACAAACCTCTCCGGTCTTATTGGACGAGCACGTATCACCAGAATAATTGACACTCGGGAGGACCAATAGTCTTGAAGATATAATCCTCCTATATATCTACAAAGTACAAAAACCCGTGACTTTAGCATAATAAGGAGTGAGTAGAAAATGCTGTATGAAGTCTCACGTGTCAAACTGTAATGAGCAGTGAGACATTATAGGACACACCACAACTGTTCTAAATCTGTTCTTTTTGAGACGTGGCGTGTGTCTGCTCTGAGGCGTCTCCAGCGCCTGACTCCGGTGGACGTGTCCTTGGCGCACAAAGCCACACTGCTCAGGTTTATCAGGTGCACTATAGAGAAGAGACAAAGCCGACATGAACGCCGCTGTTCCATAGAAAGATGCGAGAACAAGGCCTTTTGTTCAAACGTACATACTCCTCACTCACACACACATTAATGACAGAGAAGAAAGGAGAAATGTGGGAAAAGTCAGAGAGATATGATGTGATCAGGGAGGATGACAAAGAGCAACTTGAACAACCAAATATCGTTGGTGGAATTCATCGTGTGGCATCAGGGACGTGAAGGAGGAGCAGCTGTTGTGTTAGCGCCAGCGTGAAAGAGATCAGGGACAATTCTTCTTCAAATCCAGACATTTTTGTGCCAGTTCAGATAATGAAGCCTGCACTTACTCCGAAGCTGCTGTTTCTTGCACTGGAATATACAGCCTTTTATACTTGATGCTTGTTATGCTAAAGTCATCTCATACTCATAGTCAAAGCATTTTGTACTTAAGTCTTGCTTCTTCTTCATTTTGCCAAAGTTGGAGATTTTAAGACTTATTTCCTTATTATGCTAAATATAGAGATTTTATACTGCTTCTTTATATGCTAGAGTTAGAGATTTTATTTTAGTTATTGTTCATTTATCTTGTGCTGTGTGCGCCTCATTCCTACTGTTCTGTAACTTGTGATGCAACACTGAAACTTCCCCAATGTGGGATTAATAAAGGATCTCTGTGCGACGATCCCAATGAGCAGATTTCAAGATGGTTCTTAAAATATTAAATGGTCTGGTCCCACCCCCACTATCTATTTGTTTTTAAGCAGAGCAGCAGAAACACCAGATCTGCTGCCTCTAATAATCTTCTCGTCCCACTGAGAAAAAGTTCCTTCGGCCAATCAGCTTTCTCAGAGCGCGCCGTTCAGTTCCGGAACACGATACCAGTCCATGTAAGAAAAAGCACCACACTCAAGACTTTTAAACATATACGTTAAAACCTGGTTATTGGACAATCAAGACTGTAGCCGCTCATGATTTTATATGTTTTTAATGACGTGTTTTAAATAGCAATGTTTTAACTAGTTACTTTTATATTGTAATGTTTGCAGTGCACTTTGATGGCATTTTACACCTTGCCGAGGGACTACAGTTGGAAACCAGCTGTTGGCTAATACTGACACATTTACAGAAATTAAGATTAATGTGTATTGTCCCTATTCAAATAAACTAATAAAATAGTTATGTTGAAACTGAGCTGGTCCTTACGACAGATACACAAGTCAGAACTTTTCCTCTTGATGTTTTGGTTCCCTGAAGGTTCAAGTGGCGCTGTGGCAGATTCTGTATTTTAGTCTCGGTATAAAACCATGTGAACGCTGTGAGACTGTGTTGAAAATGAGACAAGATGCAGATCTGTCTGGGATCGTGACGCAGACTGAAGACATGTTTTATAGTCGATGGTAAAGACAAGACACAAACAAGGATTTTTTAAGCGTGCATGCGATTTTTAAACATGGAGGAATCAAAAACAGACCAATCAGCAGCTGCCGCGGCGCGAGTAGCTTCGGTCTTCAGAAAACCAAAACATGGACAGTGGAAAATCACGGGCTTGTGCATATTGGCCTATGATGAGTTCAGCTTTAACCACAGTCACTTCAAATTGTTTTATTCTGTGAACCAACAATAAAACATGTCTCCTGCTCAGACACAAACCCAGACTTTCATATCTTTTGCCATTTTATTGAGCATATTTCTGCGTATCACTTCTCTATATAATGCCTGCTCACTGATTGGTTGGTTACTAAATGCACACAAAGACATACTACATTTTCACTGATGTAGACGTGATGTGATGTAGGGGGGAGCACTGAGTAGAGACACTGCTCCTCCACATGATAAGGATGATAAGCATCTGTTCCTTCTCTCTGGGGAGGGGTTCATGTCTCACAGGAAGGATGCCCCACTGAGGACCCAGGACTCTGGAGGGGCTCTGGAGGGGCTCTGGAGGGGCTCTGGAGGGACTCTGGAGGGGCTCTGGACGGGCTCTGAGGCCTGAGAACGCCCCTGGATTCCATTCATGCATTAGTTCATAGCTGTATTTTTTAATCAATATTCTCACATTATCTGCTTCATGTAAACTTAATGTCACTATACATTCAACAGTCAGTGTTTTCTGAGGAGCCTAAATACTGCAGAGCATTAATAACCTGGATGACCCATGGCCCACTTTACCTCTGGTCGCCTAATGGAGACCCACGCTGTAACCCGAACCCTGACAAAGGCCTTGCTACAATATTTAAATGCTAAATACAGGGAAGGTTGTGACCTGTTGTCATAGTAACAGTAGTCATAAAAGTCCACTCTGTGATGAGGCGTGTGGGGGAGGGGGTTACGAGCTCGTGGACAGCGCACACTTCCTCCAAGTCCCATTAGTGAGAAGAGCTACTATCCTGAATGAGACTGAGTGATAATACTTATACTTCTTAATTACAGAAGACAGTGTACTTTGTCTGTTACGAGCATAATCTATGACATTAGATTAGAATTTAGAATCTTAAACCATTTACTAAAACTGTTGTTTTAACCCTGTTATAATTGTTTTTCTTCATTTTACATGATAAAACCTGGAGGATGAGTATAAGAAGGCCTCTGTGGAGCAAGAAGAAACCGAATCAAAACGCCATTTCTCAAAGAATCATATGATAATGACTATAGGCCTACTTATTGTTTTATCTTCAATTAAAAAAAATAAAAATAAAAACACAGAGGTCCAAATGACCACAACAGTTTTTTTTGATGGTGGGACAGTGAGTGAGGGGGCTTTCACGTTGGAGCAATCATCCTTTTGGAGGCCATCAGCTCCACCAAGAGAGTCATTCAGCAGAAGAACCGGGGCGACCCCTGGACACTCCCAGACCATGAGGAATAATGATTAGGTTGCATCTGCAGTACACTCCATGGGAAAAGTATAAATGTACCAATATATTCATGAAAAATGAAATAAAACAAAGAATAAGGAATGGCATCAGATTTGTCCTGAGCAGTGTCTTTAAGCTCAGTCAGTGTGGCGTTTAGTTTGACATCATTGTCTTCCAACAGCTCGAGCGAATGAGTTCAGTTCAGACTGTGGCCTTTGGAAACATGAAAGAAGTGAAAAACTTGTCCATGAGTGTTTTAAACGGGGCTTAAGCGTGGATTGGTCTCGCCTTGTTTTATGTTTTAAAGAACGTTTGAGGATATCATTGATTTCCTTCTTCACACTCATCAGTTACACTTCGACATGTTCACCTCGTTCTTCATCCAAAATAAAATGAAAATCTTTATATTGTAACTGAAATCAGCCGCGTGTCAAGATAAATCATCCTCCAACTCCTCAGCGAGGTCTCACTCTGTCATCAACAATGCACTCACACACAGAGGCGTGGTTTGGTTGTGTATCGTTCATGTAACACACAAGACACAAACATCAGACACACACACACACACGTCAGACACACACAGACAGTACATGACACACACACGTCAGACACAAACACACAGTACATGACACACACGTCAGACACACACACACAGTACATGACACACACGTCAGACACACACACACACACACACACGTCAGACACACACACACAGTACATGACACACACGTCAGACACACACACACACACACACGTCAGACACACACACACAGTACATGACACACACACGTCAGACACACACACACAGTACATGACACACACACATCAGACACACACACACACGTCAGACACACACATCAGACACACACACACACGTCAGACACACACACACAGTACATGACACACACACACACACACACACACACACACACACACACGTCAGACACACACACACAGTACATGACACACACATCAGACACACACACACACACACGTCAGACACACACAGACAGTACATGACACCACACGTCAGACACACACACACAGTACATGACACACACACATCAGACACACACACACACGTCAGACACACACACACACACACACACACGTCAGACACACACACACAGTACATGACACACACGTCAGACACACACACACAGTACATGACACACACACGTCAGACACACACACACAGTACATGACACACACATCAGACACACACACGCACACACACACACACACACGTCAGACACACACACACAGTACATGACACACACGTCAGACACACACACACAGTACATGACACACACGTCAGACACACACACACAGTACATGACACACACACACAGTACATGACACACACATCAGACACACACACACGTCAGACACACACACACAGTACATGACACACACGTCAGACACACACACACAGTACATGACACACACACGTCAGACACACACACACAGTACATGACACACACATCAGACACACACACACACACGTCAGACACACACACACAGTACATGACACACACATCAGACACACACACACACGTCAGACACACACACACGTCAGACACACACACACAGTACATGACACACACATCAGACACACACACACACACACACACGTCAGACACACACAGACAGTACATGACACACACACGTCAGACACACACACACAGTACATGACACACACACATCAGACACACACACACACGTCAGACACACACACACACACACACGTCAGACACACACACACAGTACATGACACACACGTCAGACACACACACACAGTACATGACACACACACGTCAGACACACACACACAGTACATGACACACACATCAGCACACACACACACACACACACACGTCAGACACACACACACAGTACATGACACACACGTCAGACACACACACACAGTACATGACACACACGTCAGACACACACACACACGTCAGACACACACACACAGTACATGACACACACGTCAGACACACACACACAGTACATGACACACACACGTCAGACACACACACACAGTACATGACACACACGTCAGACACACACACACGTCAGACACACACACACAGTACATGACACACACGTCAGACACACACACACAGTACATGACACACACACGTCAGACACACACACACAGTACATGACACACACATCAGACACACACACACACACACACACGTCAGACACACACACACAGTACATGACACACACGTCAGACACACACACACAGTACATGACACACACGTCAGACACACACACACAGTACATGACACACACATCAGACACACACACACACACACACACACGTCAGACACACACAGGTCAGAGGAGAATACCTGCTTGAACTGCTCCTCGTAGGTCCACTCGTGCTGTGGGTTCTGAGGAGACTCTGGATGCATGGACTGGACCGGGACCAGCCCCGGAGGAACAGCAGGGACCAGCCCCGGGGGGACTCTGCTGATAAGGGGTTGTGTAGAGAAGCGCTCCTCCTCCTCTTCCTCCAGCGGCTCCTCTTCCTCAGAGTCGTCCTGCTCCTCACTGTGGGCCCTGGAGTGTCCGCGCAGCCCCAGGGCCATGCCAGGGGCCATGCCAGGGGCCATGAGGGGGCCCAGGCTGGGGGTGAAGCGCACTGCTGCCTGGTAGTGCCTCAGCAGGGCCTGCTGCCTCTGACTCTGCAGCTCCTTCTCCGCCTGCCGCAGCCGCGCTGCCTGCTGCCGCTGCAGATTCTCCATCACCGCCTCCAGGCGCGTGCCCCCAGACAGCTGCAACACAAGTATACACACAACCAGTTGAAACACAAGTAAACACACAACCAGACAGCTGCAACACAAGTATACACACAACCAGTTGAAACACAAGTAAACACACAACCAGACAGCTGCAACACAAGTATACACACAACCAGTTGAAACACAAGTAAACACACAACCAGACAGCTGCAACACAAGTATACACACAACCAGACAGCTGCAACACAAGTATACACACAACCAGACAGCTGCAGCACAAGTACACACACTTTACAATATGATCTTTTTGTGCCTGTGCCTTTTTCTTTCAGGTACCATTACTTTGGACCCGCTTGTAGCAAATAGAACATTTACAAACGCAGACTCAGTTGGTTGGTTCTGTGAAGCACAAAGACCTGTTGTGTGATTCCAAAACAAACTGAATTGTGTAACTTAATTATGAGTGTGTGTTGCTGTAGTTACTAACAGTGTTAATTAGGCAAGACCTATTCACCCAAAGGTCAAGGGGCCAGATCCGGCTGTAGTCAATTTGAAAATGGATTTTTCTTTGTACTTTTATTTTTGCCCAGTCCTTGTTTAAATTACACATTTTAGTTTCAGGCTTCATTCGAAAGACCCTCATTATTGCCTAAGGACACAATGACAAATATGAATGCGCTAAAGATAAAAGGTAGTAAGGGGAGGGGTGTGGGTCATGAGCTAAAAGACTCAAATTGCAGAAGCACATCCACATCCATTGTCCACTCTTGAAACTCTGTCGCCTAAAGCAGTGTTTTTCAACCAGTGGGCCGCGGTACATTGGCGTGCCTTTGGATGTTGTTTGGTGTGCCTTGGGAAATATTACTATATCACATAATTGGTCAAAATAATGTCAAAAGAAAAAAAAGTGAGATAATTAGAAAGATTTTTTTGGCACTTGTTTAATTTTCTATATATATCTACTGACTTTGCTTTTGTACTAAAAAGCTGCAAAGTCTCATGTTTGTATCAGTTTCAGCTGGTGGTGTGTGAGCGTTATCAACCAAAAAGGTGCGCCTTGACTAAAAAAAGATTGGGAAACACTTGCCTAAAGTGTTGCTTGCCCTTCTTCTTCCACTTCATATGAAATAGCAAAAAGAATTCTAGGTTTTGGACCAGGTTTTACTCAAAAGTCCCTATTTTCGACCCATTTCAAACCCTTCAATAGATGAGAGCGGTTCATGAAATGGCCTTTTGTTTTGCCCAAATTGCTGAAAACTGAGCTTGAAAACAGTCACAGAACATTACTGACAAGCCTCGGGTCAGAGAGCAGACTCCAGTTTGTCAGAGAGCACCATAAACTTGCTCTTATCATTGCGCCAGTTTGTAATACCTCAAGAGCCTTCTGTGTTTACTGATAAAGTTGATTCAGAGAGCGGACTGCAAGACATCCACTGACGGGGACTGAGGCGCTGATGTCCGGAGAAAAGACACGCAGAACACGGGACAGAGGGACGCGCATTTGTTATTTACTTGCGTTAATTTCATATAGACACCAGGGTTGGCCACGCTATAAATACGGTAAAAGTTAATTAAATCGACTAAAAAGATCAACCAATTACAATGAATGAAGTCAGCGGATATGAGGATGTGGAGGATGTAGACCGCGGCGATGTGGAATTGAGTGCGTGTAAACAAGATGAGAATTAGAACCATATATTCACGCGAGACCAGGACCCCTCACCCCAGGACCCCTCACCCCGGGACCCCTCATCCCGGGACCCCCCTCTCCAGTGGGTCTTACCGGTGCGGAGCTGGTCACACTGTTGTCCACCATCCTGTCAGCGCGTGGACTCCTGGTATGGGACAGCCCTGGGCCGAGCGGGGTGAGTCCGGTGTGGGTGTAAAGTCCTCGGATAGTCCTGGTTCAGTTCTGGTCCCAGGATAGTAGGGCTGGATCATGGGTCCCTTGGGTGCGCGGTCCTCCTCCCGGTGCTGCGGTGAGCGCGTGCTGCTGTCTGGAGCGTTTGGCAACAAGTGTCCGCGCGCCACCACGTCACCGCGTCCTCTCTGGTGCGCGTGCGTGCGTGCGTGCGTGTGGAGTGGTGGTCCCCGCGCGAGCTGCACTGCAAAAACTACAGTGGAGCGTCACATGACATGGAACTAGAATACACTGGTAAAAAGGTAAAATACTAATACTACTATGATAATGATAATGATGATGATAATAATAATAATAATAATAATAATACAATTGTAGTAGTAGTAATAATCATAATAATAAGCATCATCATAAAATATAATAATAATAATAGTAATGATGATGATAATAATAAATCAATCCATTGTGGTGGTTTACATAATTCACCCATGGAACTATGGTTACCCTCGGTGTCCTTGGGGGGACGTTATATACCTGCGCACATTTTTTTCCTTGTTGAGAAGTTTTGGTTGTGTAAGAAAAGTTATGTTAACACTGGCTGTTTGAAGGCATTAAAACGACTACATTTGTCACCGCTGTTTGACACACCGCCTCCGCTCCTTACGCACCACACCATAAAGATTATAAAGCACAATTCATACAGTGTAACTTAAAGTGTCAATTAAAAACAGACAATACAATATAAAAAAAACAGTAAAATACAAACCTGATGTTATTGATGTGCTGATACAAATGGCCCTTTAATTCCTATGGGGGTCCTAGGATTGACCCATGCGGTACACCACAAGTTAAGGCAAAATGGTCTCACTCAACAAAGCACTATCTGTTTTCTAGACAGGACCTATTACGATGTACCTAAAACTACTGAATTTCAAAATAACATAAATATAGTGATAAGTGACTTTCAACGACAGTCAGAAACCCAATGATCTGTGCATCTCAAAAAGCTGAAGAAGTATTGGCAGCAGAAAGTTCACAAATAATTACATTTGCTTTTTTAATCATAATTCCTCAATCACAAAACAGTTTGGTTCTGTCACTAGTTTTCACATGCATGCATTTACACTCAACATTTTACTTCTACTGAATTCAACTTCTGTATCACATTCTTTTGAGGTTTTAAATCTCGCCCTATCCTGAATCAGAAACTCTTCTACAGATAGTGAAGAAAATCCAATGCATACGCTCAGATTATATGCGTAAAAGTTACATTGAGAGTGATTTCTGGAGACCTTATATACACATTATCAAGATGCACATGTGGACGCTCTTAAGACACACAGCGCCCTCTGGTGGCCAACACTCGAGCTACACAAGAAGAAGTGACACAATTTTACAGTTGATACACATATGTTGAACTGTTGGTTATCATCACATGTGCTCACAAAGACGTCCGTGTGGGCGAGGAATGAATAATAATAACACCCTTGTGAAACTTGCAGGACGACTGTAGTTCATTACTGCAAGATATTTGGATTTCTTTACTTTTTATTATATGTTGAATCATGACAATAATGAAAATAGCAATGATAACAACAACAATAATAATTTAAATAATTCATTGGTTTTATTTAGGTTATTTTTCTTTGTTACACTCACTTCACATGGCTTTAGTCTTTCACTCCACGGTGGTGATGAACTCCCACTGCAGCCACAGCTGTCTCGGGGCAGATTGACAGAAACGAGGCAACCAGTATGCGTCATCGGCCCGTCGATCACCACCTATCGACATATAATCTACTCACATCTGACGTTCTTATTCTAATGTTATTAAAACTGTGGTTCTTCAAACGGTTTTCCAATAATTCTGGACATGCATAATTTCCATTTTTTGTCATGTGTGGTCTTCACTTCCCTGGACATGTGGAGGACAGGAGGAGGATGTATTGACGTGAGGACTTAGTCTCCCGTCGAGCCTCACCTCTGGAGCGGTCAATGGCCCTGTCACACTGACCGGCCGGTAATGATGACGACCTCATTATGTGTCCACTCCGGCACACACTGGCTCCTGTCTCTTCTCTCCAGTACACACATAAGGTTAAAGTTAATGGAACGGATATATTTGTAAAACTGTGGTGCATCCAAAAACCCTACACACGGACAAACAGCAATCAAACCTGCAAGATCCCGCAGTGACAAATCATAGTAAGTAAGTAAACTTTATGTGTATAGCGCCCTTCACAGACCAGGGTCACAAAGCGCTTAGTAAAAAAAGAAAAAGAAAAATACAACCAGACATAACATAAAATAGACATACACATTTTTAAAGGCCCAGAAAATCATGTAAATAACAGCAAGACAAAATTATGCAAAAGCCTGAACAAGTAAATGTGTTTTCAGTTGACTTTTGAAGCACTCTACAGACTCTAGAACGCAGAGAGAGAGGGAGAACGTTCCAAAGCTTGAGAGCAACAGCCTGGAAGGACCTGTCTCCTCTGGTCCTGAAGCGAGTGCGTGGAACCATCAGGAGGTTCTGATCCACAGACCTGAGAGCCCTGGCTGGGTTGTAAGGCTGGAGGTCACTGATGTAAGAAGGAGCCTGACCGTGCAAAGCTCTGAAGGTTAAAACCAGAATTCTAAAATGTATCCTGTAAGACACTGGCAGCAAATGAAGAGCTTTCAGGACAGGGGTGATGTGCGTCCTCCTGCTTGTGCAATCATATCAAATCAAATCATAAAGAGTTTACAAACTTGTCGATTCACCAACAACAAATCAGAGAATAAGCCCATTTGAACACAGGAAAGGTAGTCATGACAGCCAGTGTGGAGCCTCTGGTCCAGGGTGCGGGATGACCACTGTCCATAAAAGTTAATAAATGTTCTCAATGGGGGCAGCCCACTAGCACTAGTCTAGGCCGTGGGAGACCAGTCCATGTGCAGATGAAAGAATCCAGATTCTGGGGTTCCATCATTACGGCATGAAACAGAAAATGGGACTGTTACGGGGACATGAAGCAGCAGAAGTCATATCGATGACAGACAAAGGAGGAAGAAGAGAGGATAATGCTCACGTTACCATGCTTCATGTGCTTTTATTTTCTATACAACACAGAAAACAGTTTGAGCATTTGTTTTGGAGAGGGCATGTCTCACCGGGAGAAGGACCAACGGCCTGTCTCTCAGCTGGTCTGGGAATGCCATGATTCTTGTGACGACTGCTTGTACTGCTGCCTCCACTGACCGGCAATGGATAAAGTGGAAGAACACGGATGGATCACGCGGCCGCCCTGAAGGTGCTTGTGTAACAGCAGCACGTACAGACACAGAGGGGCATGAGGGGCGGTTGGGGTGGGTCTGTGCTGTAATGACCTCCCACCCCTGACCCCCTGAGCAGAGGAGCAGACGCATGCGGAGATATCGGACATGCTGACATTATCGTGGAGATGACCGCAGGAGCCTGACATATGCGGCTGTACGTCCTTAATGGGGTCAGCTATGTTCAATTAATATCATCAATACTTTTCGCAAAACGCTAAACCTCTGGTGGTTTCTAAAGTGTCAAAAAGCACAGAGCATTCCTTTACTCTGGAATCAGCTCCCCATCCACGTCAGGGTACCAGACACTCTACATTCAAGGCCATGCTTCAAACCTATTTCATTTAGCACATGGTTAGGTAGGTAAGCCTCAGGTAAGACTCAGAAAATACCACTTTCAGTCTAAAACACAGATAGTCAGTCAAGCTGCATAAGTTGAGCACTATCCTCTCCTCTATCCTAATTTATTAGTATGACTTCAACCGTAGTCTGTTCATTGGTATTTACCCGCTCTCATGGTGTGATGATGGGACCCATGAGTCAGGCCTCTTACATCGGCACCTTTGGACTGTTGTCCTGGACCCGGACTCATGGGTTGCACTCTATCCCCAACATCAACCCATGAGTCCAAAAAGTGCAGTTCCTCTTTCTACAGCCTGAGTCCTGGAGCCTAGAATCCTGGATCTATAGCCTGGAGTGGATCCCTCTCTCAACGAGGGCTTTGCCAAGCTTTCTCACTTCCAACTAGGTTTTCAAGTCGTTCCTTGCCGAACATAGGACTGTGGTGATGATCCAGGACAGTAATGGACATATATAAACTTTCATGGACATTGGTCATCTGCTCCGTATGGACCGATGGATCCATGCATTTGTTACCACTGCATTTCCTGTGTTCGAACAGTTTGATTCTCTGATCTGTGCTGGTCCACAACTTTGTAAAGTTCTGCTGTTCTTAGGGCTGTACAAAAATAAATCGTATTGAATTAAGGTGAATTTCCATAACTGGTTCTACAACCACTCATCTCCAAAATACATGTCTTTCACTGGTTATTCACAACTCACCGATTCCTGACTATTTGTTTTTGTGGCTCACGTCTGACGAAGCCTGAAACAGTAGCAGCTTGTGGTGAGTGACTAATGTGACCAGTGTGCACTTGTTTGGGCCTTTTATGTCTCCACAAATGAAGTCAAATGATCCCATGTGGCGAACCACAGTTCACTTCAAAGTGTGAACGCACCATTTGTGGATTTGGTTTCATGGAAAACATGAGGAAAGCTCCAGACTGTAACCACAGTGAAAGTAACCTATACTGAACATTTGATTTTATCATATATGTAAATATGTATTGCTTTGTTAAACTACATCACTGGGACCATGAACAGAGATCATTATAACCCTGAGGACACAGACACGGCTCTGCTGGTTTAAACAAATGGTCTGTCGGTGACATCTGCTGGTAACACAACAACATTACAGTCACTGCATATAATCGTTTCTCCACAAAGGAAAATAAACTCTAGGGTTGCATCCGAATTCAGCAAAAAATACCTCCTTTGCTTTAATTTTCATGCATCTCTTGAAATTCTCTTTGAAGATGCTTTCAGTGGCAGACTGACGTCAGCAACCTCATTATCCATTTTCAAACTTTTATGATGTCATGTTCTATCTCCCCTTTTATTATTCCATCTCTGGGGGGTGGGGGTTGCGATCAGAGCTGCCCCCCAGATGTGGGGCGGGGGGGGGTCCACCCACTTCTCTGTCACTAAAGAACTGGGCTGTGGCTTCAGGCACAGTGAGTGTCTTTCCCAGAGACACAACGACAGCAGACATCAGTGGAAGCAGGTGACATGGGGGATCGAACCCACAACCATTAGGTCCAAAGACCAAAGCTCTACCAACTGATCCTCTGTCGCCCATGATGTCACCCTCTCTGATCTGTTTTCCTGAATCTTCATAAATATGATTTTAGGCAAAAGCTAAGTTGACTTGTACAGTAGATTTCACATATTTTTTTCCAAATAGACAGATATTTTTGCTTTTGTCTGGACAAGGGAACACTATTAGAAAGTGAGCTATGCGGTAATCATACATCAACTTATTTTGCACTCTTTTGGGCAGAAGCTTTACAAAAGGACAGGTTAAAGAGAAACAAAAGTAAAAAGCTAAAACAAACCGTTTTGAACACATGGGTTTTGAGCAGTGATCTGAAGTCCTGTAGTGAGTTCCTGATGTGTTGTTGGAGAGTTCCGTAGAGTGTCAGAATCAGTGCAAGTTGCGTGGACTAAAAAGAGCTCTTCCTGTGCCGTGTGACATCACAGAGAACACCTGCTCCAGCTCCTCTGCTCCAGCTCCCTCTCTTTAGGGCCGTGAGATCCATCCCTGCTCCCCCACTCTTCCCCCTCCATACTCTTCCTCCAGCCTCCACTTCAGCTGACTCCTCTTCACGTGGAGGAACAGCGGCTCTACTCCAAGCTCCTCTCGTGTGTATCTTATTAGGAAGCTCCAAAAACACTGTGTTACTTCAGTGGCAAATGTATTAAAGCTGCTGTACTTGACTTTGAAATCACAGAAAAATCAGTTGTTAACCAAATAAATGTAAAAACTCTTGGGTTGTATTTTTGGCCTCTGTCACTTCTTTAGATCAGCTTTTTTCAGAGCAGAGAAAGTACCAGCCTCTCTACCGCCAGTTAGTAAGTATACGATAAAAGGTTTTCTAATAAGATAAAGACACATGCTGTAGTCTGATTTGTTCACAGAAACAAAGGATGTCTTATCTTAGAAACTGAAACTCAAACATGACTCTTTGGGTTTGGCTTATCTAAGACTGATTCAAAGGATTTTAACTTTGTGTTTCCATATAATAATCACTCGAGTGTTTTTGTGCCTCCAGGCTGCATTTTTCCATCACATTCATCATATTTGGATTTTCCCACAATCCTATGGGCCTATAAAAACTAGCTTACTCGTTGCTCTTTGCGAGAGGGGGCTGTAGACCAAGTGCAGGAGGTGAAGCCACACGGGCAAAATGTTTGTGGCCAAAAATGTGAGACTCGGCCTGGCACAGTCAAAATATCCCGGTACATTCCATTCCAACGCTTTTAGTGATGAATATGTGTCGTTGTTTAAGTTGTTTAAGAAGTGTATGCTGATTTTTTGTTTATTTATTTGATATGGACACAACAGTTGCATTGGACAGACTAGATGCACTGCCTTTAGTGTTATAGCAAGACCATGATCATTTTCAACACGCATTTTCTATTTACAAATATAAAAGTAATGAAATATACAGTTCATTTATCGTGTGAACAACGTTGCTCCAATTTCAGCCACAGTTTCAGACGTCTGACGAAGATGTTTAAGTCTGTTTGTGGTTTAAGGTCAGTGGGAAGAGCCCCCACTGACCGAGGCTCTGGTGTTAGGAACCAGACGGCCCTCACTGACCGAGGCTCGAGGCTCTGGTGTTAGAAACCAGACGGCCCTCACTGACCGAGGCTCGAGGCTCTGGTGTTAGAAACCAGACGGCCCTCACTGACCGAGGCTCGAGGCTCTGGTGTTAGAAACCAGACGGCCCCCACTGACCGAGGCTCTGGTGTTAGGAACCAGACAGACCCCACTGACCGAGGCTCTGGTGTTAGGAACCAGACAGTCCCCACTGACCGAGGCTCTGGTGTTAGGAACCAGACAGTCCCCACTGACCGAGGCTCTGGTGTTAGGAACCAGACAGCCCCCACTGACCGAGGCTCTGGTGTTAGGAACCAGACAGCACCCACTGACCGACGCCTCTGGTGTTAGGAACCAGACAGCCCCCACTGACCGAGGCTCTGGTGTTAGGAACCAGACAGTCCCCACTGACCGAGGCTCTGGTGTTAGGAACCAGACAGCCCCCACTGACCGAGGCTCTGGTGTTAGGAACCAGACAACAGCACCCACTGACCGACGCTCTGGTGTTAGGAACCAGACAGCCCCCACTGACCGAGGCTCTGGTGTTAGGAACCAGACAGCCCCCACTGACCGAGGCTCTGGTGTTAGGAACCAGACAGCCCCCACTGACCGAGGCTCTGGTGTTAGGAACCAGACAGCCCCCACTGACCGAGGCTCTGGTGTTAGGAACCAGACAGCCCCCACTGACCGAGGCTCTGGTGTTAGGAACCAGACAGCCCCCACTGACCGAGGCTCTGGTGTTAGGAACCAGACGGCCCTCACTGACCGAGGCTCTGGTGTTAGGAACCAGAGAGCCCCCACTGACCGAGGCTCTAGTGTTAGGAACCAGACGAGAGAATTAAGTACAAAATCTCTGACTTTAGCATAATAAAGAAGGGTTAAGTACAGTATTCTAGTGCAGATATATAGTTGTATATGTGCTGACGTCAAAGTAAAACCCAGCACAAAATAGCTCAAAATCCACACATGCATGCAGTCGCTGTCGTCATGTCTAACCGTGCTTTACGAATCAGCAAAACTCAGCATTTATTCACATTATTAACTCAGATGCACATTTTTTAGAACAAACGACGGATGACAGAGAATATATAAAGTGTTATAATTATGCAAATGTGCAGCCCTACAGTCCGCTGCTCCGCCACTTCAGAGCGCTTCTCACAATCACACACTAAAACAGAGCTAAAAATAATCAGTGTTTGAAGATGTTCTCATTCTGTCCCAGTCTGAGGCAGCTGCTGTTCTTCTCTGTAGCCTAATTAAAACCAGTCGAGGACAACGCCTTTTTTTCTCACATCTAGAACCCAGAATGAAGCTCAAAAATTATCTTTGGTTCACGTCATGGCTGTCGTGTGTCACCTTGCTGCACCTGTGTTATTAGGATGGTCTTTGTGTACGTCTTCTCACTCTGTGTTTTCCAACCGGTGGTACGTGGACCTCTGGGGGCATGCTGGGGTATTGCAAGGGCACTTGAAATGATCAGCTGTGTGGCATACTACGGATTAAAGCCAATGGAGGAAGGCTGTAGTCTGCAGAGAGGTGTATTGTCTCCCGTTCTTCCCTCTCCTCTCAACACTAAAATCAATCAATCAGTACTTGTAGAGCGCCTTTCCTACACAGAGGCGACACAAAGCGCCTCACAAAACATATCACATCAGGTAAAAATCATGAACATTAAAACTGTTTCTGTGACGGAGCACTCCTAGACTCTTCAGTAAAGTTAAGGAACCTTCTCCACGTAAATTGATAAAGCCTTACAAGGTCCAACAACAGATCTGCTACACAATGCTCAGAGCACCAGCCCCTCCTGATCCTCCTGCAGGTGGGGAGTCCACAGGAAGATGGCTGATCCGTCAACGAAGACACAGGTGTGATCTTTCAGCGGGGGCTTATGGCAAAGTGGGGTAAAGTGCCTTGCCCAGGGACACAACGGCAGCAGACACCAGTGGGAGAACAGGACATGGGTTGTGTATTTAATTGGCTTCGTTAATTCAATCCAACATGACGTGATGTGGTAAAGTTTGCTTCACTTCATCCATTAAATCCACTACTTTTGAGTGGAGTTTGCATGTTCTCCCCGTGTCTGCGTAGGTTTCCTCCGGGTGCTCCAGTTTCCCCGACCTCTAAAAACATGCACAATAGGTCTGAATGTAAATGAGAGAGTGAATGGATGGTGTTGGAGCTGATGGTCCAGTGTGTTCTGGACTTGCTTCACCGTGTGTGGAATGATTGGAACAATATCTGACTCTGAACATTGTAAAGCGCTTTGGGCGACCTTGGTCTGTAAAATGCGTTATATAAATAAACATTACTTACTTACTTTATTTGTAGTGTGGATGATTGAGGAGTTAACCACAGAGGAAGAACGTTTCCATGGCGACAAGCAGGTATAGAGATGCGGTCACTTGATACTCTTTTTGAAAGGTGTATTATATCTTGCCATTAAGGAAAGTCCTATAGTGAGACTTCAGAATGTCTGTTCCAGCACTGGCTCCAGACAGAGGGGACCTATTGTACATGTTTTTAATGGAGCATCCGGAGGAAACCTGCACAGACACGTGTAGGTTGACAGACATGACAGAGGGATATGGTAAAGGTTGCTTCACTTCATCAGTTATATCCACTACTTTCTTATGATTGAGAAGTTAACCACAGAGGAGCAACGTTTCCATGGTGACAAGCAGGAGGAAGTGTAGAGACGCGATCACTTTTTTAACACTATTTTAACACTTGATAATGGACGAAATTATTGGAGAGTCCTGATGAGATTTCAGAATTTCTTTTTGCAGCACTGGCCCCGGAGAGAAGGGACCATTTTTTCTAATGGAGCATCCGGAGGAAACCACACAGACACGGGGAGAACATGCAAATTCCACTCAGAAAAGCCCCGTCTGGAGATGAAGTCGAACCCGGGACTTTTTTTTTTGCTCAGAAACGACGCAACTCAACCACCAGCATGTGACAAACAAAGTGATTCTCCAACTATAGTGACACCTGAAGACCTATATCTTTAACTGTAATAACAACATTTATGAAAGAAAAGTGGTTGATAAGTTACACTCACACACTTTGGGCCTTTTCGCTTTAAAGGAACCCACTTTTTTCCTATAGAAGCCTTTTACGCACGCGAGGAAACGAGAGGAGGAGCTGCGCACACACTCACCCCAAAATCCCTGCACCATTGTCCCGAGTGGGAGTGGGCCGGACCGCGCAGGGCAGCACTTTAAAAACCCCCTCACTGCGACTGGAGGAGCGCAGACCCGCGGAGGAGCTCAGACGCCACAGCACGACCTCACATCGCGCCGCTTATTCTTCCGTGACCGTGCGTAATGACCAGACCTGCTGCGCTCTAGAGCCGAGTTTGGAGTTTGCGTTCTCGGGGCGTCCTGCGGGAGTTTTCCGTGATGTGGATAGTCGTGGCGGTGGCGTTGGTGTGGATGGGCTCTGCGGCCGAGGGGACCTGGAAGAGCGGATTGTACCGAGACCAGAGCGCGGTGGTTACACACGCCGGCTCCGTCTATCACAAGCGGTAGGATGCACGCACTTTTTTCTTTTTTATAGCTTGGCACACCATGAGTAAAGTACTTAGGGTGGTTCTCAGGAGGATTTCACTTTGGTTAAGTCAAAGGAAAATATTGTGGTGAAGCTTATTTCATACTGCAATAATGTTTGGCTTCCATCACGTTACTGAGCAGCGGTGGAAATGACAAACACGTTTCTGTTTCATAAAAAACTATATTTGTGACATTTTTTTGTACTTTTTTATGGTCCATTATAAAACCACTCTATGCACATGCATATATATCAGGTGGCTAACAATTACAATAATAATAGTTAAATAAAGTGGGTGGAACAACGTCTCATCCTGTTGACGTTGGCTTAAATCGTAATGTATGATCAAAATATGCCCCAGATTTGTGTCCCAGATGTTAAATAATGAGATCCCCCTCTTATTTATTTATCTACTTATTACCCTGTCCTAAATGTATATAACTTTGCACTGTATATAAAAGGTTTTATAGATAGATATTGAAGCATTTACAGCGACCTAAGAAACGGATCAGTTACTTATTTTGTATATTTTGTGTGCTCCCTGTGTGCTCTACTGTCCTCTGTGTGTGTTGCAATTGCCCATTCCTTAATTTGGTGTTTAATTTTTGAGTAGATTTGTATAACTTGTATTTGAGTAGCAATAATCTAACCTTGTATTTAATTCTTCATCATTTCACCAAAGTCCCATTTTGTGTAGTTGCATTGTGTTGCCACTTGTGTTCAATTGCTTGGTTTTCTTTCCACCGCTCTGGGAGAGTTTGTGGGGATGCGTGTGTGTTTGTCCTTTCTCTAATTAAACTTGTCCTTAATGGAACCACATGTGATCTTCCGGTTTTAAAGAAGTACTGCAACTCTGCCTGAATCTGTCTTCATCATGCAGATAGACGGAAGCTTCTGCTGCTGAGGCTGCACTGGCTAATGCTGTCATGGGGTTCTGGTTCTGGAAGTGAGATTGTAAATGACATCAATCAATCAAAGAATCAATTAATCATGTATTTCTCTATAGCACAGTTCATACAAAATGCAGCCCAAAGTGGTTCACCAACAGTCAACACATTAAAACACTGTAAAACATACAAAAGGCAATTTAAAAACCATTTCAAATCAACCAAATCAAATGCAAGGGAGCCCAGGAATTTAAAAGAGCTGGACCCTTTTTGCCAAGAAGTACATAGAAGAAAGACTCCAAGCTGTCATGGATGTTAAAGGGGAAATACTTGTGATTAGAGTCAGAAAAGGAGTTTCTTCTGTCGTTATAATTGGAAAATAGAAAACATGTTTATTTGTCAATGAATGGCTTCACAAAATTAAGAAGAGTGAGTGACTTTTGAATACATTTTTCATAATGATTCATCAGTTCATACCAGACAGCATTTCTGTCAGGTATAAACTTTCTGTAACTGATATGAACCATAGGAGAAAGTACATCCAACTAACTCCAACTGCCAAAAAGCTCACAGTTCACAGTGTCATCCAGCCAACTTCAGCTCTACTAATATATGCATGTTTTATCTTGTTGTAAAAATAATCAGATCCTCTGGAATCCTGAAAACCTGTGTTTTTGATTGTGTCACAAAAATTCCAAATATGACGCTGATGCAGCTGTGGTGAGATAGTTCACGCTGGTAAACTGTTATTTATCCATCTATCCATCCATCCCTCTCTATCTATCTATCTCTATCCCATACCATACCATACCAATGTAAGGCCCAGATCTTCTATCTATTTATCTATCTATCTATCTATCCCATACCATACCATACCATACCATACCATACCATACCACACCAACACTGTAACACATTTCTGTAAAATTACAATGAAATTTCAACATTTAAACGAATGTTATTTTGAACAACAATTCAAACATGCAAATTTAAGTATAAATTGGTTAAAAAACCTCCAGTGGCATTTTATTACCACAATTATAATGTGATTACAATAAAAAGTTGTTGTATTTTTGGAATCAGATTCAGATTCAGATTCATTTATTTGCCATTTGCAGTAAAACCACATTGGAAAAACTGTGCAAGACTACCCCGGTGTGCGCCAGACAGAGAAGACGACACACACCAGAGCTCTTGCCACGGCGCCATCTTTCCGGCACCATGCGAATGCTGGGACATTTTTGCAAACGAGGAACCATGAGTGTGAGAGGTCCCTCTTACACATGTCACCTCCTGCTTTAGTTAGAATGATGCTTTTACATTAAACATGTTATAGAAGTAAAGATTTCTACTACTTTTCTTGTATAAACTGAAGATGTTAAAAATAATTGAAAAGTTGTGGTCATTTTAAGTAAAACAAATTAAGCTGTAGTTTATTCAATGAAACTAATTATCATCACAGATTAAAAAAAAGAGAGCTTTAAACAAGGTGCTCCGCTCTGCAAAGAGGACCGTGGGCTGTGAGCTTCCTGTTCTGGAGGTTCTTTATAAATCCAGACTTTTAAACAAAGCTATGAGGATTGTTAATGACTCTTCTGGCCACCCTGGAAAAGCCATGTTCCAGCTTCTTCCCTCTGGCAGAAGATATCGCTCTCTGAGATGCAGGACATCTCGTTACGCTAACAGTTGTTATCCACAGCTGTTATCAGTGTGAACAGAGCACTTTAATGATTTGCACTTGTTTTGAAACTGTTTTAGTCGATCGATTTCACAGTGATATTTGTTTTACTGTTTTATTTGTTTTATTTCTGTCTTTTAATGTTGTTTTATGTCTGTATTTGTCTGTGCACACTGGAGACATTTTGCTAATGTATTCCAATGTGGTGTTTTTACAGTCAAATGGTGTAATATACAACATTAACATTATAATGCTGTTTTTGTTGAATGTGAATTAACAGGAACATACAGTTAAATCCTGAAATCACAAAGTCATAATGTGATTCAGTGAAACAGTCTTTAACCGTTAAAATTAGCAACGGTAATGCCATGTTGAGAAAACGGTAAATTCCTGGAACCATATTTGCCAAATTTTTACCGTTTTTCTACAAGGAAATTCTTTACAGTGAATGTAAGGTCCAGAACAGCCTCTCTATCTATCTATCTATCTATCTATCTCATACCATACCATACCATACCATACCATACCAATGTACGGCCCAGAACAGCCTAAATCCAGACAAAACCGTTCTAAAATCTGTGTTGTTGGCCCCTGGTGAAGTCTGGTGAACTAAAGTGGCCCTCTTCATGCATGACTGTTTCCCCGTATAACATCCTTTGAACACACAAAAGCAAATATATGTGCGTTGCCCACACAGCAGCCAAGCAGCTCTCAACCCAAAGAGTCTGAAAATAAGGTTAGCTCTGAGTAAATTGAGTACTTCCGCCACGTCTGACCAATTCTATAGACTGCAGCCGTTCCAAAGCCAGACCAGAGGCCGACTTAAGTCTTGACAATGATCCGCCCCCGCTGCTTGTTTGCACACAAGACCACTTTTCCCCTCACGTCTCATCCATCTCCGTGAGGGTCCATTGTGCCGGTGACGCTCGCTTCCTCCCTCAGCGCACGGGGGACGGTGGAGACGCAGGACAGGGCAGGGTCAGCACATTGTTGTGGCGAGGTCCGGAGAGTGAGGACGCAGAGGAGAAGCACTCAGACAGATATATAGATACTTTATTGATCCCTCATTGGAGAAATTCAGCTGTCCACTAGCAGCACCAACACATCCCTCCACATCAGCAAAACACATCTATCTTATCTCATTCTAAAATTGGATAACAATAGTCTAAGATCACAGCAGCGGAGATGGTGTAGCCGCTGGGTGGACTTTGTGGAGCGTTTTTCTCCTTGGTACCATTTACAGTTTTCTCAGTTGCTTTGGTGCATTTCTCAACTGTTCTCATTTCATTGCGTTGGTCATCACATACAAAATTGTTGAACTAGTTCTCAAAATCATAACTGTCAAGCTAATTTCATACATTCCTTTATCTTTTTTTTCCTGTAAATATTTCCTAAATTGAACAATTTATCTCAGGTGAATTTCAGCTTCACTCTGAGGTGTGCTTTATTGTTTATTTTTGTCACAGTTCTACCATAATAATATTTCTGTATGTTTGTTCTATGTATATACATGTATGTGTCTGCACTTCTACAGCATTGTGCAACAAAAATACAAAGAGCATATGCAGTACACATACATACATGCAGTACACATACATACATACATAGATACATACATACATACATACATAGATACACACATACATACATACATACATATACATACAGTACATACAGTACATACATACATACACACATACATACATACATACATACATACATACATACACACATACATACACACATACATAGTAGTAATCTTTATTTATATACCGCCTTTTCACTGCACATTGGAGTCTCAAAGCGGTTTACAATTGTTATTTTTTGGGAGTGGGGGTGCCAGTACAGGAGGCACATGCCAGACCTATTGTACATATTTTTAGTGGTAGGGGAAATCGGAGCACCCGGAGGAAACCTACGCAGACACGGGGAGAACATGCAAACTCCACTCAGAAAGGCCCTGGTCCAACCGGGATTTGAACCCAGGACCTTCTTGCTGAGAGGCGACAGTGCTATCCACTCAGCCACCGTGCCGCACATACATAGATACACACACACACACACATACATACAGTACATACATACATACATATATGTCAGTTACGTCTCTAAATACAGTCTTTGTGTAACTTAACTGTAGTTTTTACTGTAAATGGCTGCACAGGTCGTGTATAGTGTGTCGTGCTCAAGTGTCACAGAGATCTGACTTTTTTACTCTGAAAACACAGAGAGTAAACTTTCACAATGAAAACATGACTAAGTCATTTGACTGTGATGTTCATACTCAATGTTGTTAGGACATATTATTTTGACGACATAGACAGTTTCATTAACGTTTGGACTTGCTTTTGAGGAAAACACTTTTCATTTTGAGAAAGTGACGCACTTTTGCAGGTTATCCACGAGGTTCTGCAGTTTACACTAATTGTTCTGAGAAATGCACCAACAGTTGTGCAAATGTGAAGAATCATGTGAGAAATGCACCAAAGCGACTGAGAAAAACTGTAACAACACAGTTTCAGAAGTTGTTTTTAGCTGAAAACGTCAAGCTAATATTCAGACTTTCCACCACAAACTCCTCCACGCCCCCTTCACAAAATGCTCTGTGTTGAATGCCTCTTTCTGTGATCTGTGTTACATCACGGATCACACACATCTTTTGTATATATGTGTTGATTACGTCGTGTTTGAGCGCTATAGTTACATGATTATTAGGTCCACGCCTTCATGAGTAATCCTCGTAACTCTCCCAAGAGTACGTATGACTGCCCAATCCACCGATAAACCCAGACCCAAGTTACTCCTGCTGTATTTAGTGAAATGAATGAGGGTCAATGGAAAAGCCGACACGGGTCCAAACAACACACCGAGCTTTCGCGCAGTAGTCCCGGGTCGACACAGCATATGTTGCAGGAAGGACCCAAAATGCAGGGAGCGACAAAGTGGTATAATTTAAAAGGCATATTGGAGGATTTGCCCCAGTTTTAGGAAAGAACCGCCTACTCCACTTTTTGAAAAAACTCTCTGGTCTTATTTGACGAGCAGGTATCACCAGAATGATTGACAGTTAGGAGGACCAATAGTCTTTATGATAGCAGTATAGGAATAGAAAATTCTCCTATTCTTTAATAATGTAAAAATAAAAGTCCAAGCTAAAGTTTCCAGAGTGCTGCACAGATAAAGGTAACGCATTCAAATATACAAATCTGCCAGCTTTACAGTAAATACAAACAATAAAAAAATAAATTAAAAATAAATTCAAATGACAACAAATCAACTAAAATAAATTGAATCAAAATAAATTAAAAACATTTAAAATAAGATATATTAAAATAAATTACAATAAATTAAATACCATAAAAATAATTTATATTAAAAACAATTCCAATGAAAATAAAAATGAATTATAATAAATAAAAAACAATCATCTACATACATAAATAAAAATAAAACAATATACAAAATATAAAACAACATAAAATCACCAACTCACACAGAGAGTAAAAATGGGTTTTTAGACTAGACTTAAAACATTATAATGACGGAGCTGTTTTGACGTAGAATAATCCATAACTTTGTGTGTTCTGTTGTGGCTCAGTTCCATCAGACTTCCTCTCTCCTCGGCAGAGCTGCAGTCTCGCTCGTCTCACGTCCTGCTGTCTCTGTAATAAACTTGTGACTCTGAAGTGTCCCCGACAGAGACCCAGTGTGTCTTTTGTCCTCAGGAAATGCCCCTCCAATAAAGATTAGCAGAGAGCGTGGGGGGTAAACGCTCCGTCCTGTCGACCTGTCACTCCAACACTTTACGAGGGAGGCTCCAAGGGAAAGTCTTCAGGATCCATAGATTTGTAGATATGTGTTTGTGAAGAAAACAATGTAGAAAAGAGGGAAACCAGGAAGTGTTATTATGACATCACACTTTACGCAAACAAATTTGACACGCTAATTTTTCAAACACTAATTCAATGAAAAAAGAAAGTTGTTTTCTTCTTTTTATCAATCAATTATTCATTTCTATCTCGACTCCATTTTAGGATTTATTGTACATATACACAGGGGCGACAGTGGCTCAGTTGGTAGAGCATTGGCCTTTGAGCCTGAAGGTCCTAGGTTCAAGCCCACCATGAGACCTTCTCCACCGACTCCCACTGATGACTGCTGCCGTTGTGTCCTTGGGCAAGACACTTAAACCCCACTTTGCCTGAAGCCCCCGCTGAAAGATCAAGGCTCCTGTGGACTCAGCTCCTGCAGAGGATCAGTGAGGGGCAGGTGCTGTGTGTACTGGGTGGCATCACTGACCCCCCCCCCCCAACCCAGAAATGGATTAAGGGGAAGAAAATGGATGGATGGTTGTACATATAGAAAAAGGAGTGTGATGTCATGTCTGTAAAAACCAAAAAGTTTCTGCAAAAGTAGAATAATGTGACCTGCTGCAGTCTGGGCACGTCGTCCTCCCGTGTGAATATTGGTGCTTAACTTTGTCCAAATCAAAACATTTATTTGATAATTCTGGACAAAAACTAAAGTCTATAGAAAAAAAAAACAAAACAATAAAACTCTTCATTTAACTACAGTATAAATTTTTTTATGTAACAACTGTTCAGGGTGAATGAGTGTGTGTTTGTGAGGGCAAATGTGGGACTACAATCCGGAGTCATGTGTTCATCCACATGTTCTGTCCCAACCAAATAAGCAATACATAAAAATCATAAAAATAAATAAACAAACAACCATTTTAAATATATATGTTAAATCGTCAAAGATTTCCCCGCTAACATTGAATCATTTTGATATATTTATTTCATTGTATTGAAATCCATTATAATCTTGCAAACAGGCCAAATATTCTGAAACTGTGAATGACGAGAATTTAAAACACATGTCCATCTCAAAACATGTATTTGATAATTCTGGACAAAAACTTTAGAGTCTTATAGAAAAAAAACAATTTGAAATGTTCTTGCTGGAAAGATCGACACTTCATTTAACTACTAGAATAAACTAGTAAACACATTTTAACTCTTTGTGCGCTTCTGAAACTGTCAAGATTTTACCCTAACATTGAATTATTTCGATTTTTTTTTTTTAACTTGCAAACAGTATGAAATTGTGAACGAAGACAATTTAAGATACATGTGCATAAACGAGATTGAGAAAAGCTGACGTTGTATTTTTTAATTTATCCGATTATTGGCGCAGTCCTACAGATGACGACCTCTATGTTGTTTATGACATGTGCCATATAGATAAAGTGGATTGAACGCTGAGGTGTGACGAGTGGGAGCAGTGGTGTGCGTTGGGGGTAGATGACGTGGGGCCTCCTCGCTCCAGTGGCCTGTGTCTCCTCGGACTGTTTACCAAACACAGCTGGGACGTCCCCACATCTGTGACACTTTACAGCAGGGAGGGCCCCGGGTCACAGGGGCCAGAGGCAGAGGGGACACCTGCTGTGGTCTCTGGGGGGTCTGCGGAGAACGGCCTCATGTGGAATCAGCCCTGTAGGATCGTCTCACAGTTGGTTTGGATTGTCCAGGGGTAAAAAAAAAAAACATCAACATTTTACCTAATCTACTGGACTTTCTAATATCTGTCAAAAGTATACTAAGGATCTTTGTGGCATTTTTAAAATAAACTTTTTTTAACAAACAACAAAAATATGAGGACAGATACATATTTTAAGGGATTCAACCAAGCCCTGGTGATCCAAGATGGTGCCCTATTCAAATGAATGGCTTCTGCTCAGTAGTTCATGGGACTTCACGGAGACCGGGAGATTAGCAGAACTCGCCCATATTTGGGCATTGTCTGGTCCTCCCGGTTCTGTGCAGTGGACGAGCTCCCATGATGCTTTGCACCAAATAGGTGTGGCTCTCATGCACGTGCACAGAGGGGCTCGGCCACGCTCTGACCAATCAGAGCTGCTGATCAGAGCAGCAGCAGAGCGGAGTCAGAGCGGGAAGGAAAGGAGCAGAGTTGGAGGAAGGAGCAAGTGTGGATTTAAAGAACAGAGACACTAAAATCCCCACAAAATATGATCTTTATGAAAGCTGTAGGTTCTGTCAGCTGAGGTCGAGCTGTTTTAGTTTACATTGATTTCTATGGGACTTTTTTCTGGGTAGCCCACGTGAATTTATTCTGCAGTACCACAGCGCCCCCTGTGGCCATGGGTGGGACAGCTGTAAGCTAGTAATACCCTATCCAGTTATTATTATAGATCCATGGATACAACAGATAACGTGTGTGTGCGGAACAGTACGTGTAACATCATTATTAATATGTAGAAGATAAAACATTAAACAAGTTTTTAAAAAATACAGATAATTACCATCTCTATTCATTTTTAAAGTATGTATTCATTTCATACTTTGCACAGATTTCATTGCAAATAATATAATACAAAATTAATTAAAAAACACAGGTTGCAATATAGTTTTACAGTTTAAAAAAAGGTTTGATGAAGCCGTTTCTTTTTTGTGTCACGTTTCAAAAAAGGAGGACGGACCCAACATACAACACTGCAAAAAGAATAATTGAATAAACAATAATCCATAAATAAAACTCAACTGAACGTAGAAAGCAGCTGGGGACAAAGAAAAACCACGGAACAAACACACAATGGACTGACAACAAGAGGAAGGAGCACTGGGAGTTAAAGTGAGGCACAGAACAGAACAGGAAGCCAAAATCAGGAGAAGAGATAAGACAAAATAAAACCAGAACTAAAAATTACAACTATGACAATTCGGTTCCAACTCTTCACGTTCTCGTTCAACACCAGACGCCTTTCACCAGCAATTTTCTACCTAAGATATTGTTTCACATTCTAAAACATTCAATAACCACATATATAGTCTCATTCTTAAATGGCCAAATGGAATATTTCTTCTTTAAGTTAGTGCAGTCACTCAGTAAACCTTTGAATCTTCTTCTACATCTGTGCACTAGTTCTTATTCAGTTTAATTTAATGTATTCTTGCGTCTCATAAGACTTTACACAACTAATAATTTGCCAACACAGATCAGACGCTGTTCAAACCATAAACTGTATAAACGGACGTAGTCATGCCTATCTCCGCCGTTCTAACTAACGGGCCAAAAATTGGGCTTTCATGGAGTGATTCAAAATGGCCGCGGGGGCTGGAAAATGTGAAAAAAAGCATCTGCACGAGCCCCATTCATTTAAACGAGAGACTTCACTTGAAAAATTCATAGCGACTAAACTAGACTGGTCCAAAACACCCCCCTCAGCATTGACACACATGTGGAACAGAGCTTTGGACCAAGAGCCACTTTTGGTCCATCCTGTAAAGACGTTTTCGAGAGGTCTGCTAATGCTATATGTTAGCATTGGCTAATTCTTCTTCTGGGTCCACCCCCATCGGCCCGGGGGGTATTGCAGCATGTCAGCGCACGTCATTTTGGCCACTTTTGAGCCGGGACCCGCCCCCACTGGTTCAAACACATTCATAGAAAACACATTGATATTAGTCCATAAGGGGCAGAAGACCAATGTCTATAAGTCTTGATAAATGTCCATAAATGTTCTCATACTGTTCTACTACTGCCACAGCTGCCCTGGGGCTGACAAGAGCGTGGCTGCCAGTCTGAGCTGTCATTCGTTCACTTGTGGTCTGACGTCTTTGTAAAAACACATCCAGTAGTTTGTTAGTTTCGGTTGTGAAAAGAGAGACGTCTGGTCCAGAGGAAAGTGTCTGGTGAGTGTGGCCTAAGCCGGGTCTTGTGACTGGACCACTGTAATAAAGTCCCCCTGATAATCCAGGCCACAGTGGACCCAGGTCTGAGAGCTGAGCACACTGTAGGGATTAAACAGGAGCTCACTGTAGACATCACAAAACTGTTTTCAAATGAGTTTCTATCTGTGGTTTTTGACTGGTTTAGTTTCTGTAGTTTCTATGTGTTTGTATTTGTTTGTATATGCCCTAAATCTCAACAGCAGAGATCTCAGAGGAATTTCTATAAAAGGTATAGATGTCCCTAAATGTTGTCTGGACCTGGCTTCCTCCATCTACACCTGCGGACTGCTCTGCCCGACCCGCCTGGGAGCGCTTCAGTCCTGCACCGGACCTGTCCACGCTCTGCAGCCGCTGGTCCAAGTTCTGTAGCTTAGGTCCTGGATCTATAGCCCGTCCGTCTGTGTCGGAGCGGATCCCTTTCTCAAACCATGGGTCTCCCTGAGGTTTCTCACTTTTTTCCCACTGGGTTTTCTTATGAGTCTTTCCTTGCTGATGCAGGAGGGTCTGTTGGGCAGTTAGTGTACGATACTTTAACATTCTACAACATGTATGACATTTATCAACATGTGTTCTATATTCTTTATGTGTTTTAAATGTTTTGGTGATTTCAATGGTTTTGTTAAAGAGCGACTAAACACCTGTGCCCAGCCTTACTCCGCCCACATGAACATTTGAAAATTTTCTTTTAAAAGGGCGTTGCCGAGGACCAAGGGACAAGAAGGGGGGCTTAGAGCTGGGCGTGGTCTGGGCTGTGATTGACAGCTCACTTGTCTCACTAAAAAAAACAGACATTTGTCATTGCTGCTTAAAGCAATAGTTTACACACCAGAAAGTCTCATTCCACCCTTGTTTACACACTAAGATAATTGTAAAGCTACAAACCTGAACCTAAGCCACAGAATTATCTCAGAATTACTCATGTCATTTAATTTTAATCCACTAGATGGCGCCAGAATACTCCAAACTGCTGCTGGGGCGTGTGTGAGAGTTGGATGGGTTCACATCACTGGCTCTGACAGACTGACGTCACACAAAACAACTGATGTCACAGAGAACTTCAGAGTCAATGAAGAGGCCAGAACCAAATTCAAATGTAGTACCACCAAAAAGGTTGAGAGGGCGCCACACAGGTGTTTTTTGGCTCAAAAGTGAAATTTTATCTAATTTGAACTAAAATGTCAAAAAAATGACCAGGCTATGTAGACAGCACTACAATAAACATATTTATGCAGTTTATGAGTTGAAAAAAGTTGATTTCGTGTTTAGTCGCTCTTTATGATGCTGTTGTTATTTAGGGCTATACAAGAATAAATTGTATTGTATAGGAGGATTTTCTACTTCCGGGTGGATCATCAAGACTATTGGTCCTGTCAATCATTCTGGTGATTCGTGCTCGTCAAATCAGACCAGAGAGTTTTGTTCAAAAAGTGGAGAGGGCGGTTGTTTTGGACATTGGTCTCTGCCCCTTCTGGACCCATGTGTTTTTCATCAGTGCATTTACTGTATTTAAACTGTTTGATTCTCTGATCTGCGTTGGCGAATCGACAGCTTTGTAAAGTCCCCCGAGATAACTGCTAAAATTATCACTGATGCTCCGAATCGAAAGAGCGATGGGAAAGAGGCACTGACACTGGAGGTCTGTGTGGGGGCTGCTGTGGAGGCCCCTGGGAGTCATTACCCAGAATCCTCTGCACACTTCACCCTCTCTGATGCTTTGAAGAGTTCAGTAATCTGAGTTCATCAAGTAAATAAAACTGGGAAAAAACTACAAATTAAAAACAAACCTTGAAGTAAATGTGTGCGTGCATATGTGTGTGTGTGTGTGTGTGCGTGTGCGTGGGTGTGTGCGTGTGTGTGCGTGTAGATGTGTGTGTGTGCGTGTGTGTGCGTGGGTGTGTGTGTGTGTGCGTGTGTGTGTGTGTATGTGTGTGCGTGTGTGTGTGTGTATGTGTGTGCATGTGCGTGTGTGTGTGTGTGTGTGTGTGTGTGTGCGTGTAGATGTGTGTGTGTGCGTGTGTGTGCGTGTGCGTGTGCGTGTGCGTGTGTGTGTGTGTGTGTGTGCGTGTAGATGTGTGTGTGTGTGTGTGCGTGTAGATGTGTGCATGTGTGTAGCTGGCAGCGCTCACGGTTCCCCCAGTGTGAGGTCTCTGGTCTCTGGTCTCCTAATGCTGCTGCGGTCTCCACTTCCTCTGGGCTGGTGAGCTGTAAAGAAGCTTCTGCAGAGGCCTTTCCCAGGTGCAGGAGCCTGGGAACCTCCAGAGCGACTCTCACATCAATCACTGACGCCTTTTGGAATATTTAGACAACTATGTATTTTATTGTTCATAAACCATAGGAAATACAGTGACTGGCATTTCCCTGTGTACAACAAGAGAAACAATGTCTGAGTATAATATTTCAACCTGAACACAAGCCATAAAAAACATGTTTAAGCTAAAGCAGGAGGTGACAAACCAGTCCGTGAATGCAGGACTTCATTCCAACCAAGCAGGAGCACATCAGACTCCACCCTTTCCTCAAGTGAGTCTAGTCTTAAAGAGCGACTAAACACCTGTGCCCAGCCTGACTCCGCCCACATGAACATTAGAAAATGTTCTCTAAAAGGGTGTTGCCTGAAGGACCAAGGGCAGGGGTAAAACAAAAAAAGATTTGACTGAAAATGTTCTCATGGAAATTTATCACATGTTGTAAATCACAGTCATATGCAGGAACATGTTATATTTTTAATCACAATATATTAATGTATAATGAATTACAGATCAAATGAATTCTTCAGAGATATACATTTAAACTGGTGTATTTTGATGTGAAATTACAACAAATGGATCAAGCAACTTATAAGTGAGAGTAATTGCATCCACAACATTGGCTTTTCTTGAGGCGAGATGGAGCGTCAACACTTTGGCTCTGTCCTCGTCAAAATATCGCAAAAGGACGTTCAAAATTCTGTCCACATTTTTGTTTGTGGACTCGTCAATGTTTAAAGAAAAAGGTCTCTCTATCAACTTGGTGGCTAGATCTTCTTTATATCGTTCTGCCATGCCATGTGTGCAGAAGTATGGTCAACCTTGACAGTGCACTTTGATCAACTGCAAATGGTTTAATTAAATCTACCAGCTGTAGCGATATTCTGAACAACAGGCTATTTTCTGCGATAAAGCCACAGAATTTTAGTTTTAGGTCACAGACACGGTCCGCCAAACCAAGCCTATAGTCTCAGTTGTTGCTGATGCACCAGGTTAAAAAAAAGTTGATTTGGTTTTTAGTCGCTCTTTGACCTGAAGACTCGAGGGAATGGGTGGAGTCTGGTGTGTTCCTGCTTGGGTTGGAATGAAGTCCTGCATTCACACTGGCTCTTTGAAGACTGGTTTGATACCACTGCACTTTCATTATGCCTATAAATACGTGGGTATTAAATAAACAGCTGTACCCTTCGTCTGAAAATGGCAATTCCTCGTCCGTCCTTCTCCCTTTCTCTCTTCTGCTCCTTACTTAACCTTCTGTGCTGTAAATGCTTTTAAAGATCCAGATCCTTCACCCAGAGGCAGAAACCGCAGCTGCTCAAACTACATCAGGACTGTACTGTGTGTGCAGCGCCCTCTCCTGGACAGATATATATATCAGCTGCTCTCACTCCACTGACAGAAGCTCACACCAACATGAGTGAATGATGTTGATTCACTTTTCAGACTCAGAGAAACCTGTTGTGTGTGAACGGGTTAAACATGAACCACACACAGAGGTTCACAAACATTTATGACGCTAGAGCAGTCTCTGGATCATAAACAGGATCTCCGCCTAAATCCTGAAGGTTGGTCCAACAGCAGAGATGCAGTGGACGAGGTCATTCTATTATGATTATGCACAATGGCCGCATGGAGTTCACCTTTTTGCTCTTTATAAATAAAACAATGGATGCAAAGTGGCGTTAAATACATATAATACTAGTATAATAGTTGATTTTAGAACTGGTTCAATATTCAAGTAAGTAAGTAATCTTTATTTATATACCGCCTTTCACAGACCAGAGTCTCAAAGCGGTTTACAATTGTTATTTTTGGGCATTTGTCTCTCACTCCTCACAGAGATGGGAGTGGGGCCAGTACAGGAGACACATGCCAGACCTATTGTACATATTTTTAGTGGTAGGGGAAACCGGAGCACCCGGAGGAAACCTACGCCACATTTATCAGACATAAAGTTATTCCTGTTATAGTCAACCTCTGAGCTGCGTTTGGGATGTTTCGCTCTTTACTGATTCTGGAACATCTGCAATTTCAATGAGGGCCAAGGGTTATTAAAGGAGACATTAGTGTTACTTTCCTTATTCTACCTTAAAGTCCTTCACAAACACAGTTGGTTTGTTCTGGGGACGTTTGCTTCATTACTTCTACTTCTACAAACTTAGTTACTTCTACAAGCATAGTTACTGACGCTAAACAAAACAACAGTTAGCATGATGTTAGCTTATCTTCATACTTGTTCTCTCGTCCAACAACTGATTCATTTGTTTCTGTTTTATATGAACTCAGGCATATAGATTCAACACATGAGATCAAATACTTCTGATAAATTGACCCCTGACGCAGAAGTGAGGCCTGCAGTGATGTCACACGTTCGGCCCCATGTGTGTGCACAGACCTGACCTCAGCATGTTCTGCCCAGGGGTGACCGCACTGTAACCCGCTGATGTAACGTCTCCTGCCCAAAGCAAACATGGCCCTCACCTCCCACAATGCACTGGGGCGGAGGAGCAGTCAGCAGAATGGAAATGTTGCAGAGCGCATCTTTGAGTTCACACATCGTAGTTACATAAGCCTCACACCGAAGACCTGCGTTTCTGGACCCGTGTTGACAACAGAGGCTGGGTTTTCAGAAGCCGGGTTCAGGAGGAGGCGTCTGCAGTGGGTGCTGTGTACAGGACCAGAGGAAGTTGTTCTGTAATGGAACACACACAGAAATACAACGTACCTGTGCTCGCTGTCAGTGCCGCAGATCCAACTTGTGATTGTGTGAGATTTCATAACACTTTGAAGCAACTTTTGTTAAAGTTAAACTCATCATTCTATCCATGTGCAGAAGCCAGTACTTTTCCCTTGTTTTGTCTATCTGAAGGCCAAGCTACATGGCACTGTGGCAGCTGCTGATTGGAGGTCTCCATGCCTCCGCTCTGTATAATACACTTGCATTCTGTTGTATCTGTGATCGTGTTGTTCGTGCTGTCTCTACCATCGACAATAAAACATGTCTTCTGTCTGAATGAAAGACGCGATCCCAGACTACTGTATGTCATCTTCTTCAATTGTTCATGTCACGGCGGCTGGTACCACATTCTGAAGTCCACTGTAGGTGTAAGATACATCTGCATAATGTAGTAGTAGTAGTAGTAGTAATCTTTATTTATATACCGCCTTTTCACTGCACATCGGAGTCTCAAAGCGGTTTACAATTGTGATTTTTGGGAGTGGGGGTGCCAGTACAGGAGGCACATGCCAGACCTATTGTACATATTTTTAGTGGTAGGGGAAACCGGAGCACCCGGAGGAAACCTACGCAGACACGGGGAGAACATGCAAACTCCACTCAGAAAGGCCCTGGTCCAACTGGGATTCGAACCTAGGACCTTCTTGCTGAGAGGCGAGAGTGCTATCCACTCAGCCACCGTGCCGCCCTTTATATCTAATTGGATCTAATAATGCTAATTGGAGTCTCTATATCTCACTTGGTTTGAGGCACTTTACCATCAAAGTGCATCTCAACCATTTGGTGAAGGCCTATATTTGAAAAAAAAAAACTATAGGTTCACATTATAGAAAATCAAGAAAAAATTGCATTGCTTTCTTCGCTTCGAGGAATGAACATTAAGGGTTAAAACTTAGAGCAGATATTACACTGTATTTAGGCATGTTTACTGTATCTATGGTGATTGTGTTATGTTCATGTGATCATTCATTCTACAGGATACACACTTAGTTCCATATCTTCATTCTAAACTTAACCTCTAAAGCAGTTCATTAAAACGGTCACGGAGAGTCCCGGCTGCAGGCGCCTGATGTCACTCTCTTCTGCTCCGTTTAAATCACAGGTGTCAAAGTCAAGACCATTTCCAGTGGCCCTTGAGATGATCTTAAATGATTATATTAAACAGCAGCATTGATGGTAATCGGCGACAATGGCATGTTATCCATTACTAAGAGAACAGCCATAACATTTAATTCCATAATAAATAAAGGATTTCCAAATTTTCTAATGAAAGAACCGCCCTCTCCACTTTTTGAACAAAACCGTCTGGTCTTATTGGACGAGCACGAATCACCCGAATGATTGACAACTGGGAGGAGCAATAGTCTTGATGAGTCCACAGAAAAGTAGAATATCCTCCTACTGTATATACCTTTAATATTTGGTCCAGTTTTGGTCCAGTTTTGGTCCAGTTTTGGTCCAGTTTTGGTTCGGGCCACAGTAACTGAACTAATTCTAATCAGAAAAGAATGTCCAATCTAACTAATGTGATACAAGTCATTTATTTAGATACCTTCATATTCCAAATTTTTTAAATAAATGAAACCCACTTATTTTTTCGGCCTCTGACCAGCCCTTTCTTTTTTTATTCGGCCCTCAACCAAAATAAGTTTGATACCCCTGGTTTAATTATGTGGAATCATTACTTGGTTCTGGTGAGTTATGCATAATAAAAACTCCTTATGATTATGTTTATTTCCCAGTATCATGTATCACACTTGCTAACATGTGTGTGTGTGTGTGTGTGTGTGTGTGTGTGTGTCCTCAGGAACTGGTGTCCGCACACAGTGACCAAGACGGTGACGTGTCAGGTGCAGAATGGGACGGTGGTTCAGAGGGTTTACCAGAGCTGCCGCTGGCCACAGGGCTGCAGCGGAGGCAGGTCAGTACCATGTGCACTAACTACACACAACTACACAACGCATGGACACACTCTCGAGATACACACAATCACTGGAGATACACATACACACACTGGAGATACACATACACACAAATCACTTCAAATACTGTACTCGTTACTACGGCAGGGTGGCACGGTGGTTGAGTGGATAGCACTCTCGAATCGCAGACAGAAGGTCCTGGGTTCGAATCCCAGTTGGAACGGGGCCTCTCTGAGTGGAGTTTGCATGTTCTCCCCGTGTCTGCTCAGGTCTCCTCCGGGTGCACACTAGGTTAAATCCTCCAGCTCTGGTCCTGACCAAGCCGAGCATCAACATCTGGAGATGGGGTCCCGGGCGCTGTTACTACGGCGACCACTGCTCCTGACGGACTGTAAGCCTTTGCAACATCAGGATGGGTCAAATGCAGAGGACAAATTTCCCTACGGGGACAATAAAGTGCACATTTCTTTTAATTTACTATTATTTGAAAGTAATGTGTTACACTACCCTAACCCTTACTGTCTGAATTGTAATGCATTACACTTCTACTGCATTACTTTTAAGTTACTTTCACTAAATATTTACGTACTAATTGTAGATTTGTTGGAACTGGAGACTTTTTGCTTAGAAGAATGGGCAGCTTTACTCAGGATAAAGAATATCACGATGACTTCAAGATGTTGAAAGAGCAAATTGCTTTGAGGACAGGGGATGGAAACTTATAATTAGGATATTTTGCCATTATAATTAGAAATATGGCCAAAACATCTTTGTGTTAATTTTCAAGCACAACAGTACGTAATGGTAAGATGAACATACTACATAACTACAGTTTGTTTCCATGGAAACAGAGGAGACCCTTTCATGGAAATTACACGTTAGGTTTTTTGAGATGTAAGACCGCTAACCGTAAGGACACATGTTTTCAGTGCAATGAAAACATAACCGTGTGTGTGTGTGTGTGTGTGTGTGTGTGTGTGTGTGTGTGTGTGTGTGTGTGTGTGTAGTTACCGCAGTGTGCTGCGTCCGTCGTATAAGTTGGTGTATCGCACAGTGACGTCTCTGGAGTGGAAGTGCTGCCCGGGCTTCAGCGGAGCTGCCTGCACTCAGGGTGAGTTTGGCACACACACACACACACACACACACGCACGAACACACACACACTCACACAAACACACACACTCCGAGTTTGTCGCATCCTCACACCTTCTCCATGTCTTTTGTTTCATTCATCATAGTTCTATTTGTTGCATTGTTTCATAAGGTTTTATTATTTCTCACAGTATTATTCTGTGTTTCTTGAACCTGAGTGCAGCTCCTGTTTGTATGTTCTATAGCAGTAATTGGCCTTAGCAGTGGTGTGGGAGGGATGGGGGCCCCTCACTCTCTTTCTTAAGTGCTTTGTCTTAAGCTACAATTGTGTCGTTTGCGGCCGCAGACCCCTCCCTCTGCGGGGGCGGAGCCAGAGACTGGGCGACGTGTGGGTGATGGGGGTGCAGCAAAAACTCTAAGCTCCATGACGAGATCGTGTTTGTATTCATCTTTCTGCCAATAAACTGTCGGTGTGAATTCAAAGCTATGTATGGGATTCGTCTGCCTTTCACAGAAGAAACATTTTGGTCTACGTTCTTTCAATTATTAAATGATGTTTACATTTTCATATTTAACAGTAAAATGGGATTTCCAAAGTCAGGAACATTTTGTATCTATATCTTTTTTCGTATTTCTTTACACATTTATACGATGCATTTATTTTTGTATAGCCATATCACATCCTATGGGTGGACTCAACAAAGTTGTAGATTCGCCAACGAAAGATCGGAAAATCAAACAATTCAAACACAGGAAATACAATATCGACAAACGCATAGTAGTCATTGATCCAAAAGTGCTTCCAAAAGTATCTTACTGAGGCTGTAGATCCAGGACTGAGGCTGTAGATCCAGGACTGAGGCTGTAGATCCAGGACTGAGGCTGTGGATCTAGGACTGAGGCTGTAGACCTAGGACTGAGGCTGTAGATCCAGGACTGAGGCTGTAGATCCAGAAAGCAGAATTACTTGAAGAAAAATTGAGTAAGAGATTATTGGACTAGCAACACTCCCATCTACTGGGAGATGTGGTGCTCTTCTCAGACTGCTGCTTCTGAAACCTGGTCATGGATAAAGGGGAAGAAACTAGATGGATAGATTTTTGTTTTAGACGACAGAATATGGCGACGTTCATCATCATATCTTATTCTGAGTATTTGGACAGATGGGGAAGTGGGAAGTGTATGTCTTGATTTTGTGCCAGAAGTTCCTGATTGTTGATTATATTTTTACATGGGTATAACATGGTTTGAATAATGTATGTCTAGAGATGAGAGAGAGAAAGCCTGCAGTGCATCTCTGAGCAGACACTTCACAGACAGTATGTTTACAAGCTCTGCACGTTCTTTGTTGTGTGATCTCTTTACCCTCATAAACCCCATAAAGAAACATTTACAAGGTTCTCCGCCTGCTGAGCTAAGTGTCTGCACTCTGCATAGGGACCAGATGGGGAGGCTACACTCAGATGCATTACCTGAGAACTTGTTTATGACATTGTGCCTTTTCGTTCTGGACAGACTCAACAGACTCAAAGGGAGCAGTAGAATGATGTTTATCGTTAATGCGTAGGAATCTGTTTTGAATGTAATTATATTCGTGAAATGTAGGTTCAGATTTGGTGCTTAGGCCTCGGCAGAGCACTGCTTGTGGAATTCAGAAGGGGGAATCAAAATAGATGTTATCAGATGGGAGAGGGGCCGAAGAGCTGGTCTGGATGATGGGGCGCTGATGGGGAGGAGGTGGGTTGCTGCACGATATGAAAGCTTGATGACTGTGACAGCGCGGAGCTACCGGGTGAGTGTGACTGATGCGGCCACAGCAGCAGTGAGCTTAAGCAAACGTCCAGTCTTCCAGTCTGAACTTCTGCTCAAACATTGGTAGTTTTCAAGCATGACACTTTTGCTTTTACTTATATGCTTGACAGTGTGACATACTCTTACTTTATGTTTTGGTTCTTCCTCCCTCTTCGCCACAGTTACAGGAGTTATGCGTTGATAATATAAAAAACAAATGAAACTCTCATGTGTTTGACTAACTGTACTTTGAAGCTACATCAGCTCTGAACTGTGTTTTAGACTTAAGCATCTCCAAAATGTCGGTGGATTTGGGATTCTCCCCATTACATTTTTGCATATAATATTACTATATTCATTTAAATCCTGTATACAGCTGTATTGAGTTATTGTTTTTTCCAAATAGTCTGATTGTAATATTTCAGCTGCTCATACCCATGGCCTGCTGCAAACCATAAGTACACGCTCTATTTCAGGGCAGCCAATAAACAGTGTTGGCCAAGATGAGACCAAAGCATGATCCCAATGACAAAACAGAGATGAAAGATCATGAGAACATAGTGGCACATGTGGCCTGAGCGCCAGGGCCAGATGTATGTGGATGTGGCACGTTGTGTTGGTGGAGCCGAGCAGGGGCCTCAGTGGATGTGGCTTCAGTCCAGTCCCACCACAAGACAACAACAAACCAGCTGGCATTGGCTCGAGCTGCCCGGGCTTATGGTTCTGTGGGGGCCCTGAACAGACGTTTGCTCTACAGTTCATATTATTGATGAAGAAACTCTGGTACTGTCTGTGATGTTCGATTTCAGGTTTCTGGAGTCGAGGCTCAAGATGAGACAGACAATGGTAGAATTCATTGTTTCCTGTCATGGCTAGGTTATTGTTGATTTTTTTGACCAGTGCTCCCATGTGTCCTAATGGGGAATCTACCTCAGTCTTCTTTATGGATACAGATGTTATGTATTTTTTATTTGGGAGTGTCTGTGATTCTTGTCCTGGCTTTTGTGGATCTAGAGTCTGAATAAACAAATTATGATAAAATGCATATTTGCAACATCCAGACCTCACGGATCTGCACCGTTTTCATTTGCTATGAGCTGATACTGGCGTGGATGAAGATAAAAACAACTTCTGGTCGGTGTTGGATGAACTTTGTTACATTGTCAAAAGCAAAAAAAAAACAAGAACAAATTCCAAAAGACACACAAACCCTCCACTCGTCAGAAGAAAGGCACATTCTCATCAGACGGCCCCAGACCAGCGCACAGAACTCGGGTAACCCAGTCTAACCCAGTCTAACCCAGTCTAACCCAGTCTAACCCAGTCTAACCCAGGGTAATGGAGGGGAATGATCCAGTTAAGCCCTCCTTCAGGATGTCAGGAGGGGGGGAGGATTAGCCACTTATGCCAGCGGCAGATCAGAGGCGGCGCTGAGCTCGGCCGACAGTCGTGTTTTGGGGCGACTGGCTCAGCTCTGACTGGGGCCACTGAGAAACACACTCAGCTCTGACTGGGGCCGCTGAGAAACACACTCAGCTCTGACTGGGGCCGCTGAGAAACACACTCAGCTCTGACTGGGGCCGCTGAGAAACACAGAGTTTTCTTCTCTTTTCAAACAGTATTTTCTTCCCATTTCCTTCCAAAAAGCTTTTTCATTTTTTGGACTTTATTGATTTCACGATGGAGATATTTACATGTTACATTTTGCATAAAAAGGATCACGTGGAACAAGATGGCGCCTCGTACGGTCGACATGGCTCTTTGCTGCTCTCTTTTTCTTTTGTTTTTACTTTTTAACTGTGCATCTGGCTGTTCCTACACCCGTGAGGAACTTATGAACATCCGACCCACCGTTCCCATGGACCTATTGCCTGTTTTCTTGGCATCTGCGGCTGATTTAGTTCATGTTCTAGCCAAAAAAGTGTGGGCCCGTAAAAGGGGAAAGCGAGGAGGCCTGCTCGTGCGTCTTAGGAGGAGAGGAGCGCGCACGGCTCCTGTTCGTGGACTTCAGCTCTGCCTTCAACACAATCCTGCCATCCCTGCTCCAGGACAAGCTCTCCCAGCTCAACGTGCCCGATTCCACCTGCAGGTGGATCACTGACTTCCTGACGGACAGGAAGCAGCGAGTGCGTCTGGGGAAGAATGTCTCGGACTCTCGGATTAGAAATACAGGAGCCCCACAGGGCTGTGTTCTTTCTCCCCTGCTCTTCTCCCTGTACACCAACCACTGCACCTCCAGCCACGACTCCGTGAAGCTGATCAAGTTCGCGGACGACACCACCCTCATTGGACTCATCTCCAACAACGATGAGTCCGCCTACAGGAGGGAGGTGGACCGGCTGGTGTCCTGGTGCAGTGGTAACAACCTGGAGCTGAACGCCCAGAAGACAGTGGAGATGATTGTGGACTTAAGGAAGAGCACTGTCCCCCCGCCCCCACCCTCCGTGATGGACTCCCCCATCACCTCTGTGGAGTCCTTCCGTTTCCTGGGCACCACCATCACCCAGGACCTCAAGTGGGAGCCGACCATCAGCTCCCTCATCAAGAAGGCCCAGCAGAGGATGTACTTCCTGCGGCAGCTCAGGAAAGCCAAGCTGCCTGCACAGATGTTGGTGCAGTTCTACACGGCCATCATCGAGTCCATCCTCACCTCCTCCATCACCGTGTGGTTCGCTGGAGCCACAGTCAGGGACAAACAGAGACTACAGTGCATCGTGCGCTCTGCAGAGGAAGTGATCGGCCGCAGCCTTCCATCGCTGCAGGACCTGTACGTCGCCCGAGCTCGAGGCCGGGCTGGTCGTATCACAGCCGACCCCTCTCACCCTGCACATGGACTATTCCAACCACTCCCCTCAGGCAGGAGGCTGCGGTCCATCAGGACTAGAACCTCCCGCCACAAGAACAGTTTCTTCCCCTCTGCTGTTGGACTCTTGAACACTTCTTAACCTGTCCCCCGCCCTTTATAAAGTCACTTTACTGCCCATCATACGTCACTTTACTTCACTGTACTGCTGTCACCTTACATTGTGTGCACCATGTGCACTTGTATATTGTAAATAGTAACTGTAACTCTATTTTAAATTTAAATTTATTCTTTAGAAGTGTTTTTTATTCTTATTTTTATTATCTCTTTTTGACTGTTGCACTGAGCCAAAGCAATTTCCAAGTCTGTGACCTCCCGTTACTTACGTTGGCAATAAAAATGATTCTGATTCTGATTCTGACTTATGGTGCTTTCCGACCGGCGACGCTGAAAGGCACGTTCTCTAGTTTTCAGAAGCAGGGGTCTTCAGACCTAGGGTGGCCAACCGTCCCTTGAAATACGGAATTGTCCCGTATTATAGAAAAACTATGTGCGTCCCGTATTGAACTGATACGGGACGGCTTTTGTCCCGTATTTTCAGAGCCACCTTAAATGCATCACTCACTCACTGCATGTCACAGGCGCGACACACGCACACACAGTAATGATCACAGTTTAAGCATCTACCTTTCGGCCAATCAGGGTCAAATCTTGGCTTGATCACAGACGTTGGTTTAATGTTGACAATCGCCAGCCTGGGCCGTGCCCGCAGCATCATCACAGCAGAAGTTTGGTAAAGTAGCGTCATTTTCCCAGATTCGGACTTCTGCGGTCAATAGCTCACGAAAGCTACTTTGTTAAAAAAAGTAATTGTGCTAAAATGATTATCTCTACGTTGAATCCAGTGCGCTGTTTTAATGCAGAGAAATCCTTTGAATCCAATGCACTGCAAGCGCCTAGAAAAGCACTTAGGGACCGTCAACAAATGTCCAGACCAGCTTTGTAAACGAACAATAGCTTTTACTGAAGCCACAAACCTGCAGTACCTGCACAAAACTCTCAGACAATATAAATAATGATGACCATATCGAACTGCTACAGACTTTGATTTGTGAGTTTTTTTAATGAATACATATGTTTTTCTTTTTATATTTGCTTCTACAGAAATTGGTCTTTACTGTAACATTCATAAATAATGTATGTTACAGTATTTGTCTTTTTTATATTTTTTTTATTACTAATAAGGATGCATTAAGTCCTTAACCAGCCAAAGAGTTCCACCTATTTATTCAATTTCATTTTTGACTAAGGATTTTTTTTATTTTTTATATGTATTCAATAAATTACAATTACTGTGTAGACTGAAATTAGGACTAAAAAGTGCTCAACCCGATCCACCCAAATGATGTCCCTTATTTTTTTGTTCTCAAGTTGGTAACCCTATTCAGACCCGAGGTCTTGGCACGTGCCGGAAGTGCCGGAAGTAGCCAGCGGGCTCTGATGCTAACAGAGTTTAGCTAGCGGCTTCTTGTGTAAAGATCTTCTCCAATAATGCAGCTTTGCAGCGTGTCTGTGTTCAGAGACCTTCCACGGACTTTATATAACAGCAGTATGTGTTCACGGAGGTGCGCAATAAGTTTATTTTATTATTAAACGGTATTTCCGCATCGGCGAACACACTGGAAGCAGTTGCATAAAGTCACGGGAGCATGACAACTCACATGTTCACACGCACTATGTCCCCCATTGTCCACCCTGGTTTAGTCCTGGTTTAGTCCTGGTTTAGTCCTGGTTTAGTCCTGGTTTAGTCCTGGTTTGGCTCTTGTTTTGGCTGTTTACAGTATTTTCAGTCTGCTCGCTCAGACACTAATGTCCCGTGACCACTTTGCGGCTCTCTGACTGGTTGCTGCATGAACGTCTCGAGGAAAGGTTGAGCAAAATTCATCTCCTGCGTTCCTCCCCATCCATCCATTTTCTTCCGCTTCTTCCGTTGCCGGGTTGCGGGGGCAGCAGTCTAAGCACAGACACCCAGACTTCCACACACACTCCTCCAGCTCATCCGGGGAATCCTGAGGTGTTCCCAGGCCAGTCCCTGTGAGGTGTCCAGGCGATGGAGGTTCCGCAAACCCCACAATCTGTTCTGAACCATTTGTTTGTAGTTCAGTGTTTGTGAGTCATCAACCAGCATCAGAGATAATCCACCCTGATGCTGAGTATCAGAAGACATGAATATGGCTTTCACAGGAGGACACTATTACAGGTCATTGTTAAAATTAAACTGCGCCAAACCACAGTTAGCATAAATATAGATTTGCAAGAAATTTTATTTTACATTATTCATATATTTTGACTTCCTGTTTGTGATTGATGACATCACACTAGCAACCATGCACTAGCACCGGCCAGAACTCCTCTAATGTGTATGAGAATTACATTATAATTCATATAAACATTACAGTAGTTTCTGTAAACATCACATATACAGTTACATCTCAGTTTTCTCCTTCACAAAGAGTGGATTAGGTTCATATTTGAGATGCTCTGGATCCTGCCCATATGTTCATGTGACATCACAACCTTCCAAAGAGCCTATAGTTTAACATTGTGATGCAGGGCAGCCATGACAAGTCACAATGTCACAAAGTGCAGCATCTTCTTTGTTAGTGCAGATCAACTGTGGCTTAAAATTATTGGTGGCATTATTCAAAACAACATACTATACACATGATGTTGGCAGGTAGAAATGTGGCAGGATTGTGAACATTGTGACATTTTATTTTTCAACATTTCTTTCAAAACTTCTTTCCCATGGAGTTTTATTGGCACCTGCGCTCCAACTGAAACATGAACCTATTGACTAGAAGTGGACTAACTTTGCACAGACCACAAGCCACAACATGAAGGAGAGGTGTGTGAGGCATTGTTCAGTTCGACTGTGGCTGATGTGAGTTTTGATCGATAATAATCCAGTGTTATTTTAGTAAGAAAATCCTCTAATTTCACTGTTTCCCACTAACAGTAGGCAGTGGCTGTGCTGGCTCTATACGATCGCTCATAGTATAGTATGGGGTGGGGGTGTATCGTCTTACTGGGACTGCATGTGTGTGTGTGTGTGTGTGTCTGTGTGTGTGGGTGTGTGTGTGTGTGTGGGGGGGTCTCTGTTGTGGAAGTGGGGTAAGTGTTCGCAGATGGAGCTGGTTTGAGGCTGTGCCAGTGCATGCAGTCTGGTACAGGTCTGTGCTGGGAGAAGAAGACACTCTCTTTTGGATTCCTTTTTTGAAGAATTCAGCGTTACAATAATAACATTCATTATGTCATTCTGAATAAACTATGAATATATTTCCTTGAAATGTCTGGGATCATGCCCCAGCAGAAGACATGTTTTATCGTTGGTACACAGCTAGCATTAAGCAATATGACCAGAATTTTCACAACATTCACATGGTTTTCTGTCCATACAAAAAACCCAGGATCTCACCTCAGCATCTTCCACGTCACTGATTGATACGTTTTCTTTAACCTTCAGAAAACCAAAACAAGTGGGAAAGGACCAGATCAGTTGTAACGTAATTAGCTCAGTTCTCAAATAGTCAAAAAGTGGCTCACAGGGATTATTAGTACAAATGTGCAAAGATAATGTCTTCAGACCAGTGGGGGAGGGTCCCGGCTCAAAAGTGGCCAAAATGACGTGCGCTGACATGCTGCAATACCACCCCGGGCCTGTGGGGGTGGACCCAGAATAAGAATTAGCCAATGTTAACATATAGTATCTTCTTACCTCTCGAAAACGTCTTTACAGGATGGACCAAAAGAGCTCCGTTCCACATGTGTGTCAATGCTGAGTTTAGTTTAGTTTAGTTTAGTCGCTGTGAATTTTTGAAGTCACTCGTTTAAATGAACGGAGCTCGTGCAGCTGACGTATGCTCAGATGTGGTTTTTCACATTTTCCAGCCCCCGCGGCCATTTTGAATCACTCCATGAGAGCCCAATTTTTGGCCCATTAGTTAGAACGGCGGAGATAGGCGTGACTTTGTTTGTTAATATATACAGTCTATGCTTCAAATGCAATAAAGACAGCATGTGTGTGTGTATGTGTGTGTGTGTGTGTTCACAAAATGTTACTTTTACAAGACTCTTTCTAAAGGGACAAACAAAATGTGAAAATGTGTTATTAATGGAAAAGTTGAGTACCCCAGATTAAAAGAGAACATGACTTCATTGTTTGTTTATTTGTGCTTATGTGTGTATGTGCTTATGTTTGGTGTGCATGTATATATTTGGAGGGATCAGTTGGTTTCACACACACACACACACACACACACACACACACACACACACACACACACACACACACACACACACACACACACACACACACACACACACACACACACCCTCAGGTCCCGTAAGGCCGTATCTCTGGTCCACACTCAGCCCCGCACAGCTGTGAGGAGAGAGGCAGCGAATATAATCTGTTTACACGGCTCTGAGGGCTTATCGAACGTGTGCACTCCAAACATCAGAGGGAGAAGTGTGTGTGTGTGTGTGTGTGTGTGTGTGTGTGTTTGTGCGTGTGGGTGGGTATATACGTGTTGGGGGATACCGACTTATACAGACTTCAATCTTCCCTTTCCATTTTGTGACAAAGTTCAGACAGTAGAAGGTCCAACTCCAAAAGCAACTTCAAATAAGATACATTATTATATGACTTGGACCGTACGCGCGCTCTGATTGGTTGATTTGCGGCCTGATATTTTCCCATCTCGGACCGTTACCATGACAATCTGTCCGCAGCGCGTATCACACAAAACCAAGTCGGACATGAACATACTTCACAAATATCTCAAAAGCATTGGTGACGAGAGTCATATAATAAAACATTTATTAACCTTTCTTGCTCGGTTAAAAATCCGTTAGTATTATCTTTTTTGCTGGATCATATTGATAATTGTTGAATACGTGTTTTTATTTGTTTTTATTTAATGAATGAATTAATCGTCAATAAATTAAATAGATATGCATCAATAGTGTTTTTCCCACTGGGTTTTTAAAGAGTTGTTCCTTGTCGATGCAGGAGGGTCTTGTTGGACAGTTAGTGTCCAACAGAAAGGATTGGTGATGATCAGGACACTTTAGCATTCTACAACATGTATGGACATTTTCTTCTGTGTGTGCTTTATATTCTTCATGTGTTTTAACTGTTGATTCTCTGACCTGTGTTGGTGATTTCAATGGTTTTGTTAAGTCTCTGAGAGGACTTCTGTTGTGACCTAGGGCTATACAAGAATAAATTGTATTGAATAAATTGTTTATAAATGTATTGTATTGAATTGAATCAAGATGCATATCGGCCGGCTCTGAAAGACCAGCCAAGTGCAATTTCTATGCACACTAAACATCAATAGTTGTTAACTTTAGGCCAAGAGTTCACCACTTGTAGTTGTGTCCCTGCAATTAAAAGGGAGTCTTGCAAATACAGCTACGACGGCAAAAATGATTTATTTGGTTTTTGCTGTGTTCAAATTCAAACTCTGCTTGTCACACCTGGTTTCGAAAGCATCTACCTCCAAATGCAAAAAGTTCATTTTGTCTTCTTACGTTTAAGGTAAGAAAGTAAAGTAAAGAAAGCTAGTACTGCTTAATTACCTGACATGTTTCGGCGGTACACTTTCGCCTTCATCAGAACATCAAAAGGAATGAGAAAAAGAAACGGCAGCGCGACTAACAAGATCAACCAAGGAAAAGGCAACACAGGAAAACCTCAAAATCAGCAACATCAGAGCACTGCGAAAGAGAAAATCACATCATGGACTGGGACAATGCCAAAATAGTAGGAACAGAAGAACATAAATGCAAAAGACGGATACGAGAGGCGATTGAGATCAGGAAGCGGGGAGCACGGACCATCAACAGGGACGAGGGGGCCTTCACCTTGGCTCACACTTGGGATTCACTTCTCCAGAGACCACAGCGCGGCGGGGGGCGTGGTCAGTCTGATGGATCTGTGGGATCTGTCAGACTGACCGCATCCGGCAACAACAGCTGAGTCACACCATCACGTGTCTCCTCTGATGAAGGCGGAAGTGAACCGCCCAAACATGTCAGGTATTTAAGCAGTACTAGCTTTCTTTACTTTTCTTGTCTCATTAGAAGAACCTCTAAAGCCATCTACGTTACATATTGAGGGTTAGTCACTCGCTGTTTTCCAGGTCACAGCTTTTATCATTGGGGTATGTCGTGAATATCAACGGGGAACTCTCCACTCCCTGGGGTACACCGGTGCTTTGTGTGTTGGAGTTGTCAGATATTTATTTTCCGTGAACATAAAGTATTTGGTAAATTCTTTATGAAATCACATGTTGTTGTCTGTATTGATAAATCTTATCTTAGTGTTATTTGTATTTTCTCTCTGACAATATCCTTTGAATTATGCAAAAATTTCGCATATTTTGGTATCTGCTTTATTTTGAGTAGCACAAGACCCATTTGTACAGAAAGTGATCCAACAAGATGTCTCCAGTGGTCCTGCAGTGTTCCGTGTGGTTTTGACCTAATTTTTTGTGCTGAACCGGACAAACCTAACTTGCAGTGCTTCACATATCAAAGATTCATATGGCCCACTTTCTGAAGATATTGGTTTGGTTTATTTATCATTGTGTGGTGCTTTAAAAAGGCAGTGCGACATGGGAGCGTCAAACTCAGAAGTCTTCCAAAAGCAAAGTCTCTCCCCAGGTCGGCTGCACTTAGGATGACCCACAAACACAGGTCTGCATTAGGTCTTTTAAAGTTTTAATTGGACCCAAATACTAAATCCATCCATCTAGTTTTTTCCGCTTCATCCGTTCTCGGGTCGCAGGGGCAGCTGTCGAAGCGGAGACGCCTAGACTTCCCTATCCACACACACTTCCTCAGCTTATCCAGGGGAATCCCGAGGCGTTCCCAGGCGGGCTGAGAGATAAAGTCTCTACAACATGTCTTACAAATACTAAATACTAAATACTGACTTAATCCGTCAATGTATTTTGTTTTATCGATATATGTCAACAAAAGTAAACAGACCAGATTTTGTTCCTTATTTCAGCATTTTTGTTGTTTTTTCTGTCTATTTTCAACAATTGTTTTTGATTATACATCTTTTCAGCGTCGAGGAGTAGTTTTCCGATCTATCTTTTGTTAAGTTGTACTTTAATTGTCCCCATGGGGAAATCTGTCTTCTGCATTTGACCCATCCTTCCAATACCACCAGGGTCAGTGACTGCTCTTTCAGGAGCAGTGGTCGCTGTGGTACAACACCTGGGGACCTATCTCCAGATGTTGATCAGGACCAGAGCTGGGGGATTTGACCTATTTTACATGTTTATAGTCGTAATGGGGCGACAGTGGCTCAGTTGGTAGAGCATTGGCCTTTGAGCCTGAAGGTCGTGGGTTTGAGCCCACCATAAGACCTACTTCACGACTCCTACTGATGACTGCTGTCGTTGTGTCCTTGGGCAAGACACTTAACCCCACTTTGCCTGAAGCCCCAACTGAAAGATCTCAGCTCCTGTGGACTCACCACCTGCAGGAGGATCAGTGAGGGGCTGGTGCTCTATGTACTGGGTGTAGCTCTGACTGCCACCCCCCGACCCAGAAATGGATTAAGGGGAAGAAAATGGATGGATGGATGGATAGTCGTCGGGGAAACCTAAACAGACATGGACAGAACTTGCAAACTCCCCTCAGAAAGGCCTTGTTTTGACCGGGATTCAAACCCTGAATGTTCTTGGTAAAAAGTGAGAGTGAAAACCACTCAGCCACCGATCTAGATTTGGAAAAAACAGATGAATAATTACAACGCTTTGTAAGAGCTGTCTCCAAACCCATGGGTTGCTTTGAAGCAGTGGATTGATCTTCATGAAAATACACCCAGAATACTTGTGTTGTGTCCTTGAGCAACGCGGCCTCTCCCTCTGCCACAGTCTGTAATGAAGGCAGATCATGTCTATCAAACATGAGCGTTCTGTCAGTGAGCGAGTTCATTAAATGCGCATTAGTCCACAGCAGCTGCCGGGCCCTGTGTGCGTACAGTATCTGTCAGATCACAGGGGCCCCTCACAGTGGCCCCTGTGTGCGGCGGCCCCTTTGCGGGAGATAAGAGAGCGCCTGACATTTTCACATCACACAGAGGCTGCATTCAGAGACGTGTTCAGGGATCCACCGGCGGACCACGCACAAGCGCTGAGTTCATTTGACCGCGTGACCTCAGCGGACTGTTAAGGTCCAAAGTGATGGATCTGTCGCCACGGTTACATGTGCGGAGAATATACAACACGCTACACGCTACTGTGCAATCAGCAGGAGCCCACACCACTCTACTGGGGTCAGGGAATATCTACCCCCAATGCAAGTTCTATAAGAAAAGACATGTTTAAAATGGACTTTTAACCATGTTTAAACACAATATTTATAGTTGTTTTTAGATCGATCCACGCTGATATCAAGAATTCTTCTGTCTTTAAGCTCCTGTCTCTCTGCACTATGATGTCATTGTACCATGATGACATCACTTTCAGGGAGCCGTTTAAAACAGAAGTATGTGTGTCTTTCCTCCTGTCAGGCCTGGTTTCCTGTTCGTACCTGGTCTTTCTTGTGAGTGACTTTTCTGGGATCAGACTGAAAAGGGCAGAACAGAGGGTTCTCTTGGCTCTGGTTGACCCTCACTCGTCGCTTCAGCGGCAAAATACCCCAGGCCTGTTTTTGATGAGGGAAGTGTCTTCACCCACATTGCCTAGAATGAGTCGGTGTGTGTGTGAAAAGTTGGTGGTGGTCGGAGGGGCCGACGGCACATACTGGTAGCCTTGCTTCTGTCAGTGTGCCCCAGGGCAGCTGTGGCTGCAGTGGTAGTTAATAACAGCTGTGTATGAAGTGTAAGAATAATGACATATGAAGCACCTTTGAGAGTCCATAAAAGTGCTAAATAAAACTGATGCATTATTATTAAAGTTAGTTACTCTCAACACTGGACCTGGTACGGCTCTCACGTCTGAAGGAAGGGGTGGTGCAGTGGATGTGTGAGCTCCAGACCCAGGCTCCCAGGGGCCCCATCCGCAGAGGCATGCTGCTTTTGGCCTCCCGCCCGGCCCGCAGTGCGGAGGTGCGCAGGGCTCGTAAAAACAGCCAGGGCATGAGAGGAGGGGTTCCTGCGCTCTCAGGTGCTAATGGCCCCCAGGGGCCCCTCATGCTGAGGACACAGCCAGGGGCCCCACGCACACACCTGCCTGCACCAGATCTGTGTAAGTATGTGGGCAAGTGGCCTGTTTGGCTGAGGCATAAGCAGCTGTTTATTATTTCAGGGGAAATGACTTTGTTGCACTTGTGATTTTAATGTTTCCTTTCATGTTATAAACAATTAGGCTGTGGCTTCATGCTCTCGCAGTTATTTTATCTGAGACATTGACCTGACTCCACTGTATATTGGAATGGATAACTAGATGCAGTATGAAGCCTCAGGAAAGCGCTCATGAACATAATTTTCCTTACAGGTAAACTCTTCTTCCACTGTTTGAGGCCCTGTTTATACTGAGACGCTGCGCAGACGTTTCCAGGCTATTAACAGAAACGACCAGGCTCCTAATGTAAATTTCTTGGCGTTCACATGAGGTTGAAAAACGATGTAGTTCTAGCGCCCGGCCAGTAGTGGGCAGAGAAACTTTACAACACTCACACGACCCCCAGCCCCGTGCCCAGCCCCCCTCTCGGCAGTATATTCACTTCCTGTGCCAGACCCTCAGAACGTACCAACATCATTCTGCATTTTAACAGCAGCTGTGAAAATGGAAACTGCACCTAGAACTTCGCGTGGTCTCGTTTGGACAAACGAAGGAGTAGAATTATCCTCTGTGCAGCGCTGGAAGCCCACGAAGCTAGTTAGTGTGCGCGGCGCCATTGTTGTTGATGTTTGTTCTCCGCTACTGCGCATGTCCAAATGTACGTGTGGGGAGCAGCGCGGAGGCGGGGGTCAGAGCAGAGGGGGATTTCACACCTTTTCCCATCTTGCTGGTGTGAAAGAGAGCCCCCGCTGTGCAGCGTTTCTGAGTTGTCCCACTCTGCAGGCTGGATCTGAACACTTACGTTTTCACCTGGAACACAGTCTTCGTATGAACGGTTGGTAGAAACCGACATCCAACTATACCGTTTTACTGCCACATTGTCTCCGTGTAAACTCAGCCTGAGTCACTTACAAATCACATGTTCAGGTTTTGTATGTCCTGCTTTCTCTTTTCTGACAAAATAGTGGTCTGAAAAGCATTTATATTGCCCCATCTTGACAATGAACTTGAGTCAACATGATTCAAATAACACAAATACAATAGCTGATTATCACAGTCCTTGGAAACTCCAGGCACTCTCCCAGACAAAGGAAAGCCCACATGGCGTCTGTGTGGCACTCTTCCACCTGGACACTCTGCTCTTTGTGCTGCCCAGCCTCGGAGCATGGATCCTGGGCTGGCACGCTGCTGGTGGAGGGGGTAGTGGTGGGTCAAATGCCCGAGGGAAGAGCAGATAAGGGGATGTGGCGTTTGATGTGCGACTCTAGTGTTTCTGCTGCCGGGGATTATCAGGAAACGGACACGGCCCGAGGTAAAAGACGCTGAGGTGGAAAGTATAAAGTTTAGAGAGGTACTATCATTTCACTTTCAAGAGTTTTATTCTTCATTGTGTTATTTTCTTGTCATGAGCTTTCCGTTCTGATCCTGTCACTGATTCACTGTGTCACACCCATTTTTATATATTTGCTGTTGAAAAATGTATGTAGCTGAGAGTATGTGGGGGAACATAAGCCCAACCAATCAAAAGCCTCATAATAATGTGACTACCAAGCATTCTGGGTATCGTAATTCTAAGACAAAGATCTCAAAGTCAAACCGTATTTTTCACCTGCGTCTGACGTTGAGATTGCTTTACAACCACTGTTATAGAATTATATACCCCATGAAGGAGAAAACTCAAAGGTCTTTGTCTGATCAAAAGCGTAAGTTTATTGTTAACATACGTACGGAGAGTCAGCACATACACAAGGCAGCATGTACTAGCTCTGAGGGCAGAGCCCCAAGTTTCCTGTATACAAGACACACACGAGAGACAGTCCCGCCCACAACAGATTGGAGGGGGCCACCCGTGAGGAGGCGCATGGGGAGCGTTTGGCGCCGTCTGGGAACGAGGTGCGAACAGACAGACAATGGTCTAAATGCAGGTCATACAGATGCAAGACACGGAAGACACAAGGGTGTGACAGACAGCAGGACGTAGAAGATGCACACATACAGACCGATAGATATGCAAGACACGGAAGACACAAGGGTGTGACAGACAGCAGGATGTAGAAGATGCACACATACAGACCGATAGATATGCAAGAGGCGAAAGGGAGGACAGTGATTTGCGCCATTGTCTGTAGGTGTCGGGGGGGGGGCCCGGCTCCTTCCTGGAACAGGGACATATGACATATGAATAGACACAGGCAGGGTTGCATGAATACTAGTCGCTTGCCATCACACTCCTTTCCCGTGATAATGTAAAAAACCCCAGTTTTACAGAGATCACATTCAGGTGTGCGAGTATTGACCTTGGCCCCTGAGTAAAAGAAGAGTTGTTGATGGGCAGGTTACGCCGCCGTCACCCAAGCCTCTTGTATTACGGGGGTGTGGTCAAAGCTCTTCGCTGTGATACCCTCCCCCTAAATTGTGGGCGGAACAAGTGGAAAAATAAAAACAAAGTAAACAAGAAAGAAAAACGTTAGACAAAGTCGTCGTCCGAATCGCTGATATAATCAGGATCGGAGTTCAGTGGGACCGCGGCCAGGTCCGCCTCAGGGTCTCTGTGTTGAATGGACACAAAGTGAGTGGATATCATTTTACCAACGGCCCGAAACACCATGGGTAATACACATGAAAATAAAATCATAACGGTCAATAGGGCTAAACCAAGATTAATGAGCACACTTCGCCAGGAGGACAGGAGCCAGTCCAGACCGTGAGGAGTGTCCGTGACATTGTCCGCTTGCATGGCGTCCCGGAGTCTAGTCAGATTGGCTATGCCCTGTTGGATAAGACCTCCGTCCTCATCGTTGGCCGGAATATATGTACAGCAGGACGACCCGATGATCGTGCATACGCCTCCCACAGACGCGGTCAGGTGGTCCAGGACCAGCCGGTCGAACAGTGCCGCCTTGCAGTCAGTGGCACCGCTCCCTATGAGCATGTGTGGAGCGTTAGTGGTCATGGCGATGTTTGGTCTTGGAGCGGCAAGACTCTATTTGCGTTGAAGCCTTGGCCTCAGCACTCGGTTGGGCAGAGTGCTCGGGATTTGGGGTGTGGCCTTGGGGTCCGGGGGCTGGGGAGTTGGGCAAAGGGGGGTTGCCTCGGCAACGCTGGGATCCTCTGGGTGTTGTTGTTGGCCTGCTTCACCGATGGTGGCCGCACGCCGGCCAACCTCTTCAGCGTAGGGAGCCGCGGATGGGCCTGGTCCGTCCGCGCCCTCGGTGTCCTCGTCTATGGCCCTCAGTGGCAGCACCGCACGACAGTGGTTGGCGTGGATCCAAGTTGTCCTCTCCGCGACCTTAACGGCAGTGTCCGTCACCAGGAGGGCGAGGAATGGGCCGAGCCAGCGCTTGGACCGCCAATGCTTTCGTCTCGTTTCCTTCATCAGGACCCAGTCGCCTGCGCAGCCTGTGGCAGGGCGCTCCTGACCTGGGCAGAAATAGAGGACAAAAGTGCATTAATTTCCTTACAATAGGACAGCATGTCGTCATCACACAAAGAGGTGCTTGGCAGATCTCTGTTCGGGGGTCCCGCGCCCAACGTGGGGCTAGCGGCAGAGCTTTGAGTGCCATTCTCTCGCTCGCACGTGCCTCCGGACCAGGGGGCGTAACTGCAGTGTTTACGTATATCAATGCCCAGAAATTCACCCACTTCCTCAATGACTTTTGCTACAAAGTGACTCACCACCGCGTTGCTCGTGGCGTGTATGCCTGCAAATACTTCAGTCCATTTGGACCAGAGATCCGCCAGACCCAGACAGTATTACTTACCTTGGCATGGTGTGAGTTCAACAAAGTCCCTTTGGACATGTTGAAATGGGCGCAGGGGCGGAGGATGAGCAGCCTGTTGGATACTTTTGGGACTTACCTGGGTTGTGCGCGGGGCATATAGCGCATGTTTGGCTGAATCTCTGTGCAAATGCCGTAAACCCCTTTGTATACCAATTTTGTGTGATTAAATCACACATCATCCCTCCTTTTGAGGCATGGTCTCGACCATGTGCTAAAATTGCAAACTGTCTGAAGAAATGCCGTGGTAGGCACGGTTTGCTGTCTGGTCCCAGCCACACACACCATGCCGTCGTTGAGCCCCATTCCCCTCCCACAGCAGCGTCTCTGCTGGAGTAGAAAATATCAACGTCTTGAGTGAGGTAGTGTGTGTGTGTGTGTAGAGGTGCGTATGCCGCTGCCTTGTCCGCACGCCGATTCCCTGCAGAGACGGGATCAGTGGCATTAGTGTGGGCCTGGCATTTGCATACAGCGATCTCTAAGGGCAACATTACAGCTCTCAGCAGACGTTCAACCTGTGTGGAATTAAGAATTGGTTTACCATCAGATTTCATAAAATTGCGGTGTTTCCACAGTGCTTCCCAGTCGTGCACCACAGAGAAACCATAACGCGTATCACAGAATATGTTAACCGTTTTGCCCGCTGCCAGCCCCGGTGGGCGCGACCAGTTCAGCGGTTTGTGCTGAATGGTAGTGGGGCAAACTACCAGAGTCTATAGTATCAAAATCAGAACACACAGCATAGCCGACTCGGTTCTTCCCAGTGTTGTCACGTGACGCGGCTCCGTCTGTATATAAAAAAAATCAAGTCAGGATTAGTCAGAGGCACCTCTTTCAGGTCTGGCCTGGGAGTGCATATCTGTTCTATTGTGGCGATACAGCAGTGTGCCTCCCCTTCCTCTGGCGTGGGCAGCAGCGAGGAGGGGTTCAGCTGTGTGCATCCCTTCACCGTAGTTCAAAGAGCACCGTGTTGTACCCCAGCCAACGAGCCGCAGAAAGGCGAGAGGCCCTCTGCTCTAACAGGATCAGGGAAACAGCATGGGGCACAAGCAAGGTTAGTTCAGTGTATCCCACAAGGTCACGTGATGCTAGGGCCGCTTTCTCAGCAGCAGCCACAGCCCGCAGGCAGCGAGGCAACCCTGCTGCCACGGGATCGAGTTTTGCTGAGAAGTAAGCAGTGGGTCTCAGTGGCCCTCAGTGAGGCTGCAAAAGTACCGACTGTTCCGTTCATCTCCAGTTGCTTTTCTCCCGGATCGTCCTCAATTCATATTGTGGGCTTTTGTGCCAAAGTGGAGGCTCATTTCCTCCTGATCCATACTACTGTCATCCCTGGAGCAGGGGTAGTTTATCTCTCATCTGAAAAAGAAATATCAGAACACAAAAAAAAACACAAAAAATGCCCACTTTCGCTTGTCAATCTTTTTCCCAATTGGGCAAAACATAACTGCATTGACAGACGGTGTGTGGCATCAGGGCGGAGGCTGTAGCCAGATACAGAACAACAAAATGTATGTTACTAATTTTATACTCCCCTAAATGTGAGTTTACGAACCAAAGTTGTCCTCCGCCCAATGACCGCTCACTGCGGTTGGACCGAATCACTGTCAGGGCAAACAGCAGAGTGAGGAACTCCCAATATCTTCAGCGAGGTATTTCATCTCCGAGTACTTTCCGCAGAGTACTTTTCTCAGAGTACTCATCCCAGAGTACTCTCACTTTTACACCTGTTCAATAAAGGTCATTATCTTTGAATCTCTAGTACTTACACCGTATGCTGTTGACAAAAAAGAATTATTCCATGATCACATTAAAACATTACAGACACATTTGTTATTCCATGATTCCGTTCAGCATTCCTCATTTCACTCCACACTCACATCACACTCATATCACAGTCACATCACAGTCACATCACAGTCACATCACAGGCCGATTCCCCACGTTAGTATTGGTCCAGAGTTTGTTAAGGTCAGCGTAGTGTACTTTGACATGACACACAAACATATAACATACACAAAACATATAACACACAAACATGTAACACACACAGAAGGCCTGTACTTTTAACTTTGTTATATTTTTCCATGTCCAATTCCAATTGTCTCATGAGCTATTTCTTATTGTTGCAACTTTCAGAGCCTGCAGAGCTTTAAAAGAGTTTTCCTAAAAGGATCCATTTCCAACTTTAGTGTTTACCACGTGGTCTATACTTCGGGCTTATCACAGATTGTGTCCCCTATATCTCTAATGAGCTCTTGTCACCTAAAAAAAATGTTTTTTTTCCTTATTTTTTTTTCTTTTTCAATAAAGCCAGGTCGGATTCATTAAAAATGTAAATTAGTCTCAAACTTTTATACTTCACCTTTGTTTCACGATAAAAATGTTTTTGTTACTCATTAAGTAGCACAGATAGTGGTGCCTATCTCAATAAACGTACTCCGTTAGCCTATCTTCCCTACACTGCATGAATTTTCAAACTCCAAGTTATTGTCTGGGAACGACCGGAGAGAGCAGCTTAGGTCGTTCGCGTGGTTGACCTCCAAATTTTGTGCGGGCGTCACTATCCACTTGTTGTGGCTAATAACTTAGCAATCTCAGGGTTTGGTGTCAATTTCCAGTGGTAGTTAACTTTTGGGACCGGTGCCTCCTTTTATTTATCTATTTTTAATTGAGTCTGCACATAAGGTCTCGGCCTAGTAGATTAACCGGGGACAATGGGGAATATAGAAAAGAATGTTTAAGCTGGTTGCCCTGAGAATCAAAACACGTTAGCGGTGACGTAAATTGCTCTTTAGTCGTCTCTCCGACGCTGCTAATTAGAATATGAAGCGGCCACTCATTTTAGGGGAGACAGAAAGGCTGTCACTTTTAGCACAGAATTTGTTGCCCCGGAGTCATCCAGAATTTTAACTTGTACACCACAGGTTGTTAGCGTATATTACGGGCATGAATTATCTCTAAAAAGTGCCAATTGCAATTTGTTGTTGTTCAACTTACATGAGCGGTCGCTTTGGTGACGAATGTGAACCCAGGTTTGGTCAGTCGCTCGTGTTTCCTCCGTGCCCGCCTCTGCCGTCCTCTGGCCCCGTGTGAGCTTGAGCGTTCCTCTGCCTTTAACGCCTCCTCCGGTGACAGTCCTTCGACCCATGTCGAGCACACAGTCTTTCCGCCGGGCTGTGGAAGTTTTTCAAAGTCCGCAGGAGGCCCAGGTAGCCCAAAGCGTTAGCATGTGGTCCATGAGGGTTGGTGAATAACCCAAACGTGCCGGTCACAATGGCTTCTTCTGTTTGCGGTGCGGGAACAACTTTCAAGGGGGTTTCCGCGGGTGCGTTTGGTATATCACGCTGCCCCCTCCGTGGAGAACAGTCACGGGATTTGGAGCAGTTTCTCTCTGTGCTCCAAAGCAGTTGTCGGTGTCTCACATATTTGTTTCCCTCGCTTCTTCTTCTGTGGTTTCCTGAGCGTGTGTCTGTTTCCGCCTCTTCTTCTTCTGCGGTTTGGGCCCACTTCTCGCGGGGTCTCAGCTGGTGCGGGCGCCGCCTGTGGTTGGGGCGCGGGGCTGGTGCTTTGAGGCAGAGGACAGTGCGCGGAGGAAAAACGCCGACAGACCTGGATAGGGAAGAGGGAAAAGAGACAACAGTAGTCTGCTCATTTTTTAAAAACCCAACGCCTTGTTTGGGCGCGTACTTAGCATGGAGTTCTGCTCCTAGTGTGAAAGGGTTAGTAGGTGAGAGAGGGCGTGTGTGTGCGCCTGTGTGTTCTCCGCTTTGGTGAAAGGCGGAGGAGCTATTGTTTTTACATATTTCTTTCTCTAACCTCTTTTGCCGTGATATTCTTAAAACCAAGTATATTTTTTTTCTTCCCTTCTTCTTCTAAATTATCACGCAGATGACCTGCACCATAGGCAAGCACTTCATAGCTTGCATCTGTAGATTGATTTTACCCATTTTCTCGTACGAACAATGGGCCTAACCCGCTTAGTCTCTCCCTGCTCCTACCCACTTTGGGGCGCTCCGTTCCCCCCCCCGCTGGTTCAACCAGCGAGCGCGCGTTCTTGAAAACGGAGCGGTTCTGGCTGAAGACACTTGGAGAAATTATCAGGGTCGCCTACAGGACGATACTAACGCGCAGCCGCTAGCTTCAATCTAGAACAAAAAGCCCCCCAAAAAATCCCGCACACAGACTATGCTGTGGCAATGAATGAAATACCCCAAATAAAATACATAAATAAACAAATCCCCGTGTCGACTTAATGGCTGCCCTGGGCTCGTTACGCAGATGAAAAGACAAGACTCACCAGGATGGGAGGGGGGGCAGAGGGACGGCAGAGGCGGGCACGGAGGAAACCGAGCGGAGCTGACCAAACCTGGGTTCCACATTCGTCACCAAAGCGGACCGCTCATGTAAGTTGAACAACAACAAATTGCAATTGGCACTTTTTAGAGATAATTCATGCCGTAATATTACGCTAACAACCTGTGGTGTACAAGTTAAAATTCTGGATGACTCCGGGGCAACAAATTCTGTGCTAAAAGTGACAGCCTTTCTGCTCCCTAAAATGAGCGGCCGCTTCATATTCTAATTAGCAGCGTCGGAGAGACGGACTAAGAGCAATTTACGGTCACCGCTAACGTGTTTTGATTCTCAGGGCAAACAGCTTAAACATTCTTTTCTATATTCCCCATTGTCCCCGGTTAATTACTAGGCCGAGACCTTATGTGCAGACTCAATTAAAAATAGATAAATAAAAGGAGGCACCGGTCCAAAGTTAACTACCACTGGAAATTTGCACCAACCCTGAGATTGCTAAGTTATTACGCCACAACAAGTGAATAGTGACGCCCGCACAAAAACTTGGAGGTCAACCACGCGAACGACCTAAAGCTGCTCTCTCCGGTCGTTCCCAGCAATAACTTGGAGTTTGAAAATTCATTGCAGTGTAGGGGGAAGATAGGCTAACGGAGTACGTTTATTGAGATAGGCACCACTATCTGTGCTACTTAATGAGTAACAACAACATTTTTATCGTGAACCAAAGGTGAAGTATTTAAAGTTTTGAGGACTAATTTACATTTTTAATGAATCCGACCTGGCTTTATTGAAAAGAAAAAAATAAGGAAAGTAAAAACATTTTTTTAGGTGACAAGAGCTCATCAGAGATATAGGGGACACAATCTGTGATAAGCCGAAGTATAGACCACGTGGTAAACACTAAAGTTGGAAATGCATCCTTTTAGGAAATCTCTTTTAAAGCTCTGCAGCTTGAAAAGTTGCAACAATAAGAAATAGCTCATGAGGACAATTGGAATTGGACATGGAAAAAATATAACAAGGTTAAAAGTACAGGCCTTCTGTGTGTGTTACATGTTTGTGTGTTATATGTTTTGTGTATGTTATATGTTTGTGTGTCATGTCAAAAGTACACTCGCTGACCTTAACAAACTCTGGACCAATACTAACGTGGGGAATCGGCCTGTGATGGTGACTGTGATGTGACTGTGATGTGACTGTGATGTGACTGTGATGTGAGTGTGGAGTGAAATGAGGAATGCTGAACGGAATCATGGAATAACAAATGGTGTCTGTATGTTTTAATGTGATCATGGAATAATTCTTTTTTGTCAACAGCATACGGTGTAAGTACTAGAGATTCAAAGATAACGACCTTTATTGAACAGGTGTAAAAGTGAGAGTACTCTGGGATGAGTACTTGAGAAAAGTACTCTGCGGAAAGTACTCGGAGATGAAATACCTCGCTGAAGATATTGGGAGTTCCTCCCTCTGCTGTTTGCCTGGACTGTGATTCGGTCCAACCGCCAGTGAGCGGTCATTGGGCGGAGGACAACTTTGGTTCGTAAACTCACATTTAGGGGAGTATAAAATTAGTAACATACATTTTGTTGTTCTGTATTGGCTAGAGCCTCCGCCCTGATGCCCACACCGTCTGTCAATGCAGTTATGTTTTGCCCCAATTGGGAAAAAGATTGACAGCGAAAGTGGGCATTTTTTGTGTTTTTTTTGTGTTCTGATATTTCTTTTTCAGATGGAGAGATAAAACTACCCCTGCTCCAGGGATGACAGTAGTATGGATCAGGAGGAAATGAGCCTCCACTTGGCACAAAAGGCCCACAATATGAAAAGAGGACGATCGGGAAGAATGCAACTGGAGATGAACGGAACAGTCGGTACTTTTGCAGCCTCACTGAGGGCCACTGAGACCACTGCCTTAAATATCAGCAAACTGATCCCGTGGCAGCAGGGTTGATCGCTGCCACGGGCTGTGGCTGCTGTGAGAAGCGGCCCTAGCAATCACGTGTCCTATGTGGGATACACTGACCTTAAAACGTGCTTGTGCCCTGTGTTTCTGACTGTTAGAGACGAGGGCCCTCTCGCCTTTCTGCGGCTCGTTGGCTGGGGTACAACCGGGAGTTCTTTGAACTTTTTTTTTTTAAACGGGGGTGAAGGGATGCAACTCTGAACCCATTCCTCGCTGCTTGCCCACGCCAGTGGACGGGAGGCACACTGCTGTATCGCCCCCAATAGAACAGATATGCACTCCCAGGCCAGACCTGAAAGAGGTGCTCTGACTAATCTGACTTGATTTTTTTTATATACAGACGGGAGCGCGTCCGTGACAACACTGGGAAGAACGAGTCGGCTATGCTGTGTGTTCTGATTTTGATACTATAGACTCTGGTAGTTTGCCCCACTTACCATTCAGCACAAACCGCTGAATGGTCGCGCCCACGGGGGCTGGCAGCGGGCAAAACGGTTAACATATTCTGTGATACGCGTTATGGTTTCTTGTGGTGCACGACTGGGAAGCACTGTGGAGAAACACCGCAATTTTATGAAATCTGATGGTAAACCAATTCTTAATTCCACACAGGTTGAACGTTGCTGAGAGCTGTAATGTTGCCTTAGAGATCGCTGTCATGCAAATGCCAGGCCCACACTAATGCCACTGATCCATCTCTGCAGGGAATCGGCGTGCGGACAGGCAGCGGCATACGCACCTCTACACACACACACACACTACCTCACTCAAGACGTGATATTTTCTACTCCAGCAGAGACGCTGCTGTGGGAGGGGAATGGGGCTCAACGACGGCATGGGTGTGAGTGGCTGGGACCAGACAGCAAACCGTTGCCTACCACGGGCATTCTTCAGACAGTTTGCAATTTTAGCACATGGTCGAGACCATGCCTCAAAAGGAGGGATGATGTGTGATTCAATCACACAAAATTGGTATACAAAGGGGTTTACGGCATTTGCACAGAGATTCAGCAAACATGCGCTATATGCCCGCGCACAACCAGGTAAGTCCCCCAAAGTATCCAACAGGTGTCATTCCTCCGCCCTGCGCCATTTCAACATGTCCAAAGGGACTTTGTTGAACTCACCATGCCAAGGTAAGTAATACTGTCTGGGTCTGGCGGATCTCTTTTTGGTCCAAATGGACTGAAGTATTTGCAGGCATACACGCCACGAGCAACGCGGTGGTGAGTCACTTTGTAGCAAAGTCATTGAGGAAGTGGGTGAATTTCTGGGCATTGATATACGTAAAACACTGCAGTTACGCCCCCTGGTCCGGAGGCACGTGCGAGCGAGAGAATTTGGCACTCAAAGCTCTGCCGCTAGCCCCACGTTGGGCGCGGGACCCCCCGAACAGAGATCTGCCAAGCACCTCTTTGTGTGATGACGACATGCTGTCCTATTGTAGGAAATTAATGCACTTTTGTCCTTATTTCTGCCCAGGTCAGGAGCGCCTGCCACAGGTGCGCAGGGCGACTGGGTCCTGATGAAGGAAACGAGACGAATGCATTGGCGGTCCAAGCGCTGGCTCGGCCCATTCCTCGCCTCCTGGTGACGGACACTGCCGTTAAGGTCGGCGGAGAGGACAACTTGGATCCACGCCAACCACTGTCGTGCGGTGCTGCCACTGAGGTCCATAGACGAGGACCACGAGGGCTGCGGACGGACCAGGCCCATCCGCGGCTCCCTACGCTGAAGAGGTTGGCCGGCGTGCGGCCACCATCGGTGAAGCAGGCCAACAACAACACCAGAGGATCCAGCGTTGCCGAGGCAACCCCCCTTTGCCCAACTCCCCTAGCCCCGGACCCAAGCCACACCCCAAATCCGAGCACTCTGCCAACGAGTGCTGAGGGCCAAGGCTTCAACGCAAATAGAGTCTTGCCGCTCCAATAAGGACCAAACATCAAGCCATGACCACTAACGCTCCACATACGCTCCTAGGGAGCGGTGCCACTGACTGCAAGGCGGCACTGTTGACCGGGCTGGTCCTGGAACACCTGACGGTTGTGGGAGGTATGCACGGATCATCGGGTGTCCTGCTGTAATATATTCCGGCCACGAGAGGACGGAGGTCTTATCCAACAGGGCAAGAGCAATCTGACTAGACTCCGGGACGCCTTGCAAGCGGACAATGTTCACGGACACTCCTCACTGGTTGGACTGGCTCCTGTCCTCCTGGCGACGTGTGTCATTAATTTGGTTTAGCCCTATTGACCGTATGATTTTATTTTAATGGATATTACCTTGGTGTTTCGGGCAGTTGGTAAATGATATCCACTCACTTTGTGTTCCATTCTTTTTTTTTTTTTTTTTTTTCTTTTTTAACACAGAGACCCTGAGGCGGACCTGGCCGCGGTCCCCACTGACTCGATCCTGATTAAAATCAGCGTTCGGAACGACGACTTTGTCTAACGTTTTTCTTTCTTGTTTACTTTGTTTTTATTTTTCCACTTGTTCCGCCCCACAATTTAGGGGGAGGGTATCACAGCGAAGAGCTTTGACCACACCCCGTAATACACGAGGCCTTGGGTGACGGCGGCGTAACCTGCCATCAACAACTCTTCTTTTACTCAGGGGCCAAGGTCAATACTCGCACACCTGAATGTGATCTCTGTAAAACTGGGGTTTTTACATTATCAGGGAAAGGAGTGTGATGGCAAGAGACTAGTATTCATGCAACCTGCCTGTGTCTATTCATATGTCATATGTCCTGTTCAGGAAGGAGCCGGGCCCCCCCCCCCCCGACACCTACAGACAATGGCGCAAATCACTGTCCTACCTTTCGCCTCTTGCATATCTATCGGTCTGTATGTGTGCATCTTCTACATCCGCTGCTGTCACACCTTGTGCCTTTCGCCTCTTTGCATATCTATCGGTCTGTATGTGAGCATCTTCTACGTCTGCTGTCTGTCACACCCTTGTGTCTTCCGTGTCTTGCATCTGTATGACCTGCTTTAGACCATTGTCTGTCTGTTCGCACCTCGTTCCCAGACGGCGCCAACCCCCCAAACGCTCCCATTTCCCCATGCGCTACTCACGGGTGGCCCCCCTCCCCATCTGTTGTGGGCGGGACTGGCTTTCCGTGTGTGTCTTGTATAAGGAAGCTCGGGGCTCTGGATCCCCCAGAGCTAGTACCATGCTGGCTTGTGTATGTGCTGACTTCCGTACGTCTGTTACAACCATAAACTTACGGCTTTTGATCAGACAAAGACTTTGAGTTTTTCCTTCATTTGGGTAGGGAAACTTCCTTAACAGTGCCAGTTGCAATTCATGAGTTTCTGGCTGTTTTAAGCGTTTCAAGTGGTTTGCTGCATGAAATTCACTTTTACAACAGAATCAGTTCAAATACATAAATCACAGTTGTTGGCTGCCAGTATGCAATTCATGATGTTTCTGGCCTGTTTTAAGCGTTTCAAGTGGTTTGCTGCATGAAATTCACTTTTACAACACAATCAGTTCAAATACATAGAATCACAGTTGTTGGCTGCCAGTATGCAATTCATGATGTTTCTGGCCTGTTTTAGCGTTTCAAGTGGTTTGCTGCATGAATTCACTTTTAAAACACAATCAGTTCAAATACATAGAATCACAGTTGTTGGCTGCCAGTATGCAATTCATGATGTTTGTGGCCTGTTTTAAGCGTAACAAGTGGTTTGCTGCATGAAATTCACTTTTACAACAGAATCAGTTCAAATACATAGAATCACAGTTGTTGGCTGCCAGTATGCAATTCATGATGTTTCTGGCCTGTTTTAAGCGTTTCAAGTGGTTTGCTGCATGAAATTCACCTTTACAACAGAATCAGTTCAAATACATAGTATCACAGTTGTTGGCTGCCAGTATGCAATTCATGATGTTTCTGGCCTGTTTTATGCGTTTCAAGTGGTTTGCTGCATGGAATTCACTTTTACAACAGAATCAGTTCAAATACATAGAATCACAGTTGTTGGCTGCCAGTATGCAATTCATGATGTTTTGGCCTGTTTTAAGCGTTTCAAGTGGTTTGCTGCATGAAATTCACTTTTACAACAGAATCAGTTCAAATACATAGAATCACAGTTGTTGGCTGCCAGTATGCAATTCATGATGTTTCTGGCCTGTTTTAAGCGTTTCAAGTGGTTTGCTGCATGGAATTCACTTTTACAACAGAATCAGTTCAAAATACATAGAAATCACAGTTGTTGGCTGCCAGTATGCAATTCATGATGTTTCTGGCCTGTTTTAAGCGTTTCAGTTGTTTGCTGCATGAAATTCACTTTTACAACAGAATCAGTTCAAATACATAGAATCACAGTTGTTGGTGCCAGTATGCAATTCATGATGTTTCTGGCCTGTTTTAAGCGTTTCAAGTGGTTTGCTGCATGAATTCACTTTTACAACAGAATGTTCAAATACATAGAATCACAGTTGTTGGCTGCCAGTATGCAATTCATGATGTTTTGGCTGTTTTAAGCGTTTCAAGTGGTTTGCTGCATGGAATTCACTTGAAACGCTTTAATAAAAGGCCAGAAACATCATGAATTGCATACTGGCAGCCAACAACTGTGTTCTATGTATTTGAACTGATTCTGTTGTAAAAGTGGAATGTATTTGAATGTGAATTTCATGCAGCAAACCACTTGAAACGCTTAAAACAGGCCAGAAACATCATGAATTGCATACTGGCAGCCAACAACTGTGATTCTATGTATTTGAACTGATTCTGTTGTAAAAGTGAATTTCATGCAGCAAACCACTTGAAACGCTTAAAACAGGCCAGAAACATCATGAATTGCATACTGGCAGCCAACAACTGTGATTCTATGTATTTGAACTGATTCTGTTGTAAAAGTGAATTTCCATGCAGCAAACCACTTGAAACGCTTAAAACAGGCCAGAAACATCATTGCATACTAGCAGCCAAAACTGTGATTCTATGTATTTGAATGATTCTGAAAAGTGAAATTTTCATGCAGCAAACCACTTGAAATTAAAACAGGCCAGAAACATCATGAATTGCATACTGGCAGCCAACAACTGTGATTCTATGTATTTGAACTGATTTGTTGTAAAAGTGAATTTCATGCAGCAAACACTTGAAACGCTTAAAACAGGCCAGAAAACATCATGAATTGCATACTGGCAGCCAACAACTGTGATTCTATGTATTTGAACTGATTCTGTTGTAAAAGTGAATTTCATGCAGCAAACCACTTGAAACGCTTAAAACAGGCCAGAAACATCATGAATTGCATACTGGCAGCCAACAACTGTGATTCTATGTATTTGAACTGATTCTGTTGTAAAAGTGAATTTCATGCAGCAAACCACTTGAAACGCTTAAAACAGGCCACGAAACATCATGAATTGCATACTGGCAGCCAACAACTGTGATTCTATGTATTTGAACTGATTCTGTTGTAAAAGTGAATTTCATGCAGCAAACCACTTGAAACGCTTAAAACAGGCCAGAAACATCATGAATTGCATACTGGCAGCCAACAACTGGTAATTCTATGTATTTGAACTGATTCTGTTGTAAAAGTGAATTCATGCAGCAAACCACTTGAAACGCTTAAAACAGGCCAGAAACATCATGCAATATGGCAGCCAACAACTGATGATTTTTATGTATTTTGATTCTGTTGTAAAAGTGAAATTCATGCCAAACACTTGGACACGCTTAAAAACAGGCCAGAAGATTCTACTGGCAGCTGTTAAGTGAAGTTTCTAACCAAGGAAGGAGAAAACTCAAATTCTTTGTTGATAAAAGTTAAGTTTATTTTCATACGTACGTGAGAGTCAGCACATTCCACAAAAGCACACTTGAGTGCCGAGCTTCCTGTATAACAAGACACACACGAAAAGCCAGTCCCGCCACAACAGATGGGAGGGGGGCCACCCTTGAAGGAGGCGCATGATGGGGAGCGTTTGGCCGCCCCGTTGGACTGACAATGGTCTAACTGCAGGCATACAGCGATGCAAGACCCGGAGAGACACAAGGGTTGTGACAGACAGCAGGAGTAGAAGATGCACCACCACATACAGAGATAGATTGCAAGAGGCGAATGCACAAGGGTTGTGACAGCCGCAGGATGTAGAAGATGCACACATACAGACCGATAGAATATGCAAGAGGCGACAGGGAGGGCCAGTGATTTGCGCCAATTGTCTGTAGTGTCGGTGGGGTGGGGGGGCCCGGCTCTTCCTGGAACAGGGACATATGACATATGTATAGACACAGGCAGGCGGTTGCATGAATACTGTCGTTGCATACACTCCTTTCCAGTGTTAATGTTAAAAACCAGTTTTTACAGAGATCACATTCAGGGTGTGCGAGTATGACATTGGCCTGGATAAAAAGAAGCGTTGTTGATGGGGGTTACGGCCGCTGACGTCACACAAGCCTTTGTATTACGAGGGTTTGGTCAAAGCTGTCTTCGCTGTGATACCTCCCTAAATTGTGGGCGGAAACAGTGGAAAAATAAAAAAACAAAGTAAACAAGAAAGAAAAACGTTAGACAAAGTCGTCGTCCGAATCGCTGAATATAATCAGGGATCGGAGTTTCAGTCGGGGACCGCGGCCCGGTCCGCCTCAGGGTCTCTGTGTTGAATGGACACAAAGTGAGTGGATATCATTTTACCAACGGCCCGAAAACACCATGGGTAATACACATGAAAATAAAATCATAACGGTCAATAGGGCTAAACCAAGATTAATGAGCACACTTCGCCAGGAGGACAGGAGCCAGTCCAGACCGTGAGGAGTGGTCCGTGACATTGTCCGCTTGCTTGGCGTCCCGGAGTCTAGTCAGATTGGCTATGCCCTGTTGGATAAGACCTCCGTCCTCATCGTTGGCCGGAATATATGTACAGCAGGACGACCCGATGATCGTGCATAGCCTCCCACAGACGAGGTCAGGTGGTCCAGGACCCAGCCGGTGAACAGGTGCCGCTTGCAGTCAGTGGCACCGTCCCTATGAGCGTATGTGGCAGCGTTAGTGGTCATGCGGATGTTTGGTCTTGGAGCGGCATAGACTCTAATTGCGTTGAAGCCTTGGCTCTCAGCACTCGGTTGGGCAGAGTGTCGGGATTTGGGGTGTGGCCTTGGGGTTTTTTTTTTTCCATCGGGTCGGGGGGCTGGGGAGTGGGCAAGGGGGGTTGCCTCGGCCAACGCTGGGATCTCTGGGTGTAGTTGTTGGCCTGCTTCAGCCGATGGTGGCGCCGCCGGCCAACCTCTTCAGCGTAGGGAGCGCGGATGGGCTGGTCCGTCCGCGCCCTCGGTGTCTCGTCTATGGCCCTCAGTGGCTGGAGCACGCACGACAGTGGTTGGGTTTGGATATCAAGTTGTCCTCTCGCGACCTTAACGGCAGTGTCCTTTCACCAGGAGGGGCGAGGGAAGGAATGGGCCGAGCAGACGCTTGGACCGCCAATGGCTTTCGTCTCGTTTCCTTCATCAGGACCCAGTCGCCTGCGCAGCCTGTGGCAGGGCGCTTCCTGAACCTGTTTAGGCAGAAATAGAGGACAAAGTGCATTAATTCCTTACAATAGGACAGCATGTCGTCATCACACAAAGAGGTGCTTGGCAGATCTCTGTTCGGGGGTCCCGCGCCCAACGTAGGGCTTAGCGGCAGAGTTTGAGTGCCATTCTCTCGCTCGCACGTGCCTCGGACCAGGGGGCGTAACTGCAGTTAGGTTTACGTATATCATATGCCAGAAATTCACTCCCACTTCCTCAATGACTTTTGCTACAAAGTGACTCACCACCGCGTTGCTCGTGGCGGTGTATGGCTGCAAATACTTCAGTCATTCTGGACCAGAGTGATCCGCACCAGACCCAGACAGTATTAATTACTTGGACATGGTGTGAGTTCAACAAAGTCCCTTTGGGACATGTTGAAATGGGCGCAGGGGCGGAGGATGAGCAGCCTGTTGGATACTTTTGGGACTTACCTGGGTTGTGCGCGGGGCATATAGCGCATGTTTGGCTGAATCTTGTGCAAATGCCGTAAAACCCCTTTGTATACAATTTTGTGTGATTGAATCACACATCATCCCTCTTTTGAGGCGATGGTCTCGACCATGTGCTAAAAATTGCAAAACTGTCTGAAGAAATGCCGTGGTAGGCACGGTTTGCTGTCTGGTCCCAGCCAAATCACACATGCGTCGTTGAGCCCCATTCCCCTCCCACCAGAGCGGTCTCTGTTGGAGAGTAGAAAATATCAACGTCTTGAGTGAGGTAGTGTGTTGTTGTGTGTGTAGAGGTGCGTATGCCGCTGCCTTGTCCGCACGCCGATTCCCTGCAGAGATGGGATCAGTGGCATTAGTGTGGGCCTGGCATTTGCATACAGCGATCTCTAAGGGCAACATTACAGCTCTCAGCAGACGTTCAAACCTGTGTGGAATTAAGAAGTTGGGTTTACCATCAGATTTCATAAATTGCGGTGTTTCCACAGTGCTTCCCAGTCGTTGCACCACAGACGAAACCATAACGCGTATCACAGAATATGTTAACCGTTTTTGCCCGCTGCCAGCCCCGGTGGGCGGAAGCGACCAGTTCAGCGGTTTGTGCTGAATGGTTTAGTGGGGCAAACTACCAGTAGTTCTATAGTATCAAAATCAGAACACACAGCATAGCCGACTCGGTTCTTCCAGTGTTGTCACGTGACGCGGCTCCGTCTGTATATAAAAAAATCAAGTCAGGATTAGTCAGAGGCACCTCTTTAGGTCTGGCCTGGGAGTGCATATCTGTTCTTTTGTGGCGATACAGCAGTGTGCCTGCCCCTTCTCTGGCATTTGGGGCTAGCCGCGAGGGAGGGGTTTCAGCTGTTGTGCATCCTTAAGTAGTTCAAAGAGCACGTGTTGTACCCCAGCCATCGAGGCCGCAGAAAAGGCAGAGAGGCCCTTGCTCTACAGGATCAGGGAACAGCATGGGGCACAAATCGCAAGGTTAGTTCAGTGTATCCACAAGGTCACGTGATGCTAGGGCCGCTTTCTCAGCAGCAGCCACAGCCCGCAGGCGCGAGGCAACCCTGCTGCCACGGGGATCGAGGTTTTGCTGAAGAAGTAAGCAGTGGGTCTCAGTGGACCTCTCAGTGAGGCTGCAAAAAGTACCGACTGTTCGTTCATCTCCAGTTGCTTTTCTCCGGATGTCTCTCAATTATACTTGTGGGCTTGTGTGCCAAAGTGGAGGCTCATTTCCTCCTGATCCCTTACTATGTCATCCCTGGTGCAGGGGTAGTTTATTCTCATCTGGAAAAAGAAATATCAGAACACAAAAAAAAACACAAAAAATGCCCACTTTCGCTTGTCAATCTTTTTCCCAATTGGGCAAACATAATGCATTGACAGACGGTGTGTGGCATCAGGGCGGGAGGCTCTAGCAGATACAGAACAAACAAAATGTATGTTTACTAATTTTATACTCCCCTAAATGTGAGTTTACGAACCAAAGTTGTCCTCGCCCAATGACCGCTCACTGCGGTTGGACGAATCACTGTCAGGGCAAAACAGCAGAGGGAGGAACTCCCAATATCTTCAGCGGAGGTATTTCATCTCCGAGTACTTTTCCGCAGAGTTACTTTTCTCAGAGTACTCATCCCAGAGTACTCTCACTTTTACACCTGTTCAATAAAGGTCGTTATCTTTGAATCTCTAGTACTTACACCGTATGCTGTTGACAAAAAAGAATTATTCCATGATCACATTAAAACATTACAGGGACACTTTGTTATTCCCTGATTCCGATTCAGCATTCCTCATTTCACTCCACACTCACCTCACAGTCACATCACAGTCACATCACAGGTCACATCACAGTCACATCAGAGGCCGATTCCCACGTTAGTATTGGTCTCCAGAGTTTGTTAAGGTCAGGTAGTGTACTTTGACATGACACACAAACATTATAACAATACACAAAACATATAACACACAACACATGTACACACACAGAAGGCCTGTACTTTTAACCTTGTTATATTTTTCCATGTCCAATTCCACTTGTCTCATGAGCTATTTCTTATTGTTGCAAACTTTCAGAGCCTGCAGAGCTTTAAAAGAGTTTTCCTAAAAGGATGGCATTTCCAACCTTTAGTGTTTACACACCTGTGGTCTATACTTCGGGCTTATTCACAGATTGTGTCCCCTATATCTTGATGAGCTTCTTGTCACCTAAAAAAATGTTTACTTTCCTTATTTTTTTCTTTTTCAATAAAGCCAGGTCGGATTCATTAAAAATGTAAATTAGTCTCAAAACTTTAATACTTCACCTTTGTTTCACGATTAAAATGTTTTTGTTACTCATTAAGTAGCACAGATAGTGGTGCCTATCTCAATAAACGTACTCCGTTAGCCTATCTTCCCTACACTGCATGAATTTTCAAACTCCAAGTTATTGTCTGGGAACGACCGGAGAGAGCAGCTTTAGGTCGTTCGCGTGGTTGACCTCCAAGTTTTGTGTGCGGGCGGTCACTATTCACTTGTTGTGGCTAATAACTTAGCAATTCAGGGTTTTGGTGTCAATTTCCAGTGGTAGTTAAACTTTTGGGGACCGGTGCCTCCTTTTATTTATCTATTTTTAATTGGAGTCTGCACATAAGGTCTCGGCCTAGTAGATTAACGGGGACAATAGGGGAATTATAGAAAAAGAATGTTTAAAGCTTGGTTGCCCGTCCTGAGAATCAAAACACGTTTAGCGGGTGACGTAAATTGCTCTTTAGTCGTCTCTCAGACGCTGCTAATTAGAATATGAAGCGGCTCCGACATAGCGTCATTTTAGGGGAGGCAGAAAGGCTGTCACTTTTTAGCACAGAATTTGTTGCCCGGAGTCATTCCAGAATTTTAAACTTGTACACCACAGGTTGTTAGCGTATATATACGGGCTATGAATTATCTCTAAAAAGTGCCAATCATTGCAATTTGTTGTTGTTCAACTTACGATGAGCGGTCGCTTTGGTGACGAATGTGAACCCAGGTTTGGTCAGTCGCTCGTGTTTCCTACGTGCCCGCTCTGCCGTCTCTGGCCCCGTGTTAGCTTTGAGGTCCCTCTTGCTTTAACGCCTCCTCGGTAACAGTCCTTCGACCCATGTCGAGCACACAGTCTTTCCGCCGGGCTGTGGGAAAGTTTTTCAAGTCCCGCAGGAGGCCAGGTAGCCCAATGCGTTAGCATGTGGTCCATGAGGGTTGGTTAATACCCAAACTTGCCGGTCACACTGGATTCTTCTGTTGCGGTGCGGGAACAACTTTCCAAGCGGGTTTCAGCGGGGTGGTTTGTATATCAGTTCCCCTCGTGGAGAACAGTCACGGATTGGAGCAGTTTCTTTTCTGTGCTCCAAGCAGTTGTCGTGTACACCTATTTGTTTCCCTCGCTTCTTCTTCTGTGGTTTCTTGAGCGTGTGGTCTGTTTCCGCCCTCTTCTTTTTGCGGTTTGGGCCCTCTTCTCGCGGTGGTTAGCTGGTGATGCGGGCGCCGCCTGTGGTCGTGGGGCGTGGTGGGCTGGTGATGCTTTGTAGGCAGAGGCAGGTTTGGAGTGTGAGCTCGGAGGAAAGGCGCCGACAGACCTGGATAGGGAAGAGGGAAAAAGAGAGACAACAGTAGTTGCTTCATTTTTAAAAACCCAACGCCTTGTTTGGGCGCGTACTTAGCATGGAGTTCTGCTCCTAGTGTGAAAGGGTTAGTAGGTGAGAGAGGGCGTGTGTTGTCCGCTGTATGTGTGTTCTCCGCTGTGGTGAAAGGCGGGAGGAGCTCATTGTTTTTACCTATTTCTTTCTCTAACCTCTTTTGCCGTGATATTCTTAAAACCAAGTATATTTTTTTTTTCTTCCCTTCTTCTTCTAAATTATCACGCAGATGACCTGCACCATAGGCAAGCACGTCATAGCTTGCATCTGTAGATTGATTTTACCCATTTTCTCGTGATTACGAACAATGGGCCTAACGCTTAGTCTCTCCCTGCTCTTACCCACTTTGGGGCGCGGCTCGTTCCCCCCCCGCTGGTTCAACCAGCGAGCTGCGGTTCTTGAAAACGGAGCGGTTCTGACTGAAGACACTCAGAGATTCCAGGGTCGCTTACCAATGCGATACTAACGCGCAGCCGCTAGCTTCAATCTAGAACCCAAAAAGCCCCCAAAAAATCCCGCACACAGACTATGCTGTGGGCAATGAATGAAATACCCCAAAAATACATGAATAAACAAATCCCCGTGTCGACTTAAGGGCTGCCCTGGGCTCGTTACGCAGATGAAAAGACAAGACCAGCATCACAGATTAGGTTCTTTTGGTCTTGTGTGGCAAAAGGATTCCTGTCCGTGCGCGGGACGAGCGCGCCCTCCTTTGTCTCCAAAAAGGAACAGAGGCTGGTGATCCAGGTCGGCCAAACAAAGCCGCTCGTCCCCCCGCCGAAAGTATCCATGCCAAGACATGTCAGCAACGTCAAATTGTTAAGGAAGTTTCTACCCAAGAAGGAGAAAACTCAAAGGTCTTTGTTGATCAAAAGCGTAAGTTTATTGTTAACATCCGTACGGAGAGTCAGCACATACACAAGGCAGCATGTTACTAGCTCTGGGGGGCAGAGCCGCCGAATTCCTGTATACAAGACACCACGAAAGCCAGTCCGCCCACAACAGATGGGAGGGGGCCAGAGGGACGGCAGAGGCGGGCACGGAGGAAACACGAGGGAGCTGACCAAACCTGGGTTCACATTCGTCACCAAAGCGACCCGCTCATGTAAGTTGAACAACAACAAATTGCAATTGGACTTTTTAGAGATTAATTCATGCCGTAATATACGCTACAACTGTGGTGTACAAGTTTAAAATTCTGGATGATCCGGGGCAACAAATTCTGTGCTAAAAGTGACAGCCCTTTCTGCCTCCCTAAAATTGAGCGGCCGCTTCATAGTTAATTAGCAGGTCGGAGAGGACGGACTAAGAGCAATTTACGTCACGCTAACGTGTTTTGATTCTCAGGGCAACCAGCTTAAACATTCTTTTCTATATTCCCCATTGTCCCGGTTAATTACTAGGCCGAGACCTTATGTGCAGACTCAATTAAAAATAGATAAATAAAAGGCGGCACCCGGTCCAAAAGTTAAACTACCCTGGAAATTGACACCAAACCCTGAGATTGCTAAGTTATTAGCCACAACAAGTGAATAGTGACGCCAGCACAAAACTTGGAGGTCAACCACACGCGAACGACCTAAAGCTGCTCTCTCCGGTCGTTCCCAGACAATAACTTGGAGTTTGAAAATTCATGCAGTGTAGGGAATGATAGGCTAACGGAGTACGTTTATTGAGATAGGCACCACTATCTGTGCTACTTTATGAGTAACAAAAACATTTTTATCGTGAAACAAAGGTGAAGTATTAAGTTTGAGACTAATTTACATTTTTTAATGAATCCGACCTGGCTTTATTGAAAAAGAAAAAAAATAAGGAAAGTAAAACATTTTTTTAGGTGACAAGAGCTCATCAGAGATATAGGGGACACAATCTGTGATAAGCCCGAAGTATAGACCACGTGGTAACACTAAAGTTGGAAATGCATCTTTTAGGAAAAACTCTTTTAAAGCTCTGCAGGCTCTTGAAAGTTGCAACAATAAGAAATAGCTCATGAGACAATTGGAATTGGACATGGAAAAATATAACAAGGTTAAAAGTACAGGCCTTCTGTGTGTGTTACATGTTTGTGTGTTATATGTTTTGTGTATGTTATATGTTTGTGTGTCATGTCAAAGTACTACTACGCTGACCTTAAACAACTCTGGACCAATACTAACGTGGGGGAATCGGCCTGTGATGTGACACTGTGATGTGACTGTGATGTGACTGTGATGTGGACTGTGATGTGAGGGTTATGGAGTGGAAATGAGGAATGCTGAACGGAATCATGGAATAACAAATGGTGTCTGTAATGTTTTAATGTTGATCATGGAATAATTCTTTTTTGTCTACAGCATACGGTGTAAGTACTAGAGCTTCAAAGATAACGACCTTTATTGAACCGGTTGTAAAAGTGAGAGTACTCTGGGTATGAGGATACTCTGAGAAAAGTACTCTGCGGAAAGTACTCGGAGAATGAAATACCTCGCTGAAAGATATTGGAGTTCCTCCCTCTTGCTGTTTGTGCCCTGACAGTGATTCTGTCCAACCGCAGGAGTATGAGCGGTCATTGGTGCGGAGGACCAACTTTGGTTCGTCAAACTCACATTTTGGGGAGTATAAAAATTAGTAACATACATTGAGTTGTTCTGTAGCCTGGCTAGAGCCCTCCGCCCTGATGCCACACACGTTGTCAATGCAGTTATGTTTTGCCCCCCCCCCCACCCCAATTGGGAAAAAGATTGACAGCGAAAGTGGGCATTTTTGTGGGTTTTTTTTGTGTTCTGATATTTCTTTTCAGATGGAGAGATAAATACTACCCTGCTCCAGGGATGACAGTAGTATGGATCAGGAGGAAATGAGCTCCACTTTGGCACAAAAGCCCACAATATGAATTGAGGACGAATCCCGGTGAGAAAAGCAACCTGGAGATGAACGGAACAGTCGGTACTTTTGCAGCTCACTGAGGGCCACTGAGACCCACTGCTTTACTTCTCGCAAAACTCGATCCCGTGGCAGCAGGGTTGCCTCGCTGCCTGCGGGCTGTGGCTGCTGTGAGAAAAGCGGCCTAGCATCCACGTGACCTTGTGGGATACACTGAACTAACCTTGCTTGTGCCCCATGCTGTTTCCCTGATCCTGTTAGAGCAGAGGGCCTCTCGCCTTTCTGCGGCCCTCGTTGGCTGGGGTACAACACGGTGAACTCTTTGAACTACGGTGAAGGGATGCACACAGCTGAACCCTCCTCGCTGCTGCCCACGCCAGAGGAAGGGGAGGCACACTGCTGTATGCCACAATAGAACAGATATGCACTCCCAGGCCAGACCTGAAAGAGGTGCCTCTGACTAATCCTGACTTGATTTTTTTTATATACAGACGGAGCCGCGTCACGTGACAACACTGGAAGAACCGAGTCGGCTATGCTGTGTGTTCTGATTTTGATACTATAGACTCTGGTAGTTTGCCCCACTACCATTCAGCACCAAACCGCTGAACTGGTCGCGCCCACCGGGGCTGGCAGCGGGGCAAAACGGTTAACATATTCTGTGATCGCGTTATGGTTTCTCTGTGGTGCACGATGGGAAGCACTGTGGAAACACCGCAATTTTATGAAATCTGATGGTAAACCAATTCTTAATTCACACAGGTTGAACGTCTGCTGAGAGCTGTAATGTTGCCCTTAGAGATCGCTGTATGCAAATGCCAGGCCCACACTAATGCCACTGATCCATTCTCTGCAGGGAATCGGCGTGCGGACAAGGCAGCGGCATACGCACCTCTCACACACACACACACACTACACTCACTCAAGACGTTGATATTTTCTACTCCAGCAGGAGACGCTGCTGTGGGAGGGGAATGGGGCTCAACGACGGCATGGTGTGTGTGGCTGGGACCAGACAGCAAACCGTGCTACCACGGCATTTCTTCAGACAGTTTGCAATTTTAGCACATGGTCGAGACCATGCCTCAAAAGGAGGGATGATGTGTGATTCAATCACACAAAATTGGTATACAAAGGGTTTACGGCATTTGCACAGAGATTCAGCCAAACATGCGCTATATGCCCGCGCACAAACCCAGGTAAGTCCCCCAAAAGTATCCAACAGGCTGCTATCCCTCCGCCCTGCGCCATTTCAACATGTCCAAAGGGACTTTGTTGAACTCACACCATGCCAAGGTAAGTAATACTGTCTGGGTCTGGCGGATCTTGTCCAAATGGACTGAAGTATTTGCAGGCATACACGCCACGAGCAACGCGGTGGTGAGTCACTTTGTAGCAAAAGTCATTGAGGAATGTGGGTGAATTTCTGGGCATTGATCTACGTAAAACACTGCAGTTACGCCCCTGGTCCGGAGGCACGTGCGAGCGGAGAGAATGGCACTCAAAGCTCTGCCGCTAGCCCCACGTTGGGCGCGGGACCCCCGAACAGAGATCTGCCAAGCACCTCTTTGTGTGATGACGACATGCTGTCCTAATGTAAGGAAATTAATGCACTTTTGTCTCTATTTCTGCCCAGGTCAGGAGCGCCTGCACAGGAATGCGCAGGCGACTGGGTCCTGATGAAGGAAACGAGACGAAAGCATTGGCGGTCCAAGCGTGGCTCGGCCCATTCCTCGCCTCCTGGTGACGGACACTGCCGTTAAGGTCGCGGAGAGGACAAACTTGGATCCACGCCAACCACTGTCGTGCGGTGCTGCCACTGAGGGCCATAGACGAGGACACGAGGGCGCGACGGACCAGGCCCATCCGCGGCTCCTACGCTGAAGAGGTTGGCGGCGTGCGGCCACCATCGGTGAAGCAGGCCAACAACAACACCAGAGGATCCCAGCGTTGCCGAGGCAACCCCCCTTTGCCCAACTCCCCAGCCCCCGGACCCAGGCCAACACCCAAAGCCGAGCACTTGCCCACCGAGTGCTGAGGCCAAGGCTTCAACGCAAGAGAGTCTTGCCGCTCCAAGACCAAACAGCGCCATGACATAACGCTCACATATGTCATAGGGAGGGTTGCCCCTGATGCCCAAGGCGGGCATGTGTCGACCGGCTGGTCCTGGACCACCTGAAAACGCGGTCTGTGGGCGGCGTATGCACGATCATCGGGTCGTCCTGAGTAACAAATATTCCGGCACGATGGGATCGGAGGTTTCTCAACCAGGCCATCGCCCACTTGACTAGGACTCCGGGACGCCATGCTAGCGGACAATGTACGGACACTCTCACGGTACTGGACTGGCCTCTGTCCTCCTGGCGAAGTGTGTCCATTATTTTGGTTTAGCTATTGACCGTTATGATTTTTATTTTCATGTGTATTACCCATGGTGTTTCGGGCCGTTGGTAAAATGATATCCATCACTTTGTGTCCATCAACACAGGAGGACCTGAGGCGGACCTTGGCCGCGGTCCACTGAACTCCGATCCTGATTATATCAGGATTGGACGACGACTTTGTCTAACGTTTTTCTTTCTTGTTTACTTTTGTTTTTATTTTTCCACTTGTTCCGCCCACAATTTAGGGGGAGGGTATCACAGCGAAGAGCTTTGACCACCACCCCCGTAATACAAGAGGCTTGGGTGACGGCGGGTAACCTGGCCATCAACAACTCTTTCTTTTATCAGGGGCCCAAGGTCAAATACTCGCACACTGAATGTGTTCTCTGTAAAACTGGGGTTTTTACATTCTCACGGGAAAAGGCAGTGTGATGGCAAGCGACTAGTATTCATGCAACCCTGCCTGTGTCTATTCATATGTTCATATGTCCCTGTTCCCAGGAAGGAGCCGGGCCCCCCCCCCCCGAACCTACAGACAATGGCGCAAATTCACTGTCCTCCCTTTCGCCTCTTGCATATCTATCGGTCTGTATGTGTGCATCTTCTACATCCTGCTGCCTGTCACACCATTGTGCCTTTCGCCTCTTGCATATCTATCGGTCTGTATGTGTGCATCTTCTACGTCCTGCTGTCTGTCACACCCTTGTGTCTTCCGTGTCTTGATCTGTATGACCTGCAATTAGACCATTGTCTGTCTGTTCGCACCTCGTTCCCAGACGGCGCAAAACGCTCCCATGCGCCTCTCACGGGTGGCCCCCCTTCCATCTGTTGTGTGCGGGGGTCGGGACTGGCTTTCCGTGTGTGTCTTGTAGTATGCAATTCATGATGTTTCTGGCCTGTTTTAAGCGTTTCAAGTGGTTTGCTGCATGAAATTCACTTTTACAACAGAATCAGTTCAAATACATAGAATCACAGTTGTTGGATGCCAGTATGCAATTCATGATGTTTCTGGCCTGTTTTAAGCGTTTCAAGTGGTTTGCTGCATGAATTCACTTTTACAACAGAATCAGTTCAAATACATAGAATCACAGTTGTTGGCTGCCAGTATGCAATTCATGATGTTTCTGGCCTGTTTTAAGCGTTTCAAGTGGTTTGCTGCATGAAATTCACTTTTACAACAGAATCAGTTCAAATACATAGAATCACAGTTGTTGGCTGCCAGTATGCAATTCATGATGTTTCTGGCCTGTTTTAAGCGTTTCAAGTGGTTTGCTGCATGAAATTCACTTTTACAACAGAATCAGTTCAAATACATAGAATCACAGTTGTTGGCTGCCAGTATGCAATTCATGATGTTTCTGGCCTGTTTTAAGCGTTTCAAGTGGTTTGCTGCATGAAATTCACTTTTACAACAGAATCAGTTCAAATACATAGAATCACAGTTGTTGGCTGCCAGTATGCAATTCATGATGTTTCTGGCCTGTTTTAAGCGTTTCAAGTGGTTTGCTGCATGAATTCACTTTTACAACAGAATCAGTTCAAATACATAGAATCACAGTTGTTGGCTGCCAGTATGCAATTCATGATGTTTCTGGCCTGTTTTAAGCGTTTCAAGTGGTTTGCTGCATGAAAATTCACTTTTACAACAGAATCAGTTCAAATACATAGAATCACAGTTGTTGGATGCCAGTATGCAATTCATGATGTTTCTGGCCTGTTTTAAGCGTTTCAAGTGGTTTGCTGCATGAATTCACTTTTACAACAGAATCAGTTCAAATACATAGAATCACAGTTGTTGGCTGCCTGTATGCAATTCATGATGTTTTTGGCCTGTTTTTTTTTTAAGCGTTTCAAGTTGTTTGCTGCATGATAATTTCACTTTTACAACAGAATCAGTTCAAATACATAGAATCACAGTTGTTGGCTGCCAGTATGCAATTCATGATGTTTCTGGCCTGTTTTAAGCGTTTCAAGTGGTTTGCTGCATGAAATTCACTTTTAAAACATAATCAGTTCAAATACATAGACTCAAAGTTGTTGGCTGCCATTATTGTTCTTGAAACGCTTAAAACAGGCCAGAAACATCATGAATTGCATACTGGCAGCCAACAACTGTGATTCTATGTATTTGAACTGATTCTGTTGTAAAAGTGAATTTCATGCAGCAAACCACTTGAAACGCTTAAAACAGGCCAGAAACATCATGAATTGCATACTGGCAGCCAACAACTGTGATTCTATGTATTTGAACTGATTCTGTTGTAAAAGTGAATTCATGCAGCAAACCACTTGAAACGCTTAAAACAGGCCAGAAACATCATGAATTGCATACTGGCAGCCAACAACTGTGATTCTATGTATTTGAACTGATTCTGTTGTAAAAGTGAATTTCATGCAGCAAACCACTTGAAACGGCTTAAAACAGGCCAGAAACATCATGAATTGCATACTGGCAGCCAACAACTGTGATTCTATGTATTTGAACTGATTCTGTTGTAAAAGTGAATTTCATGCAGCAAACCACTTGAAACGCTTAAAACAGGCCAGAAACATCATGAATTGCATACTGGCAGCCAACAACTGTGATTCTATGTATTTGAACTGATTCTGTTGTAAAAGTGAATTTCATGCAGCAAACCACTTGAAACGCTTAAAACAGGCCAGAAACATCATGAATTGCATACTGGCAGCCAACAACTGTGATTCTATGTATTTGAACTGATTCTGTTGTAAAAGTGAATTTCATGCAGCAAAACACTTGAAACGCTTAAAACAGGCCAGAAACATCATGAATTGCATACTGGCAGCCAACAACTGTGATTCTATGTATTTGAACTGATTCTGTTGTAAAAGTGAATTTCATGCAGCAAACCACTTGAAACGCTTAAAACAGGCCAGAAACATCATGAATTGCATACTGGCAGCCAACAACTGTGATTCTATGTATTTGAACTGATTCTGTTGTAAAAGTGAATTTCATGCAGCAAACCACTTGAAACGCTTAAACAGGCCAGAAACATCATGAATTGCATTACTGGCAGCCAACAACTGTAATTCTATGTATTTGAACTGATTCTGTTGTAAAAGTGAATTTCATGCAGCAAACCACTTGAAACGCTTAAAACAGGCCAGAAACATCATGAATTGCATATGGCAGCCAACAACTGTGATTCTATGTATTTGAACTGATTCTGTTGTAAAAGTGAATTTCATGCAGCAAACCACTTGAAACGCTTAAAACAGGCCAGAAACATCATGAATTGCATAATGCAGCAGTCCTGACAAGAACCAGGAAGTACGACCACATTAGTCCAGTCCTCAGGTCTCTGCAATGGCTTCCTGTGGCTCAGAGAATAGACTTTAAAACAGCTTTGCTTGTATACAAGTCTCTCCATGGCCTCGCACCAAAATATATTAGTGACATGTTAGTCCCATATGAACCAGCCCGGACTCTGAGGAGCACAGGGACTGGACTCCTGTTAGTGCCCAGAGTCAGAACTAAACATGGGGAGGCTGCTTTTCAGATTAATGCTGCTAAAATCTGGAACAGTCTTCCTGAAGATGTGAGACAGGCCTCCTCTCTGACAATGTTTAAAACCAGGTTAAAGACGGTTCTGTTTAACTGTGCATACAACTGAGGGATTTTATATTTTTATCTTTCTTTTTAATGTTCTGTGATAATTTATGATTTTAATGCTTTCTTGTTTTGTTCAGCACTTTGAATTGCCTTGTGTATGAATTGTGCTATATAAATAAACTTGCCTTGCCTTGCCTATGTGTTTTAACGGTTGATTCTCTGATCTGTGTTGGTGATTTCAATAGTTTTGTTAAGTCTCTGAGATGACTTCTGTTTTGATTTATACAAGAATAAATTGTATTGTATTGTATTGTCACCATGATAAAAAACTTGGTGGGGGTAGTCTCCTGCTGTAGCCATTGACAGTTGCCCATTGAACTGGTTAACTTATATCTATTAAGAGTCAAAAATAAGAGAATAGTGTCCATGTAACCGTCCTGTAGGTCCACTCTGTTCCCGTTGTTGTCATTAGTGCAGACGTGCCTCACATGAGTCCTGGGCACCTGCTCCACACTCAGAGCAGAACAGTCTGGATCTGGGCAGGTGTCCCGGCCCCTGATGAGGTGACGCCCAGGGGCCCGCATGCACACAGCACTTACCTGGGCTGCACAGGGGGTGAGGGGGGTGGCAGCCTGGCACCCAACAAACACCCAGCTGTGTCTCAGGGTCACCCGCAGGACAGGCCAGAGGTCAGCCTTTACTATAACTGTTAAATCTCCTATTTCAATAACAAAACACGAGAAGCTTGAAAGTTTTCTATAATACAGGTTTTATGTAAGTTTTATGTCCTACTTGTGTCTATATATGTTTTATGTCTTGTAATAATGTCTGCTTGTAGAAATTATGTTTTGACGAATCAGGAGCTGTTTGACAAAAACAAGCCACAGCCACCGTCTTCTGAGGTCAGTGAAAGAATTACAAAAGTGATTCAAATGTGATGATCATGGAGAATGTTTACAGCTGTTATATCTGACTACCATAGATAGGTCTCCACAGCCCGGTCTATGATACAACAGGCTAAGAGGTTCAATAAAGACAATTTCACTTTCATATGTTTTGTAAGTAAGTAAGTAAGTAAGTAATCTTTATTTATATACCGCCTTTTCACTGCAGATCTGAGTCTCAAAGCGGTTTACAATTGTTAATTTTTTGGGCATTTGTCTCTCACTCCACACAGAGATGGGAGCGGGGCCAGTACAGGAGGCGCATGCTAGAACTATTGTACATATTTTTAGTGGTAGGGGAAACCGGAGCACCCGGAGGAAACCTACGCAGACACGGGGAGAACATGCAAACTCCACTCAGAAAGGCCCTGGTCCGACCGGGATTCAAACCCAGGACCTTCTTGCTGAGAGGCGAGAGTGCTATCCACTCAGCCACCGTGCCGAGTGGATAGCACTGGGTTTTGAAAACAAATGAAAGTGTCCTAATTGTTGACCCTGTGCCACTGGGAGAACATCCAGAGGAGTCCAACTTTGACCCTCAGGGCTGGATAAGAAATGAAAGGAAAATGAAATGGAAAGGTTGTTTGGCCCCTTAATCCTACCAAGATTTACCTTTCCAGTTTTCAGTGAGCCATTATCTACCTCAGTTTTAAGCTGCAGAGTGTCCTGTGTGTGTGTGTGTGTGTGTGTGTGTGTGTGTGTGTGTGTGTGTGTGTGTGTGTGTGTGTGTGTGTGTGTGTGTGTGTGCGTGTGTGTGTGTGTGTGTGTGTGTGTGTGTGTGATCTGTGGTGACTCCTATCTGCTCGTTTCTCGCTTCTCTCCAGAAGAAGTGCTTGTGGATTTGATGAACAATTTTGAGTGTGCAATCGCTCCGACATGCATCCATTTGTTTTAAACCAGTGCTTCTCAAACTTATTTTGCGTGCCCCCTTTTGAGATCCATGGCAAACATTGTTAATGCCCCAAAGCTGACATGAAGTACCGTCCCCTGGTTTAAGACAGAACAAGCAATTTGTGCCTTGAACTCAATACGTGTATAAGAGAGCTTGATTTACTTTACAGTTTAATTTTAAATTTACACAACGCAACCTTTGCAATCAACCGATAGTGACCAAAGCACGGCCTCTGCAGTATGTGTACTTTCATATTGTATTGTTCTGACATGAAACCCTTTGCTCAGTCTATGTTATAATGTACAATCCCTCTATGAAAGAAGTATGCGCAGCCCTGCTCTGAACTGCTGAAATCACAATCACATTGTTTTCTCTGTCAGTCCTTGTCAAAGCGCTCAGTGAGGAGGGGGCTGCAGCCGACCCACGGGGAGGGGGCTGCTGACAGTGACCGTCTGCACTGTCTCAGCTCCAGATGTTCTCCTCACACTCTGTAATCTTCACCAGGAAGAGGGCGTGTCCCAATGGCCCTGGCCCCGCCCCCTTCTCACTCCTTTCACTCGCTGCTTTGCAAGTGTGGAAACTGGATTTGTTTACGTTGTTTTCATCATTCAAGTGAATGATTTTGAGAAATGCAGATTTTCTTCCTGTGTCAGTGTTATTACTTGAAAGAATGACAAATTAAAACAGGACATAATGTTTTAAAAAGATCCACTATAGATCACAAATTCAGAGGATAAAACAGTGGGACCAGCAGTATCTTGGGTATATATAATAATAATAATAATAATACATCTATATTTGTATTATTTTATTGTTTGTGCACATTCAGCACAAACAATAAAAACAGCCAAGTCAAAATAATACAAAGTCAAAATAATTAAAAGGTATATACATGTAGGAGGTGGATCATCAAGACTATTGGTCCTCCCAATTGTCAATCAATCATGTGCTTTGTTCAAAAATGTCAGGGTGAATGAGTGTGTGTTTGTGAGTGCGACTGTGGGACAACAGATGTGTTCATTAACATGTACTGTCCCAACCAAACAAACAAACCATAAATAAATAAAGTGGAGAGGGCGGTTCTTTCCTAAAATGTAGGAAAATCCTCCAGAGGACTGTACCTGTTAACAGTAGATACAGGAAAACAAAGCAGACAGAGGAAACACAACAAGGAAGACAAAACAAAGAAGACGTCCCCATCGTGTGAGCAAAATCTATAGAAGCCAATTCGAGCATCATGGTTGCAAAGGCAAGCTGGAGATTCCCCCGGTTAAGATTTACAAAGACAATATAAGAACTAGGATTATAGAGAGCGCTAAACCCAAACTAGTGAGTGTGACGCAAACAGTAACTGAGTCAATAGGAGCTAGGATGTTAGCATTGTCCATATACAGTCTAGGGTTGTGAGAGAATATGGATTTGTCTGCTTAATGACAGAGTGAAGGTGGAGGCCTGGAGGCGAGGAGGTCAGAGGGTCAGGATGCACCTTCTCTGACAGGACGTCCCACTGGCCCTCACTCATCACTGGCCCCTGTCTGTGTCTGTGTGGGGCCCGTGTCCACTCTGCACCTCACTGTCATTACTGCTGTGACGGCACTCAGGACGGCTGCTAAACACAATCTTTTAACAGACAATTTGATTAGATCGGGGTGAGAAAAAAGGGACCAATAAGTACAGTAACTACAGTCAGAAATGCCTGCAGACCAATGGAATACAAAAGACAGAGACATGTCTAAAGTGCAGCCTGAGTGATGCCCTGTTCCCCTCTCCTCGCAGTTACCTCAGGACCCCCCCCCCCACATCAGCCGGCCCCCTCTCCATCAATTGACCCCCCCACAGAGCTCCTCTATGTAACAATAATGTCATCTGTCCACAGGCAAATCATAAACACATGCACACAGCACTTTTCATCCGTCGTGGTAGAAATTCTGCGCTTACGTCAGTGGAACAACGGCGAAGGGTTTGTGAGAGCGCGAAGACGGAGAGACGAGAGGGGGAGAGGGGGAGAGGGGGAGGTGAGCAGCAGGTGAGGCTCTGGTTACGCAGGACTTTCAACAAACGCAAGCAAGAAGTTTAAGTTTAAGTCTGTTGACAGCACAGAGGAAAAGACCAGGGTTCCTTAAACCTGTGAATAAACCGCACAATCTGAAGGTGAAAAGAAAGTTGTTGTTGTTCACATGTTGTAATGAAACAGCAGCTGATGGAGCAAAACAAAACTGTTTTAACTGGACACATGATTTAATGACACAGTGTCGAACGCACTGTCGACTTGTGAGAATCCAGAGAGGGGCGCTCTAACAAAATAAAAATTCTTGGGTTTCATATGACGTCAGGGCAGTGGCGCGAATAACAATAACAACAATACACGGAGATATAGTAGAAGAAGAAGCGCTGTCAAAATGCCGTCTTTTTGTGCGGTGTACGCTTGTAGCAACCGCACAAATAGAGAGAAAGACAAGAGTTTGTTCACGTTCCAACTGTGGTCTCATATAAAGGACACTTTGAAAACATCACTGGAATGAGGCGGGCGAGGTGGATCAAGGCTTTCCCAGATAAGCATTTTTTTTAAATGCCCGAAATCAAGACTCTTTTGAGAAATATTTGTTAGTGCTCCCTTAGAATTGAGTGTCCCCGATTAAGACTGTTCCAACAACCGTACACCGCACAGGAGGAGAGCCTTTTGACTAGGGATGTACCGATCCGATATTCAGTATCGGTATCGGGGGCCGATATGGGTATTTTGTAAGGATTTACGTCACTTTTCAACAGCTCACGCTTTACGGCTGCCGTAAACTAAATACAATGTAAAACTAGGGCTGGGCGATAAAATGACAACGAGATATATTGTGATAGACACGTGTTCGATATCGATAGAAGGTTAGTTTAACGTCACTCCGTTAGAAACAACAGGACGAAAACACAGGAAGTAAAGCCGAGTCAGAGGCGCGCAGCATTCTGGGGGATGTAGGCATAGGCTTCTCGACCTATCTCAGCCAAGCGTCAACCGCAAAACTTTCTGGGAAATGCATAAACAACAACAGCACAATGCGTAGCGTCCATGGATCTAAAGATTGTTTTTCAATGCCGTGTCAATGGTTCTGCACGTCCGTGCGAGGCATAGCATGTGCAGCGCGGGAGAGGCAGTGGACGGTGCCACAGAGACCCGGTGCATGCGGCGACAGCAAGTGATGAACTTTTTCCTCCGTGTGGCTATCAGAGAGCGGCCGCACAAAGCCGCCATGGGGACACAAAAGAGGAGATAAACCAGGACTAAACCAGGATTAAACCAGGACTAACTATGGGGGAGACTGCTTGTGAACATATTCCTTGAGCCTCATTCCCTGTGACTGTAAACAGGGCTGCTAACGTGTGTTAGCCGACACGACAAACGTATTTATTCAGGTAAAATTGCAAATTCTTTAATGCTTTGAAAATATTAGAAAAAATGGTATTGGATCGGTATCGGCAAAACAATATTTAAGAATATCGGAATCGGATTACAAAAATTCTGGATCGGTACATCCCTACTTTTGACTCCAAAACAGACTTTACATGGTTTTCAATGGGAGCTAAACTGAGTTGCCCCACCTCTGCTCATTCGCCCCCTACTGGCCAGTTTCATGAAACCCAAGAATACCTACATTGGGGCACTGAAGGTCTAAAATAAATACTTGGGTTCCAAACTGAAGTAAAAGATTGAAGTTGTGATTCCATGAATACAATCAAAAACAAATCTAAGCTAGTGATAGATTACTGCTAGTTGTAATATGTGGCTGACTGATTCACTATGGAGGCCAAAATAAAGTGTTTGGTGAAGATTCAAAGGATTATGAAATTAATTTGAAGATGTTTTAATCCAATTTGTGATATTTCTATTTCACAACCACATTTTAGTGTCTGATTACACAGTTCAGGCCTCAATAATAATACTTTTTAAAGTATTTGAAAAAGAATCACAAGTTGAAATGACTAGGAATGTCCCACACTAACCTATCTCCCCCAAAACCTCCCACCGAGCCTCCCCCTGTTTGTGTTCTGCATCATCAGTCCCAAGTATGCACGACCTCCACAAAGAACACACACACACACACACACACACACACACACACACACACACACTGTAGCACTGGATAAAAGTTTTAGAAAGCATGAAAATATGACCACTTTATACAGTAAAAAACACAATAATAATAAAAAGTGGTTTATACTGAAGGGATCACAGTGTTAATCTATGTGTGCTTCATCAAACTCAATGCCTGCTTTAAAACTGTAATTTAGGGGAGTAGGAGCACTGCCTTTATCTTCCTTGGAGCCCCCTTTTCACACTTCTTGCTAATCCCAAACAAACTTCACGCAGCTGTCAGAGCAGGGGTCTGGGAGATAAGGCCTTTGTGGCGAGTCGTTTCAAAGGCCGTGTTGTGAAGTTGGGCCGCAGATTACTCGCTCTTATCTGCGAGAGTTTACAGAGAGATAGTCAGGCCTGAAGGATCAGACGCACCCAGAGGACAGAAGAAGAAAAAACAAGTGTCCGCCAGGCTTTCATCCTCCGCACAGAGCAGCACTGCGGGGGTCAAAACGCTTAAACACGAGAAGAGAGTAAGGACTGGTCTATTGTGTTGATAGTGGTGCAAAAATCCCATAGACGAAGCCCATTTCAATATGCTGCAGTGAGGTGGGGGTGGATGGTCTCGGTGAAGAAGAAGTGCTCACTAATGCAGATGTAGATGTGTGGTTAACAAGATTTGAGACAATGCGGCGTATTCCCAGAAGTCTTCCAGCCGTGATCCCTCAGTTTTCCAGCTGCCTGTTCTGGAGGTTATAAATATAGACTTTTAAACCGAGCTCTTGGAATAATCAATGACTCTTCTGGCCACCCTGGAAAAGCCATGTTCCAGCTTCTTCCCTCTGGCAGAAGATATCGTTCTCTGAGATGCAGGACATCTCGACATGCTAACAGCTTCTCCACAAGCTGTTATCAGTTCGAACACAGCACTTTAATGATCTTAACTTTGTATTGAAACTGTTTTAGTCGATCGATTTCACAGTGTCAATGGTTTTTATTTTGTTTTATTTCTGTACTTTTAACCTTGTTTTATGTATGTACTTGCCTTGTGCACACTGGGGACTTTTGCAAATGTATTCCAATGTGGTTTCACTGCAAACTTGTAAACGTCCATGGATGTTTTAACACTTTGAAGCAACCGTGGCTAAAGCTGAAATCTGCACAAGCCAGTGAATTTCCACTTGGATGTTTTGGTTTTTCTGAATCCCGAGGCTCCTGGCACCGTGGCAGCTGCTGATTGGACTGTCAATGAGTCCTCCATGGTATAATATCACACACACTCAGCAATTCTTTGGTCGTGTCTTTGCAACATCCAAAAATGTCTTCTGTGGTTGCACACAACCCCAAACCCCCGCCTCGTTTGTCGTTCTCTTCACGTCTTTGGCAGTCATTCAAGCAAACATCAACTTGACTAAATTTACCAAGCATTCAGATCCTGCCAGACGACCATCATATTGCTTCCCTTTTTCTAAACAAAGTAGTTAACTGTTATGAGTTTCTAAATACGGGACACTTTCTATACAGCGACCTGAGTTCCCACAAACGGTCTCCCTATATCTTTCGTACATCTTTTCTTCTTTATTCATTTATTTCTGTTACTGATTATAGTCGCCCTCTTGAAGAACTCACTGTCCCAAAACAAAAGCACTTTGTTCGACTGATCAAACTTGTTTAAATGTTCTTTATACAACTGTTTATGTGTAAAACAAGTCGCTATTTGCGTGTTTGAACTAGCAGTAACCCAGCGGCTGTAAGAGTGGTCTGCATGGTGCCCTAACTTTGGATCAAGGTTGTGTCTACAGAGCTCCTGGATCAATTGTTTTGCAGATTCTTTGGTGCGGGGTGGTCCCACATCAGAGAAAATCTTCCAAACAATTGCTTCTATAGCAGCCTACAGACCACGGTCATAGAAAGTCAACACAATACTGACTACTCATACAGCGACCGGGTCAATGCAAGGTAAAATAAGCAAATATATGACATTTTTTTAACATCAATTTGTACCTTTCAGACAGCCGAAACATACTAGGGTTCATTCTGAAAATTGAAGTAAACATATTAACTAAGCGTTCCAATCTTGCCAGCAGCCTATCTTACAAATATGAAAAATATACTGTTTCCTGACCCAGAGCACATTGTGAATCCATACATTGTGAAAATGAATCACAATAGGGCAGATACGTAAAGGCCATGTTTTAATTCAGCTCATTCAGAAAAATGGGAGAAAAAAAAACTAAAAATATGATGTTAATTGTTTGTTCTGTCTGTGTAGATTTGGAATAGTTACCTGGATTCAATTACTTTTAAGATAATCAAAGTGCGCTCAAATTGCTCAAAGACCCAACCGTTATCAGACTGTATGTTGACGTTAGTGTAAGATTTTATCCATCTGTTTGTATGGGGTCCACTTTATACCGTTTTGACATTTTCTTTTTTTTAAATTATTGCCCTATGCAGTCCAAATGATTTGCCCCTGGTGGGATGAATAAAGTCTGAATCTGAAGTGTGAAGTGGTGCTCTGTGATCTCCGCTGTCTCGTCTTCCCACAGTGCTGTCTCTGATCTACTGCCTCTTGTTTGGAACACGTCTGACAGATGTCCCCCCATGCTTAAACCAGACCGGCTAATATACAGCCCCTGTGGTTCTCAACCGGTGGTCCCTGCAAACCCAGAGACCAGAGGAATCCCACAGCCTGGAGTCGAGCTGTAATTACCGGACATTTGCAGATCAGTATTTAGAGCGATCATGTCGTAACTCATAACGTCAGTCCTGTTCCCAGAAGTGACACAGATACATGTGGAGCTCCACTGACGACTTGGACACAGGCTTCACTTTTCACAGCCAGCTTGAAGATTATTGAAAGTGGTGGCGAACTCCCACCGGCTCCAGAAAGCATCGGACCCTGACACTCAGCATGACCCACTGAGAAAAATATACAAATGTAGTTTTTAAGGTGACTTTAGGCGTCTTTAGAAGTCGGCTGGCATCGGCACGATATCCATTTTAAGTTTACTAATTATCCAAATTTAAACTTTCTATCATCTTAATTCAAGTAAATGTACACAAGCAAAACACACTAGCTCAAATGGGCAAGTCCCCGAAGCACCAACCAAGAACTAGTTTCCATTGACGGTCCAAATGTAAGTTTTTCTTTGCAGATGAAGGAGGTCTAAACCAAGAATGCCCAAAATGGGAACTCATTTTGACCTCCAGAGTACAAGGCAAGGCAAGGCAAGGCAGGTTTATTTGTATAGCACAATTCATACACAAGGCAACTCAAAGTGCTGAACAAAACAAGAAAGCATTAAAATCATAAATAATCACAGAACATTAAAAAGAAAGATAAAAATATAAAATCCCTCAGTTGTATGCACAGCTAAACAGAACCGTCTTTAACCTGGTTTTAAACATTGTACAATAGTTTGGGCATCACTTGTCTAATCACCAGAGAACATTGAATCATTTGTTTGTCTTCCTGGACCATTGTTTCAGGGTTGCAATCTGACACCTTTGATCCATTGATTGATTGACTAAAACTGGAGCTGGACAAAAGCTCTAATTATGATTATTCAGGTCACAGTAAAAAAAGTTGTTTGAGATCTCTGCGCTTCATCACATATACAGATGGTACCATTAGTTAGTACATTGGCAGTTAGTTAGTATAGTGTGGAGAATCAAGCACACAGAGACGGGATCAAGGCGCACCAGAGCTTGGATGTTTATTCTCAGTGGCTTTTTTTCAGTGGTTTTTCAGTGGTTTTTCAGACAGAACATATTAAGGATTTGGTTTATATAGTCAACGTTTACGTCACACATACGTCATACATGGATAAGCATTCGTGTCACATCAAGAGAACAATCAGAACATAACAAGACAACGAAAGAACAGAACACGGACACACAATCATCGCAGATACACAATCGGGTCGTTGTCCTATAAGGCCAGATCACTTTATAGCTATCTAATTACCACAATAGTTTAGAAAGTTTCTCCAACATCATGTCTTCTTTTTGAATCAAAATAAAACCTTTCACGGTCACAAATTACTGTGTAGCTTATTAGCATTTGCTGTGTCCACAAACTTCTAAGATTTGACTTTTTTCCCGAAGTTTGCAGGCTCAGAGAAAGGCATTTTTTGCTTCCGCAGCCAGGACACTGGATCGAGACAGTACACAGACCTCAATACTCTGTTTTTTTATATATATATATATTTACGCCTGAACCAAAATGAGTTGCACACCCCATGGTCTGTGAGATTGATGAAGAGGACAGAATCTAAAACATTGATTCAGAAAGGTTTGATACTGGGGCAGTCTGAATGTGTGGGTTTGGTCTCTCACCAGTCCATAACTCCTCTTAAATGGGCTTCTGAAAATTTCAATTCAGTCTTTTTAGTCACACGTCATCTTTTTTTTGTAATAAATCTTAAGACTGTCTAACCCACAACATGCTTATATTGTGAGGAGACATGACGCTGCCACAGTCACAACGCCCGACTCCTTTCTATTGTGTTCTGAAACAACTCATTGACTCCAACCATAAACGATATAGTTCTCCTCCCTGTCTTTTATGTGTCCATAAAGATGAGAGCGCTGAGGTTTTGGAGCAGGCACCAGGCCCCAGTGTCTGCCCACATCACACTCTAGTGGTTTAGCACGTAGCCACCCGTTAGCTGCTTGTTAGCATCATGTTAGCGCCATGTTAGCCTGTCGTTAGCCTGTCTGGTCAGGTTGGATGTAATCAAGTCTGAATCTGGGTCAGACAGTTCGAGTTAGGGGATGATGTGTTTGAGGAATTGTTTTATTTATTTTTACGCTAAGTTATGAGGCTACAGTAAAGATGCAAACATTTTCATAGACTAAAAAGCCAACCAGAAACAGTATATTTGGAGTGGACTGACCCAGTGCTGACGTCACCCATAATAGTGTTAGCTGAATGTAGAAGAACCCGATTTTAACACAAGCTAGCTGTAACCAACGTCCTCACATGGGCATTACCATTTATGAAAAGATAAATTACAAACCAGAATAAAACAACAACTAAATGACTACAAATCAGTTATAAACCAGGATTTCGCCAGGCTGAAACCTTAAAACAAATAATTGTTTTGAGATTTTGAATATGGGTTGAGGGCCAGATTAGATTGTTCAGAGCCTGGCCTGATTTGGACCCCGTGCCACAGGTTGACTAGAGCTTGGAAGTGGGCGGAGCTTTAGGGCCTGGACGTAATAAATAGTCCCTTTCAATGAGGCCGTATGGATTTCTGAAAAAGTCTTAACTCTGTCTCTACATCAGCTTGGAGTGAAACACAGTATGTGGTGTGATGGCAAGCGACTAGTATTCATGCAACCCTGCCTGTGTCTATTCATATGTCATATGTCCCTGTTCCAGGAAGGAGCCGGGCCCCCCCCCGACACCTACAGACAATGGCGCAAATCACTGTCCTCCCTTTCGCCTCTTGCATATCTATCGGTCTGTATGTGTGCATCTTCTACATCCTGCTGTCTGTCACACCCTTGTGTCTTCCGTGTCTTGCATATCTATCGGTCTGTATGTGTGCATCTTCTACGTCCTGCTGTCTGTCACACCCTTGTGTCTTCCGTGTCTTGCATCTGTATGACCTGCATTTAGACCATTGTCTGTCTGTTCGCACCTCGTTCCCAGACGGCGCCAAACGCTCCCCATGCGCCTCCTCACGGGTGGCCCCCTCCAATCTGTTGTGGGCGGGACTGTCTCTCGTGTGTGTCTTGTATACAGGAAACTTGGGGCTCTGCCCTCAGAGCTAGTACATGCTGCCTTGTGTATGTGCTGACTCTCCGTACGTATGTTAACAATAAACTTACGCTTTTGATCAGACAAAGACCTTTGAGTTTTCTCCTTCATGGGGTATATAATTCTATAACAATTTGGCGTTGCTGACATGTCTTGGCATGGATACTTTCGGCGGGGACGAGCGGCTTTGTTTGGCCGACCTGGATCACCAGCCTCTGTTCCTTTTTGGAGACAAAGGAGGGCGCGCTCGTCCCGCGCACGGAAGGAATCCTTTTGCCACACAAGACCAAAAAGAACCTAATCTCCCACTAAGCAAGCCGACATTGAATCAACGTAATTTGAACGTCGTTGTCCGACGTAGAATATAGGTCACTGGTGGGTGCAGAATGAAAGTTTTCTCGACGTCGTTTCCCGACGTCACCTCAACCTCCAAATGTTACGTTGATGGTACGTCAATTCAAGGTTTGAATGTGGTACGGAACCGGTCGGGTCTGACGTCCTATCAACGTCTCAAATGACCAAAATATTGACGTTTATATGACGTTCGTTTTCAGTCGTTCCCACTAAGCAAGCAGATGTCAAAACTATGTCATTTCAACGTCATCTGGACGTTCATTCAAGGTTGCAATGTGGTACAGAACCGGTCGGGTCCGACGTCCTATCAACGTCTTATATGACCAAAATATTGCCTTCATATGACGTTCGTTTTCCGTTGTTCCCACTAAGCAAGCAGATGTCAAAACTATGTCATTTCAACGTCATCTGGACGTTCATTCAAGGTTGCAATGTGGTACAGAACCGGTCGGGTCCGACGTCCTCTCGACGTCTTATATGACCAAAATATTGACGTTTATATGACGTCCATTTACAGTCCTATTGACCTACTTAACCTCTGCAGAATCACTCACTGGTCGAGACATACTTTTTGCAATAGGCAAGGAAAGTTTATTTGTATAGCACAGTCAAAACAAAAGGAAACTCAAAGCACTGAACAAAAGATAGAAACAATCAAACAAGGTATTACAATTATAAATATTGACAGTAAATTAAAAAGATACAAATAAAATCTCTCATAAAATCTCTCAGTTGAAGCAGAAACAGAAGTGTTTTAAACCTGGATTTTAACATTGTCAAAGAAGAAGCCTGTCTCACATTTCCAGGAAGACCGTTCCAGATTTTAGCCTTGTGAATCTGAAATGCAGCTATATCATGTTTAGTTCTGACTCTGGGCAATAAACGATAAACACAGCATTCAAAAATCATTAGAACAACTGTAGTAGAAGGATATCAGTCATTATTGCAAATGGAGCTGCATTAAAAATCATGTTTCTCTACATCAAAGTACAAGTTTAAAGCACACAGGGCACAGTGTTATGAACACTACTGTACTGAACACTACTGTACTGAACACTACTGTACTGAACACTACTGTACTGAACAGTTCATGCCAAAGTAAAAAAACATGATTGTAGCGCCTATGTTTGGATCAGTATTAAAACAGGCACAAGCTACACTCTAGGTTCCCCAGATGTAAAAACACAATCTGAAAGGCAGAAGAATGCATTTATTGAATGTTGATGTTCCAACATGTGTCCTCTCTTGGTCTTCAGTCTCATTATAAGGTCCAAGCACAGCACCTGAAAATGTGGAACATGTTTAGTTTCAACATAATGTGGCAAAGTGATATAACACATAACTTTCTATTAATGCCTCAAACCACTCGATCCATCACCATGTGATACAAACCTTGGCACTGCACTAGCTCGAGACACTGGAAGACACTCCGTCTGGAAACTTGGGATAAGGCTTTGGTCATTGGAGTAATTCCATGTAAAAAACAATTGCAAATGTGCATTTGTTTTGCACATGGACAAATGAGCCCTGAAAGCTACTTACCCTGTATTACTCTACACATGTTGCATTTCCGAGGGGGCATCTTCCCCTTGTTGCTCTTTTCCCTCATCTTGAGTGAGTTGCTGAACAATCTGAGAAAAAGACAGATGTTTTCAAAGAGAATACACCAAATAATGGTTTATTCTAAAAACAACATAATACAGAAGAACAATCAATGTGTGAGAGTGTGATTCTTACCTTTGAACACCTTCAACACAGTCTGACACCTGTAAGACTCAAACACACATGACACATTAGGAATACACACAGAACATTAGTTATTGCAACAATCATGAAATTATACTCTATGGATTTCACAATAATTGACTGCATTAGCAAAGGTAAATGTATTTTAATTAACATATGGCTGGTTTTAAAGTTTATAAGAAAAATAAATTGAATAGAGTTACAAGCGCTAGTTAGCTTGCTACCAGCAGATGAATAATGGATATTTAATATTTGCAGCTAACAATAACAAAAATAACAACTGTAGTGGCTCATTTAAACAGCCACAGTGAGAAGAAGTGAAAGTCTCTGACATGGAAGATTTAATGGGAAGACATTAAATCCATTTATTAAACAAAGCAATACATGAACATTAAACTCTCTTTCTGCAGCAGGTAACATCTGTGTGCTCCTATGGTCCCACATGGTCCCACACCTGAACTCAACTCCAACTGATGACATCACAGGTGTCTAAATGATGGGAGTGTCCCAAATATTAAAGCTGATCTCCCTGTTTTTAAACTTAGTTTACTAAGTACTGTTGTCTTTTTGCAGTTTATAAACCATTGTGAAATATACAGTAACTTTACATTTTGGAATTGAATTATTATTTTAAAACTCAAGAATCTTAACCTTTTTTAACACATAGTTTGTTGGACAGTCTGACCTAAGCATTCTAATGTGTTAAAAATAGTTTGAAATATGAAAAACAATATCATATTTTAAACTTTAACTTAAAAACTAAAAAAAGGTGTCTCCCTTTCAGCTGAACAGTGCCAGCCGTTATTATTATAGATTCATGCACTGGCAATTCAAAATACAGATAATATACAAAATATACTTAACAAAATCCACGTATACGTGAGAAAACAACTTACTTTCTGTCTCCAACTCTTTTCAAAGTGGAAATGATACATCTATATCTAAAAACTGTGCAGACTGTGTACTTACTAGAGAGGGTGATTCCAAGTAAATAAAGCAGGGCAGCGACAGAGGTACAGATTCAACGTCATATCAACGTCTGGGAAGACATTGCTTTACGTCCAGATGCACACCTTACGTCGTTTAGACGTGGAAAACAGGTCCTCGAGCGACTCACGTGTCAAGCTGTAACCTCGCATAAGTGTGCGTCGGTTGTTTAGGGTGTTATCTATTATTTTTTCCCAGTAGTCACAAAAAATGCTTGGCCGTGGTGTAGCGGTTGCGTAATGAGACTTCAGTCACAACGACGCGGGTTCAAATCCCCGTCGGAAGTTTTTTGACTTTTCACTTTTTAGCGAACAATTTTTCTGTTTGGTTAAAAACGAATAAACACTCAACATAAGATTATGTAGTGGCTAATAATAAAACTTGTGAACCCATGCATTTGCATAAAATCAAGTGCTCACCCCTTATTTTCAAACTTGAGATTGTTAGCACAACAAATGCATACATTCACAAGTTTTATTATTAGCCACTACGTAATCCTATGTTGAGTGTTTATTAGTCTTTAACCAAACAGAAAAAAATAGTTCGTTAAAAATCAAAACAAATATGTAAAGATAATAATAAACCCACGTGGGCTCGAACTCACGTAATCAAGGCTGTACACATTTGCTTAACCACTACACTACCGTCAGGTACACTTACATTGCTTCACAGCCTATATATTGTATTGCTAGATCAAGACGTACTGCGTCGGACGGCCGATGACCTGTTTTCGACGTCTAGGGGAGGTCGGGATTGGACGTCATATCCACGTATATGGGAGGTCATTGTTTTACGTCCAGATGCGCACCTTGCACAGACGTCGTTTGGACGTAAATAAAAGGTCACGACCGACCGACGCGATATTGACGTGATCTGGAGGTTGAGTGGACGTCGGATGTTTAGTGGGCTGGTGAGTCTTGTCTTTTCATCTGCGTAAGATTTAAGTCCTTTCTGACTTATAACTGTCGTGGCCTACGGCTTGGAAAACAGTGCTGCGGAATCAGCTTGTCGCTTTGGTTGTCGATGGACTGTTGCAAAATTGCGACATACTGTGTTTGCAAGAGGACTTTTTTATTCAACAAGACTTGCAAAAAGCTGAAATCGTTTATAAATGAGTATTTTCATGGGGCTGGTGAGTCCACTACCTCGATTTTAACAGGAGTTTTGTCATGGGTGAGAATAGCAGGGTGTGTGGCCATACTCTGGAGGAAAAGTCTCTTGATACATGCGTTTTAAAGTTATTGACTTGGAGTTTGGGACTGGTGTATTGGCTCTACATTTTTACTTGTGATGATAAAGAATTTATCATAGTTAATGTCTACACTCCGTATGGAGTGCAAAACAAAATGAAGATGTATATTAGATAGTGGCCTTTTTTGCATGGCGGTTGTGAAGCAGCCCTGTCTCTAGTGTTTACATTGTGGAGACATGAATGCAGACATTGCAGACAATGACTTCTTAATTGGTAAAAATTTGCTACAATTTTTGTTAGGGATATGACTATATTCTATCTACAGATGTTTTTACTTCCTAATAACGAGCTAACATTTATTAGTGAGGCTTTGGCATACAACCTCATGGTTGGACCCCCTGTATAAGTCCAGTGATGCACATGTCTCCTGGGGCATCTATTGCAAATACTTTACGTGTTGTTACTGGAGCCTCTATTCCTATCTCTATTAATATACACGTTGACCAGTTCCCAGGACTGACAACCCACCAACTGGCCAGTTAAGCAGGGGCGGTGGATGGACCGTTGTACACAGGAAGACCACCTGTCCTATTTTACTAGTTGACAACTTTTAAGCAGTATACATGTTCCACACAAAGCTATTAGATGTATGACATAATTGTGTTTGAAGTGGACCTTCAAAATGGCTATCTGTAGTTTTATATGATAATATTATCAGTGTTTTGTCTAAAAGTAGTCATGTTTTATAAAAAAGTTCAACATACTCACAAAAAAGCGACCAGGCTGGAATATGTTGTAGCGGGTAATCCGAGGAAGCAGGGAAGCTCCAAGAGACTGGAATGTAGCAGGGAGTACCGAGATGACATGCACTATTTTTGAGTTTAAAAAGTTACAATGCCCAGATAACAAATATGCCTTCGATTTATCTCAAGAAATGCAAAAAGTCTGAGGTCAGATTCATTGGCCAGTAAACTTAATCCAGCAATATTATGGATTTTTGGAAAGAAGAGTGAGAAATCTCAACAGTAGAGTAAAAACATCTTCTACATGCCCTGTAGATGGAATCTCTGGTCAGAAAAAACATCGATGGATGCTGGAGACGGACATTATAATAAATCTGATCCATTGTGTCACTTTGCTATGTTTACTGCTGGGCACAATTGACCAAAGTGAATATGTACCCTAAGTGCCAAGAGGTGCTCAAGCAATTCAAAACGTTACGGCTACTCGTCTGTGGTACTGATAATCATTTCTGTGAGCACTGATTACATGCCAGCAAAGAGACTTAGTCCTCTGCGGGATTTGCTTTCTCTCGGGTTTTGACACATGGAATTCTCCCAGGACTCCCTTCTCTCTGTCACGCGTGTCCCAGTATTAAAGGTATTATAAAGTGGTAGACTGGGTAGTTTGGACATTATAGACATCGCTCTGGCATAGCATATTGTTAAAGTCTTGGAGAAAACATACTGTTATCTCGATTACCAGATTCTATCAGCTCCACAGAAACCAGATTGGCTTTAATCTAAACATGGTACAGATTTATGCTTATTTGCCTCAAGACGGTAAATAATAAGAAAATATAAAAGTCAAACATCATCTGTTCTTTCTGTGTTTTATCGATGCATCTAACGCATTTGATCGGTGTGTAATATCACGGACAAATTCTCAAAAGCTCTGAACGAGGAGAGGGGTGCCTGCGTGTTTATATTGTGAGAGTTTAGTATACTGGTATTGCCCATCAGGTACTGCAGGTGAGATGGGGGTAGATCCATGTCGGACTCCATTCTATGTTAGTAATGGTGTCGGCAGGGAGGAATTATCTCTCTTGTTATATTTCCTGTCTATGAATGATCGTCCTGAGTTAAGTGCATGTAAAACGGCTGTATGATTGGGCCAATCAGGTGACTCATCTGTTGTATGCGGATGACCTTGCTGGTATTCAGCCCTGAGTAGTGGCAGGTCTACACCTGGCCCTTCTCAATTCTGCTCTAAGTATGGAGTTAGCGTATGATGTAAGGTATCATGCAAGAAAAGTGGTAATGTATGTAGAACTAAAGATGATGTACATGTAAACATTCCCCAATTTAAATTGCTGTGGTGTAGAACTAGAGTATGTTCACATATAACTATTGGGCCATTTTTTTATTTGTGATGATCTGTCTGATGATGAGGACATTCTCAGGCAATGTTCGTAGTTGTACGTTCAGGCGACATGGGTGCGCCCGTTTGGTGCCTGTACAGGCAGGTTGAACAAGACACTTTATAAAGCATATGTACAGTCATTATACACGGCAACATTTATGACCAAATACAAAAAGCAGACAATCCGCACATCCTGGATACAAATGACAGTCTGAGGATTTTATTGAAAAGCTCACGATGGGACAGTGCAAGTACTTTGTTTGTGTCAGCGGGATAATGTACTTTCCAGGCGCCATGCGATGTTTGATGTACAGTTTTATTTGTAGGCTCACTGAAAGCCGAATTGTCTTGTCTAAGCTGACAAAATGTCAATTCAGTGCCAGGCTGGTAACAGGTCGATCTGTGGAGACACTGGTACAGCTGTTTGCTCTGAGAAGGTGCGGCTTATTGTTGTGACTTACATGTGTTGTTTTGTGTTTTTATGTGAGGTGTGTTATGTGTTTATGTGTCTTTCTAACTTTTTATGTTCTGGAGTATTTATTAAAATGTAGTTTTCCTTAGAGCCGCGGGCAGGCACCCTTTACTGCAGACGCAATCCTGTTGTATAGTACCGGTAAGCATTTAAAATAAATCTAATTCTTATAGTCACTTATCAATTTAATATCTGGATCTATGGGCTCGTGTGTGCGCGCATCTTGGGCCTCTGTGGCTCCTGGTGACTTATGTGCGGGCTCCTTGGAGAGCTCCATGTGGGTAAACTGCACTAACTCTAATGGGATTATTAATTTAATTAATACCAAATTTAATTATTCATTAAGTTCTGAGCGAGTCTCCCCTTCTGGTACCGGAGAAACACATCAGATCATCAGGTAAAGATATGAAAACATAAACACAACCAGTTTTATTGCAAATATTGTGTTTCCTCAGTGTTGGAGCCAAGCAATTCCATGGCTTCCTGAGAGTGTATGATTAAAAAAGTGTGACATGTGCTATATGTGGCAGTACGGGGCCACCAGGGGGCGGTAATGTGCAGGCTTTAAAAGCCATTGGCCTGTCTCCTTCGGTCTTGGCCGGCACACTTCCTGGTCCGGTGTCGTGAACCCCGTGTTGCGCCGTGTTGCCCCACAGGTACAGTTTTTGTGGTTTTCCTTAGAATCAGGGATAGAATCTTAGAATCAGGCATTTAGCTAATCGTTACTTTTTATTAGCCATGTAGGATGGGGATGTCTGCCATCCCACCGCAGCTCCTGTACAGTGCAGGTGTGGAGGGTGCGTCAGCCTCCTGCACTTTACTTGTGTAGTGAGCTGGCGTGAGCTCCCTATTGAAAGTAGGGGGCGCAGTATAAAAGCCTGTCAATTGCGCTACCTTGCCTCTCCTCTATCCAACGTCATATCCGCTGTATGGGGCTCGGAGCGAGGCAGGCTAGTTGGGATGTTGCTAGGGGTCGTGTCGGGGCGTCAAGCCGGCGGCTGAGGCTTAAGGCCAGCAACTGGGGGTGCCCAACTTGACTGCGTCGCTGGTAAGCTCCGCTCGTAGCTTTTAATTTCGCCGCTGGTCGGCTGCGTCACTAAACATAACTATTGTTTTCATGCTTTGTGTGCGTTGGCTGGCTTACCGCATAGCTGCGAGCTAATGTGGGCGGAGTTAAGGCTAGGCAAAGGTGTTAAGTTGCTCTTTAAGTATGACTGTCACCATCGATCGTATATTAGGAGTGGACCGACTGAGGACCAACTTCACCCTTAGTGTTTTTCCCTAGTGTTGCTGATCTGACCCTGCTCCTGGGACTCGCTCACTAGAGCCAAATTTGAATTTGGTGATAGGCTCCTGACAAAGGCAATATCACAAATAAACACAAAGATCAAAGGGAGAATGCTTACCTATGGATTTTTAAAGCTCAAAAGGTTGAGTGTGACGCAAACGGCTACTGAGCTAGAGGAGTTTACTTTTCAATCTAAGGAGCCAGACCATGTTAGAGCTAAACGTCGTCCATGAGCACTTCCCTATTTGGCTTCAAGATTCAAGAATTTCTTTGCCATTTGCAGTAAAACCACATTGGAAAAACTGTGCAAGACTACCTCAGTGTGCACCAGACAGTTGGATAGACATGTTACGGACAAGACGCTGGGACTGTTTTCATTAAAGAGCGACTAAACACCAAATCAACTTTTTTTAACTCATAAACTGGATAAATATGTTTATTGTAGTGCTGTCTACATATCCTGGTCATTTTTTTGACATTTTAGTTCAAATTAGATAAAATATCACTTATGAGCCAAAAAACGTCTGTGTGGCGCCCTCTCAACCTTTTTGGTGGTACTACATTTGAATTTGGTTCTGGCCTCTCCATTGACTCTGAAGTTCTCTATGACATCAGTTGTTTTGTGTGACGTCAGTCTGTCAGAGCCAGTAGCTGCGTTTCCATTGAATAATGCGCAAAAACTTTTTTGATACATTTCAAAATTCAAAAAACCTGTAATTCGCAAAAGCGGCCGTTTCCATTAAGACATATTCGAATAAGTATACACTATGGTCGCGCGTATATTCACTAGTTTCTAGTACGTCAACATGGCAACAGAAGTAAACAACACTTTGATTTATGTGAGATATATTAATGTCTTGACTTCTGCTGCGGCTCTCATCCTCTCTGACCCCGGGAGAAACTGTGGCTGCTTTGACAGCTCCGCGAACGCCGTGGTCATGTACCGAGCGCGGACACGCGCACAGAACCATAGACACGGGTCTTGCCTGTCTCCCCCGTCTCTCCCCCGTCTCTTCCCCGTCTCTTCCCCGTCTCCCCCCCGTCTCTCCCCCATGCCTCTTCCACGTATCTCCCAAGTCTCCACACGAAGCGCAGCCAAAACTCACTGAATAAAGCAGCTCGGCTTCCTCCGCTATATCGAAATAAGTGTTTCCATTGCCGTTTTGCGAAAAACTTAATTTCGATACGTCCAAAAAACCACCTATTTTAAGCGCATTCACTTTTTATCGAAAAACTGTGGTTTATTCGAAATTTGCGCGTTTCCATTAGACATTTTATGATGCGCAAATTCAAATTTCGAAATTTGATGCTCAATGGAAACGCAGCTACTGATATGAACCCATTCAACTCTCACAAACGCCCCAGCTGCAGTTTGGAGTATTCTGGCGCCATCTAGTGGATTAAAATTAAATTACATGAGTCATTCTGAGATTATTGAGTGTGATTAGGTTCAGGTGTGTAGCTTTACAATTATCTTAGTGTGTAAAAAAGGGTGGAATGAGACTTTCTGGTCTGTAAACTATTGCTTTAAGCAGCAATGACTACTGTCTGGTTTTTTTTGTATGACAAGTGAGCTGTCAATCACAGCCCAGACCACGCCCGACTCTAAGCCCCCCTTCTTGTCCCTTGATCCTCCAGGCAACGCCCTTTTTAGAGAAAATTTTCAAATCTTCATGTGGGCGGAGTCAGGCTGGGCACAGGTGTTTAGTCGCTCTTTAAGCTAGGAGGTTAGCATTGTCCATCTATATATGGTCTATGTCTGACACACAAGATGGTGCCCCTCCATACTTGAGAAACCCGTGTATAGCAGAAGTCTGGTTTACTTCTGATTCTTATGTGCATAGCAGAAGAAGATATGAGCCAGGTCAAGGTGATACTTTTGTTCGTATGAAGAAAGACTTGATGCTTGGAGTACAGTTCGTGTTTAGAACTTCAACGTGGCGTGTCGTTTCAGATCCAGCAGCTGACAACACAACGCCCCCTGCAGGCCAAAGGGGCTACATCCCTGACGGGGGAGACACCGGCAAAGGGAGCGCCTGGAGAGCGAGGTCCAGCAGGTAAACAAACATATACAACGTCACTAAAACGGTCCTAGCGTCTCCTTCATTAGAAATCATGTACATTGGTGAACAGAAGCTCAACAAACAAGGGAGCAGAATTTCTGACACCTGTGGTTATTATCAACACGCACGTTTTATGTAATTTTGTTTAATTTGTCAGAGATCATGTGGCGATTACTCTCTTGATTAAAGGCAGAACAGATCTCTGCTGCTCTTTCCAAGATGTATGGTATGAGTGTAGTGGAAGAAAAAAGGGAACGTTTTTCAGTTGTTGCAACATGATTGGAAGCAAGTTGACGTTGCATAATATGTGGGAAGGCAAGTTTATTTGTGACGCACAGTGCATACACAAGGCAACCCGAAGTGCCTAATTAGACACTATTCATACCCCCACTGCTTCCTGTTTGGACAGAATCAATTTAAAATCCTTGATATACAGACAAGGGCCCTTTTCCATTGGCCCAACTGTGTTCCAAATCTGTAGTGGTTAAGCCTAGAAGAGGCATAGTATAAAATATAATGATATATTCTTGTGATACCACATGGTTCTTTGGTAAAAATAGGAATTATTATAAAAACTTAATGCATTTGAAGTTGCAGACATCAGCTTTGGCCAGGATTTAAACATTGTCTGCAAAGAAGCTTTTCTCGCATTCAATTCAGTGGATTTCAAAACAGTCTTGGACTTGTCTCATGCAGAAAAGTTGCTCAAAGCTTCAGACCAAAGAACACTTTCAAAAGAGTCTTGTAAGTTTGTCTTATAACTCAAACTCGCCTAAACCCATCAGTAGAATCAGCGCGCACCAGTTCATCAAACAGACTGGTTTTTCACATCGCACAGGTTTACATGGGTCTTTATCAATCAGAATCAATTGGATTCAGTGGAGAATTTGATTTTCTCTAATGCTTTGTAAATGCATTCATTTTCAGGAAAACTGTTCCATGTGTCCATTTCATAGATTGTGGTTGAATTTGCAGCAGTGACGTGAGTTTCCTGTTCTCTTTCAGGTCCTCAGGGGGAGAAGGGCAGTGATGGGCTCCCTGGCAGAGACGGTAACACTTCCTCCTGGTTCTTCATCATCTTCGTCATGTTAAGGTGTTTGTGCTGACTCTGTGTCTCTCTCAGGGAAGCACGGCTCTCGAGGGCCTCAGGGTCCTGCGGGGCCTCGAGGGGACGCAGGGACGAGGGGCCCGTCGGGAAGCCCAGGGTCACGGGGCAGTCCTGGACCGTCAGGTAACAGCACTGATCACACAGTTTACAGGATCTCAGGTCAATTGTAATAATCACAGACGTTCACAGCGATTGAATCTGAGTTTGTTGTGCAAACTCAAGAGGACAATACTAACATCACTCCACAATAAGACAGGACAATGCATAATGTAAGTAATTGATCAATAGTTTTCTGCTGAGAAGAGGTTTCTTGGGCTTTGTTTTGGTCAAATGTATGAAAAATCCCACATTCACTGAGCTCTCCTTATCCAAAGGACAAACCAACAATAATAATTAATGGACCCAATCGGAAGTGTTTGTGTCCGTGTCTTTGTGTGAGAGACTGAGGCTTCAGGGAAATGTGGGTCTCAACAAAACCATGTTTGACAGTGTTTGACACTACAGACACTGCTCTACAGGTAAAAAAAACAAAACCCCAAACAGAAGTGCTTTATTGTGAATGTTCCACTACACAGAGTAACTTATCTAATGACCTACGAAACGGACACTGATGTGAACATGTTTGCCAGACGTGGGGCATTAGTGCTCCTGCTCTCAGAGCCTCATGTGACTGAACACACACACACACACACACACATGCATACACACACCCATACATACATACACACATGCATATACACACACACACACACATGTATATACACACTCACACCCACACACCCACACACCCATACATACATACACACCCACACACCCATACATACATACACACACACACACACATACACACATGTATATACACACACACACACACATGTATATACACACTCACACACACACACCCACACACACATACACACACACTCACACACTCTCCATATGGAGCTTATTATATATTTTTTTCTACCTCCATGACTTCATGAGCGGAGGCAGGGCCGATGTCTGGCTTGGAAAGCTGTGGAGAATGTGAGGAGTGTAAGGTGACAGAGCCTCCGCACACAAGGCCATCTACGGGGCTTACAGTCTCCAGCGTTTGGATTTGGTCACTTGTTTGAATGAATAAAGGTCACAATTCTCTTGGAAAAAGGGTCACTTATTCTGACTTTGATTTTGACCAAAGCTGCACCTGCAAAGAACACCTGTTTACTGACCAGAAACCCTCCACATGCTGTGGTCTCCGATGAACATTACATTCTCCACAGACCTGAGTTTAAAGCACTTTACACATAGTGCAGGAGCCACACTGAAGGAAGGGGCCCTCAGGGGAACAACAACAACAAACAAACAACCAATCCACTGCCCCCGACCTGCTACATCAGCACTTTGCTGTGTTGTGTTTTATATCTATGTTCAGATTGTATATGAAAAGTAAACAATATTTCAACAAGAATATAAGCTCACAGTCTTGGACTTTTTACATACTGTAAATGTAAAATTATTCTTAATCATATTTCCTATTCTCTGTTTGTCTGCAGGTCCCCGTGGGCCTCCGGGGCTCCCAGGAGACAGGGGGTTCCCTGGCCCACCTGGCCCCCCCGGGCCCCCTGGACCAGCCGTTCCTGTCAGTGCACACATTCCAGAGCCAGAAGGTACTGTCCAAAAGCATGTAGTAAATGAACCGTGGAGGAAGTCCTTCACCTGAAAATAATTCTATGAATGAAAAGTAAAGGATCTGTATTTTCGTCTCTTTTAAAAAGAAAATATGACTGTCATTGTGACAACCTGCTTTAAGAGTTCAAGTCTACCTACCTTTGTAACACTTTTGTGTTGTATATCCTTAAAAAAACTGATATTGTCCATATTTTTAGTGGTATGGGGTAACTGGAGCACCTGGACAAAACACATGGGGAAAAGGTTCATGCTTGAAATATAAAATCCCAGTGACCGAGAGAGTCCTGGTCGACAGGCGGCAGAACCATCGTTAAACAATCAACACACAATTCAAAACAAAGCACAGATGGAGAGCACATTACATGAAGTACTCTCTGCTCTTAGTTTAGATACACATTAATGAATAAAAACCCTAGTTAATAATCTAGGTTCAGCTAAACTTGAGTCCAAGTCATTTTAAATCCTACAGTTTTTGTGTAGCGGTGGGAGGGCTGTTGGTGTTGGCATGGATCCCTGTCCCCCCTCTCTGTGGTGGAGCAGAATGTGAGGGGGCTTCCTTCACTAAACACACTCATGTTTGCCCACAGAGCAGCCAGACTTTCAAGTGCTCCACAGGAGGCCAGACAGAGAGGCCACAAGCACCTCGGCTGCCATGGAGAGAGTTCAGATCCAGAGAGATGAGGAGAGAGTTCAGATGCAGAGAAATGAGGAGAGAGTTCAGATCCAGAGAGATGAGGAGAGAGTTCAGATGCAGAGAAATGAGGAGAGAGTTCAGATCCAGAGAGATGAGGAGAGAGTTCAGATCCAGAGAGATGAGGAGAGAGTTCAGATGCAGAGAAATGAGGAGAGAGTTCAGATCCAGAGAGATGAGGAGAGAGTTCAGATCCAGAGAGATGAGGAGAGAGTTCAGATGCAGAGAAATGAGGAGAGAGTTCAGATCCAGAGAAATGAGGAGAGAGTTCAGATCCAGAGAAATGAGGAGAGAGTTCAGATGTAGAGAAATAAGGAGAGAGTTCAGATGCAGAAAGATGAGGAGAGAGTTCAGATTCAGAGAAATGAGGAGAGAGTTCAGATGTAGAGAATGAGGAGAGAGTTCAGATGTAGAGAATGAGGAGAGAGTTCAGATGTAGAGAGATGAGGAGAGAGTTCAGATGCAGAAAGATGAGGAGAGAGTTCAGATGTAGAGAATGAGGAGAGAGTTCAGATGTAGAGAGATGAGGAGAGAGTTCAGATGCAGAAAGATGAGGAGAGAGTTCAGATGTAGAGAATGAGGAGAGAGTTCAGATGTAGAGAATGAGGAGAGAGTTCAGATGCAGAGAATGAGGAGAGAGTTCAGATGCAGAAAGATGAGGAGAGAGTTCAGATGCAGAGGAAACTGAGGGACCAGAGAGAATAGCTTCTGTTGCCATGGAAATGCTGTAGAATTATCATGAAAAACTAAGGACACTACTCAGATGCCAAATTAAAAAGTAAATGATTAGAAACAAACTAACAAAAAAGCAAACTAACTTTTCGGAATACAGTTGGTGAGTAGGAAATATATGTTTGTTAAACATACACCAAATCTGTAATAAATATACACATATAGTCTTTACAAAATTGATGTTTTCCCATTTACAGATTAGAAAATCAAACAAATTAAACTCTACATTGCCCTTGAAAACCAATGGAACTTAAGCCAACTAATAAAAATGTCACAGATGCTTCTTTGGTTAGGAGAAAGTAAATAAAAACAGTGGAGAAAGGTCCACATGGACTGACAGGTGGTAGAGAAGTCCAGACTGACCTGTGACAGAGACTGTCTCCTGTGGTCATGTCAGGGAGGACACTGCCCTCTAGAGGAGGCTCGTAGTTGATACATGAGAGACCTACACTTTTAATGACATTGTTGTGATCTGTGATTAATGAGTGCGTTTGTGTCCAGCCCGCGGAAAAGACTTCTTCACAAATACATTTCATGACTCCAGAGGGGCCCCTGTGCCTGGCCCCCAGGGGCCTCCTGGCCCAATGGGTGAGTGTAATGTTCTACTTACTTTTGCTTTGTAAGTCTCGCATGACTGAATGTAAATATCAAGTTAAAACAAACTGTGAAACATTCTCCATGAAGGAGTTTGAGTCCACAGTGGGAACGTGTTGATATAAACAGTCAGGAAGAGTGTTTACAGGATGTCAGGGAAGTGCAGCCTCTGGTCACTATCTTCATTCTTATGAAACTGGTTCAGGTTCAGGAAATGGTTGGACTATCAATCAAAATCCAATCAGTGCTGTGCTTCCCCTGCTGTGACGGACAAGTATGTGTTTGTACAATTATAACTTTCTTACATCTAATGACTTTACTTTTGATCCCCAGGTCCACCTGGTCCAAAAGGCCCATTAGGACCTCCTGGGCCTCCGGGGCAGAACGTGAGTCCATTGTAAATGTCCGCTCTGTCATGTTTTCTATATCATTCCATGTTGTTTTTGCAGGGTAAATCTGGAGTCCCAGGAGCTCAGGGCCCCATGGGGCCAAAGGGAGAGCGCGGGGACAGAGTAAGTCTCTGCTCTCATGTGTCCATCGTCAGTGATCATGTCTAACACTGCTGCTGTTCCAGGGACCTGTGGGTGCGACTGGAGAGAGGGGCTTCAGGGGAGAGCCGGTAAGGGTCTGCTATGTCTGCTGTCCATGCTGCCCGTGGAAACAGTCTGTATGAACTGATTCCTGAAGAACATATGAAGCTTAGCGCACACTGATGTATAACACCCCCATCAGCACGGTGCCTGCAGTGAAGGCCGCGCACTATCTTTGATACAACAACGCTGTCAGTAGTGAAAAGTTGCAGTTGTCTTTGATCTGTATTATCATGAGTTGCAGTTAAAAGGCTTCAACATTTTTCATCAACTTGAGTTTGAATGTGTTTTAACCAATTCCTGTCAAGTCAAGTATTTATTCCATAAACGTTAAGTTTATTGTTGTCTACTGGGCTTCTGGATTCTATGAAAGACACTAATGAGGGATAAATATAAAGGCCCGAAAACTGAACCTTGAGGGACTCCACCAAAGGGAGGAGAATGAAAACAGCAATACAAAACACAGAAAAATGATTGGGCTATCAATATATCACATTTGTCATCACATTATAACACTGTACTTTTTAATATCCCCAGGGGGCGCCGGGTTCAAAGGGAGAGCCCGGAGAGAAGGGTTCACCGGTAAGGCTTGAGTACACAATCATTCATAACGGTGCAGATAAGTGTCTAATCTCCACGTTCTTTTTTACCCCTGTTCAATTTACAAGAGCAATCTCAATGTAAGACTCATTTCATTTACAAATGTTTAGCTTGACTGAAACCCCCTCACATCTTGGGACGTTGGAAGTTCACGGTGTTGGCGTCTTCTATACATTTGTGCTGTGTATTGTTGATGACCATGGAGGTATAATAAGTCCTGGTTTTAAATTGAACTTGTGGTGCAATATCCCAGAAAACATATTTACAACTATGAATCTTATTGAGGTTTTATTATAGCCCCATGGTTGTTTTTGTAAGTGCATTGTCTGCTGTCTTTTGTGGGGGGTGATGGGGTTTGTGCTCTGTTCTTCTTTGTGCCCTTCCCTCACGCCACCTCCAGCTCTCTCTTTGGCATACAAATACTGGCATAAAACGATTAGATCAGCCCATCTTCAAATTAGAATTGATAGAGGCTGGTTGCCCAAAAACTGGCGTAGCAAAGAGACACAAAACTAGATTTATCCAGTGTGTATATGCCAAAGACCCACATTTGTCATATATGTGTTTTTGGGACAGTCTGCGTTGTCTGTGAAGGGGATACAGCTGCCTTTACTACTCCATAACCCTGCATGACTGTGTGGAACAGTACAACGACTCTCCTGCATGATGAAAGTAGATTTCTAAATCATATAAAATGACTTGAATTCAGAAGACTTTCATTTTTATTCAACTTGATGAACCTGAAATATTATACAAGGTGTTTCTGACGTGTTTCTATACAAGGTGTTAAAATGTGTTGTCTCAATCGAAATGAAAGAATCTTGTGATTTTGTGATAAGTCAGAAATTTCCTCAAACCATTTAACTATTCATGGGCACTTATTTTTTAAACAACGTAATATACACAGTGGCTCAGTTGGTAGAGCATTGGCCTAAGAGCCTGAAGGTTGTGGGTTCAAGCCCACCATGAGACCTACTTCATGACTCCCACTGACGACTGCTGTTGTTGGGTCCTTGGGCAAGACACTTAACTCCACTTTGCCTGAAGCCCCCACTGAAAGATCTCAGCCCCTGTGGACTCACCACCTGCAGGAGGATCAGTGAGGGGCTGGTGCTAAGTGTACTGGGTGCAGATCTGACTGCCACCCCCCCTACCCAGAGATGGATTAATTAAGAAAATGGACGGATGGATAATATACACACAGAAGGTCCAGGACATACAAATAAAAGGAAAATAGAATTCTAAAAATAGAGATTGAACCCAATTTTTTTTTTTACTTTTTACCAATAATCAAATGTTCCAAGTTTCACCTGTTTATCAGTCTGTATACAGTCAAAAAACCTGAATAGATCCATCCATCCATCCATTTTCTTCCCTTTAATCCATTTCTGGATTAAGCAGTCAGAGCTGCACCCAGTACACAGAGCACCAGCCCCTCACTGATCCTCCTGCAGGTGCTGAGTCCACAGGGGCTGAGATCTTTCAGTGGGAGCTTCAGGCAAAGTGGGGTTAAGTGTCTTGCCCAAGGACACAACGACAGCAGTCATCAGAGGGAGTCGTGAAGTAGGTCTTATGGTGGACTCGAACCCACGACCTTGCTCTGCCAACTGAGCCACTGTCGCCCCCACTAACCTGAATAGATAATCCTCTGAATTCCTGTCACTGTAAACGTCCCTGAATGTGCAGAACGCTGACCTCCTGCATGTGCACGGGCCTCTGTCTAACAACGTTGTATTTCCCCATGTTTTGTTTCTTGTCTATTGTCTCTTTGAATGTTTACGTTTTGTAACCGTTGCAACAAGATAAAGGACGACGAGCCTCATTCACCAGAGTTTTTATGAATCTCTTTCACTTTGAATGCGGCTAAACAGGGTCAAATTCATTATGCGTGAATACAGGTTTTGCCTTTGGTGCCGTACCTTGTGAAGAGGAGCGAAAACATAAGACAGACAACCTCAGGATCCCACCCATCATTTCAAACTGCAGACTGTGTATCGACGACTCTAAACCATTAGCTCAAAGAAGCCCAATAGGGAAGTGCTCATGGGCGAAGTTTTGCGCCAACTTGCTCTAGCTCCTATTGACTCCCCTAACTCCAAACAGTTTACAATCACCATTTTGGACTTAAAAAATCCATGGTTTAGCCTCCTCTAAGATCTGATATTTTCACAGTATCTTTGATAATATAGACTTGAGCCATAGATATATTCGAAATGAGAATGGATCAATCAGATGCCTTTATTCGTGGGGTAAACTCCAGCTTGCCTTAGTAACCATCTTAGCAATACACCTGCCCCTGTTACGATGCGTAGGTCACCCCGTCGTAAGAGATTCCCAAATAAGGAAATTGTCTTCAGTGAGCTTTTGTTCAAATCAGCTTCTTCTGCATTCGGCAAACCCTGTGGTGACGTCAGCATTCAGTCAGTCCATCCGCACAGATTCAGACGAGGGGTTGGGGGTAGTTTCTGCAATTATCCCTATAGCATTTGTGTGGATGAGGCTAAAAACAAGTTTCCAGGAGTTTCGACGTTGCGGTTGCGATGTTTAAACATTGTTGGTGAATGTGGTCTCGTGCTGACAGAACAGAACAGAATAGTTTGGACCGACGCCTGTAGAATGTGGCATGAGGAGCGTCCGACCGTCACAGCGTTTACTCATGCGCCAAAGAAAACCCCATCAATGGCTTTTAGTCCCATTCCAACCGTTTGTCCCAAAAAAGCAAATACAGGACAGTGTTTGGACTGGGTTTGATTCATAAAATGTCAACAATTTCTACAATCTACAATCACATATTGAGTCACAGCAGATTACAGTATAAGAAGCATCAATACAATGTTCAGCAGTTTTTATGTACTTGTCTGGTGCACTCTGGGGTACCTTAGCACATGTATTCCAGTGGGATTTTAAAGCAAAGGTTAGAAAAAACTGAATCTGAGAAGGCACAAAAGAATTAGAAAAACGATTTACTTTCTGGGCTGGGTAATTAAAACCACGCCCTGAATGCATCCCTACAAAGTCAGCTTTAATAAATGATATCAGTCAGACTTGGTTGGACATTGACTTGGGTTTCCTCCTCGGTGCATGTAACCATAGTGACCGGGCCTCGGGATGTGGTGCTGCTTTTGGATTGTGCATGGAGCATGAGATGAGGCATGGGTCCGGACCTGGGACCATGGTCCAGAGACAAGGGACCAGATACCAGAGACCAGACACCAGACACCAGAGACCAGGCACCAGAGACCAGGGACGAGATGATAACCCTTGGATGTTAAAAAGCCACAATACCGTTCTGACCATAGAGATTCTTTCATTCTCTGAGTTTGTGGAGAAAGCACCAGGCTACTGTTCAGCAATAAACTAGTGTCCATATTGGGCAAACAAGAAAACCAGGATATTGTAGCGTACCAGACGGGAGAGGGATGACAGAGACAGAAAGAGGCAAATTATAGTTGGAGATTTCCGAAAAGTGAGTTCCCCATTTATTTATAGAGAACCAAAACTCGCCAAACATAGGTCACAAGGTAACACACATGTGCACTAGTATAATACTAAAAAGTCGTTTACATTATAAACACTACATCAAATATCTGTTTTCATTTTCAGAATCTGAATCTAATTGTAATTTTAAGTAGTGTAGTTTAACTTTATGTTTGGAACAAGATGATTTCACTTTGTTGAGCCTGTAGAATCATCCACAGTGCAGGGGTCTGTGGCTTCAAAGAGTTACTCCAGCTTTTATCAGGTTATTATCATAGCTCGAGGTATTTGGATTTATTATGAATATTATATATACAGCTAATAGTTGTAGATTCTGTTGATATTGTGGCTTTGTAGCATCACTGGTTGTGGTCCCATGGTCCAGCCGGCGCCGCTGTATGTGCTCTGTGTTAACCCTCTAACTGCTTGTGCCTGCTCACCGCTGTATCTTTTCACAGGGAGACGGCATACATCAGATCAGAGAGGCCCTGAAGATCTTAGCCGAGAGGGTTTTAATCCTCGAGACTATGATCGGTATCCATGGTGAGTGAGAGCGGAGGCCAGCTGTAGGCCAGCTGTAGGCCAGCTGTAGGCCAGCTGTAGGCCAGCTGTAGGCCAGCTGTAGGCAGGGCAGGCGCGGCTGGGACCATGCGCTTATGTCACACAGCGTCAGGGCTATAAAAATACAATCACAATTTGACATATTGACTTAATCTGTCTTTTACAAAGGTAAAGATATTCTATACTATAGATTCTATAGTATAGACCTAAACCAATATGTTTGTACATGCAGGGGAAACTCAGAAAATTAGAATATTGTTCATAAATCAATTACAATTCCTTACAATGTGAAACTAATATATGTCAGGCTCATTACAGGCAAAGTGGGATATGTCAAGCCTTTACAAATGTACATAAAGGAGAATATTTAATGACAAGATACACACTGAGACAACAGGAAATAAACCATACATGATCCTCTGTGTTAAGATAACATATGCTTTATTAGCATTATTAGCATTATCATTTAGCATTAGCTATAGAGACCCCCAGAGCATGTCATAAATCACAAGTCAGGGTGGCTGGTTCATTCACTTACAGAGGGATGTGGCCATGAGAGCTTTGGAAAAATACAAGCCATCATTTGTAATGTAGATAATTGTCTCAGAGCCCCAAATCAAACAGAATATCAGCATTAGAACAGAACTGAAGCCATAATCATCAAAACTATAACAGTCAAGGGCTTGGCATTTGTCACTTTACATGTATTAAGTCTACATAAACATAAAGGTAAATGAATACACTTTTGAATGATTTTCTATGTTTTGAGTTTCTCCTGTAAATGTAAATCCTGGACTGGAGAAGCGAGTGATAATGTGTGTGCGCTTTATGAAGAGAATCCATCTTCAGTGCGTTCACACAGCTCAGGTTTACGATCAAAGCCTGAAAGAGCATAGTACAGTGACAGCGCATGGTCACAGCCCTGGAGGGGGGCAGGGCACACAGGGCACACACAGGGCGCAGACCCCTGGACCCCGGGCCCGGCCTCTGGGTCTGAGCGTCTGTGTGTGTGCAGGACGTTAGCCTGCAGATGATCCAGGAGCTGCAGGCCGACCTGGAGCTTCTGGCTCGCAGGGTGACGCTGCTGGAGGCCATCATCTGGCCAGGTAACACGGACACTCCCACCACAGAACAGATTTTAAACCACTTGAACCCAGAATGTGGCTTCACTTAACCTGAGTAATTTCAAGAGTTTTTTGATATTTTTTAACACATTGTTTATTATATAAATTGACAATAAAAGCCTTAAACATGTACAGGCTTGTCAAACTGTCAATCTGGCTGAATAAATAGTACAATAAATCCAGAACGATAGAGGAAAGGGCTCTGCGGATTAAATGTTGACGAGTTTTTAAAAAGGATCAAAACAGATCCTCTCATACAAATTAATACACTTTCAGAATGTTAAATTATCAATTTAATATGTTTTTATTATGAACAACACATTTATTTTTGGCATAATTGCTTGGCTTAGTTACATTTATTTCAAAGGGTACAGTGCAGTATGAAACACATTATGAGTAAAACAGTCAGAATGAGTTGTTATTGTTGAGCAGAATCAAACAAGCACCGTTTCCCGTTTACGCTTTAGTATCTGGTGCCGTATCCTAGCAACCTACCCAAAACAAACTATTATTCCTTAATAATCATGACTTCCAGCTGCAATTATTGGCAGTTAGAACACTTTACTACCAGCTTGGCCTGGTTAGAACCGGGACTCAAGATTTAAGTGAGTCCCTGTTTCTACACGCCGTGACTCTGGTGGCTGAGTGGAGAGCACTCTCGCTTCTCACCAAGAAAGTCCTGGGTTCGAATCCCTACTTCCGACTGTTTACTTACTCTACTCTACTCTACTCTGCTCTACCTCGATTGGGAGCGTTTCCACCGGCCCTGGTTCTATCCAGGCTGAGCTGGTACTAAAGAGTTCTAACTGACAGAGATTGGCCAGAGGGTAGCTGGAAGCCATGGTTACCAAGGAATTTCCCTGGGTACTAGTTTGTAGAGGGTAGGTTGCCAGATACTAAATCGTAATAAAACACAACCAGGTAGAGTCGAGCCGAGTCGAGTCGAGCAGAGTAGGGCCAAATAGGGCTGATTATTGATTATATGAATTGCCTTTTATCTCGTTGGAACTGCGTCATATTGTCCTTGAACTGCCCGTTGCTTATAGACCATTATAGAACAAATAAACATCTGTCTCTGTCCCCACACAGAGCCGGAGCTGGGGTCCGGCGACGACCCTTTCAGCACAGAGCCCTCTAGCTTCTACAGGGACAAACGTGAGGAGGGGTCCCTTCCACAGCGCCTGTCCACACTCCTGTCCTCCTACAAACCTCGCAGAGACTAGACCCTGACCCCAGAGGTAAAGAACTCCCCACGGGAACTGTGCCTGCAGAAGGGATTGAGTGTGGAACCCGGGGACGCATGTTTCCACGGATCTCAGGGAACCCAAGCGGAACTATGGTGGGTTTAACGTGGGATGAGCAATAACCACTTTTCTGACGGAGAGGGAGGTCTCACTGTTGCTGATTTTCATTGTTGAACTTTTTTGTTGTTGACATTTTTTCGGTGCTGCAAAGTAGTTCAGGGTGAGGGGTTTAAGAGGACATATTATGCTATAGTTACAGGAAAATCTAATTTATAATCATATGGGGGCAGAGCCTAGGTTTCAGAAAGTAAAATTCCCTGATTCAAAATCCAAATACAAAGAGTATAAAAGTATGAAACACATAAAGAGACATAACGGAGGCTAACTAGCTAACTACAGTCCACAGAACAGCCTGGAACCCAGATTACTCGCACATTCTAGAGCAGCCATTCCCAAAGTCAGTAACACTGCGGCCCCCCTAAAAATCCGACGGGTCTGCGCGGCCCCCGGAATAATAACCAAGAAAACAACTTTAGAAATAGGCTCTTCACGTTATTTTATTTTGGGGAAATAGCTTCTGCTGCAAACATGTAAATGACGCACCCCATTTTGTAATACAGATATGATTACAATTTGATTATTCAAGTCAAATAATGAATACAAATATTTTAATTTTACAAACAAAATATTATTAATTTAACATACAATATCCATCCATCCATCCATTTTCTTCCGCTTCATCCGTTGCCGGGTCGCGGGGGCAGCAGTCTAAGCAGAGACGCCCAGACTTCCCTATCCACACACACTTCCTCCAGCTCGTCCGGGGGGACCCCAAGGCGTTCCCAGGCCAGCTGAGAGCAGTGGCGGCTGGTGGAATTTTCTACTGGGGGGGCTATGAATATGATGACTAGATATATACCAGCAGGGTAGGGGTGCTTTCTGATCCCTACCCTGTAGCTTTCATCCAGCTGGGATGAAATATTTATCTTCCCAAACATAGCTAATTTGAGGGCATTTTGCATGTGGATACCAGTCTGCTCATGCTTCTTTGCCTTTTCTAAAAAGTGCTTCAGATCAGTCATACCTGTCTTGATCCATGCTGGGTCAGATCCTGATGTTTGAAACAAAAGGCATGGAAAGCAAAATAAAGCATTAGCCTCGCTACATGCTGCTAGCCAAGATTTGGCGCTGAACCAGGTCCTGGAAAAAGTACGAGTGTACCGTCTCCCCCTGTCGCTGGACTGCTGACTAATGGTAATATTTGGCTGATCAGGTCCAAGCTCTTTAACCTCAACCTTCTCCTGGTATGATCTTCTCTCAAACGGTATTGTTTTGAGTGATCTAACTGAATTATTCTTTTTCTCGTTCTCCATTTTGCGTCTCTTTACGTTCGTCTCAAACTCCCACAGCTTGACCTGTCAATCACTGTAAACGGACGTCACAGACAGTGACAGTACAGGTCGCGGGCGATCCCACCCCCTCAGGGCGCACTTCTCCTGCGCCCCCAAATCGTCTTATCTCTTGCATTGAAGAGGAGCTACTGCGCATGTACAACTTTTAACGAGAGTCCATAGACGCCTCAGGGCGCAATCTTTTGCGCCCTGAGGCGGAAATACGTCCTCAGTCCGACACAGACAACGCTGATGAGCTTAATCAATCCAACTCAGCATAAACTATAAAGTATTTCTTCCACATCTGAAATAAAAAACATAAATTTCGAAATATTTTAATGTTATTATTTTTTTTAACGTTTTATTCAAGGTAACATGGCAAGTTGTGAGTGGTGGGGCGGCGCCCTAGCGCCCTCTATTGGCCGGCCGCCACTGGCTGAGAGACAGATGCCCAGTCCCAATACCCACACTGCACCCTACGCCCTCCTATGAAGTGTGCATTTGTTTGAAGTGCGCGCAAGGGTTTGAGTGCACAGGTTACAGCACAAAAGGCAGAATTGGGACAGTGCACACTGAGTGCAGGTGACGTCATCGACTCGTCAAGAGATGGTCATTTTCAGACCTAAACTTTGTCTGACCCTTTGGGAAACAAATTGAATTGCTTCACACACGTTAAAATACATGTATATTAGTGGTTTCTAATTAGAGATAGCTGTATAATTTTAAGTTAAATGTGGGTAACTAACTATCTGGTCAGTTTTTATACATTCTAAGATTATTGTACTAAGTGTAAAGTTTAAATTGAATGTTATATGAACTCTTGCTTTAAAAAGTTATTAAATTGTTAAAACACAATGTCCGTAATTCTTCATCAGACGTTTATGCTTCTTTCCAAGTAACAGCAAAACTTATTTACACACATACTGCATATATATTTCAAAATGTATATTTAAATGCATTTTCCCGACGCTTTGGTGTGTACCGCAAAGAATTATGGGCAATATCCTTCGCCAGAGTGCGCATAGATGCAGGCTACGGCGAAGTGTGGATCAGGGGCGCAAAGGGGGCGGGGCCAAAGACCTCCCTGGAGAATTGGGACACCCTACGCACTCGCACCCTTTATCGGGAACGCGCAAATGAGGGGCGCGAGGGTGGAAGTGCGAGTATTGGGACGGGGCCATAGTCCCTCCAGCGTGTCCTGGGTCTTCCCCGGGGCCTCCTCCCGGTGGGACGTGCCCGGAACACCCCCCCAGGGAGGTCCGATACAGCGACCGCATCACTGCGCACGCTGCAACATACAATAATTATATAAAAATGTGTGATGACCTCTCGCGGCCCCCCTGCAATACCCTCACAGCCCACCAGGGGGCTGCGGACCCCACTTTGGGAGACACTGTTCTAGACAAAGCAGCTCATTCTTTGTGTGCTTTGGTTAATTTCTTGATGCGGACTTAGAAGTTTACTTGCTAAAGCATTAAGCTCCGCCCACTTCATATTCAATAATCCAAATTACATCATTCCATCATGAAAATTAGATCTGGAGTTTCACCCACAGTGATATAAACACATCCCCTTCTCCTCACAGAATACTCTGTGCTGAATCTGTCTGACCCTGGAGAGGTTTTTAAGCTGAAATTAAAGCCTGAGTACCTGACTTTTTTAATAATAATTAACTATTTATTGAAGTCCTGGTTAGCTGTGTCAGTTAGTTTTAGTCTGTAGATAAGAGAGCACCAGCCATCAGCCAATCAGCTCTCAGTGAAACAGCATGACGTGGTCTGCTTTGTTCACAAAATGTTACTTAAACAAGATTCCAACCAAATATATGTATCTCTTTCTAGCATAATATGTCCTTTTTTCGAAATTGAAGAATAAAATATCAATGCAATGTGTTGTGTCTTTGTGTTCATGGACTGGAGAGACTTTCTGCTTCAAACTGAAAACTCAAAATGAAGCGGGAAATCACACGAGCAGGAGAAACAATAATGTCTTAGGCTCGAGGGACTTTGCAGCTGTACGTTTTGTAGAAGCCACCTGCTGGTTTCATGTGGCACAATACGAAAAGAAATATTGCAAAATGTAATATTACGTTCAGTGGATTCTTTATTAGCGCTGTTTCAAATGACATCACAACAGTTTATTGGACAGATCGTAAATCTCAAAAATTATTATCCAAATGAAGTGTCCGTCCTTCTCAGTATTTGTTGTCAGAAATTTAGGCAAAAAGTCCTTTCAACTGACATCAAATTTGTCTTTAAAAACCCTTGTTCCATCCTCGGGTCAGAGTGAATCCAAAATACCCTAAATAATTTTGTATTATGTGAATTTTGATTTTTTTTTTTTCCTTCTTAGATCCTTTTAGACTCATGTAGGGTATTTTTTCTTCTACGTTGAGTCATCTGTGGTGGAACATTTTGACCTGAGGGTAGCACAAAGGTTAAAGTTTTTGATCATGGCAGATTACTATTTAAACAGTGCATAGCCCAAGCCCCGGCGATCCAAGATGGCGGCGTATTCAAATGAATGGTTTGTGCTCAGTGGCGCATGGAACTCGCAAAGATCTACGGGAAACTCACCTGAATTTGGGCATCGTCTGTTATTATAATAGATCCATGCGTCTGGTCTGCGCAGTGGATGATCTCCCATGATGCTCTGCGCCAAATACGCGTGTGTGGCTCTCATGCACGTGCACAGAGGGGCTCGGCCGCGCTCTGACCAATCAGAGCGGGAGCCAGACGGGCAGGGTTTGTGGTACTAAAGTTTGGATTTAAAGAAAAGGATTTAAGAAGAAAAAAAGTTCAGGATGACAAGGGACACTAAAACCCCCACAAAATCCGACCTTAATGAAAGCTGTAGGTTCTCTGTCAGGTTCTCTGTCAGGTTCTCTGTCAGGTTCTCTGTCACCTGTATCTGAGGTTAAGCTGTTTTAGTTTACATTGAGTTCTATGGGGAACATATCTGGGTAGCCCACGTGAATTTCGTCTTGTCCAGTCTGCAGTACCGCGAGAATCCCCGGAGCACATGGGTCCTTCAGCTCCAAGCTATAATAGCCTATCCAGTTATTATAATAGATCCATCCGTTGTGATGTCACGTGAACGCAGCCTCCATCATTCCACCGTGACGTCATCTGCTGGTTATTATCACATGTTTCCGTTTTTGATTCCGCATTTGTGTAGTTCTAGGAGAAACTTTCTATGTATTCTGCTAATGTTGATTTGTGACCATAACGACTTGGTCTGTTTAAGGCTTATTTATGTATCCAGTGAATCAGATGCTAATAATTATGAATATGTTGTAACTATAAAAGAAATGTCTATACTTTGGATTTGCTTTTTCATAGGAGTGGGATGAGAAACTGGGAACATGAAATAAAACATCATAAATATGACAAAAACGGGAGAATAATAGATATATATTTACATTAGATTAAGATGAAGAGATCCTTTAATTGTCCCACAGTGGGGAAAAGTGTTGCATCACAAGTTACAGAACAGTTGGAATGAGGAGCACAGAGCACAAGATAAATGTATAATAACTCTATACTAAAATAAAATCTCTAACTCTAGCATAAAAGAAGCAGTATAAAATCTCTATCTTTCTAAGTCTAAAATCTTAAACTTTAGGATGATGAAGAAGCAAGACTTAAGTACAAAAATCTCCAACTTTAGCAAGAAAAGGTGAGACATGGAACCCAGATGGTGCGTTTAAGGAAACTGGGAAAATTTGTACATGTAACGTCTGGGTCTGGTCCCTGTGTTCGCGATTACAGTCGGTTTAATTTCGACCGACCAATCAGAGAGCGCGGGAGGCGGGTGTTGTAGTTAGTTGTGGGTGACGTCAAGAGTTTGCGTCAAACGGGAAGGTTGTAGTTTGGCAAAAAATGTGATAGTAAAGTAATCCGGTCTGGTTCTATCAAGAAATTGAAGCCGGAGCAAGAGGAATGTTTAGCAAATGTAATCGCTGGAAAAATTGTGGCGCTACTCCCCACGGGCTCCGTTAGCGGCAAAGGAGATGGCTAAAGCTAGGCTAAATGCTAACAACAGACTCCGGCGCATTACAAACGTCACGGTAAACTCAGATCCAATCGTTTCAATCTGCAAAAGGAGTTAACCCCTCCCACCTGTAAACGGGTCAACGAAGCACGTCCAGACCTTAGTACCAAATGTAATGTGTACTATGGTGTGGTACGACCAGGCTAACCCCAGCATGCACCAGTATAGTACACACCAGCGCTCCTGCTACGTCTGCTATGTTTACTGTCAAAATGAATTCACTTTTGGAATTATCCTTTACTAATAACAGTTCAATAAGGACCGATTTTTGACGCAAACTTGTTCCGTCTCGTCCCGTTCCTATTTTTTTATGTGTTGATTAATATTTGTCATTTCCAGTGTTGAATATGCTTATTTCACTTTTACACTTTTAATACGGTTTTGTTATGAGTCAAGTCTGTCCAGAACCAAATTGTGCAAAGTCTATGCAAAAGTCACGTTTTCGTATATGATTTTGAAAATATGTTAAAGGTGCTAGTGACAGTTTATTGTTGACTTTTCTCACAGAATAAGTTGTTTTATTTAAATGGATGTTTTTACCGTAATCTGCTGTATAACCATTTTATACTTTTGTAACGTGGTCAAGTCTCAAATTTTGTTTTTTTTCCAATTCATGTAATAAAAATGTTTGGTTTTTACTTGTCTTTCCGAGTTTTCTGTGTAAAGTCTTGGTTGTAAACTCTGAAATTAAAATGACAGAAGCACTTTTTTTTTTTTTTTTTTTTTTATGTAAGAATAACAGAATGTATAACTTACAAATTGTTATGGTACAAACACTGTGACCAGAATAAAAAAAAAATCAAGTCTGGTCTAATCTGGTTTAGGGCTGTAAGGTCAGTGAGGATTCCAGCGCAAACTTAACATTGTTTTCACCACATCTGGGGTATCACCATAGCAACACACAGCAACAGTTTTATACTTTTAAAGGCTTTTATACAGCAGGGGTTGAATATAAACAAGCTAAATATTTATCATTGTGTAAAAATCAAGAGTTAAATGTCGGAAAACTATGCTTTTTCTCCTGTGTGGTGTGTGTGTGTTTACATTTTGGTCATGGCAACGGTTGCTAAGTGGCTTATGCTGACTCTTGCTCTTGGCTCAAAAAGTATTCCTTTGGACTTTGCTCGAGCATGTTTTTGAAAGTTCACTGGACAAAATATATATGTATTCTTCTAATAAGTAATGTGTGTGTGAGCGTGTTGACCATGGTATAAGCCAGGCATGTCCAAACTCAGGCCCGGGGGCCAATTGCGGCCCTCGGTGTCATTTCATGTGGCCCTCTGCCTTGCTAAACCACAGTACACTTTGAGCTCATAAACACAAGTTCACGGTGTCATCCATCCAACTTCAGCTCAGCCAAGATAGATGTTGTACATTGCTCTAAAGCCCAGCACGTCTGGAGTTCAGTCGTTGACTTGTGAGATGGTAAACATTTGTCATACAGCCAACTTCAGCTCTGTTATAGATCATTATAAAGCTCAGAACAGCCCGATGCCAGTCAAAACAGTTTTTCAGTCAGTGACGTTGGCCCCCTGGACTAGTCTGGTGAACCAAAGTGGCTCTTACTAAAATGTGTGGACACTCCTGTATAAGCCGATTAAACAACTACACGTCTGAGAAGGTTTTATGACTCGTATAATTCTATAATGACGCAGATCAAAATGAAAATGTGTTTACTAAGTATTTTGAATCAAACCCAATGTGTAACAAATCCTCTCTATGAGAATGTTCTTCCGGGGCATCCCTTTGTTCTGGTCAAATGTAGAAACAATCCCATGTTCACAGATCTTCCCGGATAAACAACTATAATCAAAAGAATAATTGAAGATAACCATTAATTACAGCCCTAATCCAGTTTACAGGATATTCTAAACGTAGGTATTTGTATCGGGGATAGATTTTGTTGCTTTTATGACCCGGAATATTTCACTGGTTTGTTTCTCACTATTACAGAAAACTTACGGTTGAAGACATTTTGCAAAATTTTAAATATGTTGTAAAAGTCCCACTCACAACAAGTCAGTCACACATTAATATAAACAAATGATCATCTATGTGGACTTGGCCCCGGGGCCGCAGCTCCCACCACCACAGCCTCAGGGCCGATCGAGTCGTGCACAAGCAGAGACACAGCGCCCTCTAGCTGTTTGGAAGCTGCCAGCGCCACCACCGCCTTCTCTGTGCAGAAGCCCATCCTCTGCAGCTGCTGCAGCCTGGAACACAGGGCACACGTCAGCAACATGCACAAAGACTGAGCACAGAGGATTTCAGATCAGGATTTTCCACTTAAAGCTGCGGTACCTGACATTCAACAACAAAATTATCAAACTCTGTAATAAAATCCAACTAACTGACTAAGTCCTGACTCAAACAGTTATCTCTAGTTTTCACATGAATGTATTTTTGGCCTTTGTCACATCTTTAGATCAGCTTTTTCAGACAGAAGTGAAAAAGAGAGGACCACACTCACTCAGCCAATCAGCTTTCAGTATCAAATAGTGACTCCTGAGGCTATTACATAAAATATCTTATCCATTCATTTCTAATATGATGAAGACGGCATGTTTTGGTCCGATTTGTTCACAACATTTTACCTTAACTTTAAATTGAACCATAATTCTCAAACGAAAACTCAAAATAAAGTATACAAAAATATAATAATTGTTGTGAATAATTTAGATTTGAGGATGGTGGCAGTTGAGGAACAAGCTTTAACTGCTGCAAACTGTTCCATATGAACTTTTGAAATTCTATTTTAATACAGTAAATTGGGCACAAGGTTTTTGTACCAACTGTTTTTTAATCAGGTAATAACACTGTAACATGCCCTTCTGCACTTTGAAAGCACATGCTGACCTAAGGGAGGAGACGGAGGACTTGGGCAGCTCCACTTTTGCCTGCGGAGAGTCCAGAGGGTCTTGTAGGGAGGACCGGACCCCAGATGTGGCCTGAGGGAAATGTGAAGACCCCAGGGAGTAAGCACTGTCGGGATAATCCTGCAGAGAAGCCAGGATCCCAGCCCGGAACATCTGCTCCTCCAAAACTTCCACTTCAGTCGCACCATGAAAGTGGTCTGAGCTCCAACTAGAACTTTGCCCAGGCTCAAAGAGGTCCATCCCAGGGCCGGTTCCAGAGAAAGGGTGATAGGAGCTCACCGGGGGGCCTGGCTCAGACGGTTGACTAAATCTGTGGAATAGATTGGATCAGTGGGTACCAGCCATGTGTAGGGAGCATAATATATTCAACATCTACACCTATAAATAACGTGTATACATGTGTGCGTAGTGGGCTTGTTCACACTAAAGGGCACAAAAGTGTGACAAAAGGCCAAAAATGTGATATTAATAATCCAAAGCGGCCCTGTTTATTTTATGTAACGGACGATGATTTGACGGAATGAGCTTTGCGGAAAATTTGATACGTATTTTCAGATCCACATTTGATTAAGAGATCCTATTTATTTTTTACATAGAATAGACTATACTTTCATATAGTCAACTAATTAAATGTGAAAACAGACCAGATTTTTATTTTTCTCATGTTTAATTGTTAGGGAAAAATGGACAGAAACCATCACGTTCGTTAGACATCTTTCAAGGGTCATTTTTTTTTTTTTTTTTTTTTTTTTTACGATTCCTTTTTAAATGAAGTGATTTCCTGATGTTGTGTTAACCATATTAATCTTGTGGGATTTAATCTGCCGCTTTTTCAGACTGAGGACATTTCATTTTCTATGTAACCGGCGTCACAGTAGAATGGTCAAATCTGAGGCTGATTTTGTCGTTTAAAATGTCGCCAAAAATGCATTTGTCAATCTTTCCTTTTGATTTTATCCACACTATCTCTTCAATGTGTCTGTGTTTGACAATTTATGACAGTACTTTTAGTTTTTGAGTTATAACCTTTTAAAGTCCAGATACTCTCTGGACTTTAAAACTCTTTATATGTGTGTGTGTGCATGTGGTTTGTATTGTCTGCTCTATCCAAACTTTTTTCAAACAACTTATGTTTTGCATAATTTTTATTAACTTACAACTACTGATGTTTATGTAACTTTTGCCCACCACAAGTTACCAATGAGAAATACAATGGAGTATATCTCATTGGTAATGGGGAGTAGCAGAGACCTGTGTGAGGCAGAGTGTGTGGGGAGTCTGATCCTGGAGGGGGAGGAGATGAAGGCCCACTCTGGGACACGGTGCACCAGGCTGAGGCGCTCCAGCTCCTGTAGTGTCCCGATGAAATGTACGCTGTCTGGGACGTGGGTTAAGGAAGCTCTATGCAACCCTCCAAACAACATTACACAACTCATAACATCACTTTAATTTGTGAGTTACTAATAATAATAATTCTGTATATTTCTGAAGGTAAGAATCACTCCAGGTTTGTGTTTTGATGATGGGACAATGCTGGTAATTGATCAAAAAGGTACATTTCCATGATATTTGTCCGTTAAAGAACACATTTACTGTCTATAAAGTGTGAAATATGTGACAAAACAAATCCCTATGCTTTCACTAGAGCGTTGTTTTTGTTTTTTCCAAATTAAAAGATCACAGCTATGCAATTGTAAAGACACTAATTTCACCTGAGAATTTGCAAAAACTAATTTTATAAGTAGTACTTCTGTTTTAAAAGGGTAGACTGAAGGGGCGGAGTTACACGTTTTCCCAGAATTCCTGATATAAGCTTGGATGGATCTAAAAACAACTCCAAGTCTGTGTTTGATGATGGAATAATAACAATAATGAAAATAGCAAGAATATAATAATAATTCAAAATAATGTTAGAACATGGTTAAAATCTCAAAAACACATTTAAACATTAATATTTAGCATAATATGTCTCCTTTAAGAGATGCATTAACATAATCACAATAACCCCGAGTGTGAAGAGTTTAAAGGAGGATACAGTTGTGTCCGATGCAGATGGCGCAGAAGTGCAGCAGGGCGGGGGTCCCAGGCAGCAGCAGCAGGGCCAGGAGCAGGGCAGTCCAGGGCAGGAGCCACACGGGGACACAGCCCAGCCTCCTGCCCTTCACCTGCCACGGGACAAGACCAGGCATGGTTCAAACGACTGAGGGCTCCACTGATTCGCAGTTTTCAGGGTCGATACCAAAACTGATAATTAGTAGGCAATGTGGTCGATTACAGATAACTTTGTTTAGCCTGATGCATCTGTTTATTTAACTAAAGAAAAAGACAAAAATACTAGCTTCCACTGTATAGACTGGATGTGACGTAACAGCAGAATAGATACTGATGGAGAGATAGATCCGATAGAGCTCTCAGGTTAATTAATTCAATTCAATATATTTTTTTATAGCCCTAAATCACAACAGTGGGTTACGGATACTGACTTATGCACTTATTTTAGCATATTTGACCTTATGGTGGCTGCAAGAGTGGGCATCATGGTATTCAAGTCTCTCCATGGCCTTGCACCAGGGTACAGTGCCCCCTTGAAGCTTTCAACATTTCGCCACATTTCAGGCTTCAAACATAAAGATATACAATTTTATTTTTTTGTCATGAATCAACAACAAGTGGGACACAATCGTGAAGTGGTACAAAATGTATTGGATAATTTAAACTTTTTTAACAAATAAAAAACTGAAAAGTGGGGCGTGCAGTATTATTCGGCCCCTTTACTTTCAGTGCAGCAAACTCAGTCCAGAAGTTCAGTGAGGATCTTTGAATGATCCAATGTTGTCCTAAATGACTGATGATGATAAATAGAATGCACCTGTGTGTAATCAAGTCTCCGTATAAATGCACCTGCTCTTTGATAGTCTCAGGGTTCTGTTTAAAGCGCAGAGAGAACCATGAAGACAAAGGAACACACCAGGCAGGTCCGAGATACTGTTGTGGAGAAGTTTAAAGCCGGATTTGGATACAAAAAGATTTCCCAAGCTTTAAACATCTCAAGGAGCACTGTGCAAGCAATTATATTGAAATGGAAGGAGTATCAGACCACTGCAAATCTACCAAGACCCGGCCGTCCCTCCAAACTTTCATCTCAAACAAGGAGAAGACTGATCAGAGATGCAGACAAGAGGCCCATGATCACTCTGCATGAACTGCAGATAACTACAGCTGAGGTGGGAGAGTCTGTCCATAGGACAACAATCAGTCGTGCACTGCACAAATCTGGTCTTTATGGAAGAGTGGCAAGAAGAAAGCCATTTCTCAAAGATATCCATAAAAAGTCTGGTTTAAAGTTTGCCACAAGCCACCTGGGAGACACACCAAACATGTGGAAGAAGGTGCTCTGGTCAGATGAAACCAAAATCAAACTTTTTGGCCACAATGCAAAACGATATGTTTGGCGTAAAAGCAACACAGCTCATCACCCTGAACACACCATCCCCACTGTCAAACATGGTGGTGGCAGCATCATGCTTTGGGCCTGCTTTTCTTCAGCAGGGACAGGGAAGATGGCTAAAATTGATGGGAAGATGGATGGAGCCAAATACAGGACCATTCTGGAAGAAAACCTGTTGGAGTCTGCAAAAGACCTGAGACTGGGACGGAGATTTATCTTCCAACAGGACAATGATCCAAAACATAAAGCCAAATCTACAATGGAATGGTTCACAAATAGACGTATCCAGGTGTTAGAATGGCCAAGTCAAAGTCCAGACCTGAATCCAATCGAGAATCTGTGGAAAGAGCTGAAGACTGCTGTTCACAAACGCTCTCCATCCAACCCCTTGCGCTACAAAGTATTAGCGCAAGGGGGCCGAATAATATTGCACGCCCCACTTTTCAGTTTTTTATTTGTTAAAAAAGTTTAAATTATCCAATCAATTTCGTTCCACTTCACGATTGTGTCCCACTTGTTGTTGATTCTTGACAAAAAATAATTTTTTTATATCTTTATGTTTGAAGCCTGAAATGTGGCGAAATGTTGAAAGGTTCAAGGGGGCCGAATACTTTCGCAAGGCACTGTACATCCGTGACATGCTAGTGCCATATGAACCTGCTGGGACTCTGAGGAGCACAGGGACTGGCCTCCTGCTGGGACACTGAGGAGCACAGGGACTGGCCTCCTGCTGGGACTCTGAGGAGCACAGGGACTGGCCTCCTGCAGGTGCCCAGAGTCAGGACGAAACATGGGGAGGCAGCGTTTCCGATTTAAGCTAGGATATGGAACGGCCTTCCTGAGGTTGTGACACAGGCGCTACCCTGACCATGTTTAAAACTAGGCTGAAAACATATCTCTTTAGCTGTGCATACAACTGACTGATTCTATTTCGTACTGCTTATTACTTTTGTTGGCTTTTTATTTTTATTTTTTTACCTCACTTTTTAGTGTGTTTTAAATCCCATACTTTTAAACTGCTTTATTTTAATATTTAAATAATTGTATATTTATTGACTTTATAATGCATTTTGATTTGTGTTTTTTCTTTTTTCTTGTGAAGCGCTTTGAATTGCCTTGTACACGGATTGTGCTATAAAAATAAATGATTGATTGATTGATTTGGATCCCAGTTCTGTCTACAGTGCCCAATTGTTTAATCGTATATTATGCTTTGTGAAGGAGGAGCTCATTCCTTCTGTCCTGTGACCATGTAATTCTTCTGTGATGCAACACTGAAATTTCCTCATTGTGGGAAGAATAAAGGATCTCTTCGTCACCTGTCTGCACTGTGCTGTGAACAAGGCCAGCTGCACCGCGGAGTATCCACACACCCGGCTGGCATCGCCCACACCCACCCAGAGCACCAGGGAGTAGGCACAGGGCACCGCGGCCCAGGACACAGCTGCCAGCCCCAGGAAGGCCACCGTGCCCCAGCGCCGCTCCTGACACGGGCCCACCAGCAGGAGGCAGCAGACGTTCACCAGCAGAGAGGGGGCATCGTCGTGGCTCAAGGCGAACAGGAATATGTCTGCACAGAGAAAGTCACATTATTACTCCTCCCTCTGGTCCCTCTTTATTTTTATTTTCACGCTTGATAATTATTTTTTCCATATTTTTTCAACTTCACATTCAGTAAATAACAAAGTAAAAAGTCTCAAGATGTTTTTTATGGGTAAAAAATAATGCATAATTATATGAGTATGTCAGTACCACAGCCTGTCTGTAGAATTATTAATTCATCCATCCATCCATCCATCCATTTTCTACCCTTTAATCCATTTCTGGGTCAGGGGGGTGGCAGTCAGAGATGCCACCCAAGTCTCATTGCACCAGCCCCTCACTGACCCTCTGCAGGTGGTGAGTCCACAGGAGGACGGCTGCTCTCTGAGTGTGAGCATAGCCTTGATCTTTCAGTGTGGGCTTTGGGCAAAGTGGGGTTAAGTGTCTTGCCCAAGGACACAACGACAGCAGTCATCAGTGGGAGTCGGTGGAGAAGGTGCAGAGGTGGGAATTGAACCCACGACCTTCTGGGCATAAGGCCAATGCTCTACCAACTGAGCTACTGTCGAATTATTAATTCATGTAGAACTAATTTGTAGATTATACGTTTAAAAAGACTGAGTAGATTACAGCAGCCCTCTAAGAATACTGTAACAGTCATCTTTACTCACAGTGGAAACAGTGGAAGTTGGCAATGTGTCAAACAGTTTAGTTTTTCTCACAGACTGAAAGAAAACTTCTGAATTCGTAGAAAGCAACATAAAAAAATACAGAATTAAATACTCATTCACTACAAACATGGTAGTATAATGGTTAGGTACACCATATAATATTTTTACTATTGTTTATTGAGAGGAACAATGCCAGATGGAGCATCTGGTTTACACAGAGATCGGATCAGAGCACAAAATAAATCAACATAGAAACTCATAAGTTTTATCTCCATTAACATATATTACAGTATATACTGTGAAACATTCCTGAGAAAACCATATAATTGGCATGAGACAAACTAGTGATGAGTGCTCCACCAGATAACCTATACTCTGTAAAATATGAAAGTATTATGGATAATGTTCTTACCCCTGAGCCTTGGAAGGTTCCCATCAGGTCCCAAACTAAGACTTGCTTGGATCCCAGCAGCATGGAGTGAGAGCATTACAACACCTAATAACAATGTACCCGAAAAGAAACCGGGGCGATCTGATCCAAACCAACTGCATACTGTCAAAATGCGAGATATCATCACTAGCCTTTAACTGGAGACTGAAGACCATATTTATTAAAATATATTAAGAAACCAAAATTTTGAAAAAATCCAAAGGCAACACATAAAAAATAAATAATTACACGTTTGTTTTTGGCTTCTCTGCTCTGTGCCAGTTATTATTATAGATCCATCATGTCTGTGCCTTGTCGCTTCCGTATTTTGTCACGTGGGTCCTAAAGCGCGCTCCTCCCACAGTCAACGCGCGCTAGAGAGATTGTGGATTCGGATTCTGTCACTAATTTTTACAGTCTGTGGTTCTAGGGGAATTTTTGAGTCTGAAATTACTACTAATCACGTGTCATGTATGTATTGTGTATATATATAAGTGAGTCTATTTTTGTTTTCTCATACCACATCATATAATTATACAGTTTTGTGCGTTATATTTATACTGTTTACAATAAGTTATGATTTCTTATGTTACCCCAAATACGAAGATTGTTATTTTCAAGATTAACTTGCATAAATCTGGTGGAACATGTACATTTGATATGGTACATTCTAAAATTTACATAAACAAGTCCACATTTCACGCTTCAGGGAGATGATACTCAACATTTAATGTATGTGTGTCATAATAATAAACAGAAGTGGAACAATGCATCAGTTATTATACTAATTTTTCATTTGGTATAATAACTGAGAGATGTCCCTCAAGGTGTCCTGGTGGTGATCCTGGTGGGACATGTCTAGAAGGCCTCCCCAGGATGGCGTCCAAAACAGATGCCCAAGCCACCGGAGGCTCCTCTTAACGTGAAGAAGCAGCGGCTCTACTCTGAGCTCCTCCCGTGTGCACTATGCTCGCCTTATCGCAAAGAAAGCGCCCAGCTACTCTGAGGAAGAAACTCATTTTGACCTCAATCTTTTTGGTTAATTGAGAGCTTGCCTTTCAACTACCGCTACCTCTTCACTAACAACAGTCCAATGGAGTGACATTCTCCATTCTTTCATTTTAGTTGAACAAGAACCCAAGATGCTTATAACTTATGTACTTGGCATAAACCTATATTCAAAAACAACCTTTCCACATATATTAATTTAGTTTCACTTAAAACTACACAGTCTAGCTCCTGTAGCAGTTTGAATGAGTTTCTCTCACCATCCCAATATGGCCGCTACTCTGTGTACGTTACTATGGCGATGGACGCTCTCCGTCTTCTTCCTGGAGGGGGTGTCACTTCTATAGTTCTCGCGAGATTCTTTGAAACACAGTTGTTGCAGTGGTGAAATATCGCGATACTCCCTCAGCAGCCCTGGTATCCGCCTCGCCGCCGTCGCTTTGTTCAGTCTCCTGCGAACGACTTCAGCAAAATGGCGTCTGCTCCAGGCAAGTCAAACTAAAGCGTGTACAATGAGTTTTTAATGCGTTTAGAGTGCGGTGTAATGGTTAAGTATGCATTATTACCAACAGTATTGTATTTTCCCTTAGTTAAGCGTACGCTGTGCTCCATGGTGTTAGCATGTTATTAAGGAGCGTGGGCCACAGCACCTTCGACACCGGCTGTTATTAACTCTTTCTTCGGTCATGTTGGTATTGCGACTGTTGTTGTTTTCTCACTATGATGTATGGTGTGGTATCTCTCTTGAGGCTCAGAGTAAGGTCTGAGTTGAGTGAAATTGTAGCTTTTTTCATCGCGCGTCGAGTGTGTGGGAACTGATGTTGTCGGCCCGCTAACGTGCTGCTAGCATGTTAGCGTTAGCATGTTAGCGTTAGCATGTTAGCGTTAGCATGTTAGCTGTGCTCTACACTCGCGCGCAAAAGTTTTGACTTGTCTTTTTTTTCCTTTTGCTAATGATTTCTTATTCATGCTAAAGTCAGTTTCTCTTTTCCACCGCAGACTACAGCTCCTACAGCCAGGCTGGTGCCCAGCAGGGGTAAGACAATCTTGCATATCTTGTCGTAAGGTTAACTATTCTGGAAATTGTCGACACAGTTTAATTGGGTTAACTGTTCCAGGTATGCGTCCTACACCGCACCGGCCTCTCAGGGGTATGGACAAACTGCTCAGGTCAGTACCACGGTAGTTGCGTTGCCTTAAATAACACTTATTTGTATTCCTTGTTGAAGTAAACCATATACAGATTGTTTACACTTCGGTCACTATTAGTTGCAATGATTATAAAAAAAAATGCTTCAATTATATTAAACGGATTAAAGAAACTTTTGTTATAGTTGTATGTTTGATCATGTGGTGTTTCAGCAGGGCTATGGGCAGCAGGGCTACAGCTCTTATGGTCAAACTGCTGCTGCAGACGGCAGCTACAGCCAGGCGACTCCTGCTGCTGCTGGAGGCTACGCTCAGCCACAGCAAACACCACAGCAGCAGTACGGCTCTTCTTATGGACAAGCTGCTTCAAGTGAGTTCTGAATCTTACTCGGTAAACTATGTGCAGATTTTGGTATCAATTTAATTCATCCGACTGGTGAGGGGTTATTTCCTTCTGAGGGAGGCTGTGAAATTCCTCTTAACTTTCAACCTCATGCTTTGTATGCACTTGAAATGTCATTGTCTCTTGTTTTACTCGGTTTCTATTGTGTTGACAGCGGGATACCCTGCAGCTCAGACCACCGCAGCCCATGGCTACTCTCAGACTGCCCAGGGTTATGGAACCAGTGGATATGACAGTGCTGCTGCTACTCCAGCTGCTACTGCTGCTCAATCCTATGGATCTCAGACTGGGTATCCTGCTCAGTCCTCTTACCAGGGCTATGGTCAGCAGGCAGCCCCCGCTGCTCAGCAGAGGTACTGTTTTTGCATAGGTAGAGATGCCCTCTGACATTTTTCGTGAATGTAATTCTCATTGTGCAGTTACAGTGCCAATGGCCAGCCTGCCGGCTACAGCCAGACCGGTTACTCACCTGCAGCATATGGCCAACAGCAGGCTGGATATCAGGCCCAGCAGTCAGGCTATGGGCAACAGCAAGGAGGCTACGGGCAAACGCAAGCACAGCAACAGGCTCCTCCAGCGTATGCCCAGCAGAGTGCAGGCTCATACGGTCAGCCTCCAGCCAGCCAGTACAGCCAACAGGGTGGACCACCCGGATACAGCCAGGGAAACCACTACAGTAAGCCTGCTTATCACAAGTGCACAAGGATGGTGTAGTATCACTGATTATTGTCCCTCTCTCTCAGACAGTTACCGTCAGGATGGGCAGGGTGGTGGCTCTGGGTACCCAGAGTCCAGGTACCCCGGAGGTGATGGCAGGGGCAGGGATGGGTTTGACCGTGGAGGAATGATGCACAGAGGGCGTGGAGGCCGTGGCATGGGGTAAGTGTTGCTCTAGAATCATAACCCCATCTTTTCTTCTAGGTGCTGAGGCCAAAGGGGCAGGACTGCACCAAATACTTGACGATTAGTCATTTGTGTTTTGGTCAGTCTTGCCCATTATTGGCCAAAGGTAAGTAACCTGTGCATTATAAGTAGGTAACAAAGTTTATTGTTAGAAATTACAATGAGTTAAGTGTTTTGGGGGTTAAGCATCAAGGTTAGATATTCACACATTTTCTCAAGTATGTTTACAAGACTATACAACACAAATTACACCACAGACCGATGAGTGTCCATTCAGCCCTTCACTATTGCACATTTGTAACAGTTGCACGTTTACAATTTAGAGTTAAATCCATTTGTGTCATGGAGTATTTTATGAGGGTGACAAAGTCAAGTTTGAGAAATTCTGGTCACTAGTTCTGTCATTAATGCTGAAGTTTCTCTTGGATTGGGCTTGGTACCATGAGCTTTGGAAATGTTTTGGTCCACGTTTTTAAGTTTTTTTAAAATATATAATTGGGGGTACAAGGTATAACTCTGAAATCAAGTGAAATTTTGGTATGTTCAGGTCATTTACATGACTTAAACTATTTGCTTGTGTAGCTTGGTAATTTACAGGCCTGAAATGCACGGTTCCCCTCTCAAACTGCAGCCCTAATTTATTAAATGGTTTTCGGGTCATTACTTGGTGTTTGTTAACCGTTATAGTGGCACTGGAGGTACAGCGTGTAACTTGGACGACTGCTTTTTCACAAATGTGCTGCAGGCAGGGTGTAGGCCTCGTGTGTAGGCCTCGTCCATCACATGGTCATATACTCAGAGCTGTACCCAGTCTAAATATTGAGACGCATTGGCAAAACGAGTATCAATACAGATGTGTATTGTACTATTGAACTTGTGATACATTTGATGATGAACACTGAAAAGGGACTAAATCCAACTATGGTTTTCTGACCAGGGCATTGTGGTGACAATCAATGCATTTTCATAAAGTCAAAACTGATTCAATGAAATGGTGCCCTCACACATGAGGCTCTTACTTGGAATTTCATGCTTAAAAACGTGAAGGTGAAGTTGATACATGAATATCCAATACAAGTTTGATTAAAAAAATCCCTCAGCATTTAATTTGCAACTAGAGGTGTTGAATTGTATTATGTCAATTTCCCCACTGTGGGACGAATAAAGGAACTCTTATATTTTATCTTTTTCACCAAGCATTGCCTTGTGCGGAGACATAAACATGATACCTGCTGCAAACACAGCCATGCGGTTGTGATTCTAATTTCAATTTGGAGCCAACACAATTTTCAAAAAGCAGAAAACTGCTCTGAACACTTGGTGTCGATTCATCATGGCGTCTACCAGACTAAGGGAAGGGGCATCTTTGTGTCTGAAGTTCCTCATTAATATGGATAGAGCTTAAAACAACTCTGGCATGTTTTACCACGTTACATTGTTCATGAAAATGACTGAAACAAGTCTTAAAGGGTATGATGGACTAGGGTTTTACCGTGTTGCATTATCAGCATGGACTTCTTGGCAACACGTTCAGAGGTTTATCATGACCTTTTTCAAATGAATGCAGATTTACATTTATTGACCTTTTGACACCGGGTTACTTTAGTTTGTGTTTGACTTCTCAATCGGCAGGTGTGTAATAATCCACTGCATTATGTTCCACATAATGTAAAGGTGTATGTAGTAAACCTATAATACTGGTTTTAAGGGACTTTGGCGTTGGTATAATTTCATGGTGTTGGGATTCATATCGTTGGGTAATGGGCTATTGCCACGAACATCACCATAGACTTGCCTTAAATGTCATCAACCCTCTGCACCGTGACTAAACTCCCACTTGTACATTGTTCAACTACACTTAAAGGGGCAAAACACTTAGCACTTCACACACCAAATACACAATACTCAGACAAAACTAGGATGTCTATATGGGATGTATACTTATCACTACTTCACAAGTGTAAATCATGTGAACAAACAAATGCAGTAAAATAAAGAAATGACCTGCTCCTCAGTTCACAAAAGACATTTTCCAAATCGCTGTGAACTGAGTTTTAGAAGGTACTTTTACAGTTTATAGATGCAAGACTTTGTTCACATGACTTCCTGGTGTGTAGCTCTAGTGCATCAGCTTAGTCAGTAATGGCACAGGTCTGTTGTGTGGGATGTGGGGAGGGGTCAGAATGTTTTCATTTGTTGGTGTTTTGAAATACAATTTAACATGCTTTTGTCACATTTATACCGCACAGGTAACAGCCATTTAAAAGCATCTATTCTCTAAACACGATCTGTACTCAGTGCAGAAGGAGGGAGTAGAGCAAAGATTCTGGGCTGCTTTTTTTCAAGAACTCTGGATTTTTCTTTTCCTTTTTCATTGATACAAATATATAATATAATGGGTGTATGAATCCCAACTGCTCAATGGTATCATGTTAATTTTATTACTCGGTGAACTGTTTGTTTATTTTCTGGAATGTAAAGCGGAGTTTTATTTTGACACATTTCTGTAAATTCTTTTCAATTGTTCTGTAAAAATCTGTTTAGTTTACACTTCTGGGTAGAATGCATCTGAACCCTGTTTACTTTCTTGTTACTGTAGGCTTTTTAAATGTTTTTTTTAACCAACCAATGACTGTAGACGAGAAGATTCCCCCAGTTACTTTGGGAAGTTGTTGTGTTAAAATATTCCACATGTCTGCATTAACCCCTCAATCAAGCCACTTGCTCGAGCCATGGAAGTGGCTGTAAAAGAGAAATCGCCTTCATATCTGCCTTTATTCCCCTAACAGCGCTGGAGACAGAGGTGGCTTCAGTAAGCCTGGTGGTAAGTTGACGAGTTACACTGGTTAGTCCATTCAAAACTTTAAACTTTTGTGACAAAAAATGAGTATTCGCTGGTTTGACTAAATATTGGGAGTTCGTGGTTCAGTCCCATTCACTCACTATCTGGTACCAGCCTTATGTTCAAGAGTCTGACGGGTTTTAACTATTTGTTCTGGGAATGGTGTATTTTTATGCAAATCCCATCAACTTGTATTTGGGTTTGAGTTTACACATTTTAGATTGACCCACTTTCAAATGAGGTATCATAATTAAGACATTGATGGTAATGACTGTGTACCATAACTTACCAATCCAATATGGCTGAGATCGATTAAAAGTGCCTAATGTGTGTACTTGGTCCTCAGGTATAAAAAAACAAGACAATGTCAATCGCTAACTTTCTCATTTGTTCTTTTCCTGTGAATACACAGGACCCATGGGTGGCGATGAGGAGCGCGATGCCGGTAAGTGTAGTCCAAGCTTGCCTTCTAAAAGTGTGGAGAAGCTTGAATATTGATTGCCCCGTGTTTGCAGGACGTCCTGAGGAGCAAGACGACTCTGAGAACAACACGATCTACATCAAAGGACTGACTGAGAGTGCCACTGTGGAAGAGATGGCTGAGTTCTTCAAACACGTCGGCCCCATCAGGGTAAATCGCTGTTAAGTTGAGGAAATGAGCTTTTACTCATGTTAAACGTGTTTCTGCAGATGAACCGTCGACTTGGAAAGCTTGCTATTAATTTATATGAAGACAGAGATACTAATAAGCCCAAAGGGGATGCCACTCTGTCGTACGAGGAGCCAGCCATGGCTAAAGCTGCTGTGGAGCATTTCGATGGTAAGTTAATAGATTTTGAAGAGGTTTTAGTTCTCTGGAGCTGATCTGATCTTGATTCCCTACAGGCAAAGAGTTCCAGGGCAGGAGGCTGAATGTGTCCATGGCGCGTCGTAAGCCAAATAACATGGGAGGCATGAGGGGGGGAATGCCGATGCGTGATGGTATGATGGGAAGAGGTTTGTATCTCTTGGGTGCATACATGTACTCAAGGTTCTTATTTTATTCTAACGGAGCCTGTCTTCTGCAGGTATGATGGGTCGGGGAGGAGATCGTGGTGGGTTCGGCCCACGAGGAGCACCCCGTGGAATGGGCCGAGGTGGACCTTCTGGAGGAAACTTGCAACAAAGAGCTGGAGACTGGGAGTGTCCGAACCCGTACGTCTGCCATTGTGCATTTCTCATTTATACATTTGTGTAATAACCATAGGATCTAAGATATTTAAATGTATATTCTTACTGACTTTCCATGAGATGTTGTCATGTCATTGAAAAATGGCTCAAGCGAACTGTCTTGTCTGTTTTCTTGCAGAGGTTGTGGAAACCAGAACTTTGCCTGGCGCATGGAGTGTAACCAGTGCAAAGCCCCTAAACCTGATGGCATGGGTGGAGGTCCTCCCTTCCCCCCTGGTGGTGACCGAGGCAGGGGCGGCATGGGCATGCGTGGTGGCAGGGGCATGGATCGTGGAGGCCCAGCTGGAGGTGGACCAGGAGGACCTGGCTTCCGTGGAGGTTGGGGAGGTGACCGTGGGGGTTTCAGGGGAAGAGGCATGGACCGGGGAGGCTTCAGGGGACGTGGGGGTCCACCCATGGACAGGATGGGAGGCCGTGGCAGAGGGATGGGCCCTCCTGGAGGAAAGATGGACATTAGGTGAGGACCCTTGAGGAGGAATATTGCCTTGTTTTAATGTGTAGTTGTGAGAATATAATGAGTTTTTTGTCTTTCAGGGAGCACCGTCAGGAGCGCAGGGAGCGCCCCTACTGAAGTATGTGTTCCTCTTAAGGAATGCCGTTTTTAAGACCCCACTTTATTTATGATTCCATGTCTCTGGATAAAGTATCCTGTGAGGTTTCATTCACAAAGTTTTCTTTTTTTTAGTTTGCCTGTGTACAGTATGTGCTTCGATTCAAATGTGTTCTCTGCATGTGTTGTCTTTTATTTTTTAATACCGTCAAATGCAATATTTTTCATTATAAGCCCTTGCCCTTTCCCAAGAATTGCTTACTTGTATGAAGAGTTTGGGAAATAAAATTTTACTGACAAAGTTTGTACTTTTCACTTTTTTGGTCCCTTTTTTGAAGGTTTTTGTAAACCAAACATTTGGGCTGGACTTAAAGCCCTAAATCTAAACAGTAGTTATCGCTGAGGGACTTGGCAAAGCAGTCGATTCACCAACGCAGATCAGAATCACCTTGTACATTGAGCAGCCTTCAGTTAATACTCACCTCTTGGTTCTCTATGGAGAGGTTAAGAAGTTCTGAACAGACTCCTAAATGCTTCATAAGATACGGATCCTTAATAAAACAGAGCAATACTTGAGTGTACCACTCTAATCTGCCATGAGCACAAGCAACACAGGGGTACCTTTTAACCCACAGGACAATACGTTTTGTAGGGTTCAATGTTATGGAAAAATACTTATCCTCGATCAGTGATGTCCTTATTTCTATCGGCTCCCAGACTTTAACCAGAGACTGCTGCGTTGTCCCTTTCAAATCAAGACTACACTTCTGTGGAATATTACTCCATTGTTGTGATGTATTCTAAAGTTTTCTTATGTTCTATGTCCAAAACAAATGATGAAAGGAATCCATTTTGGTATTTGACCATGCAGACTTATAGCATCTTGGGTTAAGGTATACTAGTTCTTTGTATCATCCCCAGGCCTGGTTTGGGATCTAGCAACCTTATCGTAGCCTATTATTTTTTTCTGAATACAAAATGAAAAAGTGGCGTTTTTAGACTAATATAATGCAACACAACACAAACAGTTAGACTCGGACCATCCTCTCCACAACCACTTCACTCACTGCCTCCAGGCCGCAGAACATGTGTTTATTCTGATGCCACCCTCCTTCTGTGTTCTATGTCTGTGACAATAAAGGTCTATCTATGAACTTGTTTATGGATCAAATTGAATAGGTCATATCAAACTCTCCTGGTTTGGGTTTGCGTTAAATGAATGGTTTGGGTCTCTTTCCTCCATTTTATTTCAATATAGTTAAAATAAGGGGTAGAAAATGGATGGATGGATAGTTAAAAATTCGTCTTGGGATGTGTACTTTTTGTTAATGCAAATAAAGACAGACAAAAGATCTCCATGCATTGTAATCAGTGGCGGAGCCAGAGGGGTAGCCAGGGTGGCCACTGCCACCTCTAAAAATATCCTTGCCACCCCCAGTGCCCCCCTCGGAAGACGGCAATGTAATAATGTTAATCTTGAGAATCTTCCGCACTTTTTCCGGCAAAAGCTAAAAATTCCCACGGTTTCCCCCGTCTGTGAACGCACCCTGACTCCGTGTGGAGCCGGTGCTGTATGATAATGTTTTGGGTTGTTGGACTCAAATGTGCCCAAGTCGTGATGAAAACAAAGAGGTAAGTTAGCGATGCAGAGCCGTTTACATTTGACACAAAGTATAGACACACGTACTGCAGCGCATTACTTGTTCAGTTTGTAGAACTTTTAGTGTGTGTATGTGTGTGTGCGTGCCTGTGTGCGTGCCTGTGTGCGTGCCTGTGTGCGTGCCTGTATGCGCGCCTGTGTGCGTGTGTCAGCGTGCCATTGTGTCTGCGTGTGTGTGCGTGCCTGTGTGTGCCAGTGTGGGTCTGCGTGCCTGTGCGCGTGTGTTTGTGCCTGTGTGTGTGTGCGTGCCTGTGTGCGTGCGGGGTGCATGCGTGTTTATTTTCCATTATTAATTGCCCATCGTATCATCGCCCTCTTCCCTTTAGTGTAAACATTAAAAGAAAAGGAGGAAACATTGCCTACAGGCCTTTTTTTGTTAGGAAAAGGCTGTAGATCAGCCTGAAGGTCAGACTCGGAGGCAGTATGTTTTGAGATGATGAGGAATTTGTTGTGTTGTATTAAAATATAGTTTATATAATTGAGTTTCAGAGAATGAGAGGGTGTCGCAGACAGGTGCAGGATTGTCTATTGGCAGAAGGCGTTTTTTCACACACAAAAAAAGAAACAAAATAGCTAAGATTATGGATGATGTGCAGTCGCTTGACCCCAAAAATATTTTTGAAAGAAGAGCCCCTGTTTTCATTTGGCAGAACCTTTGAGTCAGATATAGAGGTCCTTAAGCATGAAGTACGTCAAACTAGGCGGCTTCTTGGGAGGAAAAAATGGATTAGAGAGTCCCTATTGGACTTCCTTGTCCTTTTGGAACGTTTGGAAAGTGTTTCATGAGCTTTTGAGGCTTGCAAAGATCTTTTTAATACCTTTCAGTACTGCGTCTTGTGAAATAAGTTTCTCTGTCCTAAAACTTATTAAAAACCATCTCATAACTACCATGGCAGATGATTGAGTCATCTTGGTATCCTCAGTGTAGGGTAAAGGAAGGCTCAGGGCTGAATATGGATGAGTTTGTCAACATCTTTGCTGCTTTACACCAGAACCGTAGGAATTTGCTAAATTTGTTAAAAGAAAAATGTAATGCAATGTTTGAATGATGTTATTTTGCACTTTTTTGTTCAGACTACTATTTAAATACACTTTTTTGCTTTGTGTTCCAAGTGTGCTCTCAGTTCACTTTATATTAAAAATAATGACAAGATTAAGATTAAAATGTATAGTTTAGCCAGTTTTTGTGCAAAATAAAATTTCGGAATAGTATAAAGGTGGTGGACCCCTCAAAAAAACCCTTGCCACCCCCTGGCCACCCTCTGTTTAAAAGTCTGGCTCCGCCACTGATTGTAATGTGTTGGTCGGCGGACATTCCTTCACATGCCCTGCGCCAGCCCCTCCCTGCCGCTTGTCTCCGCCCGCTGTGGGGCGTGTTCGGAGCGGCCCAGCCCACCTCGCAGCCCGGAGCGCACAGGGTTAAGTCGATCCTCGGTAATGGGATGTGTTTCTCGTCTCTTGAAGCGCAGCAGCAGGTCGCTCTCGCTCACATTCTGCGCGCAACGAGAAGAGGTCGAGGCGTCGGCATGGGCTGAGCTGCTCCCAGACGCGACAATGACACACGGAGACTGCCTTTACGCGTGGATTATACTCTTTTTGCAGCCCACGGAGCTCTACACCGTGGAGTAATATTCTTTTTATTTCCTCCAGACTCCCAACGATGCGTGCGCAAAAAGGGCTCGCAACCGGAACAAGCATCCATGCTCCCAGACGCATCACCAGCGACAAGACCGCGGCTCTCGGGTGTTGAGTGAAGGTTGGACATGGGGGGGATCCTGGACACGGCCCATTTAAGCTCATAACCCGGCTAATAACTCCATACCCCTCTGAACCATATTGCATTTCTAAACATCATGACGCGCAGACACAGACTGGAATGAAAGCGTGCCAGCCTATAAAGCCATTACACCCAAAGAAGTGTATATTTCTTTGAGAGGAAAGATTAACTGGTTTTCTATGTAGATTTCGCTTCGTAGAATTAATGTGGCATCAGGGAAAGGTGGAGCGAGAAGCATCGGCCTGTATGGCTGTGAAGAGAGACATTACAAGGCGTCTATGCGGTAGGAAAACCCCAGGCATGGCTGCGTTTTCACCGTTGTGTCCTTGTCGCTGCGGGTGACCAGGTTTCTTACGATTAAAACGGGCCGGGACGCACTCCAGATGTTATAAAAGGGTAATAATACAATCAGGAGAAGAGCGCATGATCCATGGCTCTTTTACAGCTCTGTACTCAGCTCACGCCAGAGTCCAGATTGGAAAGACTTCTGATCATTTAGAAGCATTGTTCACAATTTAGGCAACACGTATGATTTGCTTCATCAGTGAAAATTCAAGCCATGACTTTTACAAACGCCAATGCAAAGATTCATTGAAAGTGTACATCTAGTATTTGTGTAATGATTTGTGATTGTGGCGAAGGAGCAATCATTTTACTGCCCCACTTTTGATAATTAAAAAAAGCCATCATTGAAATCTCTGTTCAATTCTGATTAATTGCACAACCCTAAAATATTCACTTTTCTACTGTTGGTGATTATCTAATTGATCAGAAATGGGCAAGATTAGGGCATGTCTTGCATAAAGCTGGGACCAAATCAACAGTTTTGAATAGATCTGCAGGACATTAGACGCAGGGCTGGAAGCTGGAACTGTCCAGGGTAGTGTTGTCACAATTCTATAAGTCTAAACTGGATTGTGACACTAAGGACTGGATCATGTTGTGGTTAGTACAGTGCACAACACACTGGCACTTTGAAAGGTTTCCACAAAGTGTGTTATAAAAGTCACATGATGATTTTGTTAGTTTCATAAGCGTCTGTCTGTTGATTCTCTTTGACAACTCTAGTCCCTGAAAAAATATCTAGTTTTTTCAGACAACCATTGCTATTACTATTTGATTCACGCTCTATATTTTGAGATTGAGATTGCGTAAAAAAGTGAACATGATAAGTTGTGGGTGAAGACTGAAGCATGGACTGCATTCACCGATGCAATAATCCATAATGTTTTCTAAAATGCTTTTTGAAGTCTTCACAAAGTTTGCCAGATTTTGACACTGAGACTTTATCATTTGAATATGTCAGTTCAATATTGTCAGTTTTTAGGATTTTCCAATAAAAAAGGTATTGCATTATGATACATCTTGCTATCGTCTAGATAACTTGATACAGTGATTTCATATGCGATTGCTGGGACATGGGACACAGGACTCCCAACTGGTCACTGTAGACTCCAGCGGTCTACTTTATCAAAACAACATGGCCGATCAGACCAACATCCAGTCGTCTGCCTCCAAGAGCATCCGTCCGTTCAAGTCCAGCGAGGAATACCTGTACGCCATGAAGGAGGACCTCGCCGAGTGGCTCAACACGCTGTACGAGCTGGACCTGACCGCGGACGCCTTCGCCGAGGGCCTGGAGACCGGCTGTGCTCTCTGTCGCCATGCCAACAATGTGAACCGGGCAGCACACGACTTCCGGCTGGAGTATCCGGAGGCTGCCCGCATCATGACGCTGCCCGCCAAAGACGTGGCCTTCCAATCGCGAAACGTGATCCCCGGTTCCTTCCTGGCCAGGGACAACGTGAGCAACTTCATCGGCTGGTGCAGGAGCGAGCTGCGGGTGAAGGACGTGCTGATGTTCGAGACCAACGACCTGGTGGAGCGGTGCAACGAGAAGAACTTTGTGCTGTGCCTGCTGGAGGTGGCACGCCGCGGGGCCAAGTTCGGGATGCTGGCGCCGATGTTGATCCAGCTGGAGGAGGAGATCGAGGAGGAGATCCGGGACCAACAGGTATGACCGTCATTACAACACTTAAGACTATTGTCAGTGGTAATACAGGGGTCGGACTGGAGGCCGGTTCAGACGGACAAATGGCCGTAAGTTGGGGCCTTTTGTTGCAGTATCAGTTCTTACAGAGTTTGTTCAGAGCTTCCTTCAGACAGATGAAAAGGGGGAATGCATTATAAAGGACAATTGTAGGTATTTCATGACACTTTGAAGCAACTGTGGTTAAAGTTCTAACTCCTCATTCTAACATGTGCACGAGGCAGTACTTTTCCACTGCTTGTTTTTGAAAAATGTTCTGATTGTTCAGGAACCCTATTTACCAAAATGTGTTTGTTGTTTATTTTGTATTTTTATTAGATAGATAGATAAAACTTTATTGATCCCCCATAGGAGAAATTCAGGTGTCCAGCAGCAGAAGACTCTTTTCTTGTTGTTGTAGTACAGTCAGTCAGGTTTGTTGTACAGTCTGACAGCCGAAGGAACAAAGGATCTTTTGAAACGTTCCGTTCGGCAGCGTAGTGATAGGAGCCTGTTGCTTCGATGACTCCTCTGAGCGGCCATAGTGTCATGCAGAGGGTGTCTGGAGTTACCCAGGATGCCCTGCATTAGAGCCTCTTCTCTCCAGCACAGGTCTCACAGAGTTCTCCCCATCACAGAGACACACTTCTTGATTAGCCTGTCGAGCCGGTTACTGTCTCTCGAGGTCAAAAGCCATATTCTTAAACATATTTTTTAATCTAATAAATCTCTCTGTACTGTAGTTTACTTTCATTATCAGTGGCTCTACATTCACAGGAATAAAACTGTGAACGCAGTAAGGCCAACATTCTCACTTTTATAGTGGTCAGTCATATATTTCTTTTTATTTTCTAGAGATATTATTGTCAGGCAGTTTGGGATGAATGTACATCATTTATCTGCTTGTTATGATTGTATCCAGGGCTAATCCTTACCAGGTTATCAATGTGGTTGGGGTCAGTTGTTCCACAATGGTGTTTGATTCTCTAATCTGTGCTGACGAATCGACACAATTTTACGTTATATCAAATCCAAAGATGTTATTATTGTGTAAAAAACAGAAACTGAAGTCGGCAAGACCTGATCACTTGAATGTTATGTCTACGTTTGTCCATTTTGTCGTTATATTATTAACATAGACTGTATTTAACAGACGTAGTCAGGCCTATCTCCGCCGTTCTAACTAATGGGCCAAAAATTGGGCTTTCATTGAGTGATTCAAAATGGCCGCGGGGGCTGGAAAATGTGAAAAAAACGCATCTGCACGAGCCCCATTCATTTAAACGAGTGACTTCATAAATTCACAGCGACTAAACTAGACTGGTCCAGAACACTCCCCTCAGCATTGACACACATGTGGAACGGAGCTTTGGGCCAAGAACCAACTTTTGGACCATCCTGTAAAGACGTTTTCCAGAGGTCAGCTAATGCTATATAATGCTATATGTTAGCATTGGCTAATTCTTATTCCGGGTCCACCCTCATCGGCCCGGGGTGGTATTGCAGCATGTCAGCGCACATCATTTGGGCCACTTTTGAGCCGGGACCTGCCCACACTGGTTATTACATTTACATATGACCAAACACTGGTGTGACAGTAGGGATGACCCGATTGTGTCTGTATCGGCCTCATGTATTTTCTTGGATGGACTTAAAGCTGCACTAACTGACTTTGGGATTTTGAAGCCGCAGACTCGCTGGCCTCTCTCTTTCTGCTCCCCTCCCCGCACCCACGAAGCTATCGCCCCCCACACACACCCACTGTTATTGACGGAGCTAGCGTCTCCCAATATGGATAAACCATGGATATGGATTTGCACGTGGATGGCGTGACCATAGAATGATAGAACCGGGAAGCGCGGAGGAACGAGACTTTCTTTTGGATGGCTGTCTCGCTGTGTAAGCAGTAACCGCTGACGAAGACACAAAGCTTCAGGTTAGCTCCTCGGCTTGTTGTGCTAACTCAGCTGTCTGTGCTAACAGGGACCTGTGGATTTCTCACGAAAGTGGGGGCTAGTGGTGCGCTGTGATTGGTCACAATCTGCGACCCGAAACACATTCTCTTCCTTGTTTCATCAAAACTTGATCTAAAATATAATGTCACGCCAGCACAAATCTGCGCTACTTTTTCTTCAAAAGCACGTATATCCCAATGCACTGCATGGACATGGATAGCATTTTCGTAATGAATACAAAAATAAAGTCAGTTAGTGCAGCTTTAAGGTTGAATTTCACCTTCTGTTTTTGTGTAAATGCAAAAAATGTATCTGCAAAGAGCCTCCTGTTGCCGGGAGTAACATTATCCATTCAAAGATCCCATAGGTTTTATTTCCAACCAAGCAGGAGCACAGCAGACTCAAATCTTCAGGATCAGACTGGACTTACGAGCCTGCTGTGCTCCTGCTTGGTTGGAATGAAAACCTGCAACCGCATGGACCCTCTGAGGACCTTGACACCCCCTGCCCTACAGGTACAAGTACAGTGCCTTGCGAAAGTATTCGGCCCCCTTGAACCTTTCAACATTTCGCACATTTCAGGCTTCAAACATAAAGATATAAAAATTGAATTTTTTGTCATGAATCAACAACAAGTGGGACACAATCGTGAAGTGGAACAACATTTATTGGATAGTAAATATTATTCGGCCCCTTTACTTTCAGTGCAGCAAACTGACTCCAGAAGTTCAGTGAGGATCTTTGAATGATCCAATGTTGTCCTAAATGACTGATGATGATAAATAGAATGCTCCTGTGTGTAATCAAGTCTCCGTATAAATGCACCTGCTCTTTGATAGTCTCAGGGTTCTGTTTAAAGCGCAGAGAGAACCATGAAGACAAAGGAACACACCAGGCAGGTCCGAGATACTGTTGTGGAGAAGTTTAAAGCCGGATTTGGATACAAAAAGATTTCCCAAGCTTTAAACATCTCAAGGAGCACTGTGCAAGCAATTATATTGAAATGGAAGGAGTATCAGACCACTGCAAATCTACCAAGACCCGGCCGTCCCTCCAAACTTTCATCTCAAATAAGGAGAAGACTGATCAGAGATGCAGACAAGAGGCCCATGATCACTCTGGATGAACTGCAGATAACTACAGCTGAGGTGGGAGAGTCTGTCCATAGGACAACAATCAGTCGTGCACTGCACAAATCTGGCCTTTATGGAAGAGTGGCAAGAAGAAAGCCATTTCTCAAAGATATCCATAAAAAGTCTGGTTTAAAGTTGGCCACAAGCCACCTGGGAGACACACCAAACATGTGGAAGAAGGTGCTCTGGTCAGATGAAACCAAAATCAAACTTTTTGGCCACAATGCAAAACGATATGTTTGGCGTAAAAGCAACACAGCTCATCACCCTGAACACACCATCCCCACTGTCAAACATGGTGGTGGCAGCATCATGCTTTGGGCCTGCTTTTCTTCAGCAGGGACAGGGAAGATGGCTAAAATTGATGGGAAGATGGATGGAGCCAAATACAGGACCATTCTGGAAGAAAACCTGTTGGAGTCTGCAAAAGACCTGAGACTGGGACGGAGATTTATCTTCCAACAGGACAATGATCCAAAACATAAAGCCAAATCTACAATGGAATGGTTCACAAATAGACGTATCCAGGTGTTAGAATGGCCAAGTCAAAGTCCAGACCTGAATCCAATCGAGAATCTGTGGAAAGAGCTGAAGACTGCTGTTCACAAACGCTCTCCATCCAACCTCACTGAGCTCGAGCTGTTTTGCAAGGAAGAATGGGAAAGAATTCCAGTCTCTCTATGTGCAAAACTGATAGAGACATACCCCAAGCGACTTGCAGCTGTAATTGCAGCAAAAGGTGGCGCTACAAAGTATTAGCGCAAGGGGCCGAATAATACTGCACGCCCCATTTTTCAGTTTTTTATTTGTTAAAAAAGTTTGAATTATCCAATAAATGTTGTTCCACTTCACGATTGTGTCCCACTTGTTGTTGATTCTTGACAAAAAATGTAATTTTTATATCTTTATGTTTGAAGCCTGAAATGTGGCGAAATGTTGAAAGGTTCAAGGGGGCCGAATATTTTCGCAAGGCACTGTATAACTCCGGTTGATCCAAGTTAATTTTGGGACCCTCAAAAGCTTTCTTCCTGTTAAGTAGCCTCTTTGATCATTTTTTACATTCACATTTAGAATTTGACAAGCTGATTTGTGTAATTTTCCTGTTGGGATCAAATCCAGTCGATCTGAGGCTGGTGATCTTGGTGGCCATGAAGGGAAATTGATTGGGGGCCCAAAGCAGCTGCAAACATAAACACCTGAATGTGTTTATCGAAGCTCTTCCAGGAACGAACATTGCAAATTAACCAATTGCTATAAATATCGTAGTGTGGACCAGCCCTATCAAATACATGACACACTTCTGCTTCTGGAAACAGGCCTTGCAGCAGGAGGAGTGCCGGCGGATGAAGGCAGCAGCAGCAGCAGCAGCAGCAGCAGCAGCAGCAGCAGCAGCAGCAGAGGAGCAGCAGCAGCAGCAGGAGGTGGTGGTGGTGGTGGTGGAGGAGGAGGAGAGCAGAGAGCAGGTGGAGGACAGCAGGTCTGTGATCCAGGAGAACAGCCGGAGTCCAGAGGAGCAGATCCAGCCTGAGACCTTCATCTGGCCCCAGAAGAGAGTGCTGTGTGACATGAGGAACCTGGACGAGCTGGTGAGTGTGCTCCATCGCCAGAAAGGTTACTAGTTCATTATTATTATTTCAATGACGGCCGCCCACTGGTCAATCGGCGTTCTTCTGCTGTTGGATCTGAGATTAGCTGAAACATTATTGGATCGGATTTTAAATGCGTTTTTGAGCATGGCCCGTTTGCTGGTTTTGGTTATGTGTGCGCCAAAGATGAAGTTTTACTGGGAACAAAAATGAACCAAATCTCTCTCTCTATACTGCATATTCTCTATCTATTTCAATCTCTATATTACTACCAGTTTTTCTCAATACAATTTAAATATAGGTTCCAAAAAACACAGAGTGAAAAAACGCACAATATGAAAAAAAAACATGTTATAAATCAGAACTCTCTTGGTTTAAAAGGGAAATCTTGAATTCTCTTAATCTTTCAGCCATAGTTACTGTTGCCTGTTCCAATTCCACGCCTCATCTATCCTCTCCCGCATGTGAACAATCCTCTGTCACAAGACGGTTTTTTGGCTGCTGCCGAAAACCCTTTTTGGCTCTGGCTCTGGTTCTGGTGCGATGGGAGGGAGCGCTCTGGGCTGAGAGGAGGCTCCAGAACTCAACTGTTGAAGTGAACGTCGCGGCCGAGGCTATTTTGGATTTACACTGGGTAGTTGGATGAAACTGTTGCCTTCTTGTCTTTTTTTTTTTATCAAATGATTGTTTCAAAATTAAGTAAGTAATGTTTATTTGTATAGCAAAATATTAAAATAAGCAATTGCCTGAAAATGTTTTACGTTTCTTCAGTGCAAGACAAAGAAAACACAATTTAAGAGGCTTATATCACTTTAAAATCGCCCACGCTAGGACGACCAGGAAAAGCTTCTGTATCTCTGTTTGTGGGCCTGAGATATCCCAGAAGTCCCAGAAGTCCCAGAAGTCCTCAAACGATGTTCGAATATAAAACAGTTCAAGTATCAATTAAAAGAAACAATGTTCTCTCAGTGTGTAACCGAAGAATATGGATGAGGAACCGTGTGTGTGTTTGATCCAGATTCATTGTGTATTGTAACTTGTATCCAGAGCCAAAATGTCTATTAAGAAGAAGTCTATTAAGTTATGAAATTGAAGTACAGAAGAAAGGGGTGGGATTATATAAGTGTTTACTTCCCCCACTCCAGACGAACTTAGTTGCCTCCTTCTCGGCAGACGAGATCTTTCAGTAAATGTTGGTTGTCTGTTCTATGTACTTCATATCTTCATTTTTCTTTTATTAAGTTGCTATTACTTTAATTGTTCTATCACCGTCTGAATAAATAAATACATAAATTTAGCGCATTTTACAGACCAAGGTCACCCAAAGCACTTTACAATGTTCAGAGTCAGATATTGTTCCAATCCTTCCACACACGGTGATGACAGAACCGAGTCGCCGAACACACTGGACCATCAGCTCCAACACCATCCATTCACTCTCTCATTTACATTCAGACCTATTGTGCATGTTTTTAAACCGGAGCACCCGGAGGAAACCTACGCAGACACGGGGAGAACATGCAAACACTACATTAAAGAAGTCTATTAGCCTATTACTCCACCGTGTAAATGTGCTGTTCGTCCCCGCGGTCTCTAACAGATTGATTGATATTTTATTATATATTGGAGAAATGTACATGTCACGTTTGGCCTGGACAGAATCAAGTATAAGTATATATTTGTCAGTACATACTAGGAAGTACTTTTTACTTTTTATCTTTTAATTATTCATTTTTCTGTTTGTGTGACTGAAATATGTGTGGTAAAAGTTGTATAATCTTCCATTTGTCTATTATTGCGTTGTGTTTTTAGCTCATATGAAGGTCTTTCTTTGGACTAATCAAACACTACAACTATTGTTTTAGAACCGGTTTCAGATGTGGTGGTGCTGTAATTATATAATTCTATAATCCTCAACAAGAAATAGTGTGTGCAGTGCATCTCAATTGTGGACAACAAGAAATTGAGCCTTTATTTTTATTTTATTTATTTTATTTTTATTTATTTTTTAATTTTTAATTTTTATAATTTTTTGATTTTATTTTTTGATTTTATTTATTTTTAGCCCAAAGTGCTTCACAGGCACTTTGGGCTAAAAATAAAATAAATAAAATAAAATAGAAATAAATAAATAAAATAAATAAAATAAATAAAATAAATAAAATAAATAAAATAAATAAAATAAATAAAATAAATAAAATAAATAAAATAAATAAATAAAATAAAATAAATAAAATACATTAAATACATTAAATACATTAAATACATTAAATAAATAAAATAAAATAAATAAAATAAATAAAATAAATAAAATAAAATAACAAGTTGGTGTTAATATAAATAAAGTTGACATTGACATTTCTAGCCTCCACTCCATGGACCCCGGACCCCACCTTAGGAAGCACAGCTATATAGAGGCTGAGATCAGATCAGTGGGACTCGCGCGCTGCACGTGGCCCGGGGAGCGAGGGGGGGTATTCACACTCATATGTTCAAACAATATCCAGCTTTGTCGTGCAGCGGAGAGCAGCTGCTTTTGGAGGTTCTCTGACCACGTATCTGCTCTGCCTGGTCCTCACATGACTCCCAGCAGCTCCCAGGGTCTGTCTGTGTGGCCTGTGCTCTGCCGCCTTCAAATAACTTTAATCATCTTGTTATTCTAGATCAGGGGTCTCCAACCTTCTTCAATCGTAGAGCTACTTTTGTACAACAGAAGAGGCAGACATTATAAAAATCTATGTAATAATTATAACAAGAGAGAACACATGTAAAATATACCGTACTAGTGTATTACCCTCATATTCGTACTTAATAATAGATATGTTATGACCATAGACTGTATATATTAACGCCTATCTCCACCGTTCTAACTAATGGGCCGAAAATTGGGCTTTCATTGAGTGATTCAAAATGGCCGCGGGGGCTGGAAAATGTGAAAAACGCATCTGCGCATGCGTCAGCTGTTGGCTCCTGTAAAGACGTTTTCGAGAGGTAAGAAGATGCTATATGTTAGCATTGGCTAATTCTTATTCCGGGTCCACCCCCATCGGCCCGGGGTGGTATTGCAGCATGTCAGCGCACGTCATTTTGGACACTTTTGCCCCCACTGGTTATGACTAAATGTATTTGGTTGGAGACCCCTGTTCTAGATGTATTTTGACATTTTTAAGATGGCTCTTCTGTTACATGAATCGAACAGATGTGATGAAACAATGTCATAATTATCTATGTATTCTCTCTACAGTTTGTGGCCTGACAGACGTGTAATAATATGTATTTCCAAACTCCATCTGGTTTTTCCGCCTCAAACCCAGTGCAAAGAAAGAGCTCTGTAGGTCAAAGTCTGCCCCAGGGCCACTGTGGCTGCACCAGAGCTTAAGCATTGTGTGGAGTCAATGAATAATACATAAAGAGTAATACATTTAATACATAAATTGACTGCAACTAACAATTATCCAATCCACTTTATTTCTATAGCAGCCCTTTCCAAAGGGCTGCACAATAAAATATTAATTAAAACAAATCCATAGTAAAACAGTAAAATCATAAAAAATCAAATAGGAAAAACAGTGTGTGCATATGTGTATGAATATAAAAATAACAATAAAACAAATGTAAATAAAAATAAATGAATACAATAAATATAAATAAAATAAAAATATAGTAAAATAAAATAATAAAAAATAAATAAAATAAAATAATTAAAACAAAAGGACCATACAACTCACACAGTGTTAATAATAACTAAATAATTAAACTATTTTAGATAATTTATTAATCTGGCAAATTGGCAATTATTTTGACAAGAACGCCAACTATTTTCTTTATTTCAACTCGACGCAGATGAATCAAAATGAAGCGGTTGGTGGACATCCTAATGGGCTCTATCAATAGTGAGACAGAATTCCAGTGCATTATGGCCAGTTTGATCAGCTATAGGCAGAATAATGACAGGAGATGAGAATATGGACACGTAAATCTTGTTGACAGACCTGTGATTTGTTCTTTAATCATAAAAACAGTTGAATCTCAAGCTCAGTTATTTGCATATATTGCAGCATGAGGTCTGAGCAGGGTTAGTATTTGCATGCTGGGGCGCGGATGCTGGGCTTGGGAAAGGGCACGTCTCGGTGACTCGATCGGCGGAGCTGTGTTTGTCGTGAGATCAATAGACTGTTAATCAGCGGCAGTGTGAGTTCTCAGAGACAAACAGAAACGGCTGCGTTGTCTTTGAAGAATGTGATGATGTCATGAGTTCAGAGCAGTCAGAGCCGATCCATACAGACTGTTTGCTGTATAGGGATTTGTGTGAAAGTAAAAATAGCTGATAATGTTCCTAAAAAAATCATCTGTGGCTAAAGCTCCCAATTATATTCATGCGATTTCGGCGAAAAAATCCGATCTCTTTCCTTTTGTGCTGAAAAATAAGCTCTTTTAACTCTAAAGACGACAAATAGACTTTTTAGAGCCTTTAGCCATGTTACAACATTGTTCCTCATCAAAAACAGACCTGAGTTGTTTCAAGATCTTCCTAGGTTCGAATCCCGGACAGAACAGGGTCTTTCTGAGTGGAGTTTGCATGTTCTCCCCATGCCTGCGTAGGATTCCTCCGGGTGCTCCGGTTTCCCCTGCCGATAAAAACTTGCTCACTAGGTTAAATCCTCCAGCTCTGGTCCTGACCAAGCCGAGCATCAACATCTGGAGATGGGTTCCCTGGCGCTGTTACTACGGCGACCACTGCTCCTGACGTAAGCCTTCGCGGCATCAGGATGGGTCAAATGCAGGGGATTGAATTGCCCTAAATAAAGTGCACCTTTAATTTGACCCTTACCTTTACCTTTAGATCTAGATTTACTACGCCCCTTCTGTCTCAAAGCTCCCGTCTCAGTCCTGTTATAGTATGATGTCATTGCACCACTATGACATCACACTCAGAGCAGTTTTCTGTATTTTTTTTATATATATATATATATTTTGTATTTAGTTTGATTGGTAAAAAATTCATAATAGAAAAAAATAACAAGGCAACAATTATAATGCAAAAAAAGATAACATAAAAAATAATAATAAACAATATTATTTATTTATTTATTTGAACAACAACAACAAAAATGATTATCAAAATGTATATAATAATAACATTAGCAATACACACAGTTTTCTTTCTCAAGTGCAATAGTGTTGTTTGCAGTCACATGACAATCAACTACAGAAAATGACGGCTAAACACACATATTCAACTCTTTCTGGTGGTAGAATGTGGAGTTACATCCATTTTAGTTGTTTAATCCTTACATAAAACATGTTATTTTTCTAACCTAATGAGACTGTAACTCCTCATACTAACACCAGAAGGACGTGAACGTGTTTGGGGTTGGCAGTCATTTTCTGTAATTTGATTTCAGTCATATGATTGCTACTTTGGCATGTTTAGCCAAGAGCCAGCAAAGGAGGATTTTGGCCATGACACCTTAGCAACGGTTGTCACGGCCAAAATGAAGACACGGACCCAGAGGAGAAAAAGCATGGTTTTTTCCTACATATAGACCGTGATATTAACAAAACAATGAGTATTTAGCATGTTTGGCAACATAATTCAACACCCTGCTGTATAATAGACCTTTAAAAGCACCTTTTATAATCCAAATTGAATAAATTAACTGTTGTGCTGTTAAACGCTGTGTATTGCTATGGTAACGACAGAGTGATGTGGACCCTGTATTTTAACATCAGGTTTAAACAGTATTAATCACTAACCATATGGTATAATTCTTCTTTAAACACCGGGATCTTTCTTCCCTTGAGGTAAATCTTCTCTTTTTCCAGGGGTTCCTATTTTAGTATTTTAGCATTTAGTATTTAGTATTTATTAGGCTGCATTTAGATAAAGGATGTGGTAATTATTCTGAACCAATTGCAACAAGTGACTGTGTAGAAGGTCTTTGAAAACTCATGTGTTATTCATGGGTTTGTGATGAGCTGTGAGAGGATCCAGCAGCAGTATTGATTATGTGTCCGTTTCACAAGACTGCTGTCTGCGGCTGTGGAGACTGTGAAGGCTGTGGAGACTGTGGAGATTGTGGAGATTGTGGAGATTGTGGAGACTGTGGAGACTGTGGAGACTGTGGAGACTGTGGAGACTGTGGGGACTGAGACTGTGGAGACTGTGGGGACTGTGGAGACTGTGGAGACTGTGGGGACTGAGACTGTGGAGACTGTGGGGACTGAGACTGTGGAGATTGTGGGGACTGTGGAGATTGTGGGGACTGTGGATACTGTGGAGACTGTGTAGACTGTGTAGACTGTGTAGACTTTGGAGACTGTGGGGACTGTGGGACTGTGGAGACTGTGGGGACTGTGGAGACTGTGGGGACTGTGGAGACTGAGACTGTGGGGACTGTGGAGACAGAGACTGTGGGGACTGTGGAGACTGTGGGGACTGAGACTGTTGAGACTGTGGGGATTGTGGAGACTTTGGGGACTGTGGAGACTGTGCGGACTGTTGGGACTGTGGAGACTGTGGAGACTGTGGGGACTGTGGAGACTGTGGAGATTGTGGGGACTGTGGATACTGTGGAGACTGTGTAGACTGTGTAGACTTTGGAGACTGTGGAGACTGTGGAGACTGAGACTGTGGAGACTGTGGGGACTGTGGAGACTGTGGGGACTGTGGATACTGAGACTGTGGGGACTGTGGAGACGGAGACTGTGGGGACTGAGACTGTTGAGACTGTGGGGATTGTGGAGACTGTGGGGACTGTGGAGACTGAGACTGTTGAGACTTTGGGGACTGTGGAGACTGGGGACTGTGGAGACTGAGACTGTTGAGACTGTGGGGATTGTGGAGACTTTGGGGACTGTGGAGACTGTGCGGACTGTTGGGACTGTGGAGACTGTGGAGACTGTGGGGACTGTGGAGACTGAGACTGTGGGGACTGTGGAGACTGTGGAGACTGTGGAGATTGTGGGGACTGTGTAGACTGTGTAGACTGTGTAGACTGTGTAGACTGTGTAGACTTTGTAGACTGTGGAGACTGTGGAGACTGAGACTGTGGAGACTGTGTAGACTGTGGGGACTGTGTAGACTTTGGAGACTGTGGGGACTGTGGAGACTGTGGGGACTGTGGAGACTGTGGAAACTGTGGGGACTGTGGAGACGGAGACTGTGGGGACTGAGACTGTTGAGACTGTGGGGATTGTGGAGACTGTGGGGACTGTGGAGACTGAGACTGTTGAGACTGTGGGGATTGTGGAGACTTTGGGGACTGTGGAGACTGGGGACTGTGGAGACTGAGACTGTTGAGACTGTGGGGATTGTGGAGACTTTGGGGACTGTGGAGACTGTGCGGACTGTTGGGACTGTGGAGACTGTGGAGACTGTGGGGACTGTGGAGACTGTGGGGACTGTGGAGACGGAGACTGTGGGGACTGAGACTGTTGAGACTGTGGGGATTGTGGAGACTGTGGGGACTGTGGAGACTGAGACTGTTGAGACTGTGGGGATTGTGGAGACTTTGGGGACTGTGGAGACTGGGGACTGTGGAGACTGAGACTGTTGAGACTGTGGGGATTGTGGAGACTTTGGGGACTGTGGAGACTGGGGACTGTGGAGACTGAGACTGTTGAGACTGTGGGGATTGTGGAGACTTTGGGGACTGTGGAGACTGTGCGGACTGTTGGGACTGTGGGGACTGTGGAGACTGTGGAGTAGGGCTGGGCGATTAATCGATTTTAATCATTAATTCGAGTTTTACATTTAGGGCGATTTCTTTTTTTAAAAATTAGATTTTTATTTTCTCCATCGCAGAACTACAGCGCTAACGCGCTAACCGCGGGTCTATGGTGTTGAGCAGTCATTTTGAAGCTAACCTAATGCTAACAGTCTCCCTCTGGCCTGATGCTCGCTCTCACAGTTGGTGCTGTTGCAATAACACTTCAAACGTTCAAGAATCAGACTTTATTTAAATCGCCAAAACACACACACACACGCACGCAGGCTCCGGTCGCTATGTTCGTACGCCATGTTCGTACGCCACATCTTTCACGCTCTCTCACGCTCGTTATTCCAAAGCGCACTCCCGTGTCCGTGGCGCGCACACACTCGTGTCCCACTGAGCCGCTGCACTTTGGGGAAAGACACGTCTCACACATTGCTCTCATTGCTCTGATACAAACAACGTGTTCCCCGCTTTCTGTTAGCTACAGTAGCTGCTAGCTACAGTAGCTGTTAGCTACAGTAGCTGCTACAGTAGCTGCTACAGTAGCTGTTAGCTACAGCATCAGAATGTAAACAGGAAGCTCGCACAATGCGGGAGTCACTGAAGTTAGTATTAGCGCCACCAGCTGGACCGAGCGTTGTACTACAGCACAGTTACTCAGGCACAGTTGAAAGAACAAGCATGAAAACCCGAGGAGGCTTTTGGAAAAGACTGTCTGTTACAGCATTTCTATTTTGAGTAATCAGTTTTAAAAATGTGATATTTCATGTAAATAATGCATGTGTTTAATAGGATTGATATATTTGCGATGGGCCTTGTTTGTGTGATTTAAGTTATTTTGAAGGTGCATAGTGTCATTGTAAGTGAAGTTATTATAAAACTGTTAAGCTACATTTTCACTGTTTACAATGGCAGAGCCATCTCGTTTACAAGCATGTTTTAAGGCTTAATTCCTGTTACACTTATGCTCCATGGGGATTTAGATTGAACTGCATAAAGGAAAATCTATTTCTTTGTCAGTTGTAGTTTGTTTTTAAATAGAAAAAAATAAATCGATTAAAATCGAAAATCGGATTTGGTGTGAAAAAATCGGAGATTTTTTTTTTTTGCCATATCGCCCAGCCCTACTGTGGAGACTGTGGGGACTGTGGAGACTGAGACTGTGGGGACTGTGGAGACTGTGGAGATTGTGGGGACTGTGGATACTGTGGAGACTGTGTAGACTGTGTAGACTTTGGAGACTGTGGAGACTGTGGAGACTGAGACTGTGGAGACTGTGGGGACTGTGGAGACTGAGACTGTGGGGACTGTGGAGACGGAGACTGTGGGGACTGTGGAGACGGAGACTGTGGGGTATGAGACTGTTGAGACTGTGGGGATTGTGGAGACTTTGGAGACGGTGGAGACTGTGGAGACTGTGGAGATTGTGGAGATTGTGGAGACTGTGGGGACTGTGGAGACTGAGACTGTGGGGACTGTGGAGACGGAGACTGTGGGGACTGTGGAGACTGTGAGGACTGAGACTGTTGAGACTGTGGGGACTGTGGAGACTGTGGGGACTGTGGAGACTGAGACTGTGGAGACTGTGGGGACTGTGGAGACTGAGACTGTGGGGACTGTGGAGACGGAGACTGTGGGGACTGTGGAGACTGTGGGGACTGAGACTGTTGAGACTGTGGGGATTGTGGAGACTTTGGAGACTGTGCGGACTGTTGGGACTGTGGAGACTGTGGAGACTGTGGGGACTGTGGAGACTGTGGAGATTGTGGGGACTGTGGATACTGTGGAGACTGTGTAGACTGTGTAGACTTTGGAGACTGTGGAGACTGTGGAGACTGAGACTGTGGAGACTGTGGAGACTGTGGGGACTGTGGAGACTGTGGGGACTGTGGATACTGAGACTGTGGGGACTGTGGAGACGGAGACTGTGGGGACTGTGGAGACGGAGACTGTGGGGACTGTGGAGACTGTGAGGACTGAGACTGTTGAGACTGTGGGGATTGTGGAGACTTTGGAGACTGTGGGGACTGTGGAGACTGTGGAGACTGTGGAGATTGTGGAGACTGTGTAGACTGTGGGGACTGTGGGGACTGTGTAGACTTTGGAGACTGTGGGGACTGTGGAGACTGTGGGGACTGTGGAGACTGAGACTGTGAAGACTGTGGGGACTGTGGAGACTGAGACTGTGGGGACTGTGGAGACGGAGACTGTGGGGACTGTGTAGACTGTGGGGACTGTGGGGATTGTGGAGACTTTGGAGACTGTGGAGACTGTGGGGACTGTGGAGACTGTGGAGACTGAGACTGTGGGGATTGTCGAGACTGTGGAGACTGTGTGGACTGTGGGGACTGTGGAGACTGTGGAGACTGTGGAGACTGTGGGGACTGTGGAGACTGTGGAGACTGTGGGGACTGTGGGGACTGTGGGGACTGTGGGGACTGTGGGGACTGTGGGAGACTGTGGCGACTGTGGGAGACTGAGGGGACTGTGGAGACTGTGGAGACTGTGGGGACTGAGACTGTGGGGATTGTGGAGCCTTTGGAGACTGTGGGGACTGTGGGGACTGTGGAGACTGTGGGAGACTGTGGAGACTGTGGGAGACTGAGACTGTGGGGACTGTGGAGACTGTGGAGACTGTGGGGACTGAGACTGTGGGGATTGTGGAGCCTTTGGAGACTGTAGAGACTGAGACTGTGGAGGCTGTGGAGACTGTGGAGGCTGTGGAGACTGTAACTACTGACGAATTATTAGTTTTTACATCGACTTTGCACTAGCATCTCTCCTGTCAATCTGTCTTGGTTGATGTTTTGTTGTGTGAATAAAAGCACTCATACCATACCATTAAAACATGGTCAGACGTGACTTTGCTCACCGCAGCAGTGATGGGATTAGAGCTTTGTGAGTGACTGATCTAATCTGGGGTCATCCGGTAATTTCATCAACACAACCTCTGTTTTTGTTATGTAATCGCTGAAACACAGGGCAAAGTAAAACCACAGGACAAGATTAAAAACCAACCCCTAAAATGCCAAAGATTATATAATTGTTGACCAAAATACTGGTTGTCTATAGATTTAGTTTTAACCTATTTGTATCTGTCATCTATAACATTAATTCTTGTCCCCTTTGGCGTACAAAAACAGCCTACCCTACTCGCTCCTCAGCAAGAAGGTCCTGGTTTTGAATCCCGGTCGGAACAGGGCCTTTCTGAGTGGAGTTTGCATGTTCTCCCCGTGTCTGCGTACGTTTCCTCCGGGTGCTCTGGTTTCCCACTACCACTAAAAACATGCACAATAGGTCTGAATGTAATGTGTGAATGATGGTGTTGGGGCTTTGAACAATTGTAAAGCGCTTTGGGTCTGACCTTGGCCTGTAAAAGAAACACTTACTTACTTACTTGTTGCCATAGTAATAGTAATATAATGTTGGCACTGAATACCTTGGTTTATAACAGGGGTATCCAAACATTTTAGTAAGAGGGCTACTTTGGGCCCGCAGAATTGTTTAGGGCCCGGATTGTAAAACATTTTGACTGAAAGCTGTTTAGAGCTTTAAAAGGAAGAATTACATCATATTGATTCACATTGGACAACGCTGAAGTTGGCTCAATGATAATTATTTACTCATGTACACTATATATGTAATGTTGTGCCACGATCACAAATATATGATTATATGGTGAGTACGTAATATTTATTGTGCCGTTCACAGACCAGAGTCAAAAAAGGGATTGATAAAGTGTTGTTTTTTTGGCGTTTTTGACACGGGGGAGAACCTGCGCAACTCCACACAGAAAGGTCTGGAGGTGGAATCAAACCCAGGACCTTCTCGCTGTGAAGCACAAGCGCTAACCACTGCACCGGTTCAAACATAACAACATAAGACAAGTTAGAGAATGACAATAATTCATTCATTTACCGTTAAAAAGTTTATATTCAAGATTTTTCTGCAGCAGGATTACTGTACTGTCCTCAGGCTCCGAGGCTCTAACCTTTTGTGCGCGTTTATTATTGTTATTATCAAGAGAGAGAGTCCTGCGGGTGAAGAGGACACCCACTGACCGGATGACCTGGTTCTGGGACAGAGGCTGCGGACGCCTGGAGGAGGAGCTGAGCAGATTAGAAAAGTCAAGTCTTAGCAGAGGAGAGACTGAAGAGAGACTGAAGAGAGACTGAAGAGAGACAGAGGAGAGACAGAGGAGAGACTGAGGAGAGACTGAGGAGAGACAGAGGAGAGACAGAGGAGAGACAGAGGAGAGACTGAGGAGAGACAGAGGAGAGACTGAGGAGAGACTGAGGAGAGACAGAGGAGAGACAGAGGAGAGACAGAGGTGAGACAGAGGAGAGACAGAGGAGAGACAGAGGAGAGACAGAGGAGAGACTGAGGAGAGACTGAGGAGAGACTGAGGAGAGACTCAAGAGAGACTGAGGAGAGACAGAGGAGAGACAGAGGAGAGACAGAGGAGAGACTGAGGAGAGACTGAGGAGAGACAGAGGAGAGACAGAGGAGAGACAGAGGAGAGACAGAGGAGAGACTGAGGAGAGACTGAGGAGAGACTGAGGAGAGACTGAGGAGAGACTGAGGAGAGACAGAGGAGAGACTGAGGAGAGACTGAGGAGAGACAGCTAGAAGCAATGACTTAGACTTAGACGGACTTCATTGATCCACAAGGGAAATGGTGTTGTCATAGTAGCTTGCATATTATTTCACACACACAAAAAACGTTAAAGTAGCTAAAAATTAGAATAATAATGGGATAATATTTCTGTGAATAGAATAATCTGGATAAAAGTACTCAGGATTATACATATCTGTGAATATGTACACATTTACAGAACAAAATACAGAGATAACACGGTTTGCAAAGTAAGTAGGCTCTTTTTTGTAAGTAGTAAGTAATCTTTATTTATATACCGCCTTTCACAGACCAGAGTCACAAAGCGGTTTACAATTGTTATTATTTTTGGGCACTTGTCCTCTCACTCCACACAGAGATGGGAGCGGGGTCGCCGAACAGGAGGCGCATGCCAGACCTATTGTACATATTTTTAGTGGTAGGGGAAACCGGTGCACCCGGAGGAAACCTACGCAGACACGGGGAGAACATGCAAACTCCACTCAGAAAGGCCCTGGTCCGACCGGGATTCGAACCCAGGACCTTCTTGCTGAGAGGCGAGAGTGCTATCCACCCAGCCACCGTGCTGTAGTGGACCAGCCGCCCTGTCTCCTGCTGCAGTCTCATCAGTGCTGTAGTGGACCAGCCGCCCTGTCTCCTGCTGCAGTCTCATCAGTGCTGTAGTGGACCAGCCGCCCTGTCTCCTGCTGCAGTATCATCAGTGCTGTAGTGGACCAGCCGCCCTGTCTCCTGCTGCAGTATCATCAGTGCTGTAGTGGACCAGCCGCCCTGTCTCCTGTTGCAGTATCATCAGTGCTGTAGTGGACCAGCCGCCCTGTCTCCTGCTGCGGTATCATCAGTGCTGTAGTGGACCAGCCGCCCTGTCTCCTGCTGCGGTATCATCAGTGCTGTAGTGGACCAGCCGCCCTTTCTCCTGCTGCAGTATCATCAGTGCTGTAGTGGACCAGCCGCCCTGTCTCCTGTTGCAGTATCATCAGTGCTGTAGTGGACCAGCCGCCCTGTCTCCTGCTGCAGTATCATCAGTGCTGTAGTGGACCAGCCGCCCTGTCTCCTGCTGCGGTATCATCAGTGCTGTAGTGGACCAGCCGCCCTGTCTCCTGCTGCGGTATCATCAGTGCTGTAGTGGACCAGCCGCCCTTTCTCCTGCTGCAGTATCATCAGTGCTGTAGTGGACCAGCCGCCCTGTCTCCTGCTGCAGTATCATCAGTGCTGTAGTGGACCAGCCGCCCTGTCTCCTGCTGCAGTATCATCAGTGCTGTAGTGGACCAGCCGCCCTGTCTCCTGCTGCAGTATCATCAGTGCTGTAGTGGACCAGCCGCCCTGTCTCCTGCTGCGGTATCATCAGTGCTGTAGTGGACCAGCCGCCCTTTCTCCTGCTGCAGTATCATCAGTGCTGTAGTGGACCAGCCGCCCTGTCTCCTGCTGCGGTATCATCAGTGCTGTAGTGGACCAGCCGCCCTGTCTCCTGCTGCAGTCTCATCAGTGCTGTAGTGGACCAGCCGCCCTGTCTCCTGCTGCAGTATCATGCGTGCTGTAGTGGACCAGCCGCCCTGTCTCCTGCTGCAGTATCATCAGTGCTGTAGTGGACCAGCCGCCCTGTCTCCTGCTGCAGTATCATCAGTGCTGTAGTGGACCAGCCGCCCTGTCTCCTGCTGCAGTATCATCAGTGCTGTAGTGGACCAGCCGCCCTGTCTCCTGCTGCGGTATCATCAGTGCTGTAGTGGACCAGCCGCCCTTTCTCCTGCTGCAGTCTCATCAGTGCTGTAGTGGACCAGCCGCCCTGTCTCCTGCTGCAGTCTCATCAGTGCTGTAGTGGACCAGCCGCCCTGTCTCCTGCTGCAGTATCATCAGTGCTGTAGTGGACCAGCCGCCCTGTCTCCTGCTGCAGTATCATCAGTGCTGTAGTGGACCAGCCGCCCTGTCTCCTGCTGCAGTATCATCAGTGCTGTAGTGGACCAGCCGCCCTGTCTCCTGCTGCAGTATCATGCGTGCTGTAGTGGACCAGCCGCCCTGTCTCCTGCTGCAGTATCATCAGTGCTGTAGTGGACCAGCCGCCCTGTCTCCTGCTGCAGTATCATGCGTGCTGTAGTGGACCAGCCGCCCTGTCTCCTGCTGCAGTCTCATCAGTGCTGTAGTGGACCAGCCGCCCTGTCTCCTGCTGCAGTATCATCAGTGCTGTAGTGGACCAGCCGCCCTGTCTCCTGCTGCAGTCTCATCAGTGCTGTAGTGGACCAGCCGCCCTGTCTCCTGCTGCGGTATCATCAGTGCTGTAGTGGACCAGCCGCCCTGTCTCCTGCTGCAGTCTCATCAGTGCTGTAGTGGACCAGCCGCCCTGTCTCCTGCTGCAGTATCATCAGTGCTGTAGTGGACCAGCCGCCCTGTCTCCTGCTGCGGTATCATCAGTGCTGTAGTGGACCAGCCGCCCTTTCTCCTGCTGCAGTCTCATCAGTGCTGTAGTGGACCAGCCGCCCTGTCTCCTGCTGCAGTATCATCAGTGCTGTAGTGGACCAGCCGCCCTGTCTCCTGCTGCAGTCTCATCAGTGCTGTAGTGGACCAGCCGCCCTGTCTCCTGCTGCAGTCTCATCAGTGCTGTAGTGGACCAGCCGCCCTGTCTCCTGCTGCAGTCTCATCAGTGCTGTAGTGGACCAGCCGCCCTGTCTCCTGCTGCAGTATCATCAGTGCTGTAGTGGACCAGCCGCCCTGTCTCCTGCTGCAGTATCATCAGTGCTGTAGTGGACCAGCCGCCCTGTCTCCTGCTGCAGTCTCATCAGTGCTGTAGTGGACCAGCCGCCCTGTCTCCTGCTGCAGTCTCATCAGTGCTGTAGTGGACCAGCCGCCCTGTCTCCTGCTGCAGTCTCATCAGTGCTGTAGTGGACCAGCCGCCCTGTCTCCTGCTGCAGTATTGTTCCTCAGTGAAGTGGAAGATCAGACATGAATGGCCTGTTCTCTGCCTCTTTATTACAGAGCGCCGCTAATGATACGTTATCTAAGGCACGGCAGCACGGTCCGGCCTGGCACACTTTTATTATGTCCGGCCCACTCCCATCCCCGCACCACCGAGCCCTTCATAGAGAGCTAAATCTTTGACAACACTAATAATACTAAGGATGTCTGAAGGATCCTCAACATTGTCCAGGAGGGTTTCTGTTTGAGATGCCTGTTTATGAAAGATGACTTAAACTTCTTATTTTGTTAAGCGCTTTGAGTTGCCGTGTATGAACTGTGCTACACAAAAAAACTTAACTTGCCGGATTTTTTTAAAACCTTTTTTTAACCAGGAAAGTCCCATTGAGATTAAGAACCTCATCTCTGAAAACAGATTCTGAAACAATTTTTCTCTCTGAATATTTGGAACTTCTTTTTGGCGGCACGGTGGCTGAGTGGATAGTAGATAGCAATCCCGGTCGGTCCAGGGCCTTTCTGAGTGGAGTTTGTATGTTCTCCCCGTGTCTGTGTAGGTTTCCTCCGGGTGCTCCGGTTTCCCCTACCACTAAAAATATGTCCAATATTCTGGCATGTGTCTCCTGTACTGGCCCCGCTCCCATCTCTGTGTGGCGTGAGAGACTAATGCCCAAAAACAACAATTGTAAACCGCTTTGAGACTCTGGTCTGTGAAAGGCGGTATATAAAAAGATTACTTACTTACTATATATGAAAGATGAATTAAAGTTCTTGTTTTGTTAAGCGCTTTGAGTTGCCGTTTATAAGCTGCACCAATACCTTGCCTGATTAAGAACCTATTTTTTGACGGACTTTTTCATGTACTTAAATCTTTAAATTATTTTCTCTCTGAAGATCTGGAACTTTTTTGTGTACTCTTTTCAATATGTTTGAAATGCAACATGGAAAATACTCTTAATTAATATTATAATTGTGTATTTACTTCCCCCTGGAGGACACGGGTCTCTCTGGGGTATAGCACAGCGCTCCTGCCCGTGGTGGGGCTGTGGTCTGTGGGTAACTTACAGAGTCTGAGATGTGTGTGGTTAAAGAAAGAGGGGGCTTTGCTGGGGCAGACTCCAGTCCTCCCAGCAGCTCCATTGAACATGGATTGTCCCCTGTAATGTATCGCAAACTCTGAAAAACACCCAGTTTGTTATGATTGACACCTTTTATGACTCAAATAACAACGGCTAAAGATACCTCACTTCCTCTTGGAGTTTTGCGTCAAAAGTAGAATAATATAACCACCTCCTTCCCTTTTGTTTGAGTCATGTTTGTGAGTGTAACAGTGGTTTTTGTTGAGTCACATGTTATTTTGACGTCTCTTCGCTGCATGTATGGATCTCAGTTTGTCCAGAAGTTACTGATATCAGTGCAGACCAATGGTTCTTCACTGGCGGGTCAGGACCATAGACTGTGTAGAAGGAGTGGAATGAGTGATGTCACTGGTAGGGTTTGCAGAACATGGAAGAGGCTGATTTGTGCATGAGCTAGCTGAAAATGACTTCACTTGATACGAAATCAAATATATATGAATAAATATATAAACTCTAAGATAAATTTACTCATTTCAATATAATTTTTACTTCATTTCCTTGAGTCTGTTGGAGTTTTTTGTTCATATATTTAGCTTTAGTAATTCTCAATCCGATACTCAATTCTCTTTATTTACAACATTTCTCTAAGTCCATACACTTCAATACTTCCTATGATTTGTAAGTGCTTTGTAAAAAGGGAACACCCAGGAAGTGGGAGCCCCAAAACAAATGTCTCAAGCCAATAAACGGTGAAAATATACAGCATTTTACATTATTTATACACTGAATTCTCTTTGATCACGGCTTGGTGTTGTATGTGTTGATGGTGGGTCCCAACAGAAACATTGCTGTAGATGGAGCTAAACGGCCAATGTGGGAACAATTATGTGACATGATAAAAACTCTCCATTTGTCTCACGATAAAGCAGAATATTGACTCTGCACAAGTGGGTTAGTGGGCCTCGGTCCTCTGCTCCTCCACTGTCCACTTCCATATTTCATAAGCACATTATTTTTATCCATAAGAGCTTTCCCTGGCGTTATGTAAGGATCAGGATGTGTGCTCAGCTGCAGCTTTGTGTCAATACTGAAGGTTACACAATGTTTTTCTGATTTTCTAGATCCTTGAGCTCCAGCTTAACTTTTACCGTATGCATATAATGGATGACCACCTCAAACGGCATTGCAAGTAGGAGGCTTTGTTTTGTATAGGCCTATCTAGTATTTGGTTCACTGCCATATATTAATGCCAAACAGCTTAAAGTCTTGAATCTACCTTTTTATATTGTTTGACCATGTTATAAATGCTATTTCCACATTAAAGGAGCATTGCAGTTTGCTGCCTCATCAAAACCAGACTTGGAATTGTTTTAAGATACATCTATGCTACTCTCAATGCTACTCTGACTTTACAAACTTGTCACTTCTGCAATGATAACAAACACATACTGTAGGAGCCTTTGGTCATCCCCCTCCCTTGGGACTAATTTCCATAAATGTCCCAGATAATCACGTCTTTAGAACCTCCTGCATTTGTAATGAGTGACTTAAAAACCCCAGTAAAAAACCTGAGGGAGAGGGATCCGTTTCCACAGACTGGCAGGATGTAGATCTCAGGACTCTGGCTGTAAATCCAAGACAGAGGCTGTAGATCCAGGACTGAGGCAAAGAGGGTGGAACCTTCAATTGGACCAAGTCTGAATTGATACTCGATTCATATCTGATTTTTGACTCTTGATTGTCCCGGGCATGACCTACACTGCTCTACTGCGACTGTGTGACCTCACCTTGTCCCTGTGGCTCCATCACTGATTGTAGCTTTGGTCATTGCTCTGACCTCCAGGGGTTCATTAAGCCTCCCACAGCCCCACACACGAGCTCTCAAACTGGGCATGACTCACTCGTGTTTGTGCGGTCAGAACCACCGCTCGTCTCTGCAAAGTCACGGTCACTCAAGCAGGCAAACCGAAGATCCTGCTTTTGTGGATACAAGAAAGTCTCTATGATATTTACATGAGAAATATGCGGAAAATGTGGACTGTGATAGTTTCCTCGTGTAAGTGACGAGGTCCACAGGCTGAAGGAGGACATATCAATAATATTAAAGCCGTTTTTTTTTTTCTTTTACCATGTTCCAACATTGTGTCCTCATTAAAAACAGACCTGAAGTGTTTATGCTTCGTCCACACCGATATCAGGAATTTTCAGAACAGTTTTGAGCTCTCCCCCTCATACAAGCCTCTGTGTTGAATCTGTGATCAGTGGAAACATTTTTGTCCTCATTGACAGCTGCATGTGTGTATTTGGGCTGGAAAGTGTAGCACAACTTAACTATAGATTTCATTGTTTGGCATCTTTTGGAGATCAAGAATAGTACAGACAACTACTATATCCCGCACTTATTGTTAGTCTGTTAGATACAGTAGATACAGTAGATACAGTAGATCCAATAGATACAGTAGATACAATAGATACAGTAGATAGATGCAGTAGAAAGATACAGTAGATACAGTAGATAGATAGATACATAGATACTTTATTGATCCCTGTAGGATACATTCAGGATTCCAGCAGCAGAAAACACATCCATATTACACACAAGTACATCAATTGTAAACATTTCTAACTAAAAATTGCATATTTTTAACTCAGACAGATCTGTTGTACAGTCAGAGAGGAACAAAAGATCTCTATTTGAAGCTATATATTGTTTAATAAATGTGTTTTTTTAAATTATCAAACCGTCAGAGGATAGAGAGCCTCGTACACAACTACCACATAGACCCCAAGCAAAGATGGGATTGCATAGTTATTTCTCTGCAAAAAGGTCCTGGGTACGTTTACATTATTATTTGACCATAAATGGTTTCACACAGTCTCTAACAATGAATGCACTTACATATGAAAAGAGTCACAATAGTTTTTAGATTTTAGATTTTCACTGTTTTCCAAAGTGACTACAGGTTCTTTTTAAATCCAAGACACAGCTGAAGTAAAGTAATCCAAAAATCCCCTCACATTCGTAGAGTCTAAACCTAAAAGGATAGACCTGGAGACGGGACTCGATTCAATGCAGCTGCAGTTGTTATCATTGTAGCTAATAAAACTCCCTGTAGATCCGAGATTCGTGAAACAGTATTACCCTCACGGTTTATAGAATTTCCAACATCACACCCTGCAATTGGAAACTTTCAGATGCTCACAGCCAAACACCTTGTCATTTACTCACTTTAATTACAGAATAGTGCCACAGCGACGAAGGGGAGACGTTGATTTTTGTGGATATATTATGAAGTTCGGATGTGGCCTGAAATGTTTGTTTGTGCTTCATGTTATTAGCAAAATATCTATATGTGATATTTTCTGACAGGCATTGCGATTGTGATTAGATTTAAAACTAGTAAAAATAGCATGTTTTCTTGATTTGACTCGTGAAATGATCTAACTCTGAAACAAAATCCAGAAAAAGGTGCTTCTCTTCTGCACACACAGTAAGAGTAAATCTCATGGTACTTTGACACAATACATTAGGCATTGGCAGATTGTTTTTCTTCTCCAACTGTAGTCTGATCTGCACAAATTAAAGTACACAGTATGTTTGATTGGTTATTTTCAATGTCAATTTATTCTTGTATAGCCCTTACGTTAGCAGTCATCTCTGTGGAGTTGTCGATTCTCAATCAACAGATCAGAGAATCATATTTGAGCCATTTTAGACCAGGTTTGTAGCTACAGCACAAGCAGATTTCTCTATCGTGAAACATTATATTTTCAGTTTTGCAGAAGGATTTAGATGATTGCGAACAGTCAAATAATCTTGCAGCCATATTTCATTAGCCCAGAGCCTCAGACTTTGTGGAAACCGTTATTATTTGTTCGCTTCCCAGTGGGCGAGTACCTTTAATGCTTTAACCAACCGCTCCTGTTTGTTTGTGAGCAGAGAAATAACGTCTTTCCCCTGGTTTATTCTCTCAATACTTCCTCTCTGTTCTTTGTTCTTAAATCCTCAGTTTCAGGATCTATTCAAACACAGAACGCATGACTCGGTCTCCATCAGGGGTGTCAAACCGGTCCTCAAAGCGGCGGTGTGGCTGCAGATTTTAATTCCAACTAGACACCACCCTTTTCCTCAAGTGAGTCCAGTCTGAACATGTAGAAATTATTCTTTTTCAGTCATTCATTCTCATCCCCGTTAATAATCCATCTCTGGGTCAGGGTTAGGGGGAGGTGGCCGGCAATCAAAGCTACCACCCAACTGATTGATCCATGATCCGTGTGTCTTAATATTTGCAGTCTACGGTCCTGATGCTTGGCTGGGTCAGAACCACAGCGGGAGGATTTAACCTATTGCACATGATTTCAGTGTTCGGGTAAATCCACAGACAACATGCAAAAAAAAAAGTCAACTAATTTGAGTTTGGCAGAAGAAGTATGGCAGTACAAATCTCTGCAATGTGCCTTCAGTTAAAAAGGATAAACTAAGCATATGTGAGAGAATGGGCTGTTCTTTTAAAATGTGCTTATTTTGTTCACCTTATTTTTAAGTTTTGAGAATTGTGCCTAGTATTTTCCCCCACGCAAATCCTCCATATTTAAAGTACATACAAATACAGATTTTGAGATTTTCCAAGTTATGAAAAATCTCTGGGGTATAAATCCAGTTTGTTGCTCCATATTTCAGCCCTAGATGACATTCCCCATGATTCTCATATTTACGACTTTTTGGCCCTTCCCTTCCTCCGTCTCCCTGGGCTCTGGCTCTATCTGATCTGCTCTGGTTTGATCTCCACGTCTAGTTTAGGCCGGAACCCTCCACTGGGGCTCGACTTTTCTGTAAAACACCACTTACATTTTTCCTGTAATGTCCTTTCAAAGACTGCACTGTTTCGTGGCGGCCCTTTTGGCAGTGGTGAGGGATGCATTAGCGCCGGCAAAGTCACTCCTTAGTTTTGAGTCATAAGTGAAGACAATGGACGGTATGAGACTGTAGCTTGTGTGTGGACTAGTCTCCGAATGCTCCGCCCACTTCCTCAGGAGCAGCAAGATATGGGACAGGAAGAAGAATAATGAGTCCCAGGCTTCAGAAATATGTCGTCTTTAATGTTTGGGAACTTGCTCTAAATTTTTGTTTTACTATTTTTGATACAGGGTTGTAGCTTTTTTAAGTTTAATGTTTTACAAGTAATGGATAGTGATACGGTGTTAAGACCATAGCCAGTGATCCAATGGGCTTGCAGGGGCTGAAGTCCAGGGGGCTACCGTAGTAAAAGGTATATTGTTATGTTTAATCCTATTATTTCTGCTATATATGTCGGATTGAGTTTTTTGCCTGGTTAGAACAATGATGAGAGACCTAGGGGAACACCAGGTGCCAAAACTGAGAAATTTAAACTATGTATTAAAATCCATCTAACTTATTCTCAAAACTGATTGATTCTGTCGCTTTCAAAGGCATGTAGATCAACTCTTTCAGACAGAAAAGGTAAAATGAGCAGACCACCCTCACTTTAAGTCTAGATAGATAGATACTTTATTGATCCCCGTAGGAGAAATTCCAGTGTCCAGTAGCAGCAAAAATAAAATTGATCATTCTGAAAACATAATAACAGTAATAGTATTAATCAGCAACAGCCCTACAGGTCACAGCAGCAGAGGTGGAGTAGCCTCTGGGTGGAGCAGGACGGGTCAAAAGGTGGAGTAGCCGCTTGGTTTGGACCATTTTCTCTGCTCTAGTCTAAAGTAAAATGCTAAATGCTTCATTAGCATTTTTCAAAAAGTTAGCATTCCTCCAGTGGATTTTCTCCTGATCCACTTGGTTCAGACCATGAACCCTCTCTGCTCTGGTCTGGACCAGTGTAAAACCATGAATCCTCTCTGCTCTGGTCTGGACCAGTGTAAAACCATGAAAACTGTACTGCAGCAACATCTCAGGCAGAAAAAAGCAATAAAAATAAAAATTGTAAAGCACCAAACAACAACTGTTTCAGAGCTACTTAGGACTTACAACCGTTTCCAGGTGCATCTTTAAAAAAAAAAGATATGAAGTCTATGTTATATTTCAAACACAAATCATCACAATTAAGTGAATTATTTGACAACTATTTCAATAACCAATTAGTTACAAATAATCCAGCCCCAGTTTTCAGTCAAATTTGTAAACCAAAACATGGATGCTGGAACTGGAAGTGTTCTATTTCCTTATATGGTCATATGCAGATGCTCACCGGAACTTCTGAGGTTCCAGGATTCCATTTGGATGCTTGCTGCCATAGCAACGGTTGTCATGGCCACTATTTTTATGTGATGCTAGAACCCGGTGACATCATCGATGCTTGGAAAAAAAAAAGTTTACCTATTCAGCCGTTCACCCCGTGTCAAATCACATTGTTCCTGAGAGCTACGTTGGTCGCTGGTTCTTATCGCACGTTGGTTAGAGCATTCGGATAAACTCTTTTGATCGTATCTATTGGTAAACTACACATCCTAAACATGAGTGGAGCAGTTTATACACTGGATGCGTACGAGGTGTTGGAGAAATTGGGAGAAGGTGTTTATGGAGAAGTATTTAAATGTATCCATAAGGAGACAGGAAACATTGTGGCCGTGAAGCACATCAAAAGGCATGAGGATTCTGCTTCTGCAATGCTGCAAGAGTTGACTGCGCTCCAAGCCCTTGAAGGCCTGGATCCAGACTTCAATTTGATTAATTTAAATGACTGGTTTCAGTCCAAGAATGGGGACTTTTTTATGGAATTTGAAATGTTGGACCAAAGTGTGTTTGATTTGATGACAAAAAGAGATTCCTCATTTTCTCTGAGCGAAATCCGCCCAATGGCCAGGGATATGCTGGTCGCCTTAAAAGGATTGCGGACGGTCGGTGTCATCCATACAGACATAAAACCAGATAATATTATGCTGGTGGACCACAAAAACAAGCCATTCAAGGTTAAACTTATAGATTTTGGAGTGGCTGTCCTTAAGGAGCAGGTAGAAATAGGAGAGAGGCTGCAGCCAGCCGCTTACCGTTCTCCAGAGGTCACCCTGGGCCTGCCGATCACGGGGGCGATTGATATGTGGAGTCTGGCCTGTTGTCTTCTTGAATGGTATTTGCAAATCTTTCCGTTCAATGTTGAAGACTCTTATGACAGTCTCCGCCAAATCACTCATCTTTTGGGAGTGCCTGATGGTGATTTAATTATGCGGGCTGAAGACGGAACCTCCTACTTTGTCCGGGAGAAAAATGGTAAATGGAGGCTGAAGACCCCGAGTGAATACAGGGACCTGGATGGAAAAATGCCTAAATTGGACCAGAACTTTCTTGAAGCTGCCACAGGGCTCGATGACGCCGTTCTCAATTCCTTTGAAATTCAGTCAGGAATGGAATATGAAGACAGGAGGGCGTTTCTGGATTTGCTGAGGAAAATGCTTGAGTTTGATCCAGAGAAAAGGATCACGCCGACTGAAGCACTGGAGCACCCTTTTATCACCCTGAGCCACTTTAGAGACAGGAGTTATGTTGCAGATTCTGAGAAGTTGTTGGCCTTCACACCATGTTATGATCCAATCGCAGAGGAACAGAAACCCAAGAGACAAAAGCGATTTCATATTGATTGGCTTTCATCCTCAATAGTATCTTCTAGTGATGCATTCAACTCTATGTCACTTATTTGGAGTTATGGGGATTCAGATTCTAGCGCAAATTCTAGTGTACAATCTTCGCATTCAAGTTGTTTTCCAATATCTTCCGACTCTGATGGACCTGCTGATATCTGCAGTTTTACACCAGAAAGAATTGTTCATGTCAGTAACTGGAGAGACATTTGCTTTAGTAATGACTCCACCATTGATTCTCAAGAGGTGGATTCAGAAACAGAAACAGAAGAAGAAGAAGCAGACACACCATATTATGATCCAATCGCAGAGGAACAGAAACCCAAGAGACAAAAGCGATTTCATATTGATTGGCTTTCACCCTCAATAGTATCTTCTAGTGATGCATTCAACTCTATGTCACTTATTTGGAGTTATGGGGATTCAGATTCTAGCGCAAATTCTAGTGTACAATCTTGGCATTCAAGTTGTTTTCCAATATCTTCCGACTCTGATGGACCTGCTGATGTCTGCAGTTTTACACCAGAAAGAATTGTTCATGTCAGTAACTGGAGAGACATTTGCTTTAGTAATGACTCCACCATTGATTCTCAAGAGGTGGATTCAGAAACAGAAACAGAAGAAGAAGAAGCAGACACACCATGTTATGATCCAATCGCAGAGGAACAGAAACCCAAGAGACAAAAGCGATTTCATATTGATTGGCTTTCACCCTCAATAGTATCTTCTAGTGATGCATTCAACTCTATGTCACTTATTTGGAGTTATGAGGATTCAGATTCTAGCGCAAATTCTAGTGTACAATCTTGGCATTCAAGTTGTTTTCCAATATCTTCCGACTCTGATGGACCTGCTGATGTCTGCAGTTTTACACCAGAAAGAATTGTTCATGTCAGTAACTGGAGAGACATTTGCTTTAGTAATGACTCCACCATTGATTCTCAAGAGGTGGATTCAGAAACAGAAACAGAAGAAGAAGAAGCAGACTTAGAACAAACAGGTTACATGGCTATAAGTGTAGATGAGGATTTCAAAACTCAAAGATCTTCTGGGACATATATGGACGAGTCAGAAGAGGATTGCCCAACCATGTTCCAATCCACCCATAACCGCTGTTTGGAACCAGTTGGTAATTTCAAAGTTCATGAAGCAGAGCATGGAAACCAAGCTACAGTTGAGTCTCAGGATTTGAAGATAAATAGCCCAGTCCCGCCGTTGGGTGTTCAGTTGCCAAGTAGCAATGAAATATCCAATGGGGAATCTCCAAATGAAGGCTTACGGACATCAAAATATAATATATCAAAAGAGGAGGGCTTTGAAAACGAGATGGCAAGAACAACTTTGTGCCAAGGGTCAAAAGGAACTAGTCCCACAATTTCACCCCTAGAATACACTGATATTCAGGAAACGGAACAGACACTAAATGTTTGTAAGAGCTCATGGGTGGGTCCACCACGCACTGAAAGGCCAGAAGAGGTGTTGGCCATTCCTGAGACTGTACCGGGAGAAAAGTTCTTGAAAACAGAAACGATAGCAGATTTCATACCAGATGTAATGTCAACAAGTGAGGAGGTAACATATACTGGGAATGATTCGGCCTCTTTATCATTGGAACACCCGATCATCTCCCACAATGAACACGAACAGATTCTAAAAACGCAATCAAGCCTACCCTTTCCAAAGACAAAAGTCACTCAAACCAGCAGTGGTGAGAAAAGTAAGGCAGCAGAAACTTTACACAACACAGTCATTTCAAACCAGCCGGAGAATGTTGAGGTCAGAGAGCACCAGCCGCTACCATCACAGCGGGACGATGACGATGACGATGACGAGGGGGGGAGCTCCATTTGCATTCCACTATGTTCTTCTCTGATCAAGCCAGTTCTGGACTTCATTAGTTCCTCCTTATTCAGTTTTTAAGGGTTTCTGACCAGTGAAAATGTTTGAGGATGTGGCGAAAATCCCAGATAACATAATGTAGGGCAATTGGAGAGTCCCAGACAATGGTTATAGGCCATTGCCCTCACCACATGACTCCTGTCCAAGCGTGCCTCTGATATCCTTGGAAGCCTTAGCACAGCAGCAGTTGGTTGATATGAGAAGGTATTCCTGTTACAACAAAATGGCTGGAGCTGGATGCGTTTATTTGTTTGAACAATATTACTGTACAAAAGGAGTGGGCTGGAGCAAAAAGCTTATGTGCACTACCACCTCCAAAAGTCAATTACAATCAAACTTGACCTATCACGATGAAAGTAGTACAGAACAAGAACAAAGGCACAAAACAAACATCTGCACAGTATGGAATAATCAACAGTCGATCGTTTACACAGAATAAGGAATATCTCAGACAATTTGGCTATGACTTAATGAGATTAGCCTCACTGACCCGGGAGAGACCCATGAGAGACCCAAGAAAAGACCCATGAGAGACCCAAGAGAGACCTAAGAAAAGACCCATGAGAGACCCATGAGAGACCCAAGAGATACCTAAGAAAAGACCCAAGAGAGACCCATGAGAGACCCAAGAGATACCTAAGAGAGGCCTAAGAAAAGACCCGAGAGAGACCCAAGAGAGACCTAAGAAAAGTCCCAAGAGAGACCCAAGAGAGACCCATGAGAGACCCATGAGAGACCCAAGAGAGACCTAAGAAAAGACCCAAGAGAGACCCATGAGAGACCCATGAGAGACCCAAGAGAGACCTAAGAAAAGATCCAAGAGAGACCCGAGAGAGACCCGGGAGAGACCCATGAGAGACCCAAGAGATACCCAAGAGAGGACCTAAGAAAAGACCCAAAAGAGACCGTAGAGAGACCAAAGAGCTCACTGACAAAAGGACAAAAATAGAGAAGTTTCAACATCTTATTTACAGAGTGAGACACAACTACAACAACAGTCTGGTTTAAGTCCACAAAGCATGTAACAACACGCGACCATGTAATTATATTAGTTACTGACAACAACAGTCAGCTGGATGTTTTGCGCAATAAAGAAAATAAAAAAATGTTTACTGTGTGCGTGTTATTTAATGTAATGTAATGAATAAAGCTGCACCATAGGAAAGGCAAGGAAAGTTTATTTATGTAAAGCCAAGAAGGGAAACATTAAAATCATCCAGGTAGTCATAGTAGATAGTCACTGTAAATTAAAAAGACTGTGGTCATGCCCAGCTGAACGGAGCAGAAAGAGTAGTTCTGAGAAAGAGTATCAACAGTCTCTGGGTTCTTCATGGTGCTCTTCCTTTCTGTATTTATTGTATAGAACCTCATGTTTTGCAACAAATAACTCAAGATTGTAAGCGGTTGATTTTGTGCATTTATTTTCCCAGTATTGACACAGATTTAGGCCTGAGGACAGTGATTCAGCTGTGAATACAAATGTAGAAGTACAGTAACGGGCTGATGATAACGCTGTGTGTGTGTGTGTGTGTGTGTGTCTGTTACCGTGGCGACCGCACCATGAGGTCACCGCTCCTGGATGTTTTTTCTGAACTCGCCCACTGTCTATGAACATATTTAGGAGAAGCCTATTTCAGTCAGAGGTTTCAGAGGTTTGCCATTCAAAACTAATAAAGTAAATTAACTATAATAACTCATAATCATTGAAAAACCTTTAATCAGCACAAGTTGCATTGCCAACTTCTTCTATTGTCTAGTGTGTGTACTTACTGCCCTTGTATGTAGTAATAGTCATTTTATTTATTATGTTTTTACTTGTTTGCATTGAGAACCAAAGCAATGTCTTTGTGTTTGTGACTTCCTGTTACTCACAGTGCCAATAAAAATGATTCTGATTCAGGGTGAACTGCTTTTCTCGTCAGACGCTATGATTATATCCATTCACGTTGGATTCAGACATGTTATTCCCATAAAGAAACCCTCCACAAGAGGATCTGGTGTGACCCACATTCACTGTGTACAATAAACATGAGCACGGACATGACGGGGCAAGCACCAAAGAAGTGGAATGCCTGGGTTTGGAGACCGGTGCCTGGGACTCTAGATTATGCAAACTGAAGTGGACTGAGATTTTCACCACCTTCAAAGATCTTGTTTTATGTATAGGGCATAGAGTAGACTATAGATGGACAATGCTAACCCCCAGCTCAATGTAGCCCAAATAGAGAAGTACTCATGGACAAAGTTTTTCTCCAACTTGCTCAGGCTCATATTGACTCTGAGCTTTTAAATCGTTTGGATCAGACAGTCGACATTGGGCTTATAGTATCTGTGGTTAAGTTTATTGTGATATTGTCTTGGTAAACCCAGATATCAGCCATTTGAGCATTGACCGATCAGATACACATCATTCATGGGAGAAACTCGGCTTGTTAGCAACACGTCTGCTCCTGTTGGGGCATGAAGCTAGCTCCAGGTAGCTTCTGACAGCACCTGGTCTGTCCACTCCTAATATACAGTATATTTATTGTAACTCTAGTTTTGATATGCCCAGCTTTTTCTAACACTAGCTTGTACTGTATATACATGTTCAATCGTGTGACTGTTGTGAAACGGCACCAAACTGAACTTTAACCACCTGACCAACAGGCTTGGAATGTGGTTGATGAATGATTTGTGTGTAAATACTTTTATTATTGTAGAGCAAGGGTTTTATCGAGGCATAAGGCTCCACAAGTATTTCATAAGAACTTGCTCAATGCTCAATGTCTGACCCTCACCTCCGCCTCTTATCATGCTGTTCCTTGGCTTCCGGTCCTGCTCCGCCACCCCCACCCCCACCTCACCCCCACCCATCCATTCTACTCGTGCACGTTCACAGTGCCAAAACAAACATGCTCAGCCCTTCACTCTCTCTCAAAGGGGTGATGTAAAAGTTTACGCACACAGGCCGGATTTTTCTCATATTGGGGTCCATATTTTGCAGATTATGAATGATAACGCCAAAAACCTTGATTACGGTCACTTCCTGGCAAGAAATCTCTATCCCTCAGTTGTGGATGCGATTATTTTTCCTCTGATGGTGAAGCTGCCCATCCTTCTTGGCAAAAAGCCTCCAGTTCCTGTAAATTCCTGTAAAGTTTTGCATGAACTGCACGTTTGAGATCTCCCCAGAGCGGCTCAACGATTTTATCATTTCAAATTCAAAAACCTGTCTATTCGGCAATTTATAGCTTCCTACAACCACTGTAAGTAAGTAAGTAAGTAAGTAAGCTTTATTTATACAGCGCCTTTCACAGACCAAGGCCACAAAGCGCTTCACAGTTTAAACAGGTAAAAACAGACAAAATACAATTTAAAATGTGCGTATACAAAAAAATAATACAAAATATACAGTCAATATAATGGCCAAGACAACTCAGTGACAGGTTTAAAACAGCCGCAAGAAAATTATGTAAAAGCTTGCCCAAATAGTATTATTATGAATGATACTGCTATCATTCATAATATGTTGCATTTAATAATTCATTTCTGCTGGGCGTATACACTTTCAAGAACAACTATTTCTGCTCCGACTGCTGTCTCTGCTACCCAGCTCCAGATAAAGTGGAAGAAAATAGATGCAGCTCTAAAGTAGCAAACTCTAAAGTCCTTCCTCCCTCTTTTCCATCTCCACCCCATGATCTCACCACACCATGATGTCAGCGAGGTGTGTGTGTGTGTGTGTGTGTGTGTGTGTGTGTGTGTGTGTGTGTGTGTGTGTGTGTGTGTGTGCGCGCCTGTGACAGATTTTAAAGTACTTTTTGTGGTGGACGGGAGAATGAAAAGTCCGTCTGATGTGGCCTCTGGAAAAGTGGGTGTCGCTGCAGTGATGTGACTTTGAAAAGTATTTTTAGAGCTGCTTAAATGTGCCCAAAATAAACTGGAGTCTGTTTAGGTTTTATTCACCCATTAACCCCAGCTGTTGTGTCCTTAGGCAAGACACTTCACTTAAGTCTTTCAGGAGTGGAAGGACGCTGGGTCGTTTTACTGAAAATAATAAAAGATCTTAGATTGGCACATCAGCCGTTCAAACCGTAAAAACACTAAATGCAAATAGGCTTTTTCAGGTTTTAATGTATTGTTTGTTGAAAAAAACAGATTCATCCAAGACTTTCTGCTTTCTAAACTGACTGCAGAACCTTAACCCTGACCCTAAAGAAAAGATATACACTTGATTACTATTGTTAGCTACTTTTAGAATGATGTAGTTGTTTGTTTTGTTTGCATGGATGGATGTAGCCTGGTCTTACCACACCATCATACACATTTCATTTCTTGTATAATATATATTTTCTCAAATCCGGGGCGAGGATGGGATCAACGGGGGATCAATAAAGTATCCATCTATCTCTATCTATCTATATCTGTATCAATCTCTATCTATGTCCCTTTGGATGCAGCCGCCAACATGGAACAACAGATTAATTGTGTCGTTTGAATCATAAACACTATTGAATAAGTTACTCATGAATTGATTTGAGTCGATAAAAAGTCAGATTTCTAGAACAGGATTGTTACGACCCTACAGTTGAGCTCGTAGGGGAAGAGGGAAGTAACATAAAACCAAGGATGTAATAATGGTAAATTAGATGGCCTTTTAATAAAACAGGCAAAAGGGGTAACAGTTTGTACTGGACAGCGTCAGAGTCAAATAAAACACACAAAAACACAGGGTTCTCAAATAAACACAAGCACAGAGCCACACAGGCAACCTTAAGCTTAATCTTTAGCGCACACAGACAACACGTTCTCTCAGAACGGTGGCAGACAAGACACTGATTCAAGCCGCCCCGCACAGAAGGAGCAGACTCGTTTTCAAGGCTGGTGCTGATTAGCCGCAGCGATGGATTGGCCAGACGTGGAAAGCGCGACCCAATCTCCGAACGGAAGGCAGAACTGGGAGGCAGCGTGCGTAGCCGGTGCACCATGCAGCGGGGCGGAGCCTGAGCAGAACAGCAGCACAACACAGGAGGGAGGGAAGCGGGTGTACGACGCGGCCCAGCGCCAGCGGCCGTAACACTCCCCCCCTTAAAATACAAGCCATCTCAAAGTAAAATCAGAGCAAATTTGTGAATTACTCACCCGAACACAGAATCACAGACTTTGCCTCTCTCGTGGCGAATCCCTCAAAGGAACACACAGATCAAGGCCGCGAACTGAAACTTGCAGAGCGAGAGCCAAAACGCTCTCCATGGTGCTGAAAGTGCCGCTCGCCTGACCCAAGCCTGGTGGCCCTAGCCTTGTGCTTCCGTACAGAAGTGGCGGGTGGAGTAAAGTGCGGCGGTACTCGTGGTTTCACTGGACTGGCGGGCAGACTACAACCGCACTGTTCTGGAGGACGGGTGTGCGCCACAGCACAACCCGTGGGCATCTGACGATCAGAGGCACACACAAGCGGGGACAGAACCGCCTCCAACAGGGGAGGAAACACCATGCCCCCTGCCAAATCATTACATAAAATCATGTCTACATTTTCAATGGGTAGCGCAGGGACAACAGCTAACGGAAACTTTCCTGTAACGAGGTTTGACTGGACATGAACAGAGTGAACGGGCCGCGGGCGGTAGCCCATCTCAACTCCCCGTAACACACTCCTGTAACCACAGTAAGAGCGGTATGAAAACGGGAGAGCACTGGCCAAAATCAAGCTCTGGGAACCGCCAGTGTCTCGTAGGATACGGATGGGGCGTTGATCTGGTGCTTCGCCATTCAGTGATACTAGGCCCTGTGATATGAAAGGCTCAAAACAGGAGCCGTGATTTTGGACAGTATTGGGTCCTGACTTATGACTTACAGATTGAATTAACCCAATGCTCTGAACGTTTGGAGCTGAACACTCTTCCTTTTGTCTGAGAGTAGGGCAGTCTGCGATTACGTGTCCGGGCTCGCGGCAGTAGAAGCAGACTCTGTCCCTTGTGGAGGTTCCAGGAGAGCGTGGACGATCAGGCTGCACAGACACACGCGTCTCATTAACAGAAGATGACGAAAAGTTCTTATGAGTCAACACAAACTCATCTGCTAACACAGAAGCCTCAGAAATAGTTTTAACCTTTTGCTCATTCAAATACACAACCACACGCGCAGGCAGGTTGTTCTTAAAGTCTTCTAACAACATTAATTCACGCAAAGAATCGAAATCTTGGGCCTTCGCAGAGGCACACCATTTGTCAAACAGATTTCCTTTTTCCCGTGCGAACTCAACACACGTTTGACTCGGGGCTTTACGGAGATTTCTAAAAGACTGTCTGTAGGCCTCAGGCACTAACTCATACGCGCGTAAGACTGCTCTCTTGACTGCATCATACTGCAGGCTCTCAGCGAGAGGCATCGCAGCGATTATCTCTTGTGCTTTACCGTACACTTTACACTGCACAAGGATAGGCCAAACTTCACGAGGCCAATTTAACGCCATCGCGATTCTCTCAAAAGCAGAAAAATACGAATCAACCTCACTCTCCCTAAATGTAGGCACAATTTGTATCATTTTACTCACGTCAAGAGAGTCATGAACAGCTGGGGAGAGGGCTGTGGCAGGTGCAGCGACGCCCGGGCGTTGAGTAGGACTGGGGAGGCGGCCTTCGGCCTCCAGCTCAAGGCGTCTGAGGCGCACAGCTTTGTCAGCCTCGATCTCAAGCCTCCGTATATGCAGTTCGAGCTCGGCACTGCGGTCCCGATCCTTCTGCTCGGCCTCCATCTTGATGCGTGCCAGCCGCAAAGCGCGCCGAGCACCACCAACTGAGCCGGGAGAGGAAGGAGCTGGGGAGGGCGGCCCGTAGCGAGGAGGAGTGCGCGGTGGTTCAGGCCGCGCATCGCCCTCTACAAACTCACGCTCCGCTCCGGGAGGGCCATCCGCAGGCGTCTCCGTACGTCTCGGGGTAGTCGCATGCACGATGCTCTCATCAGACCTCTCAGCCTCTGGGATCAAACGCAAGCCCCTCTCCACCAAACCATCCAGGAGCAGCACCTTGAGTTCGGCCTTGCTGCTCTGACGGGAATACAAAATCTCAAAATGATCGGCAACCTCAAATAGATCCTTCTTTTTACAGCGCTCAAGTGCTTCGGCCGAGGGATGAAGCAAGAATGCCTGTAAATTGAAAGCGGTTGCCATTCTCCCAATGTCCAAATACAATACAGCTTACCCCCCCACTTACCTAATAAATTTGATTCGGCCACCTAATGCCGGGAACGTGTAGATCCCGGACGAGCCCCCAAATATGTTACGACCCTACAGTTGAGCTCGTAGGGGAAGAGGGAAGTAACATAAAACCAAGGATGTAATAATGGTAAATTAGATGGCCTTTTAATAAAACAGGCAAAAGGGGTAACAGTTTGTACTGGACAGCGTCAGAGTCAAATAAAACACACAAAAACACAGGGTTCTCAAATAAACACAAGCACAGAGCCACACAGGCAACCTTAAGCTTAATCTTTAGCGCACACAGACAACACGTTCTCTCAGAACGGTGGCAGACAAGACACTGATTCAAGCCGCCCCGCACAGAAGGAGCAGACTCGTTTTCAAGGCTGGTGCTGATTAGCCGCAGCGATGGATTGGCCAGACGTGGAAAGCGCGACCCAATCTCCGAACGGAAGGCAGAACTGGGAGGCAGCGTGCGTAGCCGGTGCACCATGCAGCGGGGCGGAGCCTGAGCAGAACAGCAGCACAACACAGGAGGGAGGGAAGCGGGTGTACGACGCGGCCCAGCGCCAGCGGCCGTAACAAGGATCAATAAAGTTTCTACGTCTCTAAAGTTGGGTGCCGTGTTGTGTTGCAGGTGCGTGAGATCCTGGGTCGCTGCTCGTGCCCGGCTCAGTTCCCCATGGTCAAAGTGTCCGAGGGCAAATACAAAGTGGGCGACTCCAGCGCTCTCATCTTCATCAGGGTGAGGATTATTTCATTGTTACTCTTTTATGATTTTAATCCCATTTGTGATTTAATGATAATGTGAAATGGGCTGTGATATGGGGCGACGGTGGCTCAGGTGGTAGAGCATTGGCTTTTGGGTCCAAAGGTCGTGAGTTCGAGCCCACCACGAGACCTTCTCCACCGACTCCCACTGATGTCTGCTGTCGTTGTGTCCTTGGGCAAGACACTTAACCCACTTTGCCAATAGGGAGCGCGGAAGTGATGTTTGCTGCTTGCCTTGATGTGTGTATGTATCAAACTGAAATTTCCCCACTGTGGGATGAATGAAGGACCTTCTTCTTCTAAGTCATGGCGTCTAACTCTGCTCTTCCAGGTCCAGGCTTAAGCAGATTGAAAACAAAAGAACAGTTGGTTTGTCTTTTATAACATATTAGCATTTGTCTGTTCTTTCTGCGCCAATTAAAATAATTTGTCGGATCTGTATTGGTTCTAAGATATCGGAAAAACAGAACACTGATTCAGTTCTTTATTTTAAAAGACTTATTATCATACTTCTAAAATTGAAAAGAAAGATATTGAGATTGGTATAAGATATGAAAAAGCTTGACCAGTGCATCCCTACATAGCACACTGTTTGTATCCCCTTATATCTAGATGTTTCTATTAAATGTTGTTTATTTGAATAAGACTGAACATAACGTTTATAACAAATAACAAATGAAATGACGTCACAATTATTAGCGTAGTTGGTAATGTTGTCCTGAGCCATACACACACACTGCAGGGCCCTGTGCTGTCAGGGCCGTGTTTGATGAGACTCAGATCAGTCTCCTCCTGTGGTGGTGGTGGTGATGATGACGGGAGGGCGTCCTTGGCCCCTGTCTCCATGGTGACGGGAGATTGCTTTGGGGGTAGGACGGCTCACACAGGGATGGGCACCTTCTATCTTTGTGATCTGATGCACACAGAGGTTTGGATTTGATATTATATAAATGTTCAAATTCAGTCCAAATAGATTGCTTGGGTTGAACATAAAAACAGTTTAAGGTGTTTGGGGACATGTTTGTACCAATGAAAAATGCACTCAGTACGGCAATAATGTTCCCTCTGATTAGAAACTAAAATCTGATTCATGTAAACACGTCACCTTCCCCTGTTCCTCATACAGCGGTTCAAGAGAACCCTGTCGACTAAACAGCCAGAATAACAGGCACTTTGTCAGTGGTTATGTTCTAATGTCCATGTGTCGTGTTGTGCGGCAGGTCCTGCGCACCCACGTGATGGTGCGGGTGGGCGGAGGCTGGGACACGCTGGAGCATTACCTGGACAAACACGACCCGTGCCGCTGTGCCGCCTTCTGTGAGTCTCCCATCACTTACTGTCCCCAGGACAGGCTTGAGAACATGAGCAGAGATGAAGATCATATAAACACATGTTCACAGTTGTCACTAGTGACAAATCCAAATGTATGACATCTGCTCTTAATACATAATGTTAATTGTTTTTATAAATGAGCTTTTATAGAAATGCAAAGAGGCCTCACATTACCACTCGGTACATGGAAGTGGTAAGCTACTACTGCAGCCTCAGCTGCCCTGGGGCAGACTAATAGAAGCAAGACTCCTATCCTGTGCCATTGTCCTCTCCGACCACCATCTTTCACACACACACCATAATGACACACTACAATGTGGGGATAAAGGATCAGGCTTTCACACTCCCTCTGCTGTATGTGGTGTGCAGCCCACAGGTACCACCAGAACAAAGCCGGGGGCCAGACTCAAGGGCCCCAGAGCAAGTCGTCCAGTGCTCAGTCATCTCGCTCCACAAGCCCAGGGCCCCACTGGAAGAACGAGCCAATTGGCACCTGCCGCTCAGGCTCCTCCCCCAGCCGCTCCTCTGAGGCAGACTGCCCCGCCCACAACCTGATGCCCCGCCCACCTCAGGACCGCTCTGAGCCTCGCCAGCTCAACCGCCTCAGGTACGCTGCACTCCACTGACAATCACCACGTGCACCATCGCAGAGAGAGTAACCCACATTTACAACATTAAATTACATGATATCTTCCCATGCTTCCACAAACATGCACACTCTAACACGACTTGTGTGTGACCAACTAAAACTCAGGAAAAGAGATCGGGACAATTTATCATAACTTTCCTTTTCTTCTTTAAAAAAGTGATAACCAGCCATTTGTTCTCATGTGTTCTGCAGTGTTGGTGTTGTCTAGCTAGGACCATGTAGCATGTACAGCAGAATGAGCCTCATGTGAGTCTCTCCTTTGGGTTGTTGGTTTTAAGGGTGAAATCCCTTTCGTTTATCATGAACTCCATCTGCAGTAGACTTTCATGAACCAGTGCAGCCTCAGCAGCAGCTACAACAGAGTGTTTCCATTCATGTGTTGCATCATGTGTCCATTAACACATTAATATATACAGTCTATGATTAACACACAGTGTCACAGTCAAATCAATGCTTTAAAGTAAATGCTGCTGTGTGTTCTAGCTCTGTTTAAAGTGGTGTGAACAGACATTCTCTCAGCAGATCCCTGTCCAAGTTTGTTTAAGCCTCACTTGTCTCTGAAGGTACTGTAAATGCTTCAGTAATCCAATTCTGAAGTGACAAGTTTGGCTGCAGTCCTGCACAACAGTATGTAGTGAGTGCACCTGCAGAGGCTCAGACATCAGACGGCCATTAATCCTGCTCCAGCAGGTGCCATGGCCTTCAGACAGCTCCAGCTCTGCTTTGCCCCAGTGAAGACGTGAATGTGAATCTGCCCCAGTGAAGACGTGAATGTGAATCTGCCCCAGTGAAGACGTGAATGTGAATCTGCCCCAGTGAAGACGTGAATGTGAATCTGCCCCAGTGAAGACGTGAATGTGAATCTGCCCCAGTGAAGACGTGAATGTGAATCTGCCCCAGTGAAGACGTGAATGTGAATCTGCCCCAGTGAAGACGTGAATGTGAATCTGCCCCAGTGAAGACGTGAATGTGAATCTGCCCCAGTGAAGACGTGAATGTGAATCTGCCCCAGTGAAGACGTTAATGTGAATCTGCCCCAGTGAAGACGTTAATGTGAATCTGCCCCAGTGAAGACGTTAATGTGAATCTGCCCCAGTGAAGACGTTAATGTGAATCTGCCCCAGTGAAGACGTTAATGTGAATTGCCGCTGCGTGACAGGACAGAGGTGCTCCGGCTCTCGGTCACTAATCTACGTGTTCATATCTCTGCTAATCCCCGTGACTCTGCTCCCAGGAAACAGCACGTCCTTAAAGATGCACTTTGCACATCTTCTGACCGCACCCACCATGGGGATGTTATTGTTATGTATTATAACATACTTTTACTAATATATTACTGCTCATAAACCTGAATTTGTACGGTGAGTGGACCAGCTCGTCTCCAGGGCGTTAGTGCCAAACTGACATTAGACACAAACAGGTGACCACCACCAGGGAAGTTGTACAGTGCATTTTTAACTGCATCCAAGGTGCTCTACTGCACAAGCAGTTATCATAACAGAATGAAAGAATCAATAATCTACAATACCAGCTCCTGAGGTATTTGCTGGAGACTCAAGTTTTAAATGTTTGTGAACCTGTGTGTTTGTGTTGCAGGAATAGGGACTCGGCGCTGCCGCTGACCAGACGTCTCTCTGGAGACAGTGACTCGTCCACTGCTTCGTCTAAAGGAGGAGGAGGCCTGTACTCACGGCGCTCCGGAGAGGAGGTTATCCTCATGGTCAACCGCAAGGAGGGCAAGCACGTTATCGAAAGACCCGGAGCAACCAACCCGACCAGGACCCAAAGACCCTCACCCCGCGCCCGCAGCCAGTCCAGAGAGCCTCTCCACAAACCCAGCCCCCCCACGAGCACCGAAAACAGGCTGGAGAGGGGCCGCTCCCTGGGCACTGACGCCCACCGCAGAGTCCATGTTCCTCGCTCACACAGCCAGGGGAGGCTTATAAGTCGCACCCGCGCCACTGATCCCAGCCCTGGGCCCACATCTCGTTTCAGGGACCCCCATAGAGAGGACCTGAGGCTAAAGCTGGGGCCACCCTCCTCTCCCAGAACCCCCAGGAGGCAGCCGTCAACGGGCATCAACTCGCCTGCAAAGGGTGCACCCACCAACTGCAGTCCCAATAAGAAGAGCCTCGCATCCCCCAGACCCTCAGCCCCCCGCACCCCTGCCCCAGGAAAGGCACGTCTCCCGTCAGTGTCTCACTCCCCCCATCAGCACGTGTCCCGCCCACCCAGGCAGTCCCATGGCCGCGGAGAGCTGCACCGTAACGGCTCAGCGGAGGAGCCAAGGGGCCGGGCCTTCCACATGCTGCCCCCTCTGGACCCTCAGCGAGAGCAGGACCTGTACCGCAGTCTGGAGGCAGAGTTCTTGGAAAACTCCCGAAAGGTGATGTCTGGAGGCGGGGTTAGAACACACCTAGTGCCTGCCTCTGATGTCACAGACTCTGCCTACTCCTCGTCTAACTCCTCGTCTTCCTCCCTGTACGTGGGCACCAGGACAGGATCTCTGCCGGACTTGAAAGAGTCCAGGAGATCTCAGAGAGCATTCCATGTGGACGACCCTTTGACGTTTCTGTATGGACAGAGTCCAGGGGCCAGTGGACGGGGTCAGGGGGAGCAGGAGCAGTGGGTGGTTCGGGGTTTGCGGAGGCTGCCAGCCATCACGAGCCCTGCAGACCCCAAAGACCTGCTCACTCATGTACAGAACCCCAGTGTGAACGGTCGCGGGCCTGTGGGGGTTACAGGAAATGAAACTGTTCAGTCAGACGTGCCTCACTGCAGTGAGGAGCCACCCCCCCTCTCAGAGGAGTACTTGGACTCCTCCAGTGAGAGCTCCTCCATGTGCTTCAGTCTGAGCGACTCCCCCCCGCCCTCTCACTGCTCAGGCCTGCTCAACGGAGGGACAGGGGCCTCAAGGAAGGACCCCCACAAGCACAAGCTGAGGGCCAGAGTAAAGTCACGCACTGACCCCAGGCCTGCACACAGCCCCTCCAGGATCCCCACCCCAGTGAAGTACAGGTCCCCCTGCCTCACCCCTGTCAGCTGCAGGTCCCCCTGCCTCACCCCCAGTCACACACCCCCCCTGTCGCCCCAGGGCCCCTCACGCTCCTGTACGAGCCTGCAGCAGGCCTTCTCAGGGCAGTAAGGGAGGCTCCACACTGACACCTGGATGTAGACCGAACAATTGAGCTTTTTATGGATTGAATTTGACTACTATGATTGTGTCCATGCTAATGCATTTTGATGTCAAACCATTGTCATTTAAATTTCAAAATAACAAATCAGAATCTTATTTAATTTCTGCTTTTTCCTTGATCCAGACATTATGTCAGTGTAGAAGAATCACTAAAACATTTGACTGATTTTATCACTGTATGTGGCTGAATTGTTGTGGTTGCAGAGGGATTTGAATGGAAATGCATTAGTGTGGACCTGGTTTTGTAAAAAAAAAAAAAAAAACTTTCATTGGGACTGTTTTTTTTACTGCATGTCAAAATTTTTTTTAGGTTTTTCCCCTGATGAACTGATGGGGTCTTCATGTTGCTTTTTTGCACTCAAGCCAAATTATTTATTACCAAAGGAACGTTTTTACTTTGTTGAGATTATTGTGTGCATGAACTTTGTTTTTGCCAATCACCCTGTTTGAAACGGACTGGCTCCCTCTGCTGGTGAAGCTCCTCCACTACTCGGCTTGACTCCACTACTCTCTACTAATCTCTATAAACTCCGTCATTTACAGTATTTCAGTGTAATATTCAGAACCATCAACATCAGTCTGTACTGTTGCCTACTGTTGTTCAAGTAGTTTTCATTTTTAATTTAAATGAAATTATGAAGTTGAAGTATGTCTGACATTGTAATGGAAGCAATTGGGGTCCATTAAGATTAATTAAGATTAAGAGATCCTTTATTTATCCCACAGTGGGGAAATTTCGGTTAGATTAGAAATATAATTGCTTAGATTAGAAATATTATCATAACAGAATCCCAATAGCATTTGGGAAACTGCTGCTGCAGACTTCATATCTAATCTTTTCATATTTACTACTAATAAGAATAACAAAGGATACGAAGGATGAACAAATACCACCTTGCTCTTCATAAGAATTTAGTATTTATTGTGTGTTTTTTGGTTTCCAATTTATTTTTTTAAATTTGGATAAATTGCTTCCAAAGCAGTGACAAGAGCCACAAATTTTTTTTTTTCAAATTTATTTTTATTTTGTTTTATTTTTAATGCAGTATAAACAGAAACAATTATTCTTTGCCTCAGTTCGAAACAAGTGTATAGCAGGCATCTGCCAGTACTGACAATTGTACATGACGCGTTTGTGTGTGTGCGTGTGTGTGTGTGTGTGTGTGCGTGCGTGTGTGTGCGCGTGTGTTTGTGCGTGTGTGTGTGTGCGTGTGTTTGTGCGTGTGTGTGTGCGCGTGCGTGCGTGTGTGTGTGCGCGCTGCTGTAGCTATGCAACAAAAGGCCTTGACTCTCCCCTTTGCCTTAAAACTGCCCACGCACTTCACTTCTGTTTGAATGTTCAGTTTCACACTCGGTGTTTTATTTGGCATCGCAAAGAAAGCAAAAACGACAATGTATGAAAGACAAAAACATAATTCTTAAGCTATTATCAAGGTTTATGTGCAATTTGTGCAAGGTTTATGAGCAAACAGACTCAGAAACATAACCTCATTCACAAACTCAGCTGCCCATGGAATTTCCCAGTCAATGTTTTTGTTCTCAGATAAAAACTGCCACATGTGGGCCGGTGTTTATGTGAATGGAGGTAACTCTGAGTGTTCTGGTATTGTGTTCCCAGAACTTTTATGGGACCTTTGTGTGAGTGGAGCGTTCAATATCCCGGAAAGGAGGCAACATTTTAGGTACATTTCATGACATAGTTAAATCATGTGTGTTTTAAAAGTTAGTTACCCCAGCTTTAAAATATATGGTATTTAAGCCATTGCAAAATGTGAATCTGTCCCTGGCCCAGTTCTTTCACATAAAGTATCCATGGTTAAAACTCCTCTTCCTCCAACTCATCTACTGCCAAAAAATTGAGGTCTCTTTTTGATAATTTCGACAATTATCAATATTTGTTCTATTATTTTTCTAATCATACTTCTATTTATCAATCTTATTTAGTTGTTCCTGTTTTGCCTGTGAGTAGAAAAGATTGGTTTGGGAATAATCAGCATTATAAACCAATACCGCCTGCATCTTAATCATACGTTGCCTCCGTTCTGGAATTTTGAACGTATAACACACTGTTTTAAAGGGTCTATACTTTAATATTTGCAGTCAATGGTCTGTCTATATATAATTAATTTTGTGACAGGATACGGTGTATAGCGACATCCAGTGGTCAGAGAGAGAAGAGCGTGTAGAAAGCCAAGGCGCAGCAGCACTGTGGGTAGAAAGAAATGAACTTAAAAAAATAAAAATAACATGGGTAGTTTACTGTAACCGTGAATGACAACAATAAGTGAGGGTTTTGTGTGGAGGCCTGGGAACATGTGAGGCGACTGAAAAGGTGAATTACTTACTGCAAAACATGACAATAAGTGCTTGAGTAACATAATCTTGATCTGAATATACTATAGTTTGACAGTATAAAGTGGACATACATATACAGTGCTCCCTTGGGCACTTTATACAAACGTATATCCTGCAGAAAAGAGTAATTTATCTTGTATGTTTGGGTAATCCTGTGTTACTCAGAATGTCAGTTTTCCACCCATTTCTCTGGTGGGTGGCAAGTGATTATTCGACAAATTCAGACTCAATGTAACAAGGCAAAGTTGAAAGGCTTAATGTCAGGCTGTGATGTCACATTCCAGGCCAAACAAAAACATTCAGATAGATCCATAATCATTAAAAATATTATGAATGTGAAGGGAGTGAGTCTTTGAAGATGAGCCATGTTTAGCCCCTCCCATGCAGCTCACTGATAAAAATTGGTCATTGGTTTAACTATTCTCCAGCCAATCTAACTGTTATGCCAAGGGGAGTGGCTAAATAAATTATTGTTTAAAAAAAAACTTTCTGTACATAAAAGCACAATGTCCCATGGTCAGAAATATGCATTATTTTATAGTGCAATTTAAAAATACAATTGCAGACATCACCTTTAAATTTCTCCTTTGTGAGATTAATAAAGTATACCTTATCTTATCTGAAGTACTCTGCGAAAGCTTGATATGTATCCTTTAAAATAATGTTTGATCAGGAAAGAAAATCAATGTTTTTGTAATTTAGTAAAGGTTCAAAAGTTTCTCAAAGCACTTAAAATCTGTTTATGTTTTTGCAGTGAGACAAAAACATTCCCGTTTATTGCCTCCTGTAAACATAGGGCTGTCAATGCAAAGTGAGGCATAATTCTTCCACTTGTGTACATATTGTGTTGGAAAAGACTGACATGAAGCGTTCTATTTATTTATTTATAGTGAGTATGGAACACTAGCTGTGTGCTGGGCCCAAAAGGAGGAAGGGAAATGTGTAAATATCTAAATTATAGGAACTTTAACAAATTTAACTTAAAGCCAATGAGGGTTGATGGATAAAAAGCACAAATTAACAGAGATGGTGCCATTTTAGAATGTTACGCTGTAGAAAAATGAATGTTTTTGTTTTTGGTGATTTCTTTTGGACTGAATTGGAATTTGAAATTACTTGAGATTAATCCACTTCACAATGATCTAATCCAAACACCTCAATTACACAGTCTTGATTACTTAAAAAAAAAAAATATATATGTAGTTTTCTTGTGTCAAGAAAATTATTTAAAGCCCAAACATTTTTAACAATTGACTTGTTAAATAAAAGAAACTCGTCAAATCTGCTTACATAAAGAAAATAAATATTAGATAATTTTGCATTGTACGACATATTGTTTTTTTTTTGGACACATAAACAATTAGAATATTGTGAAGAAGTAAACACATTTCTTGTAATTTTCATTTTCTGAAATGACTGTAAAAACCTTGAACTTCTCTTGATTTACGTCAATAGCGTTGGAATTGTACCAATGTCATGATCAAGGGAACTTTTGAAAGCCAAAGTATTGAGGGTTATTGATTCATTTTGACAGAAAGTGGCACAAATATGAGCTTTAGTGACACTGTTTGGACCTGACTCGAACACTACTGTTAATGTCGTCACTTTGCTCATGATGTGACTTGTTCTCTAACTTATTTAACTCTGCAGAATAATGAATGATTGTGAGAATGTTGTACAAATTGTTGTTTTCACTCATGACTTATTTCAATAGCTTTGGTTGTCAATAAAAAATAATATGGTTGTCGCCAATCATAATTCACCTGGATCACCATGGAAATAAAAAAAATTAAAACAATTTTCAGCATCCAGTGTAATCATTACTCTTTAGACTTTAGGCGCCGTCATTCCCCAACTGTGGTTAGGTTTAGGTGGATGTTTACCTAATTGGAGTTAATCATACTCAATATTTTTTTCCATCACAAGGTTCCTTTTGTCCTTACTGTGAGTGCATCTCCACAAACCTGGAACCAGCAAAGCAAAAAATAAATTAAAAAAGAATAATAATAATAAAAAAAAATAATAATAATAATAATTCGTACCTTTTAAGTAAATTGATGAAACTCTAAGCTAGTAAAAGTAAGGTAAGGCAGTTTTAATTAGAGCAGGTAAGGTTAGTTAGTAGGTAATAGAATAGGTATCTAGGGTAATATGTATAGGTTACTAATGTATGTTTGTGTTCTTAATATTGTGTATTGTCTTGGGCCCTCATCTATAAATGGATGTTAAAATGTTTTTTACTGTATATTTGTAATAAAACTGAACTGAACTGAACTGAACTGAAACCTGGAACCACTAAAAACATCTATAAAAAAGACTGAACCCTGTGTGAAGCTCAGGTCCTGGGTTTCAGGTCTATATACTGATACATCTTTGTGCAGATCCGTTACATTTCCAGGAGTTTGATGGTTACATTGTATCAATATTGAAGAATATAATGCTTAAAAACGAGAGTGTCACTGTTTGCTACATGTGCACTTTGTGATATCACTGCACATGGAACTCCAGCAGACTGCAGTAGGTCTATAGACTGTATATTAGTAGGTCACATGTCCTGCAGGTGACGACCCTCCACAGAAATTTAACATTTATGATTTTTTTTATTTTATTTATTTATTTATTTATTTATTTAATTTATTTATTTATTTATTTATTTATTTATTTATTTATTTATTTATTTATTTATTTATTTATTTATTTATTTATTTATTTATTTATTTATTTATTTATTTATTTATTTATTTATTTATTTATTTATTTATTTATTTATTTATTTATTTATTTATTTATTTATTTATTTATTTATTTATTTATTTATTTAATTTATTTATTTATTTATTTATTTATTTATTTATTTATTTATTTATTTATTTATTTATTTATTTATTTATTTATTTATTTATTTATAATATAATAAGAATAAAAACACAATTGAGAAAGATTAAACAAAGCTCTGTGGTTTGCATATATCTCCATCTGAAGTGATGACAAAACCTGCCTGTTGCTTATTAAAGATACTGACTGAAACCTGACACCGGGAGAACGCGGAAGTGTGTTTACCCGACCTGAGTCCACCGCGTTACCGCAAACACTTCAGCCCACAACCGCTGCTGCTCTCACGGTAAGACGCCCCCGTTTCTGCCCTCTCCCCACCGCCTCCACCTGTGCTAACTTCTTGGGTAAGGTCTAGACCAAAGCCATAGATTAAGAGCTTAAGTGTGCCGACTCAATCTGCTTTAAGCTCCTACTTAGAAGGTCACATTTTGGCTGCTAGCTGCCGGAGAAGTACCTGACACTGACAGGCGCAGCAGCGGATAGCACTTAGCATTAGCATTAGCATTAGCTTCATTCATCTGACAAGCTAGCACAACAACTATAGCAAACATGCAGGAATGGGCCAACCAGCTATGCGTGAGTAAAGCCATGTGTCGCAGTGTCCTAGCAGAGTGGTCTGTACTCGGTTTTAAAGTGTGTCGTGCTGGAAGTTGTTGTCGTTTTGAGACATGCTAATGCTACTAGCCACCCTCCAGCTACAATGCTAACGAATGCTAACAAGCGCTGATACTGCGAGCATATAACGTCATGTGTTATTTTAAACATGGGGTTTCAGGAGAGAAGTATTGTCATCATTCATCCACAAGTTTTCACACATTGTCCTGTATCTGTTTGAGTCTGGTGTTTTGTTTTGTGTCTCTGATGTCTGATAATGATTAACAACAAGTGCACGTCAGATAGTTAACTAAGTGTCATAGCAGCTGCTCTCTACTACTGCCATTCAAAGTCATGTGATCACAAACTGAAGCAAGATATTAGTATTGTACGCATCACTTTACGTCGGTATTTTACGTCATTGTTAAATACTACCTAGGACAGGTGTCTCAAACCTTTTTTTTACCCAGAGAGCTACTTTCCCAGGACGATAAAGGCAGAGAGCTACTCCTTTAAGCGGCCCTGTGAATAATGTGGTCTCTCTTTGGTCTCTCTCTCTGGTCTCTCTCTCTGGTCTCTCTCTCTGGTCTCTCTCTCTGGTCTCTCTCTCTGGTCTGTCTCTCTGGTCTCTCTCTCTGGTCTCTCTCTCTGGTCTCTCTCTCTGGTCGCTCTCTCTGGTCTCTCTCTCTGGTCTCTCTCTCTGGTCTCTCTCTCTGGTCTGTCTCTCTGGTCTCTCTCTCTGGTCTCTCTCTCTGGTCTCTCTCTCTGGTCTCTCTCTCTGGTCTCTCTCTCTGGTCTCTCTCTCTGGTCTCTCTCTCTGGTCTCTCTCTCTGGTCTCTCTCTCTGGTCTCTCTCTCTGGTCTCTCTCTCTGGTCTCTCTCTCTGGTCTCTCTCTCTGGTCTGTCTCTCTGGTCTCTCTCTCTGGTCTCTCTCTCTGGCCTCTCTCTCTGGCCTCTCTCTCTGGCCTCTCTCTCTGGTCTCTCTCTCTCTGGTCTCTCTCTCTGGTCTCTCTCTCTGGTCTCTCTCTCTGGTCTGTCTCTCTGGTCTCTCTCTCTGGTCTGTCTCTCTGGTCTCTCTCTCTCTGGTCTCTCTCTCTCTCTCTGGTCTCTCTCTCTCTGGTCTCTCTCTCTCTCTGGTCTCTCTCTCTCTCTCTCTGGTCTCTCTCTCTCTCTGGTCTCTCTCTCTCTGGTCTCTCACTCTCTCTGGTCTCTCTCTCTCTCTGGTCTCTCTCTCTCTCTCTCTGGTCTCTCTCTCTCTGGTCTCTCTCTCTCTGGTTCTCTCTCTCTGGTCTCTCTCTCTCTCTCTGGTCTCTCTCTCTCTCTCTGGTCTCTCTCTCTCTCTCTGGTCTCTCTCTCTCTCTGGTCTCTCTCTCTCTCTCTGGTCTCTCTCTCTCTCTCTGGTCTCTCTCTCTCTCTCTGGTCTCTCTCTCTCTCTCTCTGGTCTCTCTCTCTCTCTCTGGTCTCTCTCTCTCTGGTCTCTCTCTCTCTCTGGTCTCTCTCTCTCTCTGGTCTCTCTCTCTCTCTGGTCTCTCTCTCTCTCTGGTCTCTCTCTCTCTCTGGTCTCTCTCTCTCTCTGGTCTCTCTCTCTCTGGTCTCTCTCTCTCTCTGGTCTCTCTCTCTCTGGTCTCTCTCTCTCTCTCTGGTCTCTCTCTCTCTGGTCTCTCTCTCTCTCTGGTCTCTCTCTCTCTCTGGTCTCTCTCTCTCTGGTCTCTCTCTCTCTCTGGTCTCTCTCTCTCTCTGGTCTCTCTCTCTCTCTGGTCTCTCTCTCTCTCTGGTCTCTCTCTCTCTGGTCTCTCTCTGGCCTCACTCTGGTCTCTCTCCAGCCTCTCTCTCCAGCCTCTCTCTCTGATCTCTCTCTCTGGTCTCTCTCTCTGGTCTCTCTCTCTCTGGTCTCTCTCTCTCTGGTCTCTCTCTCTCTGGTCTCTCTCTCTCTCTGGTCTCTCTCTCTCTCTGGTCTCTCTCTCTCTCTGGTCTCTCTCTCTCTGGTCTCTCTCTCTCTCTCTGGTCTCTCTCTCTCTGGTTTCTCTCTCTCTCTGGTCTCTCTCTCTCTCTGGTCTCTCTCTCTCTCTCTGGTCTCTCTCTCTCTCTCTCTGGTCTCTCTCTCTCTCTCTGGTCTCTCTCTCTCTCTCTGGTCTCTCTCTCTCTCTCTGGTCTCTCTCTCTCTCTCTGGTCTCTCTCTCTCTCTCTGGTCTCTCTCTCTCTCTCTGGTCTCTCTCTCTCTCTCTGGTCTCTCTCTCTCTCTGGTCTCTCTCTCTCTGGTCTCTCTCTCTCTCTGGTCTCTCTCTCTCTGGTCTCTCTCTCTCTGGTCTCTCTCTGGCCTCACTCTGGTCTCTCTCGTGTCTCTCTCTCTGGTCTCTCACTGGTCTTTGGTCTCTCTGGTCTCTCTCTGGCCTCTCTGGTCTCTCTCTCTTGTCTCTCTTGTCTCTCTCTCTTGTCTCTCTCTCTGGTCTCTCTCTCTGGTCTCTCTCTCTGGCCTCTCTCTCTGGTCTCTCTCTCTGGTCTCTCTCTCTGGTCTCTCTCTGGTCTCTCTCTCTGGCCTCTCTCTCTGGCCTCTCTCTCTCTGGCCTCTCTCTCTGGCCTCTCTCTCTGGCCTCTCTCTCTGGCCTCTCTCTCTGGCCTCTCTCTCTGGTCTCTCTCTCTGGTCTCTCTCTCTGGTCTCTCTCTCTGGTCTCTCTCTCTGGTCTCTCTCTGGTCTCTCTCTGGCCTCTCTCTCTGGCCTCTCTCTCTGGCCTCTCTCTCTGGCCTCTCTCTCTGGCCTCTCTCTCTGGCCTCTCTCTCTGGTGGAAGCTGAAGGTTGGAGACCCCTGACTTATGCAATACTATTTAGCTTATGTTGCAGATTTTCTGTGTAGCGAACTAATTGCAAAATAACAAATGAATGATGATAATTTTGCCGTTTCGGGAGAGGACACTACATCATTTAGTTTTTTAACTGGACTTTGATGTTAGTAGTTGTGACAGTGTTTGCTGACTACAAACAGACACTCTGGTATCAGCAGTTTTTAAACATTGTGTCCTATAATATGACCTATAATCCAAAGTTTTATCATTTATACAGTTGCATATTTATTCAAATTGAGATAATTTGGTGAAGTTGTTCAGCTATGTTTTGTGTGGCACTTTACATTATCTTAAATGTCACTTCTCTGATAAAGTGAGAGGGTTGTTCAGGAAAAGGCTCAAGTTCCTCTGATTTCCCTGTGCTTGCACTTCTGTCGCTTCCTGTTGTTTGCCACTTGTATCTCCACTTCTCTGCTTTCAACTCATTTTGATTTTTGACATGCAGGAGAACCGCCAGTTTGGATCGAAGATGACGGACTCCAAGTATTTCACCACCACCAAGAAAGGTCAGTGTCAAGAGTCCAATGATTGATGGGTTACAAATTCTCAACTTTTGTCAAAATTGCAGATGTTACATTTTGACTGTAAGAGTTTGAATGAGTATCTAATTACTACTAAACTACTCGCACTCACTGTTTTGCAAAAAATCTCTAAACATTATAGAGATTTATTTTATTTTGGCTCAAACAAACTGCTTAGAGGATCTCGATCTTCCCACCTGCTCGTCTTTAAGGAGATTAACTCCAGTGTTTGTTGCTGCTGAAGAAAGTGCACACAAATCTAAGCCAGAAATTGTCTTCACTGTTTATGGAAAAATCAAACATAACCAAAAGGATACGTCAAAACTTCTCATACTACGTTCTATTGTTACATAAACACATATTTGTACTTGATAAGAGATAATGTGCAACGAGAACAGTGTCACAAATTTTTTTTAATCTATTGGCACAATATCTCTGTCCTAAAAATAATAATAAAGGCTTATTCTCACACAGCAAAAAACTGAGACAAAGTTCCTTCAAATATATATACAAAAACTAAAAGCACCAAAATATATACATATTAGATGCTTTCGCAGCTTTAATTAAAAAATCATTATAGAGACTTGACTCACATTATCAGGAAGACTGTCCCTGAGTCATGTGTGCTTCTTTACTTCCTGAGGTGCTGAGGTGACATTTTGTTTCAGTCAGGAGTCAACGCAAATGTGCAGGGACAGACAAATATGCAAGAATAAAATACAGCTTTGAGTAAGATTTATTTAATGACAACAGTTGTAAGGAAAGAAACACTTCAGAAATGGGCATTTTAAATTATATGAATATAAAGTCATTTTTAGTTTCTGTCTGTTGGCATGTCTGAGTTTTATGAGCTGTGGTGTTTGTTGTGGCGCAGGGGAGATCTTCGAGCTGAAGGCAGAGCTCAACAGTGACAAGAAGGAGAAGAAGAAGGAGGCGGTGAAGAAGGTGATCGCCTCCATGACTGTGGGGAAGGACGTGAGGTGAGACCAGGACATGTCCAATATGATCTCCAACTGTTAAGAGAACTTTACACAGTATATGTTGATCAATTTTTTGTTTTATTAAAGTGTTTTTAGCTTAATCCATGCCTCTTTCAGGAACCAGCACACACGTGTTCCCTTTGCCTCCCAGAACGCTCCATTTTGAATCCATCATATACAGAGCTTTGCAAGATCATGAATCCTTTTGAAGCTAATAAAACTATTCTCTCCCCTCACCAGCGCCCTTTTCCCTGATGTGGTCAACTGTATGCAGACAGACAATCTGGAGCTGAAGAAACTGGTCTACCTCTACCTCATGAACTACGCCAAGAGCCAGCCTGACATGGCCATCATGGCTGTCAACACCTTTGTGAAGGTGATCAATTCTTTAATATAGTGCGAAAAACAACAAGGCCTCAACATTGCCAATGTGTTTTACGATTCTACTTATTGATTCACTTTGAGTGCTGTCTTCCAAAATATCACCACATAACTTTCAGTACAACAGTGTTACAGCTCTGTTGTGAGGGCCGGATGGTTTCTCCGACTGTTTGACAAACACCAGCGTTTGTCATTCCATGAAAAGAAATAAGAAATAGGCCTCACAGGTGTTTCTTAAATACTACCAGTGACACAATTCAAGGAGTAGACACAAAAGAAATTGCACATCACAAAGAGCAACAAGAATGTAGCGCAATATTATCTTCCTCGAGTGGTTTCAGTTTGAACAGTTTTATCTTGTGCCACAAGCTGTGCCTCAAATGTTTTGTACAGCCCAAAACATTGGAAAACACTGTTCTAATGTTAATCTATTGTATCGAGTTATTTGTCCAACAAAGACATGAAACAAGGGCTTCTTTTGTCGAGAAGATCATTTAAATACTTGTAACTGTGTGCCTGTTGTTGCCAGGACTGTGAGGACCCTAACCCTCTGATCCGCGCCCTGGCTGTGCGCACCATGGGCTGCATCCGCGTGGATAAGATCACAGAGTATCTGTGTGAGCCGCTGCGGAAGTGTCTGAAGGACGAGGACCCGTACGTGAGGAAGACCGCTGCTGTGTGTGTCGCCAAACTGCACGACATCAACGCGCAGCTGGTGGAGGACCAGGGCTTCCTCGACACGCTCAAGGACCTCATCTCTGACTCCAACCCCATGGTGCAGGATTAGCTTTAACAGCTTTTTCTACTGTTCTCATTTTGACTTGTTCTGGCAGAATACTACTGTGGTGAAAGGCAATAGTTTCAGGGGGAAAAATGACATTTGATTCTTGTGTGCGGCGTGTCGATCAGTTCAGAAAACAGGAGTAGTCCTCAGTCCCGCTCCTTCCTCTCAGTGCGGCGTCCTCTGCAGCTGTATTTTACAGTGTATGCACGGCTTTTGACAGCTGTAGGAGCGTTCAGACCAAGCCCTGGTGATCCAAGATGGCGCCCTCTTCAAATGAATGGCTTCTGCTCAGTAGTTCATGGGACTTCACGGAGACCGGGAGATTAGCTGAACTCGTCTATATTTGGGCATCGTCTGGTCCTCCCGGTTCTGTGCAGTGGACGAGCTCCCATGATGCTTTGCACCAAATAGGTGTGGCTCTCATGCACGTGCACAGAGGGGCTCGGCCGCGCTCTGACCAATCAGAGCTGATCAGAACAGCAGCAGAGCGGAGTCAGAGCGGGAAGGAAAGGAGCAGAGTTTGTGGCAGTAAAGTGTGGATTTAAAGAAAACCGAAGGATTTAAGAAGAAAAAAAGTTCAGGATGACAAGGGACAGTAAAATCCCCACAAAATCCGACCTTAATGAAAGCTGTAGGTTCTGTCAGCTGAGGTCGAGCTGTTTTAGTTTACATTGAGATCTATGGGACTTTTTTCTGGGTAGCCCATGTGAATTTATTCTGCAGTACCACAGCACCCCCTGTGCCCATGGGTGGGACAGCTATAAGCTAGTAATACCCTATCCAGATATTATTATAGATCCATGGTTCAGACCTATGATGAACTATCACCTCTGAAATTAAGCAGGACATGGCCTGTTTAGTTTTGTGATGGGAGACCTCTGGAAACAATATGCCACAGTGGGTACAGGGCTGAACTGTCCTTGTGTCCTCAGGCAAGACACTTTACCCACAATACCTAGTGTTAGTGAATGGCTGTGAGCAGACGGGCTGATGACACATACTGGTTGCCTCGCTTCTGTCAGTGTCTGTGGCTACAGTAGTAGCTCATCACCACTCTGTATGGAGTGAATGAATAATGAAATGTGAAGCATCTTTGAGTGTAACCTTAACCGCACTTCAGCAGTGAGTTCAGGTGGTTAGAAAAGCGTATAAAGAGATTTAGTGAGGGCTTGAAACACATAGCTACTACTTTGCGAATATTTCGCTTATTGCTTGTTATTAGAATGTAACCTCACTGTAAACGATATAATAGGAATTCATACTAACCCTATTTTGTGACTATTCAAAAATGTACTGACAACATTCAATAAGCCAAACAGATTTCTCTAACATGCTTGCATACGTTCGTCAGGTGGTGGCCAACGCGGTGGCAGCTCTGTCGGAGATTGCAGAGTCTCATCCAAACAGTAACCTGCTGGACCTGAACCCTCAGACCATCAACAAGCTGCTGACCGCTCTGAACGAATGCACAGAGTGGGGCCAGATCTTCATCCTGGACTGTTTGGCTAATTACACTCCACGAGACGACCGCGAGTCTCAGAGGTAACAGCCACCATGCTCCTGCTGACTATTAAGATGAGATAAACTTATATTCTTCCCTCAGTGGGAAATTTTAATGTAATTGTTACAACAGAATAAAAGTCTAAATTAAGGGCACAACAGGATGTATTATTTAAGATAATAACATAAAACTGGTTCAAGGATAAGTCACTTGTGGAGCATACGCTGTAGTAAGCAGCATCATGCGGTATTTACAGATGTTTATATTGTACTTTAGCAGCAGAGAATATGACCAGAGTAAACAATAGTAGTAGTAATAATAGAAACATCCATCCATCCATCCATCCATTTTCTTCCGCTTTATCCGTTGCCGGGTCGCGGGGGCAGTAGTCTAAGCAGAGACGCCCAGACTTCCCTATCCACACACACCTCCTCCAGCTCGTCCGGGAGGACCCCTAGGCGTTCCCAGGCCAGCTGAGAGACATAGTCTCTCCAGCGTGTCCTGGGTCTTCCCCGGGGCCTCCTCCCGGTGGGACGTGCCCGGAACACCTCCCCAGGAAGGCGTCCAGGAGGCATCCTGAACAGATGCCCGAGCCACCTCAACTGGTTCCTCTCGACGTGGAGAAGCAGCGGCTCTACTCCGAGCTCCTCCCGTGTGACCGAGCTCCTCACCCTATCTCTAAGGGAGCGCCCAGCCACTCTGCGGAGGAAGCTCATTTCGACCGCTTGTATCCGCGATCTCGTTCTTTCGGTCATTACCCACAGCTCATGACCATAGGTGAGGGAGGGAACGAAGATTGACCGGTAAATTGAGAGCTTTGCCTTTCGGCTCAGCTCCCTCTTTACCACAACGGTCCGATACAGAGACCGCATCACTGCGCACGCTGCACCGATCCGCCTGTCAATCTCACGCTCCATCCTCCCCTCACTCGTGAACAAGACCCCGAGATACTTGAACTCCTCCACTTGAGGAAGGACCTCTCCACCCACCTGGAGAGGGCAAGGCACCTTTTTCCGGTCGAGCACCATGGCCTCGGATTTGGAGGTGCTGATTCTCATCCCAGCCGCTTCACACTCGGCTGCAAACCGTCCCAGTGCATGTTGCAGGTCCTGGTTCGTTGGAGCCAGCAGGACGACATCATCCGCAAAAAGTAGAGATGAAATCCTGTGGTTCCCGAACCGGACCCCCTCCGGCCCCTGGCTGCGCCTAGAGATTCTGTCCATAAATACAGTGAACAGAACCGGTGACAAAGGGCAGCCTTGGCGGAGGCCAACATGCACCGGGAACAGGTCTGACTTACTGCCGGCAATGCGAACACAGCTCTGGCTCCGGTCATACAGGGACCGAACAGCCCTCAGCAGAGGACCCCGGACCCCGTACTCCCGGAGGACCCCCCAAAGGACACCCCGGGGAACACGGTCGAACGCCTTCTCCAAATCCACAAAGCACATGTGGACAGGTTGGGCGAACTCCCATGAACCCTCGAGTATCCGATGGAGAGTATAGAGCTGGTCCAGTGTTCCGCGACCGGGACGAAAACCACACTGCTCCTCCTGAATCCGAGATTCGACCATCGGACGTAGCCTCCTCTCCAGTACCTTGGAGTAGACCTTACCGGGGAGGCTGAGGAGTGTGATCCCACGATAATTGGAACACACCCTCCGGTCCCCCTTCTTGTAGAGAGGGACCACCCCGGTCTGCCACTCCATTGGCACCGCCCCCGATCGCCACGCGATGTTGCAGAGACGTGTCAGCCAAGACAGTCCTACAACATCCAGAGACTTTAGATAGTCAGGACGGATCTCATCCACTCCCGGCGCCTTGCCACCATGGAGGCTGCCAACCACCTTGGTGACCTCGGCCAGGGAGATGGATGTACCCGCCCCAACATCCTCAGCCTCTGCCTCTGTAACAGAGGACGTGACGGGGGGATTGAGGAGAACCTCGAAGTATTCCTTCCACCGCCCGACAATATCCCCAGTCGAGGTCAGCAGCCCTCCACCCGCACCATACACAGTGTTGGCAAAGAACTGCTTCCCCCTCCTGAGGCGCCGGACGGTTTGCCAGAACCTCTTCGAGGCCGACCGATAGTCATGCTCCATGGACTCTCCGAACTTCTCCCAGTCCCGGGTTTTTGCCTCTGCAACACCCCGGGCCGCGGCACGTTTGGCCTGCCGGTACTGGACAGCTGCCTCAGGAGTCCCACGAACCATCATTGCTCGATAGGACTCCTTCTTCAGCCTGACGGCATCCCTTACTGTCGGTGTCCACCACCGGGTTCGGGGATTGCCGCCGGGACCAGCACCAGAGACCTTGCGACCACAGCTACGAGCCGCCGCATTGGCGATAGAGGAAGAGAACATGGTCCACTCGGACTCGATGTCCCCCTCCTCTGCCGGGACCTGGGAGAAGCTCTCCCGGAGGTGTGAGTTGAAAGTCCGTCTGACAGGGGGCTCACCAAGACGTTCCCAGCAAACCCTCACTACACGCTTGGGCCTGCCAGGTCTGACCGGCCTCCTGCCCTGCCAGCGGATCCAACTCACGACCAGGTGATGATCGGTTGACAGCTCCGCCCCTCTCTTCACCCGAGTGTCCGAGACACGCGGTCGAAGGTCAGATGATACGACTACAAAGTCGATCATCGACCTCCGGCCTAGGGTGTCCTGGTGCCACGTGCACTGATGGACACCCTTGTGCTCGAACATGGTGTTCGTGAACCTGTGGCTGGCGCAGAAGTCCAACAACTGAACACCGCTCGGGTTCAGATCAGGGGGGCCGCTCTTCCTGATCACCCCTCTCCAAGTGTCACTGGCATTTCCCACATGGGCGTTGAAGTCCCCCAGGAGAATAACGGAGTCCCCGGGTGGTGCACTGTCCAGTACCCCTCCCAAGGACTCCAAGAAGGCCGGGTACTCTGCACTACCGTTAGGCCCGTAGGCCGTCACAACAGTGAGAGACTTGTCCCCCACCCGGAGGCGGAGGGACGCGACCCTCTCATTCACCGGGGAGAACTCCAACATGTGGCGGCTGAGATGGGGGGCAATGAGTATGGCCACCCCAGCTCGCCGCCTCTCCCCGCGGGAAACACCAGAAAAGTGGAGCGTCCAACCCCTCTCAAGGAGTTGGGTTCCAGAGCCCAAGCTGTGTGTGGAGGTGAGGCCGACTATCTCTAGTCGGTATCGCTCAACCTCCCCCACAAGCTCGGGCTCCTTCCCCCCCAGTGAGGTGACGTTCCACGTCCCAAGAGCCAGATGTTGGGTGTGTGGACTGGGTCGCCGAGGTCTCCGCCTTCGACTGCTGCCCAGTCCTCTCTGCACCTCGCCACCACGGACCCCTCTGCAGGTGGTGAGCCCACAGGAGGAATAGAAACAGGTAAAGGTAAAGTGACTAGTGGATTATCAGAACAGGTGAATGGCACATTTAATCAGTGTCATGTTATTTTTTCCATGTGTTTAACCATCTATCCATTATTGAATGACAGATGAATAGTAACTATGACAACGAGCACATTCATGTACTATTAGTTTTCTGACGTCGACTTCTCCTCTCGCCCCGCAGCATCTGTGAACGAGTGACGCCGCGGCTCTCCCACGCCAACTCTGCTGTGGTGCTGTCGGCCGTCAAAGTGCTCATGAAGTTTATGGAGATGCTGCCCAAGGACCTGGACTACTACGGGACGCTGCTGAAGAAACTGGCCCCTCCCCTGGTGACGCTGCTGTCCGCGGAGCCAGAGCTGCAGTACGTGGCCCTGAGGAACATCAACCTTATTGTGCAGAGACGGTGAGTGAGCACAGGACCATCCCCAGGAGAAGAGTCTCGGAGGCCGGGTCGTACCACACCTTAGTACAAATTACATTTGGTACTAAGGTCTGGATTGACTTCATTGAGCTCCGTTTACAGGTGGGAGGGGTTAACTCCTTTTGCAGATTGAAACGATTGGATCTGAGTTTACTGTGACGTATGTAATGCGCCCGAGTGAGTCGTTAGCATTTAGCATTTAGCCTAGCCATCTCCTTTTGCCAGCGATTTCATTTGCTAAACATTCCTCTTGCTCCGGCTTCAATTTCTTGATAGAACCCGACCAGATTACTTTACTATTGAATTTTTCGCCATTGCCAAACTACAACCTTCCCGTTCGACGCAAACTCTTGACGTCACCGGCACCGATCTACAACACCGCCTTCCGTGCTCTCTGATTGGTCGGTCGAAATTCAAGCGTTTGTAATCGCTAAAACAGGAACCAGACCCAGACGTTACATGCAGTGAAATTATGATTGACCGGAGTGTACGGATGGATGGATAAGACCAGGCTAGGTTTGGTCATTTTTGGGTAGATATTATTTTTGTACAGCCCTAAAGCAATCAAATCAAATCATTACATTCCACCTCCAGGCCTTTTTGTGTGAAGTTTGCATGTTCTCCCCTTGTCTGCTCAACTCACTACAAGTAAATGCAGTTAACTATAGATAATCAAAAGATGCAAAACGATAACGAGTTAAAAAGCAAACGTTATCTAAAGAAAACAATGGAGATCTTGGTATAATTGTCGGACCAGAACGAGATTGACCCCTGTCTCTTTTGTGTCTATTTTGTGGACTAGAAAATTGTATCTACGCTAAAAAGTCAGTAGAGGGTGCAAGTGAATCAGGCTTATAGTGAACTGCTCTGGAACATCATGAATAGCCGCCATTTCTTTCACGTTTTCGTTTCACATTTAAACCAGTATCATCAGCTGTAAGTGGTGCTGATGTTTTGTGGTTTCAGGCCAGAGATTCTGAAACACGAGATGAAAGTTTTCTTCGTCAAGTACAATGACCCCATTTATGTCAAACTGGAGAAGCTGGACATCATGATTCGACTGGCCTCTCAGGCTAATATTGCTCAGGTATTTCGATTATATCATTTCTTACAAGCTGATTTATTGTTCTTCTGTAGCAAAGTGTGTGTTGATGCTGCAGGTGCTGGCAGAGCTGAAGGAGTACGCAACTGAGGTGGACGTGGACTTTGTCAGAAAAGCTGTCAGAGCCATCGGCCGCTGCGCCATTAAAGTGGAGGTAAACTCTGCAAGCGTCTTCATGTCTTTTCCCTTTGTCCGTTCTGTTTTTCCAACCAGAATAATGTGTTGTATTCTGTGAAGTTTGCGAGACACTTCGAACTTGGAAAATTGTTTCAAACACGAAACTAATATATAATGGACACTGACTGGACACACGTTGAGATTTATCAAGCCTTAATTTGTGTTACGGCTCACGGCTTATAAACCACCAAATAAAACTTCCCAGAATATTAGAATATTGTCAAAAGGCTTCCAGTATGTTGCATATGTTTTGCCTGAGAGTCTATATCATCAACAAACTTTTGTATTACAGACTCGAGGTCCAGGACAAACACATCACATACAATCCTCATATCATAATTGAATTTCATATTTTAAGTTGAATTATAGAAATATACTTATTCTCTCTTTTAAACTATTCAAATTTGAACTAATATGCACTAACTAATATAATAATTAGTTAATGCATTAGTTTAGGAAGTTCTGAATCCGAGTGGTCTGTGATTAAAACCATTTACTGTCTAGTATTGACCTAGAATGTCGTCGTTTCTTGCAGGAATAATAAATGTTGGGCCGTTTTGTTAAACCTTGGCTGTGATTTGTCAAGGGAAGGATCAAAAGCTTCACTGGTTCTTATCTAGTATCCGTAGATGATGTTTTGCACATGAAAAAGCTGGGGCTATTGCACGGATGTCTCTTTGGGCTGAGAGATGTATATTAGTGCTGTTCTTTTTAAATCATTTACTAATTGAATTTGAGTCTGAAATTAAGATTACAAATAAGAATAAATCTAATGTTGTATAAGCAAATGTATCCTAGAAAAAACTGCATCTAGAAACCGATGTAGGTATTTATTATTGACTCCCTGCAGAATGAGGCTTTCTGTTTTCAGTGTCAGGTTTGAACATTGAAAACCTACTGTTTACTAATCTCTTTGAAGTAACATTTCCATAACATCCCGTTTCCTCATGTGTGTGTGTGTGTGTGTGTTTTGCAGCAATCGGCAGAGCGATGTGTGAGCACGCTGTTGGACCTGATCCAGACCAAGGTCAACTACGTGGTGCAGGAAGCCATTGTCGTCATCAAGGACATCTTCCGCAAATATCCCAACAAGTAAGAACGAGCTAACGTCAGAGGCGCTGCTTGTGTTAGCGCTGTGCCATTCCTCAGTCTGGCGCCACACTTCACTGATGCTAAGTGCACCATCAGGCCGGGCTCCTTAATGAAGTTTATGCTAATGCTTACGTCCAACCACTTTGCATTTGCAGAACCCGGCTGACAGGTTTGTTCAAGTGCAAGTGAAGATGTCAAAGAAAATAACACAATTTGACCCTTTTAAAGAACACCGTATGTAAAATGGACACGTTACAACAATTCAATTTGTTTTTGTGTCGCCGTAAATCGCAACAGCAGTCGTCTTGGTGTGTCGCCTACACAGGGACAGAGAATGGAACAGTTGGAACAAAGGAGATGCAATAATAACAATACACATGCATGGGAGTCGCTGTTGCGTCTCTTAGTTCTTCAAGGTCGCCGGAATTGCGCAACAGGTCGACGGAAAAAACTTTTGAACTCACAGGTTACATGCTGTTTCTTGAGCTGCTTTAAGAGGAGTGCCCTTTAAAGCAGCACGGACAAGCGTTCATTAAAGATTCTCTTATTTTTCGAAAATAATTCACAAAAATATCTTCTGCATATCTTCTGCATGCTGGTCAGGAAGAGCCCTTTGAGTCACTAATGGATGCTTTGGGCCTAGAACTGAGTGAAGGTGGTTTTCTATTTTCCACTTTTCCGTCTGAAAAAGCTGATCCAAAGATATGCCAGAGACCAAAAACACAAGTTGGACTCCAGCTTTAAATCTGGCATTGTTCCTGATAAGAACTTTTTATTTTTTGCATGCTCATTTTAACCTATTTCCAGCCCCAAGATGCATTCAACTGAAGTCTTTTTTTTTTTTTTTTTCATATGGGATAAAGGCTGTAACAGTTTTAAGTCGACTACACGTGAAAACCATATGATTCAAACGACCCGCTGTCTCTGGCTTCCTCCGCTCAGGTACGAGAGTGTGATCGCCACGCTGTGTGAGAACCTGGACTCCCTGGACGAACCCGAGGCCCGCGCTGCCATGATCTGGATCGTGGGGGAGTACGCGGAGAGGATCGACAACGCAGACGAGCTGCTGGAGAGCTTCCTGGAGGGCTTCCACGACGAGAGCACGCAGGTAGGACAGTGCAGTCTGGTGTTGTAGCCCAAAGGTAATTTGAGTTGGCAATTTAGTGAGTCGTTATGAGAGGAAAACACGCACCATCTTCCGCTTTTCACGCTGTTTCGGTAAAAATACACACATAAAACCCTTAGATTTGACGCTTAAGCTACATACAAACTGTTTATAGACGATGGTTTGCCGACCTGTCCAAGTAACTCCTGTTCTGCAATGTTTAACTTTACTGTAGTCACTGGAGTTTTAGTAATGTCACAATTTCAAACTTTAAATCCACCGTAATATCTGTTGTAAAATATATTTGCTCACTATATTGGGGTGTTTTAGTATATAGACTATATTTTTGGAATACTTCTTCTTATAGGTCATTGTTCTTAAATCTCAAGACAATATTTTGTTTAGTTAATCTGACCGACCAAACTCTAAAGGTCACATAAACCAGGTTAGGACACCCCCGGACATAACACACACATTATATTGATTTTTTTATAAACTGTTTAATTACAATGTATTTTATAATGCAATTCTGAACTTGATGTTTCCAAATAAATATGAATAATTAAATAAATATAATAACAATGATTATATGATTAATTTCTTCACCCTTCAAAAAGTTTGACTTAATTTTGTATTGAATTTATACAACTTTTCATGTCTCCGTATTTCCCACCCTGACATAATCGTTATCCTTTATGTATGATCTATGAGTGTTTTATGTTCTGATTAATGACGATTCCAGTTGAAGTGAATACTTTTGGTGTCTCAGGTGCAGCTGCAGTTGCTGACGGGAATCGTGAAGCTGTTCCTGAAGAAGCCAACAGAGACACAGGAGCTGGTGCAGCAGGTGCTCAGTCTGGCCACTCAGGTGAGACCAGCTCCAGGGAGACAGACACTGTTTTCCATGATTTAGTGGGACTTTCTGAAAACTGCATGCTTCAGTTGGATTAGTTAGAAGATAATGTGGATGGATCAAATGCAGAGGACGAATCAGGGACGGTAAAGAAGGTATACATAACTTTAAATCTGGGTTACCTAACTTTCAAACCACAACAATTGTAATGAAATCCATCCGAGTTCATCGCAAGAGAGCAGAGTCCGTCACTCAGCCAATCAGCTTTCAGCCAATCAGCTTTCAGCCAATCAGCTTTCAGCCAATCAGCTTTCAGCCAATCAGCTTTCAGCCAATCAGCTTTCAGCCAATCAGCTTTCAGCCAATCAGCTTTCAGCCAATCAGCTTTCAGCCAATCAGCTTTCAGCCAATCAGCTTTCAGCCAATCAGCTTTCAGCCAATCAGCTTTCAGCCAATCAGCTTTCAGCCAATCAGCTTTCAGCCAATCAGCTTTCAGCCAATCAGCTTTCAGCCAATCAGCTTTCAGCCAATCAGCTTTCAGCCAATCAGCTTTCAGCCAATCAGCTTTCAGCCAATCAGCTTTCAGCCAATCAGCTTTCAGCCAATCAGCTTTCAGCCATCAGCTTTCAGCCAATCAGCTTTCAGCCAATCAGCTTTCAGCCAATCAGCTTTCAGCCAATCAGCTTTCAGCCAATCAGCTTTCAGCCAATCAGCTTTCAGCCAATCAGCTTTCAGCAATCAGCTTTCAGCAATCAGCTTTCAGCCAATCAGCTTTCAGCCAATCAGCTTTCAGCCAATCAGCTTTCAGCCAATCAGCTTTCAGCCAATCAGCTTTCAGCCAATCAGCTTTCAGCCAATCAGCTTTCAGCCAATCAGCTTTCAGCCAATCAGCTTTCAGCCAATCAGCTTTCAGCCAATCAGCTTTCAGCCCACGTTTTACAATAGGAAAACAATGATGTGGTATCATTTGTTCACAACGTTTTTAGTCTCTTTCTGTTGGGACAAATCAAAACGTATTTACGGGGGAAATATGTTTAACCTTAACCTTTCCCACTTCTACTATAAATGGGCAACATTTACTCATTCTGACTCTTTCGCTATGTCTATATATTTTCTACCAGAGAAATGTAAAATAAAGTAAATATTCTCACAATCATATTTCAAGACCTACATATATAACATTTAAAGCATGGTGTTTCTTCTTTGAGGGTGTAGAGTAGGTGTAGCTATATTTACAGTCATGCTAACATGCTAACTGATTGTGTGTCCAGGACTCTGACAACCCAGACCTGAGAGACCGCGGCTACATCTACTGGCGCCTGTTGTCCACTGACCCGGTGGCGGCTAAAGAGGTGGTGCTGGCGGAGAAGCCCCTGATCTCAGAGGAGACCGACCTCATCGAGCCCACGCTGCTGGAGGAGCTCATCTGCCACATTGGAACCCTGGCCTCGGTCTACCACAAGCCCCCCAGCGCCTTCGTGGAGGGCAGCCGCGGCGTGCAGCACAAGAGGCTCCCGGGCAGCGCTGGATCGTTAGTATTGGTCTTTACTATGGAACAGGGCAGGCAGGGGTTACACCAAAGAAAAGTGGGATCCAGCTCCAGCAGATTTTGTTCCTGTAAAATGTCATGTGTTTTGCTTCATCCACCTCCCTTGCGTTTATGCATTTATGTGATAGAAATGTACAACTTCTTCATGAGTATTTCATTCCACACAAAAGACACAGTGACAATGGATCAAAATATCTATGTATGCAGTATATAAATGCATGCGTTTTGGGTTGGCTTTAACAGCACCAAAAGCCAAGGCCAAAGAAACCTTGTTAAATTGAGATTACTTGGCAGTTTACACATACTTCATTGACCTTAAGAAGATGAACTGTGGCCACTTCTCACTTTTTTAAATAATGGATTAGAATCTGTTTCTTAATATTGATATAAGTTAATTTAATCAATACACAAAGGATTTTGTAATATGGCTCTTAGAACTCAAAGTATATGGAGAGATGGAGTCCTTGGGTAAAATGGATATAAGCGTACAAGATTAACTAGTTTTCACTTTTTGTTCAAATTTTTTTTAAGATTGAGAGATACCTTATTCAGAACGGTAGGAATGAGGAGCACACAATACAAGATGAGTAAGTTATAATGGTGCTTTCTAGTGGGACATGCACAGGACATGTGACGTAGGTGGAGGTGGTTACCATAGCAACCACAAAGCAAAGTCTCATTTATAGAACGATGAGAAGTGAAACATGTGGGACGTAAACGATCTCAATCTTGATCTTAATCTTAAATATGAGAGGAACCTATTATTACCTATGTTTGTGGATAAATTGCAATTGAGTTCAATTAGATCTCATTACTTTCTGTATATTATCCTTTTGTGTCTAACTCTTGACTTAAATGAAACTACATATATATATATAATTACCAGGGGTTTTGTCCCACCAAGAAAACTTATAAAAATGTAACCTGTTGCATATTGTATAGTTATTCTCGTGTGTCCATGTGCTGCCCAGTGGAGAGAGTGTGGAGAGCCCAGAGCCGGCCACAGCGGCGGTGCCCGAGACCACACCCTCTGTCATTCCCTCTCAAGAAGACCTCCTTGGAGACCTGCTGAACCTGGACCTGACTCCTCCCACCACCACCGGCCCACCGCCCCCCTCCTCCGGCCTGGTGATGGGAGCCATGGACCTGCTGGGCGGAGGTCTGGACAGCCTGGTATGTCCCACACACACACATCCACAGACACACACACACACACACACACATGGGCACAGCCAGAAGTATCCAATTAAATCCAATATGGCTTGACTCTGGGGCGTTGATTGTGTTTTTCTTTGACACTTCTCTCCTCTGTTCGCTGCTGCTGCTGCAGATGGGGGATGATGCTGAGTTGGTAACTACATGTCGAAGTTTAGACTTGAGTAGTAACGCGATATAGTTGCGTAGTCACTGTACAACAATCAGTCCCTCTATATAGACACTGATGAATTTACCCAATACTGAGATTAGGAAGTTTATTTATTTCTGTAATTTAACTTAAAATGTTAAACCAGTAAATGATAGACTTATTATAACCTTTTATCTGTTATAATGTTGACGATTTTTGGCCTAAAGTTCATTGTCAAAATATACTAATGTTTGGATACAATTTATTTTTTACTACTTGTGAGCTAATTATCAAATAAGCCAAGATATATGCCACTTTTGTGTTCCGAGTCATATATTAGCCTCGTGTTGTTAAATTACATAAGCGATTTTCACCTGTATACTTATATGTTACAACACGGTTTCATACTTGTAATAATTATTCTCAGGAAGCGTTCACATTTGGTTCCATTTGAAGTTCACTTTGGGCTTTTATTACACTTGTTTATGGAGATGTGAACGCAACAAAACCAGAGCGGACCCCTGATTCTCACCTCAGTTAACTCCCCTCATTGGAAACAAACCAGTGAAGTGCATGTGTTTTGTGTCAAGCATCGAGCGGACACCCCTCAGTCACGTCAGCATCAGTCTCCCTCACCCCCTGAATTCACCCAGGTTCGTCAGGACCACACTGCAAAACATGTCACCTAATGAGCCAATAAGTGCTTGGAATCAGAAAGTAGCAGGAGCATGGAGTGAGTTCTCAGCCAAGCGCACCGTGAGTGTGTTGACAAAAGTGAAAACAGAATCCAATTTGATAAAGGCTCACATAAACTCCAGCGTGCCATTTGAGGAGTGAAAAACCAGTCTGTTCTGAGGTTTCATTCTCGGGTCTTCTGTGAGTTTGATTAGAATTGTTATTGTCTATAAGCGCAACAAAAAGAGACCAGATTTCACTGAATAAAAATCAAACAGACTACTCATTTCAAGCACTTATTTGAATCATATTTAACGCCGTAGCCAGATTCAAACTAGACTCCCAGTGATGTCCCGTGTAGTTTTCCCCCTTATATAACTCTACCTACTGAAGTGTTCTTTGTGTCTGTGAAGTTTATCCAGGACCTCTTGTTGTAAAGTTCCACATTCAACCGATATATCCTACAATTATTGGGCTAACGTTGTTGAAAAAGTGCCCCCTTTTATAAACGAAGGATCCGCAAATAGGGCTGCGGCAAAGGTCAGTTTCAACACGGACCATAACGGTGTGAAAGGCCAAAGAAAAATAACAATAATGCATCGTTTTTTTGTAGCGCTTTTTAGGACAATCAAAGAACTAAAAAGAGTTACTTGGTCAGGAAAGGAGTGTTGGAGTGTCGGCTGTAGGCCTGGTCGTTCATGTTCGCTGCAATATCGATATAGTTTCGAGAGACAGAAATACCGCAACAGCATTTGTTAGGGCTGGGCGATAAAACGATAACGATATATATTGCGATAGACACGATATCAATAGAAAATAGGGTCGATAGAATGTTTGATAGTTTAACTTCACTCTGTTAGAAAAAACAGGAAGTAAAGCCAAGTCAGAAGCGCGCAGCATTCTGGGGGATGTGGGCAGTCTTCTCGACCTATCACAGCAGACCACAAACGCAAAACATTCTGGGAAATGCAAAAACAACAACCGCACCATTCGGTGAAAGCAAGAGATTAATTTTTTTCCTCTGGAAGCACATGCAGCTATCAGAACAGCACGGAGCCGTCATGGGGACACTAGACACTCACAGCCAAAACAGGAGCTAAACCAGGACTAAACCAGGACTAACTATGGGGGAGACTGCTTGTGAACATATGCCTCCAGCCTCATTCCCCCGTAACTGTAGCCAACACCAAATGTATTTATTTAGGTTAAAAAAACAAACAAAAAACAATCAGTATATCGTTATCAACCGATATGAATTACTTATATTGTGATATAGTTTTCAGCCATATCGCCCAGCCCTAGCATTTGTATATATTTGCTGTGATCCTACCTGCCGTTAAGAAAAGCAGGGACCGAAACTGATGACCTCACAAAAAAAATCTCCTGAAAGTCAAGATGTGCAAATTGTCACCCGAGTCTCACCAGTGAAGACGACGGTATATATAAATAGTGATATCTTTAGTGGAGATCCAGTATTGTTGCCTTAATTACACACAATGGTTTCGCTCCTGCCTTTGTGGTACCCTCAGACCACTCTTATCTTCCTCTCCTCGCGTTTACAGCCATAATCCTGGGTTTATATTCTCAGTTAACCCTATATGCCCGCGTGCATCGGCACCGATGCACGCGCACATGTTTTACAAATGATCAATTTACTCGCGAACGGTAAAACGTAGCAACTTACTTTTTTTTCCTCTGTGAAGTACGTATTCAGGGCTTTCCGAAACTAGTTTTGATTTGTCTGTGCGATGCACGTAGAATAAACTACGTTTGTCTGAAAGTCCGTGTCCAAAGCGTGACCCGTGAGGTACAAACAGCTGTGAGATACAAACACACGGGGACTGCCAAAGATCGTCAGAGAGTGAGATCTCTCACTACTCTGTCTGTACTTGTTGTCCCACAGTTGAAACTACAGCTGCGATTGCAATAACCGGCTGAAGAGTGCGCATTATTGATAAAGACGATAATAAATACAGTAAAATTACATTATGTGTATATGATGTATATAAATATAAGTATTATATAAATAATTGATGTTTTTTTTTTTTTTTTTGGCTCAGTTTCTTATGTTTTACGTTTTTTACAGCTGTACTACAGAAGCAACCCCAGCATTATAGACAAACTGCTTCAGGAAGGGCATCAGGAGTACGTTTTTTGCTTTTATAGTGGAATTTTGTAAAAAGTATAATAGTTAGAGATTCAATTTTTTTCCCCATTATCCCCAAGTCCATAAATAACATTTCTATGCAGTGTAAAAAGTTGTTTATAGCATTTCATTGTGTTTTTTCAATACATTTTTGTTAAATTGATTTTCCGTTTGATTTTTTTCTTTGTCTTCATGATTCCACAATTTTTATATAATTCATATGACAGCTTTACAATATGAATATTCTAAAACCCCAGGTTGTACTGAAAAAAACAAAGTATACTGCTTGACTCTGCATCAAAAGATGACTGTTTTATGAACAATTATACACAAAGAAAACCAGGCGAGGAAAGTTCCCCAAAATGAACCATGGGCATAGAGGGTTAATGAGTGAAACCTAACACCGAATGCACCAAGGACGTCGCCGATAACGGTAAAGCAGAAGAACGTGACTGTGATGTAATGAGGCTTGATATTGTACGAGTATTGTCAGGGCTATTGGTCCAATCAGTGTGAAATACAGTTTGATAATCCTTATGTTCTGCTCGGGGCAGCTTCCAAAGATTTTACTGCGACTATAGCAAGACGAGATCAATCTTTTTGAGTAGTGTAGTGTATGGGTTTGTTATTAGAATACAAATAGAAAGGGGTTAAACAGGTTCCAGAAAAAGCCAGTGTTGCTTCAGGTTTTCTTTCTACCAAGCAGGAGCACACCTGACTCCACCCATTTCGTCAAGGCTTTTGGCTGAGTCTGGTTTGCTCCTTCTTGGTTGGAATGAAAACCTGACGCTATACCAGCGCTTTGAGGACTGGTTTGACACCCCTGGATTACAGGTAATGTGTTAAAATGAGACCACAGTTGCTGCTAACTGCTTGGCTTCATGGAAAACATTTTAATCTGACTTTAAAACTCCACTAAAACAGTTCCACACTGCACCTTTAGCTCCACCTGCTCTTAGACGACTTCTGTTTTACAAAGCTGGCGACAGGCCGGTCAAACATATCCAGTATCACTTTAGCCAGCTTCATACAACAGGCTATATATATTTTTTTATACTTTGTAATTGCATTTGACCCACTCATTTCTACTTTTCACTTCTGCAGATTGGTGGAGACCTTGGAGGAAATCCTGCTGTAAGTAATCAACAAAGTCACTAGGCATCTTGGATTTGCACTTTAATAACAAAAGTAATTCTTTGTTTTCTGTTTCCAGATGGGAGCTGGCTTTGGGGCCCCCTCCTCATTCCCGGCCCCCGCGAGCAGAGGCCTGGACGACCTGTTTGATCTCGGCGGAGGAGTCGGCATGGCATCAGGAACATACTGTCCACCTAAAACAGTAAGTGCTCATAGACTGTGCTGTAGATGGACAATGCTAAGCCGCTAGCTCAAACCTTTCTGTATGAATTAAAGTGTAGCAAACATTTGAAACGCTTTGTTGTCGTCTCAGGTGTGGCTTCCTGCTATGAAGGGAAAAGGTCTGGAAATCTCTGGAACGTTCATCCGCAGAGCCGGAGTCATTCAGATGGAGATGACTCTGACCAACAAGGCCATGTCCGTCATGACTGACTTTGCCATCCAGTTCAACAGAAACAGGTCGGTTCACTAAACCTGAAGCTGTGGACTTCAATCCCTCTCATACTTGACAAGTTTTCACCTAAAATCCATCTATTTAAATGTATTTGTGGCCATAGTTGTCCTTGATTCTTACTACAGTGTGTTGCATGTAAAAGCCACATCCCGTTAGACCTCGGAAGCTAAGCAGGGCAGGTCTTAGTTATTACTGTGATGGTAGACCTCTGGGGACACCAGGTTCCCAGAGGTCATAGTTTATCACCAGCATGTATGGCCTATTCACAACAGGGCGGCACGGTGGCTGAGTGGATAGCACTCTCGCCTCTCAGCAAGAAGGTCCTGGGTTCGAATCCCGGTCGGACCAGGGCCTTTCTGAGTGGAGTTTGCATGTTCTCCCCGTGTCTGCGTAGGTTTCCTCCGGGTACTCCGGTTTCCCCTACCACTAAAAATATGTCCAATAGTTCTGGCATGCGCCTCCTGTACTGGCGACCCCGCTCCCATCTCTGTCTGGAGTGAGAGACAAATGCCCAAAATTAACAATTGTAAACCGCTTTGAGACTCAGATCTGCAGTGAAAAGGCGGTATATAAATAAAAACTTACTTACTTACTTTGCCATGCTTGGACCAGAAACATAGTCATCATCATCATCAAACTATGAATACAGACTCATGGTCCAGGATGAGACAAACACATCACATAAAAACACAAAACAACACATTTAATCACAACAATAAGCCTCACTTCTTAGAGCAAAGGGTAGACTAAGGAACTCTTCATGAATGTAAATGAAATGAATTCTTGCTTTTTTAACTTCTGTATTAATACATAATTGTGAAAAGTGAGGTGTGGAGAAGTACCTACCTCCCTGAGTCCCTTAAGGATCTTTCTCTGCAATTACAGCTGCAAGTCTGTCGGGTTATGTCTCCGCCAGCCTTGCCTATCTTTAGACAGGAATTTTGTGACTATATTTCTTTGCATAACAGCTCAAGCTCTGTTAGATTAGATGTGGAGGGCTTGTGGACTTCAACTTTCAAATCTTTCCACAGATTCTCAGACTAATCTCGCAGACTAATACTATACAATATACTTTTTAAAACATGCCATAGTCTTACCTGTTTGTTCATTACAAAGTAGTCTATTTCGGGGCCTTTACTGCGTCTATTTCAAGCCTCTGAGTATTACCATATCTCTTCTGTCAATGACCAAAATATGCAAAGTAGCTGCAGAGAAGAAAGGTTACAAGTGTTCTGATAAATGACCGTCCAGCCTTGATGTCCTTGCGCTTTCTCTTGATGTGTTTTAGTTTCGGCATGGCTCCAGCGGGCCCTCTGCAGGTGCTGACTCCGCTGAGCCCAAACCAGAGCATGGAAGTGGCCCTGCCGCTCAACACGCTGGGCCCCGTCATGAAGATGGACCCCCTCAACAACCTGCAGGTAAGTTGCGGAGAGGGCTCTTATCTCCAGGAGGGTGCGAAAGCGTTTGTGAAAATTAGATATTGTGATGCTATTTTTAAGTGCAATGACGTGGGAAAAGTTCTCTGGTATTAAGAAATCAAAAGATCAAAAAACTGGATTGTCAACACTGGAATTGAACTAAAAAGACATTTTAATAAGTTATGTGTCATGGGCGGCACAATGGCTGAGTAGTTAGCCTTCTCCAGATAGGGCTTTTCTGAGTTTCCCTTACCATTAAAAACATTTACATGTAATCTCTAGGGAAAGAACTCTCCTGAAAAAGTGATTCTGAAATGTCCTGTTTAAATAAATGTCATGCAGCTATGTTTTCACCTCTCCTCTCTCATGTGGCCTGTCACTCATGATATGCTTGATGTGTTTTTTTGATCTAATCTAATCCGAAATTGATCGGCCTAAATTACCCACATAATCCATTTTACTCTGGATCAAAATCTCAATACATTTGGACAATACAGAAAGAAAGTAGCCTCATGATTCTCCTGTATGAGCTGTTGGATCGGAAAGTCTGGGAATTTGAGATTATGAACAACATCGTGAATTCAAGTCCATTTAAATAATCTGGAAGTATTTCTTTTTGCTATGTACTTCTTACCAACACTGCATGCACTAATCCAACACAATGTATAGAGGATTTCAGTTCTGTCATCACCGTGTGTGGAGAGAAGGGAAATGAACTCTTTGTCTGACCTATGTAATAAAAAGGTCACTCACTCACATTACCCGACAAAATGAAGATGTATTTTTATCCAGCGTAGCTCCCAGCTGTCCTCCAAGCTGCAGTTTGGTCTCTCGCTGCTGCTGCTGGAGGCTGCGTGGATTAGATGTGTCTCACGCACATGTGTCCGCTGCTGATAAGAGACTGTCTTCTGCACTGGCCCCGTCTGCTCTGCACATTTCTCTCGTAAAAAGAACTCTCATACAACCATTGAGCATGATTTGGATGACCGAAGGGATGGGATTTATCAAGTTTGGATGTTTGTGTTGTCGTACATGGTCTCCGATTTATGGTTTTCAAGCTGTGAATGCTGAAAATTCAAGTGAAAAAATATTGTAAATTCAAAACTTGTACCTAAAATTTAAATTAACTTATAAACTACAAAGAATTACTTATGTTCTTATAATCCATGTAATGAGTTTTCTTTCAAAACATTTTGGTTCCATAACTAGTTTTCAAATGCATGTATTTTTGGCCACATCTTTTGATCAGCATTTTCAGTGAGAAAGAGGACCACCCTCTCTCAGCCAATCAGCTCTCACTGTATAGATGAAGGCGAGATGGAGATGTAGCCTATTGTTGTTTTTGCACCATCCAAGCTAATATCAAAGACCTCAGACACAAACTATTTACTGCCTTTTTTAAAAGCAAAAATGTTGCGTCCAAGTTAGTTTGCCTTGAATTAAACTGCCCCATATTGGATTTTATATAATTCTCTTAATTTTGTCCACACAGAGGCATCATTTATTTTCATGTTGCAATGTATCACTTGGCCTACTGCTGATGGAGGATAACAAAAGTGACAACTGATTGAACTGGTCACATGATTTAATGAAGAGGTGTTAGTGAAAACTTTTTATTTATTGCGCGCCTCAGAGATTGACTCACAAGGCGCTTCAAGTTAAAATGACGCTGTTAAAACCACAATCACATTCATGGAATACATTCAGTGCAAAGAGACTGCACAAAAAAGAAAGTACATTTAAAGTGAGTCTTTAACGAAGGAGTCGGCTCTCTGCTGTGTTCACATAATTATAAAGAGCTCCTGGAAAGCGCCCTGGGCACCTTCTGGCTGTTGTTGGGCGCTATACAAATAAAAATTTGATTGATTGAAGAGCTGATACATTTCTGTCAATTCTTTTTGCCGGGAGGAAACTTTACCACAATGAAAATGTATACATTGGCTGCAATGCTACACAGATTGCAGAGGTTAGAGAGCTTGAAAAAAGAGGCTTATTACAACATTTTCATACACCACAAACAAAACTGTTGAAATGCAGCTTGTTTATCCCAAACCGACCCTGCGCTCCTCTGCAGCCAGAGATGACGTACGGTGAATAATGCAGGAGCCACAGCTGTCCTTCTGATCCCCACATGAAAGTCCACTCGCACCAAAAGACACAAAGACAGAGACACTTGCATTCTAAATCATACACTCGTACATTTGCATGCTCTTAAATAATCCTTACAATGATTGCATTTGCTTTGGCAGAAAAAGGCACCATTCTTTCTTAGTAAAACTACTGCATTAATAACGTAGTGACCCTAGGATATGGATACTTAAATTTACTTTTTAGACGCCAGCAGTTTTTTGAGAATTGTATTGTGGACAAAAGGTGACACCCTGTAATTCAATAAAAGCTTGTGGACTACTGTAATCGATTACAAAAATACATAGAACATTATGTAAGAAAACTTTTGGGAGCCGTTTGTGGGAAGCAAAGTTGCTGTAGAGAAACTGTCCTGGATTTACTACTTTGGCACCTAAAGGGTTAGGGCTGTCAAAATTATCGCGTTAACACACGTTGATAAATCTTTTTCATTAATCGCGTTAAAAAAATTAACGCGATTAATGCCCATGCATCCCATAATTAAACTCAGAATGTCCGCGGACACATGCGTGTGCATGATGGAGACAGAGCAGGCCCTCTGGGAATCCACGTTTTAAGAATACACGCGTGACCGCGGGGCACTTGTTGTTTCTTGTATGAACTCTGCGAGCTGAGCTGTGGCCGCTGTGGGAGCAAACGGCGCCGCTGGAACGGCAAGACCACGCACTATATTCTCTGCTCGTAACGTGCTGTCTTTGCGTAACCAGTGAAAATATTAAATTCAGTGCTGAAGCTGGACTACGGAGCCTTGTCTCCTCCGTGTTTCTCCCGAAGCACACTCGCTAAATTAAAGCTGGGGTACCTAATTTTCCCTTCCATCACCAGTTCATGTTGGTTGTGCCAAAAAACGTAATGGTGTAACTAGGGCTGGGCGATAAAACGATAACGATATATATCACGATAGACATGTGTTCGATATCAATAGAGAATGGGGTCGATAGAATGTTCGATAGTTTAACTTAACTCCGTCAGGAAAAACAGGAAGAAAACACCGGAAGTAAAGCCGACTCATAAGCGCATGGCATTGTGGGGGATGTAGGCAGAGGCTTCTCGACCAATAACAGCCGAGCAGGAACCGCAGAACTTTGTGGGAAATGCAAAAACGCAACCGCAGCATGCGTAGCGTCCATGGATCTATAGCTCGTGTTTCAATGCCGTGTCAATGGTTATGCACGTACGTGCGCGGAATAACATGTGCGGCGGCAGAGGCAGTGGACAGACACGATGTATTCGGCGAAAGCAAGAGATTAACTTTTTCCTCGGGAAGCATGTGCGGCACAGAGCCGCACGGAGCGGTCACGGGGACACAAGACCCTCAAACAGCTAAACCAGGAGCTAAACCAGGAATAAAAACCAGGATTAAACCAGGACTAACAACGAGGGACACAGTGTGAACATATTCCTCCAGCCTCATCGCCCCGTGACTGTAAACAAGGCTGCTAAGGTTGATTAGCCCACACGACAAATATATTTATTTAGGTAAAAAAAAAAAACTCTATATATCGTTATCGACCGATATGAATGACTTATATCGTGATATAGTTTTCAGCCATATCGCCCAGCCCTAGGTGTAACCAAATCAAACAGATTTAATGACATTCTGCTTCAGACTGTTTTGAAATGACCCTCATCTGTAACAGACAATAGTTTTGCTCTGAGTCTAAACAGAGACAGGATGTTAATAATGTTAATACCATTTTATATGGATTTATTGTATAATAAACAAGTACAGTACATGTACACTATGCTGTTTCATTCAAACAACCAGTTACAGAAACATATGTCATAATTTTGCTGATAGTTTGAAATGTGATTAATTACGATCAATTAATTTTTAAGCTGTAATTAACTCGATAAAAAATTGTAATCGTTTGACAGCCCTAGTTAATACATACATTGAAAATCTATTCAGCATTAAATATGATATGAAAAACATGACTTTGATTCCATAGACAAAGCTCAGTCAGACCAGCTGCTGCTCTGACGGGGAGAGATATTTTTAAACCTCATATTTTTAGAGTTCTTGTATTTGTTCCTGTATCTTGTGTTGATTGGTTGACAATTCAAAGCAAGTAGAAATAGAAGCAAAGCTCAAAAGACAGCTGCACTTTGGAATCTGCTGTCTGTTTATTGCCGTCAATGATGGGACACAATGATTGTTTTGTTTCCTCCTCAAAACCAGAGGCGGAGTAGTTGGCTTCTGAATCGTTCTCTCAATAATCGCTTTGTTCTGAGTATATCTGTTATGTCATAGAGCTGCAGAGATCCTTTCTGCTTTCCAAACCTCATTCAGAAGTAAATTATTTCAATGCAGTGTTTATATTAGGCATCCCTGGTTCCTAATATTCAAACCTTTAAATTTTTTTACTGTAATAAAATCTCTCGCTAGTTCCTCGTTTAAAAAAACGCACCGTGTTCTTGTCTATTTTGACCTTTATCACATCTTAAGATCAGACCTCAGTGAAAAAGAGATAACCACCCCCACTCGGCCAATCAGTATCAGGGCTGTCAAACCGGTCCATTTTCTCCAGGCTTCAGGTTAAGAATAGACTCACCTGAGTAAATGAGTGGAGTCTGGTGTGCTCCTGCTTGGTTGGAATGAAAACCTGCAGCCACTTTGACTATGTATCTGTCTGGGTCATATTAGTCCCAACAGTTAGCCAGAATGTCCAGCTATGTTTAATTTAATTGCTGATCCATGTTTCCACCATTTCCATTTGGCTGCATTAGTCGCCCAAACAAATCAATTCCTATTTGTTTATTCAAATTGAGAATCGGATTTCTTTGTGTTGCCATTTTAAGTATCATGTCACTACTAGAAATTAGCTTTGTTATATGGTTCAAACTAGTTATAAAAAAACAAGGCAAGTTTATTTGTAAAGAACAGTTCACAAAAGTCAACGTCAAGTGCTTTATGAGACAAGTTGGAAACAATCACACAAGGCATTAAAATAATAAATAATCGCAGTAATTCAAAATTGTAAATATTCAGGTGTATGCATATAGCTAAACTGTGAGCATTGTCAGAGAAGAAGCCTGGCTCACATTTTCAGGAAGACTGCTCCTGATTTTAGCTGCGCAAAGCTGAAATTCTGCCTCTCCATGTTTAGTTTTGACTCTGGGCACCAGCAGGAGGCCAGTCCCTGTGCTCCTCCCGAGCCCCCGCAGGAGTCCGGTCCCTGTGCCCCTCCGAGCCCCCGCAGGAGTCCGGTCCCTGTGCCCCTCCGAGCCCCCGCAGGAGTCCGGTCCCTGTGCCCCTCCGAGCCCCCGCAGGAGTCCGGTCCCTGTGCCCCTCCGAGCCCCCGCAGGAGTCCGGTCCCTGTGCCCCTCCCGAGCCCCCGCAGGAGTCCGGTCCCTGTGCCCCTCCGAGCCCCCGCAAGAGTCCGGTCCCCGTGCCCCTCCCGAGTCCCCAGCAGGAGCCGGTCCCGAGCCCGGTCCCCGTGCCCCTCCCGAGTCCCCAGCAGGAGGCCCGTCCCCGAGCCGGTCCCGTTGCCCCTCCCGAGGTCCCCAGCAGGAGCCGGTCCCCGAGCCCGGTCCCGTTGCCCCTCCCGAGGTCCCCAGCAGGAGCCCGGTCCCCGTGCCCCTCCCGAGTCCCCAGCAGGAGCCCGGTCCCCGAGCCCGGTCCCCGTGCCCCTCCCGAGTCCCCAGCAGGAGCCCGGTCCCCGAGCCCGGTCCCCGTGCCCCTCCCGAGTCCCCAGCAGGAGCCCGGTCCCCGAGCCCGGTCCCCGAGCCCGGTCCCCGTGCCCCTCCCGAGTCCCCAGCAGGAGCCCGGTCCCGAGCCCGGTCCCCGTGCCCCTCCGAGTCCCCAGCAGGAGCCCGGTCCCGGCAAGCCTGGTCCCCAGGTGGTTGCCCGGATCGTCCCCGTGCCCCTCCCGAGTCCCCAGCAGGAGCGCCGGTCCCCGTGCCCCTCCCGAGTCCCCAGCAGGAGGCCGGTCCCCGTGCCCCTCCGAGTCCCCAGCAGGAGGCCGGTCCCCGTGCCCCTCCCGATTCCCCAGCAGGAGGCCGGTCCCCGTGCCCCTCCCGAGTCCCCAGCAGGAGGCCGGTCCCCGTTGCCCCTCCCGAGTCCCCAGCAGGAGGCCGGTCCCCGTGACCCCCTCCCGAGTCCCCAGCAGGAGCCGGTCCCCGTGCGCCCTCCCGTGTCCCCAGCAGGAGGCCCGGTCCCCGTGCCCCTCCCGAGTCCCCAGCAGGAGGCCGGTCCCCGTGCCCCTCCCGAGTACCCCAGCAGGAGGCCGGTCCCGTAGCCCCTCCCGAGTCCCCAGCAGGAGGCCGGTCCCCGTGCCCCTCCCGAGTCCCCAGCAGGAGGCCGGTCCCCGTGCCCCTCCCGAGTCACCCAGCAGGAGGCCGGTCCCCGTGCCCCTCCCGAGTCCCCAGCAGGAGGCCGGTCCCCGTGCCCCTCCCGAGTCCCCAGCAGGAGGCCGGTCCCCGTGCCCCTCCCGAGTCCCCAGCAGGAGGCCGGTCCCCGTGCCCCTCCCGAGTCCCAGCAGGAGGCCGGTCCCCGTGCCCCTCCCGAGTCCCCAGCAGGAGGCCGGTCCCCGTGCCCTCCCGAGTCCCCAGCAGGAGGCCGGTCCCCGTGCCCCTCCCGAGTCCCCAGCAGGAGGCCGGTCCCCGTGCCCCTCCCGAGTCCCCAGCAGGAGGCCGGTCCCCGTGCCCCTCCCGTAAGTCCCCAGCAGGAGGCCGGTCCCGGTGCCCCTCCCGAGTCCCCAGCAGGAGGCCGGTCCCCGTGCCCTCCCGAGTCCCCAGCAGGAGGCCGGTCCCCGTGCCCCTCCCGAGTCCCCAGCAGGAGGCCGGTCCCCCGTGACCCTCCCGAGTCCCCAGCAGGAGGGCGGTCCCCGTGCCCCTCCCGAGTCCCCAGCAGGAGGCCGGTCCCCGTGCCCCTCCCGACCTATAGTCCCCAGCAGGAGGCCGGTCCCCGTGCCCCTCCCGAGTCCCCAGCAGGAGGCCCGGTCCCCGTGCCCCTCCCGAGTCCCCAGCAGGAGGCCGGTCCCCGTGCCCCTCCCGAGTCCCCAGCAGGAGGCCGGTCCCCGTGCCCCTCCCGAGTCCCCAGCAGGAGCCGGTCCCCGTGCCCCTCCCGAGTCCCCAGCAGGAGGCCGGTCCCTCGTGGCCCCTCCCGAGTCCCCAGCAGGAGGCCGGTCCCCGTGGCCCCTGCCCGAGTCCCCAGCAGGAGGCCGGTCCCCGTGCCCCTCCCGAGTCCCCAGCAGGAGGCCGGTCCCCGTGCCCCTCCCGAGTCCCCAGCAGGAGGCCGGTCCCCGTGCCCCTCCGAGTCCCCAGCAGGAGGCCGGTCCCCGTGCCCCTCCCGAGTCCCCAGCAGGAGGCCGGTCCCCGTGCCCCTCCCGAGTCCCCAGCAGGAGGCCGGACCCCCGTGCCCCTCCCGAGTCCCCAGCAGGAGGCCGGTTCCCCGTGCCCCGTGCAGGGGCCCGAGCCCCTCCCGAGTCCCCAGCAGGAGGCCGGTCCCCGTGCCCCTCCCGAGTCCCCAGCAGGAGGCCGGTCCCCGTGCCCCTCCCGAGTCCCCAGCAGGAGGCCGGTCCCCGTGCCCCTCCCGAGTCCCCAGCAGGAGGCCGGTCCCCGTGCCCCTCCCGATGTCCCCCCTGCAGGAGGCCGGTCCCCGTGCCCCTCCCGAGTCCCCAGCAGGAGGCCGGTCCCCGTGCCCCTCCCGAGTCCCCAGCAGGAGGCCGGTCCCCGTGCCCCTCCCGAGTCCCCAGCAGGAGGCCGGTCCCCGTGCCCCTCCCGAGTCCCCAGCAGGAGGCCGGTCCCCGTGCCCCTCCCGAGTCCCCAGCAGGAGGCCGGTCCCCGTGCCCCTCCCGAGTCCCCAGCAGGAGGCCGGTCCCCGTGCCCCTCCCGAGTCCCCAGCAGGAGGCCGGTCCCCGTGCCCCTCCCGAGTCCCCAGCAGGAGCCGGTCCCGGCCCCTCCCGAGTCCCCAAGGAGGCCGGTCCCCGTGCCCCTCCCGAGTCCCCAGCAGGAGGCCGGTCCCCGTGCCCCTCCCGAGTCCCCAGCAGGAGGCCGGTCCCCGTGCCCCTCCCGAGTCCCAGCAGGAGGCCGGTCCCCGTGCCCCTCCCGAGTCCCCAGCAGGTGCCGGTCCCCGTGCCCCTCCCGAGTCCCCAGCAGGAGGCCGGTCCCCGTGCCCCTCCCGAGTCCCCAGCAGGAGGTCCGGTCACCCGTGCCCCTCCCGAGTCGCCCACACCCAGCAGGAGGCCGGTCCCCGTGCCCCTCCCGAGTCCCCAGCAGGAGCCGGTCCCCGTGCCCCTCCCGAGTCCCCAGCAGGAGGCCGGTCCCCGTGCCCCTCCCGAGTCCCCAGCAGGAGGCCGTCCCCGTGCCCCTCCCGAGTCCCCAGCAGGAGGCCGGTCCCGTGCCCCTCCCGAGTCCCCAGCAGGAGCCGGTCCCCGTGCCCCTCCCGAGTCCCCAGCAGGAGGCCGGTCCCCGTGCCCCTCCCGAGTCCCCAGCAGGAGGCCGGTCCCCGTGCCCCTCCCGAGTCCCCAGCAGGAGGCCGGTCCCCGTCCGTGCCCCTCCCGAGTCCCCAGCAGGAGGCCGGTCCCCGTGCCCCTCCCGAAGTCCCCAGCAGGGAGGCCCGGTCCCCGTGCCCCTCCCGAGTCCCCAGCAGGAGCCGGTCCCCGTGCCCCTCCCGAGTCCCCAGCAGGAGGCCGGTCCCCCGTGCCCCTCCGAGTCCCCAGCAGGAGGCCGGTCCCCGTGCCCCTCCCGAGTCCCCAGCAGGAGGCCGGTCCCCGTGCCCCTCCCGAGTCCCCAGCAGGAGGCGGTCCCCGAGCCCCTCCCGATCCCCCGGTCCCCCGTGCCCCTCCCGAGTCCCCAGCAGGAGGCCAGGTCCCCGTGCCCCTCCCGAGTCCCCAGCAGGAGGCCGGTCCCCGTGCCCCTCCCGAGTCCCCAGCAGGAGGCCGGTTCCCCGTGCCCCTCCCGAGTCCCCCAGCAGGAGGCCGGTATCCGGTCCCCGTGCCCCTCCCGAGTCCCCCAGGAGGCCGGTCCCCGTGCCCCTCCCGAGTCCCCAGCAGGTCCCCGTGTCCCGAGTCCCCAGCAGGAGGCCGGTCCCCGAGCCCCGGTCCCGAGTCCCCAGCAGGAGGCCGGTGCCCCCCCGAGTACCCCGTCCCCGTGCCCCTCCCGAGTCCCCAGCAGGAGGCCGGTCCCCGTGCCCCTCCCGAGTCCCCAGGAGGCCGGTCCCGTGCCCCTCCCGAGTCCCCAGCAGGAGGCCGGTCCCCGAGCCCGGTCCCCGTGCCCCTCCCGAGTCCCCAGCAGGAGGCCGGTCCCCGAGCCCGGTCCCCGTGCCCCTCCCGAGTCCCCAGCAGGAGGCCGGTCCCCGAGCCCGGTCCCCGTGCCCCTCCCGAGTCCCCAGCAGGAGGCCGGTCCCCGAGCCCGGTCCCCGTGCCCCTCCCGAGTCCCAGCAGGAGGCCGGTCCCCGAGCCCGGTCCCCGTGCCCCTCCCGAGTCCCCAGCAGGAGGCCGGTCCCCGAGCCCGGTCCCCGTGCCCCTCCCGAGTCCCCAGCAGGAGGGCCGGTCCCCTGAGCCCGGTCCCCGTGCCCCTCCCGAGTCCCCAGCAGGAGGCCGGTCCCCGAGCCCGGTCCCCGTGCCCCTCCCGAGTCCCCAGCAGGAGGCCGGTCCCCGAGCCCGGTCCCCGTGCCCCTCCCGAGTCCCCAGCAGGAGGCCGGTCCCCGAGCCCGGTCCCCGTGCCCCTCCCGAGTCCCCAGCAGGAGGCCGGTCCCCGAGCCCGGTCCCCGTGCCCCTCCCGAGTCCCCAGCAGGAGGCCGGTCCCCGAGCCCGGTCCCCGTGCCCCTCCCGAGTCCCCAGCAGGAGGCCGGTCCCCGAGCCCGGTCCCCGTGCCCCTCCCGAGTCCCCAGCAGGAGGCCGGTCCCCGAGCCCGGTCCCCGTGCCCCTCCCGAGTCCCCAGCAGGAGGCCGGTCCCCGAGCCCGGTCCCCGTGCCCCTCCCGAGTCCCCAGCAGGAGGCCGGTCCCCGAGCCCGGTCCCCGTGCCCCTCCCGAGTCCCCAGCAGGAGGCCGGTCCCCGAGCCCGGTCCCCGTGCCCCTCCCGAGTCCCCAGCAGGAGGCCGGTCCCCGAGCCCGGTCCCCCGTGCCCCTCCCGAGTCCCCAGCAGGAGGCCGGTCCCCGAGCCCGGTCCCCGTGCCCCTCCCGAGTCCCCAGCAGGAGGCCGGTCCCCGAGCCCGGTCCCCGTGCCCCTCCCGAGTCCCCAGCAGGAGGCCGGTCCCCGAGCCCGGTCCCCGTGCCCCTCCCGAGTCCCCAGCAGGAGGCCGGTCCCCCGAGCCCGGTCCCCGTGCCCCTCCCGAGTCCCCAGCAGGAGGCCGGTCCCCGAGCCCGGTCCCCGTGCCCCTCCCGAGTCCCCAGCAGGAGGCCGGTCCCCGAGCCCGGTCCCCGTGCCCCTCCCGAGTCCCCAGCAGGAGGCCGGTCCCCGAGCCCGGTCCCCGTGCCCCTCCCGAGTCCCCAGCAGGAGGCCGGTCCCCGAGCCCGGTCCCCGTGCCCCTCCCGAGTCCCCAGCAGGAGGCCGGTCCCCGAGCCCGGTCCCCGTGCCCCTCCCGAGTCCCCAGCAGGAGGCCGGTCCCTGAGCCCGGTCCCCGTGCCCCTCCCGAGTCCCCAGCAGGAGGCCGGTCCCTGAGCCCGGTCCCCGTGCCCCTCCCGAGTCCCCAGCAGGAGGCCGGTCCCTGAGCCCGGTCCCCGTGCCCCTCCCGAGTCCCCAGCAGGAGGCCGGTCCCTGAGCCCGGTCCCCGTGCCCCTCCCGAGTCCCCAGCAGGAGGCCGGTCCCTGAGCCCGGTCCCCGTGCCCCTCCCGAGTCCCCAGCAGGAGGCCGGTCCCTGAGCCCGGTCCCCGTGCCCCTCCCGAGTCCCCAGCAGGAGGCCGGTCCCTGAGCCCGGTCCCCGTGCCCCTCCCGAGTCCCCAGCAGGAGGCCGGTCCCCGAGCCCGGTCCCCGTGCCCCTCCCGAGTCCCCAGCAGGAGGCCGGTCCCCGAGCCCGGTCCCCGTGCCCCTCCCGAGTCCCCAGCAGGAGGCCGGTCCCCGAGCCCGGTCCCCGTGCCCCTCCCGAGTCCCCAGCAGGAGCCGGTCCCCGAGCCCGGTCCCCGTGCCCCTCCCGAGTCCCCGCAGGAGCCCGGTCCCCGAGCCCGGTCCCCGTGCCCCTCCCGAGTCACCGCAGGAGCCCGGTCCCCGAGCCCGGTCCCCGTGCCCCTCCCGAGTCACCGCAGGAGCCCGGTCCCCGAGCCCGGTTCCCGTGCCCCTCCCGAGTCACCGCAGGAGGCCGGTCCCCGAGCCCGGTCCCCCGTGCCCCTCCCGAGTCCCCAGCAGGAGCCCGGCCCGACCCGGTCCCCGTGCCCCTCCCGAGTCCCCAGCAGGAGGCCGGTCCCCGTGCCCCTCCCCGTGCCCCCCCGAGTCCCCAGCAGGAGCCGGTCCCCGAGCCCCGGTCCCCCGTGCCCCTCCCGAGTCCCCAGCAGGAGGCCGGTCCCCGTGCCCCTCCCCCGTGCCCCTCCCGAGTCCCCAGCAGGAGCCCGGTCCCCGAGCCGTCCCCGTGCCCCTCCCGAGTCCCCAGCAGGAGCCCGGTCCGAGCCCGGTCCCCGTGCCCCTCCCGAGTCACCCAGGAGCCGGTCCCGAGCCCGGTCCCCGTGCCCCTCCCGAGTCCCCAGCAGGAGCCCGGTCCCCGTGCCCTGCCCCTGCCCCCGAGTCCCCAGCAGGAGCCCGGTCCCCGTGCCCCTCCCGAGTCCCCAGCAGGAGCCCGGTCCCCGTGCCCCTCCCGAGTCCCCAGCAGGAGCCCGGTCCCCGTGCCCCTCCCGAGTCCCCAGCAGGAGCCCGGTCCCCGTGCCCCTCCCGAGTCCCCAGCAGGAGCCCGGTCCCCGTGCCCCTCCCGAGTCCCCAGCAGGAGCCCGGTCCCCGAGCCCGGTCCCCGTGCCCCTCCCGAGTCACCGCAGGAGCCCGGTCCCCGAGCCCGGTCCCCGTGCCCCTCCCGAGTCCCCAGCAGGAGGCCGGTCCCCGTGCCCCTCCCCCGTGGCCCCTCCCGAGTCCCCAGCAGGAGGCCGGTCCCCGTGCCCCTCCCCCGTGCCCCTCCCGAGTCCCCAGCAGGAGGCCGGTCCCCGTGCCCCTCCCCCCTGCCCCCCCCGGAGTCACCGCAGGAGCCCGGTCCCTGAGCCCGGTCCCCGTGCCCCTCCCGAGTCCCCAGCAGGAGCCCGGTCCCCGTGCCCCTCCCGAGTCCCCAGCAGGAGCCCGGTCCCCGTGCCCCTCCCGAGTCCCCAGCAGGAGCCCGGTCCCCGTGCCCCTCCCGAGTCCCCAGCAGGAGCCCCGGTCCCCGTGCCCCTCCCGAGTCCCCAGCAGGAGCCCGGTCCCCGTGCCCCTCCCGAGTCCCCAGCAGGAGCCCGGTCCCCGTGCCCCTCCCGAGTCCCCAGCAGGAGCCCGGTCCCCGTGCCCCTCCCGAGTCCCCAGCAGGAGCCCGGTCCCCGTGCCCCTCCCGAGTCCCCAGCAGGAGCCCGGTCCCCGTGCCCCTCCCGAGTCCCCAGCAGGAGCCCGGTCCCCGTGCCCCTCCCGAGTCCCCAGCAGGAGCCCGGTCCCCGTGCCCCTCCCGAGTCCCCAGCAGGAGCCCGGTCCCCGTGCCCCTCCCGAGTCCCCAGCAGGAGCCCGGTCCCCGTGCCCCTCCCGAGTCCCCAGCAGGAGCCCGGTCCCCGTGCCCCTCCCGAGTCCCCAGCAGGAGCCCGGTCCCCGTGCCCCTCCCGAGTCCCCAGCAGGAGCCCGGTCCCCGTGCCCCTCCCGAGTCCCCAGCAGGAGCCCGGTCCCCGTGCCCCTCCCGAGTCCCCAGCAGGAGCCCGGTCCCCGTGCCCCTCCCGAGTCCCCAGCAGGAGCCCGGTCCCCGTGCCCCTCCCGGAGTCCCCAGCAGGAGCCCGGTCCCCGTGCCCCTCCCGAGTCCCCAGCAGGAGCCCGGTCCCCGTGCCCCTCCCGAGTCCCCAGCAGGAGCCCGGTCCCCGTGCCCCTCCCGAGTCCCCAGCAGGAGCCCGGTCCCCGTGCCCCTCCCGAGTCCCCAGCAGGAGCCCGGTCCCCGTGCCCCTCCCGAGTCCCCAGCAGGAGCCCGGTCCCCGTGCCCCTCCCGAGTCCCCAGCAGGAGCCCGGTCCCCGTGCCCCTCCCGAGTCCCCAGCAGGAGCCCGGTCCCCGTGCCCCTCCCGAGTCCCCGCAGGAGTCCGGGATCTGGAGTCATATGGAACTTAAGTCACAGGTGTAAAGAAATGAGGAATTGATGAAAAGTCATGCCTACAAAATACAGACATTTATCAAACATATTGGATCTTGAAATGTCTGAGAGGCGTTTTATTTTCTGTTCTCTGTGTTCGACCTGAAGGGCTCGTGTTTGAAATCACGTTTGAAGTGGGACCTCAGATCGCGGCGTCGTGGTGCAAACATATGAGCTCCTCTGCTGTGACTCACGCCTCCTCCTCTCTCTCTCTTTGCTCTCGCACAGGTGGCCGTAAAGAACAACATTGACGTCTTCTACTTCAGCTGCCAGTATCCCATGAGCGTGCTGTTCAGCGAGGACGGCAAGATGGGTGAGTGCGCGCCTCCTTCACCTCCGCCAACAATAGGGGTTCGTAAAGAAGTCGTGGCGGCCGTGCAGAGTTGAACATTACGATTATCTGTATTTAGGTTGTAAGGGACCGATGGTGCAGCAGGAAACGGTACAAAACTGTTTGAATCTTTTTAGGCTTTTTAATTAGACAAAACATTTAATTCACTTTTTATTTAACTTCATAGTAAGTAATCTTTATTCATATACCGCCTTTCACAGACCAGAGTCACAAGTTGTACACGTTGTTGGGTGGTGTTTTGTAAAATGGAACTCTCAGGAAGCTGCATTAGCCTAAAGGCGGCGCCCCAAAAACAAATGCAAATAAATAAGGCCAAAATCAAATGCACGACTGATCATGACAAAAAACTGACCTAACACAAGACACAGAAGGGGAACATTTAAGCGGGGGATCAAACCAACTTTTAGCTTAAGGATGGGCAGCACGGTGGCTGAGTGGTTAGCTCTCTCGCTTCTCAGCAAGAAGGTCCTGGGTCCGAATCCCAGTCGGAACAGGGCCTTTCTGAGTAGACTTTGCATGTTCTCCCCGTGTCTGCGTAGGTTTCCTCCGGGTGCTCCGGTTTCCCCTACCACTAAAAACATGCAAAACAGGTCTGAATGTAAATGAGAGAGTGAATGGATGGTGTTGGAGCTGATGGTCCAGTGTGTTCTGGACTCGCTTCTGTCATCACCGTGTGTGGAAGGATTGGAACAATATCTGACTCTGAACATTGTAAAGTGCTTTGGGTGACCTTGGTCTGTAAAATGCGCTATATAAATAAACCTTACTTACTAAGGATAATTAAAGTAAATAACCTTAGCAATAATAATGATAATCATAATAATATGGGCAACTTGGGTCTAACTGTGAATAAACGGATAAACTTAAATAGATTTGTTTGAGCAGCACAGGGGGAAAAAACGTTAAAAAAAACACATGAAAACATAAATGTCAGACAGTAACATGACATATGATATGAAGTGGAACCCATACACACATGAACAAAATACAACAATATAAGCTCAAACACCAAAGTTCATATCACCAACAAGCTACAGAGAGTTCAGTTATAGCTGTTGGGACAAAAGATTTTAATTGACGATTGTGTTTATAACTATACTAATATATTAAAAAAAATATATATATGTTGGTATTTGGACAAAATCAAGTTACATATATTTTTTTAATAATTGAAATAATATATAACAAAAATGCTTCATGCTCGGACAGAATCAAAACTGGATAAAAGTAAAGTCATGTTGTCGCAGATAAGTGTTTTCTTCACTCCTTTTCTAACTGTAAATATAACTGTTTATTTTGCATCTTGTTTATTTCAGTCATGCGTGTGTTCAGGTTTTGTATAAAAAAGAATAACTGGGCATGTGCTGCTTCCCTCCACAGATAGTAAAGTGTTCCTGGTCACATGGAAAGACATCCCCAACGACAACGAGACCCAGTTCCAGATCAAAGACTGCCACCTCAACGCAGGTATGAACTCTGATGGGCCATACGTCTGTGCTCCCAGCCTTTATGGACGACCTGCGCCATTAGATCAGTTTACTCTCGTGGTTAGTGGTTTCCGGATATGTAAACACAGATGGGACGATTGGATGATGCAATGAAAAGTGTTTGTGTTTTCATTTAGATTATCTGAAAAATGGCTTTGAACTAGAGGTGCACTGATCAGGACTGAGCTGACCACAGAAAAAAATCAGATGGACCAATTTGCATTTTCAAAAAGTGAATCAATGATGTCAGGACTCTTCTCTGCACCCCTCAAACACACAAACAATTATATGTTCTTTTATCCGTGTGTGTGTGTGTGTGTGTGATGCCTCCAGCTGCATAGTTTTTGTGACGAGGCTTCAGTTACGTCCTGGTTTATAGCCTTGTCCCAAACGAGCTGCCTCCTTAGCCCCGCCCACTCTGAGTTTCCATGGCGACACAGCCAATCTCAGGAACATCTTTTCATGAATGTGTGAAGTGGAGGAAACGGGAAGTGAAATCCAAATGGAATTAATTGAAATCGAAAGTCAAAAGGGCACTTACAAAACAGTAAAATATTTGGTTAAAGTCACAATCATAATAAAGGTGAAGTGATGCCTACGTTAGTTTTATCTGGTGTAGTAATTTCAGTATTGGTGATGGGTCTCAACTGGGTGCACCACCACTTTGAATGCATACATCCTGTAGTGTGTAAACCTATGAGAAAAAGTGAATGTGTGGTCCTCCTCTGTGTTGAGGAGGTATGAGTTTGTATTGTACTGAATACATTAACCCTTTTATGGTTTCCTCAACCATTGGAACTTAAATCAAAGATTACGTAACCACGGTTCTATGAATCCCAGATGACCACCAGAGAGCGGTGCATAGCTCTGAATGTTCTAATACTGTCAATCCCATAACCTCGTAAGGAAAGTCTCTAAAGACAGAAGTGCAGATGGAAGTACTGTTGTTTCTCGATCAGCCTTTGCTTCATTCTGTGTCTTTTGAGCAGATGCAGCCTCCAGTAAACTCCAGGGAGGTAACGTCTTCACCATCGCCAAGAGGACGGTGGAGGGGCAGGACATGCTGTACCAGTCCATCAAACTGTCCAACGGGATCTGGATCTTGGCCGAGCTCAAGGTGCAGACGGGGAGCCCCTTCACGGTCAGTATCTCCTGCTTCTCTACTCTACTGTAGTATGCTCCTTGTAAATGGAATAGTCTGCCTCATAGCATCAGGTGGCCTCAAACATTGAAGACTCCTTCATGGCATTTTCTATGGGATTCTCAATGTTTTTAAACCGGCTGTAACAGGTTAATTGGTTATTGAAATAGTTAATCGATTGGTCATTATTTGGACCTTGCAGAGACTTGAATTTGTTGAAGAGGTTTTCAGAATCAATTTGTGATTTATGACTTATTGCCAATATTCTTTAGCATGAACTATGTCCAATTGTGATTTTTAAGATAGTTTTAGATATTTATTTCAAACGTATGCATGTCATACAAGATAAAAATACAGAAATACAGATATACAAAGTGGTTGGACAAAGCAAAACACTTATTTGGCTCCGTACCCCCACTCATACAACACAAACACACACAACACTGATTAACTCTCTGACCCTACACCTCTGTACTGTGATTAGGACTTTCAAACTTTGTGAGATTGTGGACCTTGTGGTTTCAGTCCTGTTTTGTTAATCACTCATGTATGAACCGTGCTGTACAAATACTCTCCTTGCTCATCATACCTCCACTGTCACTGTACTTTTAGGGAACCAGTATTTTTAAAGTTACCTATTTTCTAGCCCCTTAAGACGCCCGTGATACTTTGATTTTGCTGTGTCAGGCTGCGGCAGGAGTCTGTCCCACTGACCTTGACGCTTGGATCATGTTTTCTCTCTCAAGGTGCCATTACCGCTTTGTTTGTTTCTGTCTAGACAGCACAATTTGTCAGTCACTGAAGTAGACATTTGGGGGAATGTTTATGGCTCCTAAGACTCATGTTCTACAGTGAGAGGGTTGCAACACGGACGAAATGTTGCTTCGTGGAGGAGTCAAAGCTAATCCAATCGGGATCTCGGTCAATACTTCAGTGAATGGAGACGACCAATTGACTCAGCGGGGACTGTGAGGACCATATGGTGAAGCCGATGCAGACGGCTGGGAGTGAGCTGCTGATCTCTGGGTAAATTTGAGTGATTTCAGAGCGACAATTTCATATGAAGACAAGGAACTCGACTGGATGCATAATATTTACACGTTTTATGTAAAGTCATCTTGTCTGAGCTGCTACAACATTGTTCCATCTTCAAAAACAGACCGGGATTTGTTTTAGCTCAAACAAATCTACCCAAAAGCTCCTTTTTCAAACTCGCGATGACAAAAGTGAATGTCAAAGTCAAACCGTGTTCTTTACATCGGCTTTCCCTCAAAATCTAATATGGTGTGAATAGAATATAGTTCTTTTACCACCAGATTGAAGTATCGGAACATTTTAGTCAACCGTTATTTACAACCTTTTTTTCACAGATGTGTGGTTGTAAACTAATTTCTTCTGACCAATTGCCAAAACCTGGAGGAAACACAAGCGTTTCAGACGAGAGCATTCAGACAGAAAGAATGAGGGGGAATTGTTTGTGCCAGAACTTATATTTCTGTGGTTTTTGTGACAATTAGACCCCTGAGGCCCACGTAATCAGAGGCATTCCGTGCCAACAAGCAAGGCAGGCAGCTGCCTGGGGCCCCCAAACCGGCAGGGGGCCCCCGAGGACCTACTGATTTGACACAAGCGGTTGACTTGTACAGGTGACTTTTCGTCTGATGCTAAACTTTCCACGTTCTTCATTGACGGTTAAAAACCTGTCTGGGGCAGTCTTCATATTGAAAGAACCAGTGGTCAGTGGTTAAGGTGCAGCACTGGTAACACGGTGACTCAGGTTCAAGTCTGAGCGGGAGCAGTTTTCTGGATCAAACTATATATTCTATTAAATGACAGATTGCTCAAGAACGGTAGAAGGTAAAAACCAAGCCGTTTTTTGCAGATTAAAACTAAGAGCCTAATCATTCATTTAGACTTCATAAACACTGAGGGCCAAATGAAAGAATAGATTTTGTAGGATTAATAGGATTTGATAGGTAGTTTTTGTAATTGATTATAACATGATGCAGTGAACAAGCTCATTTAAAGAAATGCTAAATTATTTCTCATTGCTTTGTGTCACGATAAGTTCTGAAGTGTTCACAATGTTCTGTGGTAGACTATACAGTCTGCCAGGCAGGCCCCAGGCAGGCCCCAGGTCTATTCATTTATTGTTAAAAATAAGATATTATCTACATTTAATTTATATTAATGTAAACAAGTAATAGATATTGTGTTTTACCTTATTTATAAATATATATTCAGTGTTTCCCACACATAGACTAATCTGTGGCGCACCGCCACAGATTAGAGACCGCCCGCCACAAATTGCGTTTCGTATTATTATATATATTTTTTTTTTGTTACGCTATTTAAAACATGCATCGTCTAGTGCCGCCGCAGCGGTCAATTTGACAGCGGGGAGGGGGGTTTAAAATGTGGCGGCCCTTCGTAACTCTCACTCAAGCTACGCGTCTCTCCCACATACAGAGACCTACACACACACCGCCCCTCCCCTTCGTGCACACCGCGTGTCTCCGTCTCCATCAGCGATCATCGCTGTAAGCAGCTGTGTCTATTAATTTACCGCGGTAAAGTGGCCCGCATCTTTCAGCTCTATGAACATGCGGCCCGCATCGGGGAAAAGACGGTGCGCGTTTTGTTGAGAAACTTACGGTAACAGCGGAACGTCCTTTCGGAGTCACCCATTTTTATCGAACAGAAAGCGCGCTGGGGTCAGGGAGACACGTTTTTGTGATTAAAACCTTATAGAGATGCCACCCGGCACACATAGCACCAGCCCCCTACGATTCCTCCGGCAGATTGTGAGTCCTCAGGAGGATAGCCACTCTATTGTTTACATGTATAAAGTACACAATTTGGTCCGCTAGTGCAATTTTCAAGTATTGTAACTATTTACTGGAATAAGGTGTGCGACTAATTTCACTTGACTCATGAGCTTATTATTGCCCTCTACCACTGTACCAAAGACCAGAAACTTTTACTGTAGAAATATTGAGAAATATTGAGGTAAAGTAGCCATTTTGGTCCAAAATACCTCCAAAATAGTCAAAACATGTCACTTTTGATCTACTGTAACTTTTTACTGTAAAAAGGTGTGCGACTAATTTCACTGGATTCATGACCTCAAGATTGTCCTCTACCACTGTACCAAAGACCAGACACTTTTACTGTAGAAATATTGATTTAAAGTAGCCATTTTGGTCCAAAATAGCCTAAAAATGGTCAAAACATGTCACATTTGATCTACTGTAACTTTTCACTGTAAAAAGGTGTGCAACTGATTTCACTGGATTCATGACCTCAACATTGCCTTCTACCACTGTACCAAAGACCAGACACTTTTACTGTAGAAATATTGAGAAATATTGAGGTAAAGTAGCCATTTTGGTCCAAAATACCTCCAAAATAGTCAAAACATGTCACTTTTGATCTACTGTAACTTATTACTGTAAAAAGGTGTGCGACTAATTTCACTGGATTCATGACCTCAAGATTGTCCTCTACCACTGTACCACTGTACCCCCCCCCCCCCCCCCCGCCGACGACACCACACACATTGCCTTCAAACCTGTGGGAAACACTGATATTTATACCTACTGTAATATAAACCTTTATATGTGGTCGGTATCGGGGCCCCCAAGGACTCTGTTGCCTGGGCCCCGGGGTACCCTTGGAACGCCTCTGCCCGTAATTGTTTTTTTAAAAACTATTCTCGCCCACCAGAACTTGATTTTTGATGATTATTATTATATACAAATTCTTAAGTTACTGACATTACCTTTTAAGGCGATGGATCTTACATTTGGAAGGGTAAATTATTATTGACATCTGAATCTAAAATTAAAATGCCCCTGTTTTACTTGTGCACACTCTTCAGATGACTGTGTCTTGGAGTCACGGCTCGTCTCAGTTCTTCTGTCTGGTCCAAACTGCGCTTACATAACAGAATACACACAGCTTTATCACACACTATTCTTCTCGTCCTTTATCCTCCTGTTTCCGCCACAGCCTCCAGATTACTATAAATACAGAGCCTTGGAACAGAAACTTGCTTTTCTCGAGGGCCGGGCTTTCAAGAGATTCGTTGTGCGACCATTTTTAAAGAAAGATTTGAATTATTTGCGCAATTATGGTCCTTTAACATCATCTGGAGATTTTTTTACTTTGTCATTTCATAGATTGAGATGTCTTCTTTCCCCTGGTCTTCCATCTGGTCTTCTTTCCCCTGGTCTTCCATCTGGTCTTCTTTCCCCTGGTCTTCCATCTGGTCTTCTTCCCCTGGTGTTAGACATGGAAAATTGGATCCTGGAATCCTGGAACATTAACTATGGCACACTTGTACTTGCTGCTGTTAAATTCAGAATGATTTTGGCTTGAGGACGTCGTTGAGGAAGTGGTTACACTGGTGGAGGTCGTGTTGTAATGTTCCACTGCCCTCTACTGGCCGGGCACTAGAACTACATCATTTCAGTCGCCGTGTAGACGCTTTGCACTTAAAATCCGGAGCAGGCTCGTTTTAGCGTCTTCATGTAAACGAGGCCTTCAGCCCTATTCGGACGGGATTAGTATTACATGGGGACCCCTGGTAATTAGTGATAATCCCGGAGGAGGTCTAAGATTTTAGTCCCGTGCGAATGCGCCACGTTTGTAATTTGTAAAGTAATAATTCTAAGTTTCTGCTCATTCTTTTGGTAATTGCTCCTTATCCTATTGTTTTATGCTCTACACACAATATACAAGTTTGAGATTATTAATCAGTATTTATAATCCTGTATTTGCTGCAGAGATTGACAAGAGAGATATTAGTCCATTTAAAAAATCTTCCTTTCAGCTCAAAACCATTGTATAAAAAGACATACAATTTTTTTCACTTTCTTTCTAAAATTAGCCTCAATCTACACTCTTACATAACTGCTTTTATTTTTTATTCAAAGCCGTCTCCGTACTGTCCTCTGCGCAGACAAACCTTGTGACTTGTCCGGATATTAGAGAAATATCGGAGGCTTACTGCTTTGAATCGCAGGCATCATGCGTTTGATATGATGTGATGCTATTTTTAGCTCCACTCAGCCGCTCTGCAGAGGCTAAAAACAGACCGCCATTCTACGCTTAAATATACATACAATAGACGCACTGCGAGGGGAGCAATGTGTTGAGAAACCTTATAATAAACGCTCAAGTCCTTTTTTTCAAGGTTTCAGGAAATGCATAAAACCTGCACATTACACAGTTCATTATCCTAAAGACATCCACAGAGTGTGTTTCGATGCTAACCTGCTAGCTCTAACAATATACTCCTGTCAGATTGGTCTATTTTCAGATTATTCAGCGCAAAATGAGTTCAATTCCACTTTTAATCAGGATCTTTCTGAGTGGAGTTTGCATGTTCTCGTATATCTGCATAGGTTTCCTCCGGGTGCTCCAGTTTCCCCTCCACTATGCTTTAGTACAGTAAGAATTTATTTCAATTGTTATTCTTCGGCACGTTGGCTGAGTGGATAGCGCACTCGCCTCTCAGCAAGAAGATCCTGGGCTCGAATCCCGGTCGGAACGGGGTCTTTCTGAGTTGAGTTTGCATGTTCTCCCTGTGCGTGTGTAGGTTTCCTCCGGGTGCTCCGGTTTCCCCTACCACTAAAAACATGCTCACTAGGTAAAATCCTCCAGCTCCGGTCCTGACCAAACCGAGCGGCAACATCTGGAAATGGGTTCCCGGGCGCTGTTACTATGGCGACCACTGCTCCTGACGTAAGCCTTAGCGGCATCAGGATGGGTCAAATGCAGAGGATAGAATGGCTCTATGGGGATTAACAAAGTGCACCGTTACCTTTATGCAATAGAAGACGATATTAACAATACGCAAAATAAAAACAAGCCTCATAATAAACAGAAATAAACCTTTTCAAACAGACTCCTCTCCCTCATTCAACACAACCAACACACACACAAGACACAGGCCCAAACACTCTCTGACCCCCCCACTCCTCACTCCTCCACCAGTTTAATTCTTATTAGTCAGTTTATAAACATTAAACATTAAAACAGTTCATTTGAAAAGAGTTTTTGTCAAAGTGGAAGCCTTCAGAAACAGTTCCAGATCCTACCCACATAAATATGAAGTGCTGTCTTCCCAAGTCTAGTCCCTGTGCTCCTCGGAGTCCAAGCAGGAGTCTAGTCCCTGTGCTCCTCGGAGTCCAAGCAGGAGTCTAGTCCCTGTGCTCCTCTGAGTCCAAGCAGGAGTCTAGTCCCTGTGCTCCTCTGAGTCCAAGCAGGAGTCTAGTCCCTGTGCTCCTCGGAGTCCAAGCAGGAGTCTAGTCCCTGTGCTCCTCGGAGTCCAAGCAGGAGTCTAGTCCCTGTGCTCCTCGGAGTCCAAGCAGGAGTCTAGTCCCTGTGCTCCTCGGAGTCCAAGCAGGAGTCTAGTCCCTGTGCTCCTCGGAGTCCAAGCAGGAGTCTAGTCCCTGTGTACATGCAGAGACTTCCTCACGTCTTGTGTTTCCTCTGCTGATTGTAAGAGTTAGCTCGCGTTAGCCACATTAGCATTACACATTTCTGTAAACCTCTGCTACGCTAATCTAAGTGCAGCTGGTCTCGTCCCTGTGTCCTCTCCAATGAACTCTGAACATTGTAAAGTGCTTTGAATGACCTTGGTCTGTAAAAAATGCGCTATATAAATAAACATTACTCACTTACTCTCTCCCACAGGTGTCGCTGAAGTGCAGAGCCACAGAAGTGTCCCAGGCCGTGTTCCAAAGCTACGAAGCCATTCTCAAGAACTGAAGCCCTCCCCGAGCACCGAACCAAACCCAGGCCGGCCCCGTTTCCACACAACACAACCTTCAGGGGCTAAAGGGCTCTTGCTTTTGAAATACGGAACAATGTGTCAAGAAGGCCGAGGAAACGACTTAGAAACAGGCGCATTGATCTAAATACAACACATCTGCACTGCAAAAAACAATATCCAGGCAAGTTTAGACCCGGTGTGACTGTCGGGACAAGGACATTTTTACAAGAAGAAAAATTGGACATAAGTTTATTCATTGAAACGGGGGAAGATAGCTCGTCCTGTCAAGTCTGTAAAAAAAACTACAGTAAATATATTTGTTAAACGCAAGTTAACTTCAGATATAGTTTTTTGCAGTGTATCGCGGTGGGTTCTCTCACTACGGGAGTGACTCAGGCTCGATCTGCGTATGTGAAATATTAATGCACATCGATCCCATGGGACTTTCCAGGCCTCTTCTTGCGTGGGATAAAAACGCCGGCTTCTTGTTGTCTCCTGCATGAGGCTTCTTTTAATCATCGCCTCCTTTTCCCATCTCGGCAAATTGGAGTCTAAATTTAGCAGCGAGAATCGGCGCTATTATCTGCAACTCCAGTGTCCCGCCGCGGAACGCAAAGAGACTATTGGTAATCGTTTTATGAAGTTGATTTGGATCCGGAAGCGAGCTTATGTAAGTGTTAATCTGTTACTTAGGCATTCCACCTTTTTGATTTGCGTGTTTTTGTGTGTGTGTGTGTGTGTGTGTGTGTGTGTGTGTGTGTGTGTGTGTGAGAGAGACGCAGAGTACAGCCACTGCTCCGTAAATCCATACAAAAATTAGTCATTTGTAAATTATGTTTTTGTCGAGGTTATTTCTTCATATATTCTGTCCAATCAAATGATATGATTTCGATTTTTTTTTTTTTTTTTTTTTTTTTTTTATATTCTAAACTAGGGGCAGTGTATTTAAAAGATTTTCACTCTAACCATGACTATATCCCCGTTAAAGCTGGAATACGTTTTTCAACTTCTTCCCGTCCGTCTCACAGCAAGTGCTAACCTGGGCCTGAACCAGACTGGATATAGAAGGGATAACCGCTCCTGAACAGCCAGCTGGTCCTGAGCCCAAAGAGTCAAAAAGTGACTTGGATGGTTCTTTCTTACAAGTTTGCATGACATAAGTTGTTTTTCTAGTTCACTGACAACATTGCGTACCTTTTGTGTGTACCTGTGTGTGTATATTTGGCTCAAACTGCAGTTTCTACAATGACTTTTTGGACGGAAAAGAACCCACAACTGTTACGTAATCTACATTTTCATATTGAATTGATTAAAAACAAGTAATATTTGTTTGTTATCCAGGCTTTAAACACTAAAGCGTCGTTACTTTGGCGTTAATAGTGCGTAAAAACAAATATGTTATGAAAAATCAAATGGAATTGTAACCCGCATTAAAACAGAAGTCCGTGGACATAGTGTTAAAAGCATAAGAATTCCAAAAACCTCACTCCGTTCTGAGATTTTCAAACGGATCCGACAGGTTTTGGTCTCGTCTCTGCGCCCGCGGAGAAGACGACCGTATCGATCCCGAACAGAACGAGCGCTTTATTCCCGCACAAACACGTACATTTCCAAACGTCTGGCCTTTCCCCAGTGCGCACAAGCTTTTCTAAGTCTAGTTTTAAGCGCTTTAGCGTCAAACGGGATTGGAACAAGACGGAAAATCTCCCCACAACCTCTGACAACGGCAAAAACCAAGATTCAAACTCATGATATAGCGTTCATGCAACAAAGAAATCTAGATATTGCAAAATTGTGTGCTAAGAAAAATAGAAAGTTTTATTTTGTTTTTGTTTGTGTAATTTTCACCAGAACTAAGGCCACGTGCAGTTTAATGAACGAGGAACTGGGACTTTTTATTATTTTTTTTTTATGCTGGAAAAACTTAACAAAAAGCCGATTTTTGCAGAACATATGTGGATTAAATCTCCGTATGTTGAAATGGATGATGAATGTCCCTCTGCTGTGTCTGCTCTCCACGTTTCTGTTCAAAGGTTTTGGATCGAGTGCTTCTGTGTTTCACGTTTGTGCATCATTTAAACAAAGGACAATAAAAAGTTCTCTATTGAAATCAAACGGATTGTATTGTTTTACTGCATCTGTATTTGTCAATTATAGAATGAAGTGAATCGACATGGGGTAGTACTAGAGTATAATAATAATCATTAGCCAAGAGGCTTTGTAGCAGCAGTGCTAATTTACACCTGTAGTCTCTGAGCAGTTTGTCGTAAAACGGTAAAAATGTGTTTAAAGCATAACCTCGGAGTTGTTTAATCTGCTTATATTGTTATGGTCAAAACACTCACACACTTATAACTTATTCTAAAACGGGGCCCTCCAACCTGTAGCTCGGGAGCCCATTTCAAGTAGCTCCCCAAAGGATTGAGTTGAACACATGATCCTGAATGATTAGTGAACTGATGTCTATTTTAAGTATAAATGTAGGGTTTATTGTCAAAAACATGACGGACGTGTTTCAGAATTTGATGCAGAAATGAGACCAAGAGTTAATTATAAAACAATATTGAATTATTTTTTCAATTAAATATGAATACAAAACTCTTGAGCTCCATTTCCCAAACTAACCCTATGAGCTGAGCCAATTTAACTCTCCCTCCAGGCCTGAAAATGTAAGTAAGTAATGTTTATTTATATAGCGCATTTTACAGACAAAGGTACAGACCCAAAGTACTTTACAATGTTCAGAGTCAGATATTGTTCCAATCCTTCCACACACGGTGAAGACAGAAGCGAGTCCAGAACACACTGGACCATCAGCTCCAACACCATCCATTCACTCTCTCATTTACATTCAGACCTATTGTGCAAACTCCACTCAGAAAGGCACTGTTCTGACCGGGATTCGAACCCACGACCTTCTTGCTGACTCCAGAAACCCTGGAGTCAGCAAAGGTCCTGAGGGGACATCCAGGTGCTCTGCTGAGACTGCACACAAAATGTCCGATGACGTCATATGGTGAGACCGACTGAGGCCCTGGTCTGGGTCTGGTCTAGTCCGGTTTTGGGTCTCAGGCCTTGTTCCGATAAGAGACATGCTGTTCCTAAAAATAATACTTATATCACAGAAACCAACATTGTCCTTGAACCTTCCCTGAATTCACCAAACTCAGGCTAAAACATTACACAAAGGCTCATGATAATCATTAGTATTTTACATTTTATGGATAACATTTCTGAAATCTACTTCAGGTTATACAGTATTATAGTAGTATTATAGTATATGTTCCATCTGTGTACTCCATGTTTTGTCCAAGTTATTATCTAGACGTTTACAACTACAAAAGGCGGAAGCTCTCTGTCACTTCTGTTGAATAAAAGTTGCTCTCAGAGTGAGAAAGGTTGGAGAAACTTTTCTAAAATATACATATTCTGTCCTCTATACTATAAGAGCCAGCAAAAGCTCCTTAGCAACGGTTGTCATGATCATATGAAGACACACAATGTGAAAAATAGGCCTTACGTTTAGAAAAATGTGATGTATTTTTATTGTACATTATATATCTTGCACACCCTGTGATTCTGTCGACGACAAACGTGACATGTACCTTTCTCCTTTTGTGAGTTCAATCAAGTTCATCTCCCCTTAAAACGATAGATATTTAGCATTTACTGGACCTTACAGTAACTTTATAATGTGGATTCTACTGTTAGTGCTGAATGCTGTGTGTTGCTATGGCGACGGCTCAGGTGGAGTGATGTGTAAACCTGTAATTTCACATGAGGGTCTTACTGCGGTGATCAGCAGTAGTTTGTGTTGGTGGAATCCTCACTGGCCGCGGTAAAATGTGTTTTAAACTAGGCCTAGACAAGACGAGCACAAATTTAAACCAAGATTGTGACTATTTATACCGTGATAAAATCTTAAACCGGTTTCTAGACATTTTACCCATTCACATTTGTTTTACATTGTTTTTGGGCCCGAAAATGCAGCTTCCTTGGAGTTCCCTTTCACACATCTGAACTAACCAGGATTTCACAGACTCCAAGGACTAAAGAGAAAATGGCTGACGTGTTTTAATTATAAGCATCTACAGCCCACAAAGGTTTGGCTTAAGTTGAATAATTTTATTGATCTCAAAATAGAGAAATTTGCACAGCATTTTGTAAAACTCAAGTCACATTGTTCTTCTCAGCAAGAAGGTCCTGGGTTTGACTCCAGCTTCAGACAGATATGTGCAGTTAACATTTCTCCTTATGCGTGCTTAGGTTTCCTCCAGGTGCTCCGGTGTGAGGAGAATGGAAAATACCGGTACTCCAAAACCAGTGTGAGGTGATTTGTGTGACCTTGGTCTGTGAAATGCACTATATAAATGTTAATATATTTCAAGTGTTACTGTCTCAAAGTGGTGTTTTACCAGAGCTTAAATATGTCTTTTACAAGTGATAAAGTCATCTTCAGCGAGCTCTCGTTAAAAATGCATGATGTTAAAGTGGAGATTCTCAAAGATTAATTTCCCACCATATGTCTCACCCCTGACTCTGGTCGATTACGCCACATGAGGGTTTCTGGAGTTTTTAAAGGGTAATATCATGTGTTTTCAGATGTGGTTTGATGAATGGATAATCTCATCCAGATCCAAAACATACATCCCAGTCCATTCATACACATGTCATACCAGGGTCCTTAAATATGGGCTTCTCGTGCTAAGTTCCTGAAATGATGTCTGTGTGAGATCACTGCCATAATCGTCAGTGGGAATTATAACCATCAATGTACTTCAATTAAACCAGGACCATGGACCGGACACTGTTGGACTGAATAATGGGGATGATGCATGAGTTTAAAAAGGCAGAACAGACCACTGCAGCTGTCCGCAGATCAGGCAGATTTGGAGTGTTTTGTGACGAGCTCATCTTCAGAGCATCAGTTTGAAATAATTAAACGGGAAATGTAAAGTGAAAGCATATAATGTAGATCAATCATCAGGTCTTTAAATACTCTCCATGTTTAACTTGAGCGTCACGTCTCCGGTGTTGCGCCTCACACGCTGCGCTCTGATTGGCTGCGCGCTCCCGCGGCTCATTGGCGGCATGAGCAGAGCAGGAGGAGGATGCGGAGAGGTCAGTCCAGATGCCTTCAGTGTCCGCTGTCCCGGTGCTGAGGCTGCTCCGATCACGACAGACACCTACGAGCGACCCCGCGTGCGCACCGCGTCACGTGACCGCGGGGATGGAGCCTGCTGCAGTGAGCCAGAGCCGCGCGTAAAGCCTGCGTACAGACGCTCCGCTCCTGGAGACATGCAGACCGGGGCTGAGGCGCCTCTTCCTCGCGGGGCTCGCTCCCTCCGTGGGACCGTGGCGCTGCGGGTTGCGGAGAAGCCCTGACGCGCTCTGCGTCCCTGCGCTGCCCGTGACACAAGTGAGTGGCGTCCTTCTTTGTTGTGGATGTATCTCATCAGGAGCGTGTGTGTTTCTGCGCCTGTCGCGCTCAGAGCTGGAGGCTGTTTTCACGTGAGCTGCTCTTCCATTTACACATGAGTTTAATTTAGATTTAAATGAGTTTTTAATTACACAACAGAATGACAGTGGAGGACACCGGGGAGGATGTCTCCGCATAAACCGCCAATCAGGGAGCACAGGGACCGCTGATTGGAACCAATATGTACCGAAGATGCGCATCCACAATCCCCTTTAGCCTTTTCAGTTACTTTCATCAAAGCAACACGGTGCAACTTTTTGAGAAGTGGCACAAAACAACACCGCAGAACATCCTCCTCGAGGGGACGGAAGTTTTATACTGACGACAGGATTCTTGCCTCAGGAACTACATTTAGAGTCAGGCGTTTGAACCTGAAAAGCCACTCTCAGTAAAGACGCATGTTGTTTCCATGGATAGTGATGATTTATAATGAAACCTGACATTTATTGCTTTATTCACTAACACACATGGAGATGGTGTCACTGGGGAGCTATTGAAGCCACAGCTGCCTGGGACAGATGGCTCCCCTGAACCGCCACCAGATTCCAGGCAGTGGCTGAAGTGTGTTGCTCAACAGAACCGTGACAGTTTTCATTTTAGAGCCACTGTTGCAATGTCTCCCATCACAATACTAACCAGGCCCAGAGCTACTTAGCTTCTGAGATCAGATGGACAGTTGTGATTTAAACATGTCTTAACATCTGTAAGAAAAGCTTTTAATGTACTCTATAATATATGTGTGTCTGTGTGTGTGTGTGTGTGTCTGTGTGTGTGTGTGTCTGTCTGTCTATCTGCGTGTGTGTGTGTGTGTCTGTCTGTCTATCTGCGTGTGTGTGTGTGTCTGTGTGTCTATCTGCGTGTCTGTGTGTGTCTGTCTGTCTGTGTGTGTGTGTGTGTCTGTCTGTCTGTCTGTCTATCTGTGTGTGTGTGTGTGTGTCTGTCTGTGTCTGTCTGTCTGTCTATCTGTGTGTCTGTCTGTCTGTCTGTCTATCTGTGTGTGTGTGTCTGTCTGTCTATCTGTGTGTGTGTGTGTGTCTGTCTGTGTCTGTCTGTCTGTCTATCTGTGTGTCTGTCTGTCTGTCTGTCTATCTGTGTGTGTGTGTCTGTCTGTCTATCTGTGTGTGTGTGTGTCTGTCTGTCTATCTGTGTGTGTGTGTGTCTGTCTGTCTATCTGTGTGTGTGTGTCTGTCTGTCTATCTGTGTGTCTGTCTGTCTGTCTGTCTATCTGTGTGTGTCTGTCTGTCTATCTGTGTGTGTGTGTCTGTCTGTCTATCTGTGTGTGTGTGTGTCTGTCTGTGTGTCTGTCTGTCTGTCTGTGTGTGTGTGTGTGTGTGTCCAGCGGCTGCATGCTGACCGCGGCCTGTGCGATGGTGGAGACTCTCAGTATTGCGGTGATCGGGGCCCCGGCCGTGGGAAAGACCTCCATCATCAGACAGTTCATTTACCAGGACTTCTGCGAGGCCTACGCGCCCACGCGCTCCCGCCTCGTGCACCGTCCCGCCGTCATCCTCAACGGGGCCATGTACGAGCTGAAGGTGTTGGACGTGCCCCCCATCAGTGCCTTCCCCTCCAGCTCCAGCCAGGTCAGCACTTTACTCTATTATAAGGATCAACATTATTATTATTATAGCATTAGAATTATAATAATAATAATGCATTGGTTTTATAAAGCGCTTTTTGGACACTCAAACACGCTTCACATAATTATTAATTCGCTCCATACACAGTGGTGATAAACTACTACTGTAGCCACAGCTGCCCTGGGGCACACTGACAGAGGCGAGGCAACCAGTCTGTGCCATCGGCCCCTCCCACCACCACCAACCATTCATACACACACCAGACTCATTCTAGGCAATGGGGATGAAGTGTCTTGCCTAAGGACACAACAGCAGTTTCGCACTTTACAGCCGCAGCCGCCCCACTGTGGCTGGTGTTCCCAGAGTGTCTTTCCAAGATATGGATCTATAATAATAACTGGATGGGCACAGGGGGCGCTGTGGTACTGCAGACTAAATTCACATGGGCTACCCAGAAAAAAGCTCCATAGAACTCAATGTAAACGAAAACAGTTTGACCTCAGCTGACAGAGAACCTGACAGAGAACCTGACAGAGAACCTACAGAGAACCTACAGAGAACCTACAGAGAACCTGACAGAGAATCTACAGCTTTCATAAAGATCAGATTTTGTGGAGATTTTACTGTCCCTTGTCATTCTGATTTTTTTTTCTTCTTAAATCCTTCGGTTTTCTTTAAATCCACACTTTACTGCCACAAACTCTGCTCCTTTCCTTCCCGCTCTGACTCCGCTCTGCTGCTGTTCTGATCAGCTCTGATTGGTCAGAGCGTGGCCGAGCCCCTCTGTGTACGTGCATGAGAGCCACACCTATTTGGTGCAAAGCATCATGGGAGCTCGTCCACTGCACAGAACCGGGAGGACCAGACGATGCCCAAATATGGGCGAGTTCTGCTAATCTCCCGGTCTCCGTGAAGTCCCATGAACTACTGAGCAGAAGCCATTCATTTGAAGAGGGCACCATCTTGGATCACCGGGGCTTGTTCCAAGGACACAACGACAGCAGACATCAGTGGGAGTCGGTGGAGAAAATCTCGAACCCACGACCTTCAGGCTCAAAGGCAAATGCTCTACCAACCGAGACACTGTCGCCCCAAATTATGACATTCAAACGTTCCATTTCAAGGTGAGGTTCAAATGTCGCTCTGTAGATTTCGCCGACACAAGGATCGTTGCATCAGTTTCTCCTTTGCATAAATCAATTATTGTTCTTCTTTCAGCAATTATTATTCTGTATCTTCTCACAGCAACAAACAATATAAATAAATCATTTTAAATTGCAACAAATTATTGAATTTCAGACCCCGACAGTTTGAGAAACATTGACCAAAATCACTATATATTTTTAATATTTTGTGCTGCCCTTCAGACAGAGGTCAGGAACTGATGGTCTGGCTCTCAGACAAATCTAAGCAGGTATTAACAGTGAGAATGTTTTAAGTATTGGATTTATTCTGCATAAAAATGAGTAAATAATATAATAAATTCTGATAATACTTTACACTACAAATGTGCTGTTCTTGTTTTTAAATTTATCACATGTTCACAATAAAAACAAGTATATGGCTCCCACAGAAATACATTTTAAGATAAGATAAGATGTGCTTTATTTATCTCACAGAGGAGAAATGTACATGTCACATTTGGCATGGATAGGACACTCAGATTGTGCAAAAGGAGGAAATGTGCAAACATGTTACATGCAGGATATATATACAATAAAAGTGACAATAATTATGTACAACAAAAGTGACAAGTGTCAATAGTAGTGCAGGTTTTCACACAGTGATCATTTAAAGTGACTTGTTGTACAGTCTGACAGCGGTGGGGATAAAGGCCCTGCGGTAGCGCTCCTTCCTACACTGAGGGGGCCTCAGTCTTCCACTGAAGGAGCTCCTCAGCTCCTCCTCAGTCCTGTGCAGTGGGAGGTGTTGTTCATGATGGAGGTGGCTTTGACTAGCACCTCCTGTCCCTCACCTCCTCCACAGAGTCCAGGGGCCTCCTGTCCCTCACCTCCTCCACAGAGTCCAGGGGCCTCCTGTCCCTCACCTCCTTCACAGAGTCCAGGGGCCTCCTGTCCCTCACCTCCTCCACAGAGTCCAGGGGCCTCCTGTCCCTCACCTCCTCCACAGAGTCCAGGGGCCTCCTGTCCCTCACCTCCTCCAGAGTCCAAGGAGCAGCCCAGAGTGGAGCTGGCCCTGATTTTTTTTCTAAGTAGTTCATTAAAATGCTTATTACTACATACAAGTTGTTATTATAATCCGTAATTTAATTGAAAACTTGAGCTCATTGATTCAGCTGTTTATGAATTCAGGCCGTGAAAAGTGCTGAGTAGAGACTTAGCGTGACTGCAGTTCATGCAGAGTGATCATGGGCCTCTTGGCTGCATCTCTGATCAGTCTTCTCCTTGTTTGAGATGAAAGTTTGGAGGGACGGCCGGGTCTTGGTAGATTTGCAGTGGTCTGATACTCCTTCCATTTCAATATAATTACTTGCACAGTGCTCCTTGAGATGTTTAAAGCTTGGGAAATCTTTTGAGAGGCATCTGGCTGCAGACTCCCCCCCCCTCGCAGACCTCCCTGTTCAGCCCCTGTCACGTGACCTCCTTCAGGAGCCCCTGTCACGTAACCTTTGCCATGAGCTACTGTCACTTCACTCCCTGGGACTTGAAAACGTTTTTCTTCATAAAGTTATAAAGCTTATATTTAACATATTGTATATATTTTGTAACAAACAAAAATAGTGACGTTGGTTCCACAAATTGTGACCAGGTATTATGTATATGAGCGTTTTCATCTGGGCATTTGGGATGCCAAAGAACAATTCTGTTGCCATTTGTTTACAAGAGCGCCACCTACATGTCACCCATAGTATAGAACATGAAAACACGTCGAAAAGACAATATATATGGAGATACCATGGCGAGGCTTTATTATAGTCAAGAGCTGCAACTTCCATTCATCTATATTATTCTCGCAACAGCAAAAAAGTTACATAGGTACCCAATATTTCTTTTTTTCTATTATTTTCTAGAGGAATAAGAGTTAGCTAGACCTAATAGGTCTACTCACATTTTTGATTTTCCTACCGTTCTGTAACCTGTGATACAATTCTGAACATTCCCCGTTTGTGGTGAATAAATTATCTCAATGATAAAGCCGTTCAACTATTTATTATGCATTCACAATAAAACACCCCTTTTATCAACACATTCAACAGAAAAGAGTTCCATGTCCTCAATCCAAGAGAAGACAAACTTGAAGGGCTCCAAGATGTTCTCATGCTCCTCACTGTCCAGGTCAAAGTCTCCCTAAACTGAGAGAAGTCTGCTTGTGTCTGGTAAAGGAAGTGACGTAACAGGGGCTCCTGAAGGAGGGGCTCCTGAAGGAGGGGCTGAACAGGGAGGTCTGCGAGGGGTGGGGAGTCTGCAGCCAGACTCTCTTGAATCTTTTTGTATCCAAATCCGGCTTTAAACTTCTCCACAACAGTATCTCGGACCTGCCTGGTGTGTTCCTTTGTCTTCATGGTTCTCTCTGCGCTTTAAACAGAACCCTGAGACTATCAAAGAGCAGGTGCATTTATACGGAGACTTGATTACACACAGGTGCATTCTATTTATCATCATCAGTCATTTAGGACAACATTGGATCATTCAAAGATCCTCACTGAACTTCTGGACTGAGTTTGCTGCACTGAAAGTAAAGGGGCCGAATAATATTGCACGCCCCACTTTTCAGTTTTTCATTTGTTAAAAAAGTTTAAATTATCCAATACATTTCATTCCACTTCACGATTGTGTCCCACTTGTTGTTGATTCATGACAAAAAATTAAAATGTTATCTTTATGTTTGAAGCCTGAAATGTGGCGAAATGTTGAAAGGTTCAAGGGGACCGAATACTTTCGCAAGGCACTGTAGAAACATAGACACCAGGATGAGCGAGTGTTCTGTTAAATGTAAGTCAAAACATCGGGTTAGCACTGTCCATCTGTGTAAAACATTTACCTCAGTCCATTCCATTTTATTTATATAGCCCATTTCACAAAAACAGTTTAGTACTGCAAAATAAAAATACATCAACATAAAAATCCAAAATAAAGTAAAGTTATAAACAAGCATGAAAGTACATTCAATTCATAACAAGAATTAAAATAATGAATAATGGGGTTTGGGGGCAATCACTGGGGTTGAAGACCACAGAGAAGGCCGTGTCCCTCGGGTTGAAGACCACAGAGAAGCCCTGTCCCTCTGGTTGAAGACCACAGAGAAGCCCTGTCCCTCTGGTTGACGACCACAGAGAAGTCCTGTCCCTCGGGTTGAAGACCCCAGAGAAGGCCGTGTCGCCTCGGGTTGACGACCACAGAGAAGCCCTGTCCCTCGGGTTGAAGACCCCAGAGAAGGCCGTGTCCCTCGGGTTGACGACCACAGAGAAGCCCTGTCCCTCGGGTTGAAGACCTCAGAGAAGGCCGTGTCCCTCGGGTTGACGACCACAGAGAAGCCCTGTCCCTCGGGTTGAAGACCACAGAGAAGGCCCTGTCCCTCGGGTTGAAGGACACAGAGAACGCCCTGTCCCTCGGGTTGAAGACCACAGAGAAGGCCCTGTTCCTCGGGTTGAAGGGCACAGAGAAGGCCCTGTCCCTCGGGTTGAAGGGCACAGAGAAGGCCCTGTCCCTCGGGTTGAAGACCACAGAGAAGGCCCTGTCCCTCGGGTTGAAGACCACAGAGAAGGCCCTGTCCCTCGGGTTGAAGACCACAGAGAAGGCCCTGTCCCTCACTTTTCTCTCAGACTTCAGCTCGAGTTGAACGACTTATTCCACCTGTAGCTTCACTTCGACTTAAACAACATTATGAAGTACTTTCTCTTTCACCGCGGGTATTCGTGCCGTGCTCGGTGCTGATCGCGGTCTCACTGTAGTTGCCATGGCGACGAGGAGCCGTGGACTCCCCTGTACAGAGGGAAGCCAGCTCGCACGTGTCGCTGTGATCCTCTGAAAACACGCGTCAACAGAACTACCATTCCCACGGATACAAGAGGAGGTCTTCGTTTCAAAGGTCTGGGCTCACAGCAGAGACCCAGGCCCACAGGAGAAGACCCAGTGTGATCCACATGACGCAGAGAGGACAGAACCGGGCCCACAGCAGCCATTCTCAATCCTCTTTTCTTCTGAGTCTGCCCTGAGTATATTTTCATTTGTTATTATTTTGTTATTGTGCTGATAATGGTGTCCTCAGCTTTTCTGCCAATGGACTCATCTACAGTCCATGTCTCTCCTTCGCTCTGTTTGGAGAGACTCTTGCAACATATGAACAGCCCAACTTCCAAATATAGAAAACAAAATCTTGTCCTGTTTTATCGTGTGTGTGCGCAGACAGATCAAAACCATGGACAACATGAGGCTGAGCGCAGGTGAAACCAGCTGCAAAACGTTAATTAAAAGTGAAATAAAATAATAATAATAATAATAATAATTACAAATCATAAGCTAACCCATAAAGGAGTGTCTTGAGTCTGCTCTTTGAGACTCCGGCTGCTGTTCCGTGGACGAGGCCGAGTGGGACTTTGGGAATGACGAGGACTCATCAAAGACTGGTTTAATAGTTCAGATTTTTTTCTAGAATTTTAATTATAATATTTAATTTTTGGAGGCACAGTGGATAGTGATTGTGCTTTACATCAAGGAGGTCCTGGGTTTGATTTCACCTTTCTGTGTGGAGTTTGCATGTTCTCCCCATGCATGTCTGCTCTAGTTTCCTCCAGATCTGAGCACAACTGTATCTTTGATGTCCCTGTGCTTCCGTTTGGTAAAGTAAGAAACTCTGGACTTCAGCTCTTTGAGGAAAACCTGTAGATGTAATCATTTATGAACACAAACAGCCCTGTCACTTTTGGGAACGCTCTCCCAAAACACACCAGCCAAAAATAGAGCTTGTGCCTCAGAGAAAGCTCCATTCCTGGACCAGGCCTTTCTGTGCAGAGTTTGCATGTGTCTCCCTGTCTAGGTGGGTTTCCTCCGGGCGCTTCGGTTGTCCTCACCCAAACATGCACTGGTATGAATGTGTATGTCAGAGGAGCAGCCTCACTTGCATTTCCGTTGGGAACTGTATTTATGGATTTTCTCTATTTCTCTAGGAGCCGTTGGTTCTCACAGTTCAGTTGTTATCCATCATAAAAAAGAAGATAAAACTACATCTCCCATAATGCCCTGGGCTTGCAGATCTTGGCAGTGCACCTGTAGGAGTAAAAATAGCTCTGGTTTTTCACCGGGCAAAGATCATCTGCCTCGTCTCATTAGGACGGCCCCATGTGACGGAGCGAGGGAGGGGCCTTCAAAGAGCTGAGGGCCCCACTCATCCCTACACACATGCACGCACACAAACACACACTCACCCCTACAAACACACACACTCACCCATACACACCCGCACACACACACACACACACACGCCTACCCATGCACTCACACACACACACACACCTACCCATACACACACACAAAGACACACACACACACACACACTCACACATACACGTTTTTGTTACCTGGTGGGTCCCTTTGACAGGGCCGTTCAGAATGGGACCCATAGACATAATCTTTTTTTACCAAGACTTTAAGTAATACAAAACAGTCAATAGAAACCAAACAACTATTTTAAAGGAATTTTATTTTAGATTTTGTTTTCGAATTGCAGTGATTCTATTTTTGACATAGAATTTAATGCCACTCCATGTCCGATGTCTAAGGTCATCTGGTGAGGCATTAATGCAGGCCAGGCAGTGAGACTTCCCAGGGACCTTTCCAGTCTGTATGAAAGGTGTCATGGTCTTCTCCACAGCCTTCACCTCAGATGCAGACCATGGCTTTCTTACACGTTCTAGGGAGAGAAATAAAAATATATTAGCAATATACACTCCCAGGGTGAGGACCAAGCAGCCTGGCTGTAATCCCCCACCTGGTACACTTACCAGAAGGGGCACTGCCACTACCATGGGGTGCATCTGGATGAATGGTTGAAGGTTCTCCGCTTGAAGTTTCTTTTAGCCCGTCCGTTTGTGAGAGGATCTCTACTGCTCTCCCTGTCGCACAGAAAATAAAAATACAAGTGGCCTTTAGGGGAAAAAAATCATACATATTTTAATAATATCAAGAATTACCTTCAGGCTCAATTTGTATCTGGTCGAGGCTCTTTCCTTCGAATTCCGTCACTCTTCCCTGCTCCATGGCCATCAACACTTTGCTGATTTTGGCCAGCTCCAGTGTCCCCTCTGGTAGTCTGTAATATTGCCTGTGGATGCGAATGTCATGGCCGAGGAAGTTGGCAAGTATGTCCATCTCATTCTCTTTCATATTGAGAACTGTAGACATAGTAGCTATGTGCTTTCTAAGTTTGGTTGAGGATAGCATCTCTGGATGCACCGCACCACATTCTTTGGCTACCTGGCGTAGGGAGTCTGATCCCCTGATGTGGGTGTCTGCGCCCGGGCGGGAAAAGAAGTATGGGTTATGGTCAGAGATGGAACAGGCCCTTCTGTTCTCCACCAGCACCTCCATCGAAGCAATCATTTCAGGAGTCAAAAGAACCGGCACTTTCCGACTTCTTTTCCCTTTAATTTCAATGCGTTGAAAATGCTGACACAGCTTTTTCTCAAGTTGGGACAGTCCCAGAGCAATGTCAGAATGGATCCCAGTCTTACTTCTTAAGGTAAAGGCTGTCAGTGGCATCTTTGAAACCTCACCTTCCCTTCTTCGATTGAAAATGATGACCTCACAAAGAGTCAAAACTGCCAGTTTAGACCAATGCTTAGACGTTGGCTCACTTATTAGGGTTTGCACATATTCAGGTCGACATACCTCAATATGTGCATGCATGGCTCTAACGTCCTCAGTCAGAGGGAGCAGGTCCGGAGTGTTCCACTTGGCTTGCCGGAGGGTCTGTAGGGCAGCAGAAGAAACACAGACGTCCCACCTCTTCTCAAAAAGCAGCCGGCTTCGTTGGAGGTTTTTAATAAATAGTTCATCAACACAATGCTCCATTTTTGAGTCACATTCAAGAATATCTGCTAGCTTTCTGAGGCTATGGCCGAGTTTGAGGGCCAAGGATGGAGTCTTGTATTGATTTGTTTCCTCATCATATCCAGCCACAGACCTGACTGCATCAATCACATGGTTAAAGTTGGAAGGAATAAAGAAATCCTTAATTGTTTTCAGTTTCCCTGCGGTTTTTGCTTCGTTAATTAACCTACCGACTTCTCTCATTTTCTGCCTAATGTAATCATGCTTTGTCTTATCATGCCCGTGTTTTAAGTACAGGTGCTCTCCGAGTCTCAGAATCCTCTTTTCTGCTTTGACAACACCCGTGACCTCATCCTGATGCATTGCCGAAATTAAAGACCACAGCTTTTTGCTGATGCCCTCCGGTACAGGCTGGGCTAGGGAGCAGAGGGACTGGACCCTACTTCTACCTGGTTTAGCCTGGGCATCTTTCTGTGAAAGCCGGCACCTGGCCACATGCCTCCACAGCGACTTTCGCTTAAGCAATGCCCCACAGTCTATACAGTGCAAAAACTCACTGGATTTAACTGGGGAATTTGGCTGTTTAGCTGGGACTAAAGTTCCAATGCCGGCCTTTAAAACCTCAAAATTGTGCTCACGGTTTCCACTATTCCTGATCAAATCAAACTGAAGTTTACGTGCTTTAGATTTCACAGGTAGAGCCAATGCTCTGGCTACGTCACTTTCATTTCCATGTTTTCTAGTCAAATGACGGGACATTTTGTGGCAGGACATTGAACAGTAGAGGCAGAAGTGTCTCTTGCTGTATACTCGCCCCCCATTTTTCTTCTTTTGCAGCTGCATGATAACAATCTTATTTGCCTTTGGTTCGTCACTTTCCGAGTCTTGAAGAAAAGTGTTTTTGATTTTTCTTTTTCCATACTTTTTTACAGGTTTCTTCTTGACAGTTAAATCGTCAGAATCTGAGTCGACTTCATCAATTAGGGACTCTTGACTAAGCTGCACAAACAACAAATAATTTGTAATCATTCTATATAACAATTTGAAGTCATGACTTGTAGTCAGCACTTACCAGTGGTTTGTAAGCGTGCGCTTCAGTGTGCTCCTCCATGATTTCTTGCAGCCTAATGAACCACACACTTGCACCTTTTTCTAGCCTGACACCTGATTTCCTCTGTTGTGCTGCTCCATGATTGGCTCCAGCCTGCTGGACTGAAATTGCCCCAGTGTGCCCCTCCTTGATATCCCGCAACCCACCACCAGGGTTCCGACACATAACACACTTTTTTCAGGAAAGTAAACCTCCAGGGGTCCTTTCCATATTTTTACAGAGACTGCATAAGGACCGTTAGAAAAGCATTACCCATTGATTATTAAGCTTGGACCAGTGGGGTCCGGTGTTCGGGCCCCACCACGTAAAACCAGTCCCCATGACGTGAGTGGAATCTCAGGTTATGGAACCCACCAGGAGTTGAAAACAAGTGCACACATACACACACACACCCATACACTCACCCATATACACACACACACATGCACACAAGCACCCACGTGTATGTGTGTATGTGCTTCTGTCTCTGCGTCTGTATATATATGTATATGTGCGTGTGTGTGTGTCTGTATGTGTGCATGTGTGTGTGTCTGTATGTGTCTGTTTGTGTGTGTGTGTATGCGGCAGATGGGACTGTCAGTGGAACCACTCAGTTTTGATGCTTGTGTATAATCCTGGGGTTTTCCATGTTTTTATTGCGGGGACGTGTTTTAATCGTGGCTCTTCAGGAAATGAGTAAATCATGTGACATCAGAGGAAACATGTTTTCACTATGATCCAACGTTTATGTTAAAAACCAGACCTGGAGTTGTGTTTAGCTTCATCCAGGCTCATCACACTGATCTGTGACATCACAGACAGACACAGACACTTGGCAGCTGCACACAGGCATTTTGGCTCAAATGAACATAGCCTGCTGCTGTAGTTACGGGGACCTGGTGCAAAGAGGCACAGGGCAAATCCATTAAATCTATAAATGAAGACACAAGAGTTTAATGAAATGGTTTCAGGTCAAACGTTCACAATATATTTTAACGATCCTCGAGGTCATTATTGATTTATAATGAACACAAAGAACAGTTCGTCAGAGAGAACAGAGTAACGAGCCTTTCCCTCGAGAAACACCACTTTGAAATTACAGCTGTGGCCACAGAGTCCCCGGGTGACCTCAACACACACACACACACACACACACACACACACACACAGTCACACACAGTCACACGCACAGACACACGCACACGCCACACACACAATCACACAGCCGGACTCATACGCACACACACACATGATCACACACCACACACACGCACACAGTCACTCACATACACACACAGACATGTAAGCACACATACAAACACACACACACATACACAGTTATGCACATGCACACACGCACACACACAGTCACACACATACGCACACCACACACACGCACCACGCACACAATAACACAATCACACACATATACTTATGCACACACACCACATCACACCACACACAATCACACATGTACGCACACTCACACACCACACCACACCACACACAATCACACATGTACGCACACTCTCACACCACACACAATCCCACAAACCACACAGTCACGCACATACACACACAGACATGTAAGCGCACATACACATAGAAACACACACACATACAATCACACGTGCACACACACATATGCACACATGCAGGTACACACATGATTTTGTTAGAGAGTGATGTGTTGAGTCCATGAGTGTGTGTTGTGTGTGTGTCCATAATTGTGCGCTGTTCACACTTCAGAAGAATAGTGTTATAGTAATGGCCTCTCTCCTTCGCTGAAAAGTGCGGACCTCACGACTGGTACACACTTTTTGGCTCTGTTTTGTGCGATTTACACATTAACATTAACAAACCAATAATTACTGTTAAAAAAATGAAACCTCTTGCGGAAAAAATAGACCTTAAAATATCTCTAGAAAAACCAATCAATTCTTTCAGATTCTGTCGAGCAGCATCTGCCTCTTTCAGCAAATACGAGGTACTTGACTGTGATTCAACTTCATAAATATTCGAACAACTTACTATATAAATAATGCATCACCTGGTGTTGGCGTTTGTCTGTGACGTTGTGTGGTGTCAGTGTGTCTCCATGGCGACGAGGAGTTTGGCCGTGGACAAAAGAGCATCTCTTTTGTGAAATCGACCGGCGACAATGATTCACACTCATCAGATCAAAAACACCGCTGATGAGAACAATGTCACGTGTCATTTCTGTCTCATTCACCTTCAAACATGATCGAGAAACTTCACATGAACTTGTATGTATGTGTCAGACTCGGGTAAACAGCTTTCAGGCTCTCAGGAAGACTTTTTTTAAAATTACAAATACAAAAACAAGTACAAACAATAAAACAGCAACAGCAAAAAAAAACACAAAACAAAGACTACATCCATCCATCCATTTTCTTCCCCTTTATCCATTTCTGGGTCGGGGGGTGGCAGTCAGAGCTACACCCAGTCCACAGAGCACCAGCCCCTCACTGATCCTCCTGCAGGTGCTGAGTCCACAGGAGCTGATATCTTTCAGTTGGGGCTTTGGGCAAAGTGGGGTTAAGTGTCTTGCCCAAGGACACAACGACAGCAGTCATCAGTGGGAGTCGTGAAGTAGGTCTTACGGTGGGCTCGAACCCACGACCTTCAGGCCCAAAGGCCAATGCTCTACCAACTGAGCCACTGTCGACAAAGACTACATACATATTTCAAAACATTCCCATTCAACAAAAAGTTAAAATTCAGTGTCAAAAACCAAAATGAAGAACAACAATAAATAATCCGACCTAATAATGTACTCACTGACATCATGTTTTCTGCTCGTAACGATAATATAAAATGCTAGTCCGTCGCTTCAGATCATTTTCCCATGAGGACTTTGCATTTTAAATGGATTTGTCGCCTCAAAGAACTCTTTAGTGGAAACACTGGTATACATTTACAGCTAGCTAAGAAACCAAGCAGCTCCTCATATTGTATATTTTGTGTGCTCCCTGTGTGCTCTCACTACTGTCCTGTCTGTGCGCTGCAATCATGAAATTTCCCCACTGTGGCACGAATAAAGGACTTCTTATCTTATCTTTCATAAGCGGTCTGTATTTTTCTTTTATTTGAGTCTTGTCCTTTGGTGGCTTTCTGTTTCTTGTTCTAGTGTGGACCTAGAGCAGCCTGGGCAAAGTGTGACCCGGGGGCCACATCGGGCCCAATTCACATCTCTATGCGGCCCCCGGACCCCTCCCAGGCCTTTTGCTTATTTATATGAATCTGGAGTCATTACCCAGTGAAGGCTTGTAACTAAATACTGTATGTACAACCACGGCAGGGAATGTTTATTTTTATTATTATAGTTTTTTTGTTTATTTTTGTTTTTATTTAATAATTAAATACAACAAAACATAGAAGAGCAAGAACACAAAAACAGCACAACATAAAAACACAAAAGTACAACCCCAAAACAGAACAGACAAACACAAGACAACAAAAATAATAATAAGGCAAGTTTATTTGTATTGCACAATTCATACATACTGTAAGGCAACTCAAAGTGCTGAACAAAAGGCATTAAAATCCTAAATAATCACGGTACATTCAAAAGAGTAAAGATACAACCCCTCAGTTGTCTGCACAGCTAAACAAAACTGCTGGATTTGAACGCTGTCAGAGAAGAAGCCTGTCTCACATTTTCAGAAAGACTGCTCCAGGTTTTATCTGAGTGATTCTGAGATGCAGTTCTGACTCTCACCAGCAGGAGGCGTGCGTTACATCTATTCTGTTCTCATTAATGAACCCAAAATGTCATAAGTAATTATTTGAAGTAGCTTTTTGCGAAATTAGATAAATCCTTAACCACATGAGAACGGCTCCGGCCCTCCACAACAGGACGTTATCCCAATGTGGCTCCCGAAGATGACAATTTTCCATTCCTGGCCTAGAATCTGAATAAAAAAATGATGATGATGATGATATAAATGAATACTAATATTATCACTATTGCTAGCTACTTTTAGAATGATGTATTTATTTGTTGATGTTATGTTGTTGTATGTTTTGTCTGCTCTTGGACACCTGTATTTCTCCTACGGGGGATCAATAAAGTAACGTTATGGAGAATCTGTCTTAACTGCCCCTGTTCTCTCTCTCTCTCTTAGGAGTGGCTGGACCTGCGCTGCCGGGGGGTCCGCAACGCCAACGCCTACATCCTGGTGTACGACATCTGCTGCGTGGAGAGCTTCGAGTACGTCAAGATGATCCGACAGCAGATCATGGACACCAGGTACAGATGCTTAACACCAGTGGGGGCGGGTCCCGGTTCAACAGTGCGATGACACGCTGCAATACCCGGAATAAGAATTAGCCAATGCTAACATATAGCATCTTCTTACCTCTCGAAAACGTCTTTACAGGATGGTCCAAAAGTTGGCTCTTGGTCCGAAACTCCGTTCCACATGTGTGTCAATGCTGAGGGAGTGTTCTGGACCAGTCTAGTTTAGTCGCTGTGAATTTTTGAAGTCTCTCGTTTAAATGAACGGAGCTCGTGCAGCTGACGTATGCACAGATGCGTTGTTTCACATTTTCCAGCCCCCGCGGCCATTTTGAATCACTCCATGAGAGCCCAATTTTGGGCCCATTAGTTAGAACGGCGAAGATAGGCGTGATTACGTCCGTTAGTATATACAGTCTATGGTTTAACCTTGTGCTCAGAGAAAAACCACACGAGCCGTTTGGATCTACAGCGAGAGACGAGCGCGGCGTCCCAAAGCGTAGAACCTCTGAGCGAGTCTCATGCACTGAACGAGACAGATTTGGAAAGACTAATCTGTCCCAATGTTAAGATTAAGGTGTTGCATCGCCGGTTACAGAACAGTAGGAATGAGGAGATAAATGTATAATAACTCTATACTAAATAAAATGAAAGAAAATCTCTAACTCTAGCATGAAGAAGAAACAAGTATAAAATCTCTACATTTAGCATAAGTCTGAATAGTGTGATTCTAGTGCAGGTAATATATAGCAGTATGTTTACATCTGTACATTAGCAGCCGTATGTTTACATCTGTACATTAGCAGCCGTATGTTTACATCTGTACATTAGCAGCCGTATGTTTACATCTGTACATTAGCAGCCGTATGTTTACATCTGTACATTAGCAGCCGTATGTTTACATCTGTACATTAGCAGCCGCATGTTTACATCTGTACATTAGCAGCCGTATGTTTACATCTGTACATTAGCAGCCGTATGTTTACATCTGTACATTAGCAGCAGTATGTTTACATCTGTACATTAGCAGCAGTATGTTTACATCTGTGCATTAGCAGCCGTATGTTTACATCTGTACATTAGCAGCAGTATGTTTACATCTGTACATTAGCAGCAGTATGTTTACATCTGTACATTAGCAGCCGTATGTTTACATCTGTACATTAGCAGCCGTATGTTTACATCTGTACATTAGCAGCCGTATGTTTACATCTGTACATTAGCAGCCGTATGTTTACATCTGTACATTAGCAGCCGTATGTTTACATCTGTACATTAGCAGCCGTATGTTTACATCTGTACATTAGCAGCCGTATGTTTACATCTGTACATTAGCAGCCGTATGTTTACATCTGTACATTAGCAGCCGTATGTTTACATCTGTACATTAGCAGCCGTATGTTTACATCTGTACACGTTAGTAGCAGTATGTTAGCCTCTATACATATTAGCAGCATGAATCTCTGGGACAAAGTGACTAAGTAGAGCAACAGTGGACACATGTGGTTTTATATTGCACATTCTGACATTAGTTCAAGATATGAGTGATAAGTGTGTGTGTGCGTGCGTGTGCGTTCGTGTGTGTGTGCGTTCGTGTGTGTGTGCTTGATATGAATGTGTATATGGAGTCTTCAGGTTAACCCTCTCGGTGCCAATATGCTGTTTAAAACGGCCACACAATGATTAGCACTGTTTTAATATTTCCCTGACCGTTGAGTATAATGTGTAGTGTGAGTTCTGTTTGTGTGTTCATGTCCTAGAGATGTCTATGTCTGTCAGTAAAAAAAAAAAAAAAGTACAAACAAAATCATGAAAATCCATTATTTCCAACCACCATTTGAAGTCATAATATGCAAATTAAATTAGTACATTTAATTCCGTCATAAACTTTGGGCCATCCTTATAATTTACATAAAGCCTCTATCTGGAGCAGTGTGTAAACATGTGGCCAAAAGTGGTACTGCAACTTTTCCTACTCTCCCTGACTCAGGTTGCCAGATATGCAGACGAATCCAGCTGGGACCATAACAGCTGAATAGACAAGAGTTTAGTCAACAACAAATCTACAGTATAACCACCTTTTTCACAAAGATAGAAATCCTAGTTTTATTCTTTGTTTTGTTGATAATGATTTGAGAATGATAACAAGAACTATTTTAGTGCAGCGGCCACATGGTACTTTACCAGTGAGATTAGCTCAATGCTGTGACTTCTGGCAACCCGGATCACAGACTTTCTGATTGGTGAAACAGTGGAGGGCGGGACATCGAGATGAAAACAAGATCAGTTAACTCATTGACTGCCAGCTGTTTTAGATGATTTCACTGATTTTCAAGACCCACAGAATATTGTGTGCTATGACTTTGTGAAATATGAAACCAGATTCTGAAAGACTGGATTGTTTACTTTCATCAGAAAAAATAACTTTGTTTCTAGCTAGTTTTGTTCTTCCGTGATCCCCAGTCAAAAAGAGGGGAATGGGAAAGAAATTGTCTGACAAATACGTCATAGGCAGTCAATGAGTTAAAGAGGTATTGGAAAAGAACATGTTTTATTAATGCTATTTGACTGACATTGGGGCCCTTTAATGATGACTTGACATGAAAATCTTACATATTGCTACTTTAAGATGTCAAATTTGATTAGGGAAAAACCTCTGGCGCCTAAAGGGGCAAGACTGGACTCACGTGAGAAAACGGGTGGAGTCTGAAGTGCTCCGGCTTGGTTGGAATTAAAACCTGCAGCTACACCGGCCCTTTAAAGAGCGACAAAACACCTTTGCCCAGCCTTACTCCGCCCTCATGAACATTTGACATTTTTCTCTAAAAGGGTGTTGCCTGGAGGACCAAGGGACAAGAAGGGGGGCTTAGAGCTGGGCGTGATCTGGGCTGTGATTGACAGCTCACTTGTCACACGAAAAAAAAAAGGGACAGTTGTCATTGCTGCTTAAAGCAATAGTTTACACACCAGAAAGTCTCATTCCACCCTTGTTTACACACTAAGATAATTGTAGAGTTACACACCTGAACCTAAGCCACAGAATTATCTCAGCAGCAGTGGCTGTCGACTCATGTAATTTAATTTTAATCCACTAGATGTCGCCAGAATACTCAAACCTGCTGCTGGGGCGTGTGTGAGAGTTGGATGGGTTTATATCACTGGGTCAGACAGACGCACGTCACACACACCAACTAACGTCACACACACACCAACTGACGTCACACACACACCAACTGACGTCACACACACCAACTGACGTCACACACACACCAACTGACATCACACACACCAACTAACGTCACACACACACCGACTGACGTCACACACACACCAACTGACATCACACACACCAACTGACGTCACACACACACCAACTGACGTCACACACACACCAACTGACGTCACACACACACCAACTGACGTCACACACACACCAACTGACGTCACACACACACCAACTGACGTCACACACACACCGACTGACATCACACACACCGACTGACGTCACACACACCAACTGACGTCACACACACCAACTTACGTCACACACACCAACTGACGTTACACACACCAACTGACGTCACACACACCAACTGACGTCACACACACCAACTGAAGTCACATACCCCAACTGACGTCACACACCAACTGACGTCACACACACACCAACTGACGTCACACACACACCAACTGACGTCACACACACACCAACTGACGTCACACACACACCAACTGACGTCACACACACACCAACTGACGTCACACACATACCAACTGACGTCACACACACACCCACTGACGTCACACACATACCAACTGACGTCACACACACCAACTGTCGTCACACACACACCAACCGACGTCACACACACCAACCGACGTCACACACACCAATTGACGTCACACACACCAACTGATGTCACACACACACCAACTGACGTCACACACACACCAACTGACGTCACACACACCAACTGACGTCACACACACCAACTGATGTCACACACACACCAACTGACGTCACACACACACCAACTGACGTCACACACACCAACTGACGTCACACACACCAACTGACGTCACACACACACACCAACTGACGTCACACACACACCAACTGACGTTGTGTGACATCACACACACACCAACTGACGTCACACGCACCAACTGACGTCACACACACCAACTGACGTTGTGTGACGTCACACACACACCAACTGACGTCATACACACCAACTGACGTCACACACACACCAACTGACGTCACACACACCAACTGACGTCACACACACACCAACTGACGTCACACAGTATTACAGAATCAATGGAGAGGCCAGGACCAAATTCAAATGTAGTACCACCGAAAAGGTAGAGAGGGCGCCACACGAAGTTTTTAGGCTCAAAAGTGAGATTTTATCTAATTTGCACAAAAATGTCAAAAAAATGACCAGGATATGTAGAGAGCACTATAATAAACATATTTATGCAGTTTATGAGTTAAAAAAAGTGTATTTGGTGTTTAGTCGCTCTTTAAGTACCGGTTCGACGCCCCTGCTTTTCCGTACTGGACCAGAAGAATGTTCCAGACCAGATGTGTTGTGTTCACTCGATGTACTTTTGTTGCATTTTTAATAATCTATTGAAAAGAGACTAGAACGATATGTACTTAGTGTTCCGCGGGATATTTTAGCTGCGAGTGTTTGTGGACGTGTGAACGAGTGGCGTGAGAGCAGGCTGAGTGTGTTCCTTTTTTTAAGTCTGCGGATACGTCTGCACTTCCATCTGTGCGCCACAATGAGCTTAACCACTCAGAAGGCCGCCGTGCTTTCTATTAGTCACACGGCACCAGACACACTTTTGTGGCTCAAGGGCTCTTACTATTACCAGCGCATCTGCTTCACAGTTGAACATAGAGTGTTCTGGACGTCGTTGATGTAGTATGGAATAATAATCCATTTTTATCCCCATTTATGGACAGTGGTCATCTGCCCCGTATGGACCAATGGCTCTATGTGTTTTTATCATTGCATTTCTAGTGTTGAACGGTTGATTCCCTGATTTGTGTTGGCAATTTCAAGGGTTTTGTCAAGTCGTCTGAGATAACTACTGTTGGGATTTAGGGCTATACACAAATACATTTCATTGAATTGGAAGCACTGATACAGATCCAATACTAGCATCAAAAGTTGTGCCAATCCAGGCTAAGATTTTGGCTTGAGTATGGGTTCTGTGAAATCTATTATGTGGATAACCTGAAAAGTCCAGTGATAGAATGAGTTTCAATGCTATGAAGACACTTTCTGTTTACTAAAAGTTTATGAGCAGCAGTGTGTTTTAAAGGCTCTCAATCTGAACCTAATCGCATTCAATGAAATAAGTTAATTTCCATCATTTTTATAACACGTTCCATGTAGAAGGAGCAGAGTAAACCCAGCTCTGTGCGGACAAAAGGAACAGAGAGCAACACACGGTCATTTGAACAAACAGTAAGAACCAACATTTCTCCGTGTGATTAAATTACAGATGTAAGAGGGCAGTAGACCAAGCCTTATGAACAGAAGTGTCTGAACCTCCAGGACAAAGAAGATTCAGACTCATATCCAGATCAGATTCATTTATTTGCCATTTGCAGTGAAACCACATTGGAATACATTTTTAAAAGTCCCCAGTGTGCACAAGACAAGTACATACATAAAACAACCTTAAAAGTACAGAAACAATCAAAACAGTAAACAATTGACACTGTGAAATCAATCGAATAAAACAGTTTCAATACAAAGGTAAGATCATTAAAGTGCTCTGTTCAAACTGATAACAGATTGTGGAAAGAAGCTGTTATCGAGATGTCCTGCATCTCAGAGAACGATATCTTCTGCCAGAGGGAAGAAGCTGGAACAGGGCTTTTCCAGGGGCCAGAAGAGTTTAAAAGTCTGGATTTATAAAGAACCTCCAGAACAGGCAGCTCACATCCTCTTTGCAGAACGGAGCACCTTGTTTAAAGCTCTCCTCTCTTTGTCTGTGCTATCCCACTCGAGAATTCACAATGATGAGTCAAGGCTTTACAGTTAGTAATGAATGGGAACAGTTGTGTGCTTGTACCTTTGCTCAGTGTGATTGTGCTGTGTCCACAGGGAGGGCAGCAGCAGTGAAGTGCCCATCCTTGTGGTGGGGAACAAGCGCGACCTGCAGCGCCAGCGCTTCACGCCGCGACGCGCCGTCTCTGTCCTGGTGAAGAAGACTTGGAAGTGCGGATACGTGGAGTGTTCGGCCAAGTTCAACTGGCACGTGGTCCTGCTCTTTAAGGAACTCCTGGGCATCGCTGTGTCCAGGGGCGCGCGGCAGAACAACACCTCCATCAGACTGCAGGGGGCACTGCAGAGAAACCGCTGCACTATCATGTGACCCGCAGAGGCATCGTACAAACAGCTGTGTGAAGGCGCGAGAGAGAAGCTCCAGCTCGGGGATGAGAGTATTTCTATTCGTATATTTTAGTTTTACATAACGTATGAATGAAGGAACAATGAAGGCTGTAGCTCTGAGGCGGCTGATGAGGTCGCTGCTCTTTTCAGGACGAAGAGCACATTTTAAACACATTATTTGGAGAAGAGGGCTAATAACGTTGTCATTTATAACAATTCAGAGAAAGATTATAATTACAAATCTTTAAAGAGCGACTAAACACCAAATCAACTTTTTTTTATTTATTCATGCACTTATAAACTGCATAAATATGTTTATTGTAGTGTTCTCTACATATCCTGGTCATTTTTTTTTTTTGACATTTTTGTGCAACCTTTTCGGCCTCTCCATTGACTCTGTAATTCTGTGACGTCAGTTAGTGTGTGTGTGACGTCAGTTGGTGTGTGTGACGTCAGTTGGTGTGTGTGACGTCAGTTGGTGTGTGTGTGACGTCAGTTGGTGTGTGTGTGACGTCAGTTGGTGTGTGTGACGTCAGTTGGTGTGTGTGACGTCAGTTAGTGTGTGTGTGACCTCAGTTGGTGTGTGTGACGTCAGTTGGTGTGTGTGACGTCAGTTGGTGTGTGTGTGACGTCAGTTGGTGTGTGTGACGTCAGTTGGTGTGTGTGACGTCAGTTGGTGTGTGTGACGTCAGTTGGTGTGTGTGTGACGTCAGTTGGTGTGTGTGACGTCAGTTGGTGTGTGTGACGTCAGTTGGTGTGTGTGTGACGTCAGTTGGTGTGTGTGTGACGTCAGTTGGTGTGTGTGACGTCAGTTGGTGTGTGTGACGTCAGTTGGTGTGTGTGACGTCAGTTGGTGTGTGTGACGTCAGTTGGTGTGTGTGCTGAGATAATTCTGTGACTTAGGTTCAGGTGTGTAACTCTACAATTATCTTAGTGTGTAAACAAGGGTGGAATGAGACTTTCTGGTCTGTAAACTATTGCTTCAAGCAGCAATGACAATGTTTTTTTTCGTGTGACAAGTGAGCTGTCAATCACGGCCCAGACCACGCCCAACTCTAAGCCCCCCTTCTTGTCCCTTGGTCCTCCAGGCAACGCCCTTTGAAGAGAAAATGTTCACATGCTCATGTGGGCGGAGTCAGGCTGGGCACAGGTGTTTAGTCGCTCTTTAAGTATGATGTAGTGTAGGTCACAGGCGACTTACTCAGAAAGTAGCAGAACATGAACTTCTGAGTATCACAGATCCTGAAGTAAAATGCCCATTCATTCAAAAATGTTTTTGAGGACTTGAATGAATGGACCTTTTACTCCAGTAACTGTGATGCGGGTGATCCTTGTTGAGCTTCATAGAAAAAAAATCAAGAAAAAATGAATTCAGTTCCCTGCACACACACAAACACACAGTTATTCTTCTGGCCCTGTTTATCTTTTGCTGTTTTTATGTGGTTTCTGATCCTATGACCACTCAAGATGGCAGCCACTCTTGCCACGGAGAACCCAGCTCTCTCTCGTACCTTCTACAGCTCTGTGCGTACAACCTCCCACCTCAGGCGCCAAAGGAGACAAGACTGCGCACTGCGTCCACAAGCGAGCGCGCCGATGACCTGTGTTCAGAAGTGCTCAGGAGTGGGATTCTGTCATGCTTACAATACTGCACTAGACATGTCCCGTGTTGAACCACTGAGCAAAGACAGTAGTTTTATCTATTTTCTCTTTGAAACAATTTATCTTGCTCAAAATATGACTGAGACATACATTTTCTCACTTGGAACGGAGATAAATAGTATTGAGATGGCTTGAAATGGCATTACATTAGTCGCTCTTTAGCCCAGATTTAAGTCCAAATTAGACAAAAACTACTTATTTCGAGAACTTATTCATGTATGTATAACGGTATAGTGCCTTTCAATTCACCAGAGGCACTTTAGTTTGTAGTCATTCCTCTGAATAGATAGAGGCCGAGTTGAACATAAGCTAGCTGTAACCAAGTTTTTGTGGGCATTTTTTCCGCAGAGTTTTAGTTTTCAGTTTCCATGAAGGCATCTTATCAGGCTTTGGGGGGCGACAGTAGCTCAGTTGGTAGAGCATTGGCCTTTGAGCTGTATAATAATAATAGTAATAATGCATCGGTTTTATATAACGCTTTTTTGGACACTCAAAGAAGCTTCACATGTCGTTATTCATTCACTCCATACACAGTGGTGATCAACTACTACTATAGCCACAGCTGCCCTGGGGCACACTGACAGAAGCGAGGCAACCAGTCTGTGCAATTGGCCCCTCCGACCACCACCACCAACAATTCACACACCAGACTCATTCTAGCCAACGGGGATGAAGTGTCTTGCCCAAGGACACAACGACAGCAGACATCAGTGGGAGTCGGTGGAGAAACTCTTGAGTTGGACTCGAACTCACAACCATCTGGCTCAAAGGCCAATGCTCTACCAACTGAGCTACTCTCCCGTGCGGCACGGTGGCTGAGTGGATAGCACTCTCGCCTCTCAGCAAGAAGGTCCTGGGTTCAAATCCCGGCCGGACCAGGGCCTTTCTGAGTGGAGTTTGCATGTTCTCCCCGTGTCTGCGTAGGGTTCCTCCGGATACTCCGGTTTCCCCTACCACTAAAAATATGTACAATAGGATTGGCATGCGCCTCCTGTTCGGCGACCCCGCTCCCATCTCTGTGTGGAGTGAGAGACTAATGCCCAAAAATAACAATTGTAAACCGCTTTGTGACTCTGGTCTGTGAAAGGCGGTATATAAATAAAGATTACTTACTTACTTACTATATAAAACCAATGCATTATTATTAAATGCTCATGTCTATATTTACAAAGATAATATGGAAAAAAATACTCCAGGATAATGTTGAGCGTAAACCACAGACACCAAAATGGTATTGATACAAACGGTTACTGAGCGAGAGAAAAGTTCGGTTTTCAATAGGTCAATAGGAGTCAAAGTAGTTGAAGCAAAACTTCGTCCATGAGCATTTCTCCATTGTCCATCTATATACAGTCTATGGTAAATTCGAGTCAATCCCACTCAAATGAGCCGCGACGTTCTGAACACAGGTCATTTACAATTGCTGTCTCGCAGTGCAGATCTCAATGGCTGGAAAACCCTTGTGTGGCCTCCTGCTTTACTGAGCTGATTTTTACTATGAGGTTTATACATAAATGAAGTGGTGCGCTGTAAAAGACATGATCCCTCACTTCCACTGCTCAGAAGACGTCACGCGGAGAACTCACACAGCAATAGTATCCAGTCTTCCTCCACCACGGTCCAACCACAAAGTGTGACATGAAGGAAGTAGTTGTAGAGGTGGGCGATACAGTTATCATGTTTACGATCACGATTCCCATTGTTATCAAGGAAAACGTAAACGGCAGAGCCAAAACGGGCTGCGGGTCTTCATCAGAACTCCCTCACACCTTGGTCATTTATCAGCTGTAACTTCCTGAGTAAGCATAGTCAGCCTGGTTGACCTGTCAGCTCGATCAGACTGGAGAAGGGTGTTCCCATGTGTGGTACAGAGGCAAGGCTCCGTTGTCGCGGTTGGTGGTGTTGTTGCCCCACTTCCTGATCTCCATGGCTGGAATCTTTTGTTTTCAGATCCAATTCCCTTCGCCCCTTTCCCAATCCCGTCTCCTGCAATGACCAATGTTCTGCTTTTTCTTGTTCGTCCTTGTGAGTCTTCCAACATTTTCGCCTATGTAAAACTTTTTGCATGAGTGGAATTCGATGTTGTATTTTGCATTGCATTTGTCATTGGTTGGTATTATATCTTTGGGGTGTACTCTTGCTGGCAGTATATACATTATACAGGGGAGACTACTGCACAGATGTTTCCCTAAGGCTTGGGCAGGGGCTCTAGTATTCCTCTTTTCTTAGTAGTCTAATTGTTTTGGAGTGTTTTTGCTGCCCTCTGCTGGCACATTGTCTTCTTGTCTTCTGTCTGGTTGTGGATTTGTTTTACTGACTGGTCCTTTTCCCTGGTATTGTCGTCAGTGATGAGCACAGTCATACTCCGGAAGTAGCATCAGCTGATAAATGAGACATCACCAAGCCAAGAGACAGTTCTGAAGATGGCTCATAGCTCTGCACCCGAAACATGTGAACAAGGTATTTACAGCTCAACCAATAGATGTCTTTCAATTACAACCTAAGCGGTAAAAGTCAAAAGCACTTCATTCTTATTGCAAAACCTGGAGCAAATAAGACCTTATCGCAAAAAACAGTGAGGGTGACTATATTTAAGAATCTATAAAACGGTCATGCAGGTTTGGTCAGATTCTCATATCATTTTATTTCCTGGTTGTAAATGACTCCTCCAACTTAGTGGATCCTGTTTTGTGGTGTCATCAGTTCTGGAACACAGCTCTAGTTTCTGTATATGTCAAAAGATGTTCCCAAATTCATGCACCACAGTTATCAGTCCACCGGAAAGAAAGAAACATGGAAAATACATGTAGGAATTGTTCAAGCCTACATGGATTGTTTGGAACGTGTGAGTCTGTATATGTATGAGTATGTACTATACAAGTAGCTATAAAAAGTGATTTTCTGTCGGTATCGCCCACCCCTATGCAAACTGTGTGAAATGCTTCCAAATGTTTCTAAGTATCAGCACAAAGTTGTCACAATTTTACCTTCATTTGAACTGTTTTGCTGTAAATTGTTGGGATATGCATGTCATGGTTCATAAAGACACTATGTTGGGGGGTGGGGGATTTCACCAGCAGGCATATGGTAACGTACTGTTTTTTTAGCCCCAAATCTATGGCTAGCTCGCTCACTGTTAGCTACAGTTAGCATCAGTTAGTGTAGTCCATGATCAGTCGTTCCGTCCTGTAAATTATTATAACAAAAAGTATTAAAGCATATCTAGAAAATATACATTAAAACTACCCCTTTGCTTTTTGTGGTGGTGGGGTGGGCTGTTTTAGCAGGGTTCGTACAGTCACGGAAAACTTTAGAAAGTCTTGAATAAGTCAAATCTAATGTCACGGTTCTTGGAGTTGTGTTGGTTTTTGGGAAAGTTAGTCAAAGCAGTGAGCGGCGGCTTTATATGTGCTTCACAGCGAGTACGCCCTGAGTTTGATCCAGTGTCTTTCTGTATGGAGTTTGCATGGTTCTCCCCTTTTCTGAGTGGGTTTCCTCCAGGTGCTCCAGTTTTGCCCACCACCCAAAGCATGCACCTATAGGACAAAATCTTCCGGGTAGTCCTGATCAAACCAGGCATCAAAAAGAGGATGCAGCTCTGTAGCAACCCCTGCTCCTGACAGGTTTCTCTAGTGGCATAGAAAGGATGGGTCAAATGCAAGGGACAAATGACGACAATAAAGTGTTATTTAAAGGGACTGTATGCATGTTCTTTTACAGTGACACACATGTAGCTTCTGAGGACTCTATACTTATTTTTAAGAACCATTTTCCATTAGTTTTATTTGTTTTGTTTTTTTATGTACATTTTATCTAAGGAACTTCCAACCCTAAAAAGAGACTCACTCTGCTCTCTGATTGGATAATCGTCTTGAAAAACATAGATATTGTTCATTACTATATGACTTGGGTCGTACCCGCGCTCTGATTGGCTGATTTGCGGTCACATATTTTCCCATCTCGGACCGTTACCATGACAATTGGTCCGAACAGCGCGTATCAGATTTGATATCTTTCCTCGGTAAAAAAGAAATCATGAGCGACGACTGGGAGCATTCTCCAGTGAATCCTTTTATCCGAGTTTGAAGAGACAGAGGAAGTAATAACAGCGAATAACGACGAAAACACAACTCCGAACAGTCAAGAAGAGATCGGCAACTTCGTTACAGACCAGAAAGGTAAAAACACAATTAGGAAAACCAAGTCGGACATGAACATACTTCACAAATATCTAAAAAGCATTGGTAAAGACACAGAAGAGACTGAGAACTTTTGACAGTTTGGCTACATGTGTTTTTGCGAGTTGAAAGCGATCGTTATTTGCACAAATTAAAAATAGTCATATAATAAAACATTTATTAACCTCGCTTGGTCTTTTTGTCCAGACCTCGCTACGGCTCGGTCTGATATTTCTCTGTACAGACCTCGCGCTTGTTTAATAAACCACCCATTGTACTGTTTTTTAAGTATAACTAAACTTTAAACTTTTGTTCAGAACGAGAATATTACATCCAGTCCCTTTAACCTTAATTGGCTGAAGCAGGGGCGGGCGATAGGGGAAAATATCCATATATATATTATGTTCACATGATATTGTTGCTGCCAGTAATTTGCTTAAACATTCTCCTAAATGTACTGATATGTTTTATATTTCATCAGAGAATTGGTAAAGTTTTTCCCACTTCAGTCTAAAGATAAAGCAACAGTGAACCTGAAATCACTGGACTTTATGGAAAAACTCATGTTGTGTTTTCTAATGTTTATGAATCTGTAAATGATTGTCTTGCATGTGTGAATATGATGGAAAGTTATGGTCATTTCAAAGTAATAATGGTTTAGGAGGAACAGTGTGTGTTTGTGTCTGTACGGACCCTGTTTTATGTGTTCATTTTGTTTTTTTTCCATTGAGGGGAGACACTGCAGGCCAAATATGTGTTAGCATTTATAGGCATTGCATTTAACACGGCCAGAAGAAATGATTTAAAATGACTTCAATTCTGTTTTTGACTCAGTTTTCTATTAATCCACACATTTGTTTGATAAACTCTGCCTCTTTATAACCCAGGGGTGTCAAACCAGTCCTCAAAGGGTTAACACCTTCAGCCGAGTCCAGTTTTAACCTGAAGATTTGAGGAAAGGGGACCATGCACCCTTTGAGAACCTTTTTGACGCCCTGTAATCTAAAAACGTGGTCAAAATGCTCACGTTTTCGCCTCAGGCCGGAAGAACAACAAACGTGAGCACCGGCCTTTGATTTGAATAGGCAGACATCTTGGTTTTGCCGGGCCTTGGTCATGGATCTGTTATAATATCGGGCTTGGTTAGGCTATTACCACAGGACATGTTATTGTAGTCTAAGCCCCTCTACTGAGAAAAATCAGATGAATTAGAAGTTATTTTAAAGGGGATGTTAACAACTTAATATCACCTTTAAAAACACAAAATAATGTGTTTTTCAAACCATGGGGCATTGTACTACCGTGTACATGATAAGAATAACATACTTTTAATTGCCTCAACCGTCGGCAAAACTATAATCAGTAAGATTTACCAACTGATTAGGGGGGCCTCATGAATTTTTATTTATATCAAAAAAATATCACTCTCTTCACAACTTAAAAAGTTACTGACACCCACTTTATCAAGATGTCACTAGATGTACGATTTTTAGTTTACCTTTTTGTGAAAATCCCCAAATCTCTTCTTCAGGTCAACCATTTCCCACATGTTAAAAACACATTAAAATCTGCTTTTGCTGCAATAAAATTAAACTTTCTCTGATGCAGTTTTGAACAGGAAGTCAATGACCCTCCTTTGATTTTAGATAAATATTATGGCGTATAGTGAACCTAGTGTAAAGTATGGATATATGTGCGACATTAGGAACAGGCTGTATCCATGTTGTTTGTAGAATGCGGTTTAGGGCATTATTCCAGATGTTCCTGCAGTGTCTCTCTGTGTAGGCAGATGTAGCAGATTCACGTGTAGCATGAGTCTCGTCTGTGTAATAATGAAAAGGGCTACACACTTTTGTACGTTATTGTCACCGTGCTCGTATAGTGTGACATCATTTTGAACACGTGTCGAATTATTAAAATGGATTTGAAAAACAGCAGCTGCCATTTCTTCAGCTCTTTCGGTGCCTTCATGTGCTCTGGTGAACAGCCTCTCGTCTTGTATTTTCCCCAGAACTGAGTGTGTGTGTGTGGTGGAAGGAAGACCAAGATTACAAGAGTTCAAATCCAAAATGTTTATTTACCCTGTTATAATAAATGTTAAACAGAATCTGAATTATTTTTATTGCCATTTTAAGTAACAGGAAGTGGGTCGGGAGGTGGCAATGTGAGCTGACACCCAATGCTCACAACTGACCCTCCGGGAGGTGGTGGGTCCACAGAAGATGGCTGCTGCTCCATCGGTGGTGACACAGCCTTGGTCTTTCAGCGAGGGCTTCGGGCAACAGGGGGTTAAGTGTCTTGCCCAAGGACACTACGGCAGCAGACATCAGTGGGAGCAGTTGTGGGGGGATCAAACCATCAAACCCACGACGTTCAGGACAAAAGGCCAATGCTCTACCATCTGAGTCAATGTATACAAATGCACTACGTACACACAAATTTCAATTTCAGACTCTGCTTTCAACTATTTCACATACATATCAGACTGTACAATAAGTCACTCTGAATCACTAATGCATAGAACGAAAAAAAACAGCACAGCAATTGCCAGTTTTTTATTGCATCTAATTATATCCTGCACAGACTCTTTTTTTAACCTTGAACGTGTTGCATTCTTCTGTCTTTTGCGCAATCTAAGTGATTCTTTCATTCATTCATTTTCTCCCCATTTATTAGTCCATTTGTCACAGCACCAGTCCCTCTGACCCTCTGCAGGTGGTGGGTCCACAGGAAGATGGCTGCTACATTTTCAGCAGGAGCTTCAGGCAATGTGGGGTTAAGTGTCTTGCCCAAGGACACAACGACAACAGACATCAGTGGGAGCGGTTGGAGTAAGTAAGTGAGATCAATATTATCTCATACACAAAGTAGTTGTTTCACAGATTTTCTTGAATTTTAGTTTTTTTTGTTATTCTCGAGAGGCAGTAAAACGACTTTATTCATTTAACTTATTTATCTATTTATTTCAAACCTGCAGGTGTATACAAACAGGAAAACAAAAATACGAAGTCCGCTTGGTTTGAAAGGGGGACTCATTTTACGTTTCAATCTTAAACCTCGAGGATCATCGGTTTTATCGCAGCAATCGTATTTTTGTGTCTGTAATCAAGTCAGGTGTATTCTATTGAATTATTGTAGATTAGCAGATCAAAAAAGGCGGCTCCAGCATTTCTCTGTAGAACTTACATTTCGGGTCATTTCACTCCGATTTGTAACCCCAATACACTTCTCTCTTAATGCGTTAATCTCGATCGCACAGAGTCTGGTTGTGGGAGTCTGTGCTGCTCTCTCCTGTTTTGTTTCCGTGGAACAAAAATATTGCTTTTACGGGGTTTTATGTGTCCTGAATTCTGAAGGTCCTTGTCTCTGCCGTAATCCTGTATAATCTTGTTGGTAATTCCTCATTTCTTTTCGTACAAATGATAATTGACCAGAGATTATTGATGGTTAAGGTTAACTATTGTTGGGCAAAATGAATCGAGGCTTCGAAGGGAGTCTTGAGTAAACAGTGCAGCCTCACAGCGCAGTGTGGTTTGGTGACGTCCCTGATGGCGTTTGAACCGTCCTGAACCACTTCCGTGACTGATACAGGAAAGTGGTCCACTGGTTTGTGGAAGACCAAGCCCCGGTGATCCAAGATGGCGCTCATTCAAATGAATGGCTTCTGCTCAGTAGTTCATGGGACTTCACGGGGACGGGGAGATTAGCTGAACTCGACTATGTTTGGGCATCGTCTGGTCCTCCAGGTTCTGTTCAGTGGATTATCTCCCATGATGCGTTGCTCCAAATACGCGTGTGCGGCTCTAGTGCACAGAGGGGCTCGGCCGCGCTCTGACCAATCAGAGCCGTTTATCAGAGCAGCAGCAGAGCGGAGTCAGAGCGGGAGGGAAAGGAGCAGAGTTTGTGGCAGTAAAGTGTGGATTAAAAGAAAACTGAAGGATTTAAGAAGAAAAAATTCAGGATGACAAGGGACACTAAAATCCCCACAAAATCCGATATTTCTGAAAGCTGTAGGTTCTCTGTCAGGTTCTCTGTCAGCTGAGGTCGAGCTGTTTTAGTTTACATTGAGTTCTATGGGACTTTTTTTTGGGTAGCCCGCGTGAATGTAGTTTGCAGTACCACAGCGCCCCCTGTGCCCATGGGTGGAACAGCTGTAAGCTAGTAATACTCTATCCAGTTATTATTATAGATCCATGGCTCAGACCTATAATGAACTATCACCTCGGTGTAGTGTCATTTGAAACATTAAAGGCACATCTTGAGTTTGAAGAAACTCGATGATGGCAGAGAAAGTACTCATCACGTCCAATTTTTTGTTTTGTTTGTTGAAACATACAAACCAATATTATTGTTTATCGCACTCATCAAGTAGCAACATATCGTGGTTAGTGATGTCACATGACTGGTTCTCAAAGAAACTCGTGCAAAGCATTTCAGACGGAGCTGCAGCGCTGTCATGCTGCTCCTGTTAGAGCTTTATTTCATTAAAGTTGTGGAGCGCAGCCACAGACGGAGCCTCGGTCAGAGCTCCTGGACTTGGATCAGAGCATGGACCCTGCAGATCTATGGAAGAACATGTCGGCCCATAGAAGCAGCGCCGGTGAGACTTCTGCTCCATTCTTTTATATCATAATGTTGTGATGCATTTATGATAGTTTTTGTTTATTTAGGCCAGTCCTATATCCATGTTTTAGAACTTCAAAACAGGGCCACCACCGCCACCTGATGGTAAAGCCATTTTTTATTTCAATCTGGAGAGACTCAAACAGACAAAAAGGGCTTAATAATATGCCAGTACATAAAGAGCACATAAGATTTTCAGACTTTTTTTCATATCCAAGAATGACATTTATTGCATGTTACGGGTTTTGATCCTTTTGTTGTTGTTTTTGTATTGTAGTGTGTGTTTGATCAGCGCAGAGAGGATTGGGCGGCACGGTGGCTGAGTGGATAGCACTCTTGCCTCTCAGCAAGTAGGTCCTGGGTTCTAATCCCGGTCGGATCAAGGCCTTTCTGAGTGGTGTTTCTCCCCGTGTCTGCGTAGGTTTCCTCCAGGTACTCCGGTTTCCCCTACCACTAAAAACATGTACAATAGTTCTGGCATGTGCCTCCTGTACTGGCCCCACTCCCATCTCTGTGAGGAGTGAGAGACAAATGCCCAAAAAATAACAATTGTAAACCGCTTTGTGACTCTGGTCTGTGAAAGGCGGTATATAAATAAAGATTACTTACTAAACTATTAATTAGGATTGAATTAAAATGACCAACCAATCCCTGTTCAAACAATGCACAGGTTTTTTTATTTAATCTTGGGTGAGTTGTTTTTAAAGGACAACTCACCCTCAACTCCTGTAGACTCACCACCTGTAGGAGGATCAGTGAGGGGCTGGTCTGACTGCCACCCCCTCGACCCAGATTTTTTTTTTGCTGATAAATGGTATAAATGAGGGTCCGATAGTGTCATCTACATATCCTGGCCATAATTTTGTCACTTTAGTACAAATTAGTTGAAAGATCAACTTTCTGCCTAAAACCGTCAGTGAGTTGCCATCTGCAGGCGACCAATATTTACTACATTTAAATTTTGTAACTGGCGCCAACACTGGCGCAGCAGTGATACTTAACGTCTGCAGTGATTCCTGACGTCTGCAGTGATACCTGACGTCTGCGGTGATACCTGACGTCTGCAGTGATACCTGACGTCTACAGTGATACCTGACGTCTGCGGTGATACCTGACGTCTACAGTGATACCTGACGTCTGCAGTGATACCTGACGTCTACAGTGATACCTGACGTCTGCGGTGATACCTGACGTCTGCAGTCAGTGATACCTGACGTCTGCAGTGATTCCTGACGTCTGCAGTGATACCTGACGTCTGCGGTGATACCTGACGTCTGCAGTGATACCTGACGTCTACAGTGATACCTGACGTCTGCGGTGATACCTGACGTCTGCGGTGATACCTGACGTCTGCGGTGATACCTGACGTCTGCGGTGATACCTGACGTCTGCGGTGATACCTGACGTCTGCGGTGATACCTGACGTCTGCGGTGATACCTGACGTCTACAGTGATACCTGACGTCTACGGTGATACCTGACGTCTGCAGTGATACCTGACGTCTGCAGTGATACCTGACGTCTGCAGTGATACCTGACGTCTGCAGTGATACCTGACGTCTGCAGTGATACCTGACGTCTGCGGCGATACCTGACGTCTGCAGTGATACCTGACGTCTGCGGCGATACCTGACGTCTGCGGCGATACCTGACGTCTGCGGCGATACCTGACGTCTGCAGCGATACCTGACGTTTGCAGTGACACCTGACGTCTGCAGTGATACCTGACGTCTGCAGTGATACCTGACGTCTGCAGTGATACCTGACGTCTGCAGTGATACCTGACGTCTGCAGTGATACCTGACGTCTGCAGTGATACCTGACGTCTGCGGTGATACCTGACGTCTGCAGTCAGTGATACCTGACGTCTGCAGTGATACCTGACGTCTGCGGCGATACCTGACGTCTGCGGCGATACCTGACGTCTGCGGCGATACCTGACGTCTGCAGCGATACCTGACGTTTGCAGTGATACCTGACGTCTGCGGCGATACCTGACGTCTGCGGCGATACCTGACGTCTGCGGCGATACCTGACGTCTGCGGCGATACCTGACGTCTGTGGCGATACCTGACGTCTGCGGCGATACCTGACGTCTGCGGCGATACCTGACGTCTGCGGCGATACCTGACGTCTGCGGTGATACCTGACGTCTACAGTGATACCTGACTTCTGCAGTGATACCTGATGTCTGCAGTGATACCTGACGTCTGCAGTGATACCTGACGTCTGCAGTGATACCTGACGTCTGCAGTGGTACCTGACGTCTGCAGTGATACTTAACGTCTGCAGTGATACTTAACGTCTGCGGTGATACCTGACGTCTGCAGTGATACCTGACGTCTGCAGCGATACCTGACGTTTGCAGTGATACCTGACGTCTGCAGTGATACCTGACGTCTGCAGTGATACCTGACGTCTGCAGTGATACCTGACGTCTGCAGTGATACCTGACGTCTGCAGTGATACCTGACGTCTGCAGTGATACCTGACGTCTGCAGTGATACCTGACGTCTGCGGTGATACCTGACGTCTGCAGTCAGTGATACCTGACGTCTGCAGTGATACCTGACGTCTGCGGCGATACCTGACGTCTGCGGCGATACCTGACGTCTGCGGCAATACCTGACGTCTGCAGCGATACCTGACGTTTGCAGTGATACCTGACGTCTGCGGCGATACCTGACGTCTGCGGCGATACCTGACGTCTGCGGCGATACCTGACGTCTGCGGCGATACCTGACGTCTGCGGCGATACCTGACGTCTGTGGCGATACCTGACGTCTGCGGCGATACCTGACGTCTGTGGCGATACCTGACGTCTGCGGCGATACCTGACGTCTGCGGCGATACCTGACGTCTGCGGCGATACCTGACGTCTGCGGTGATACCTGACGTCTACAGTGATACCTGACTTCTGCAGTGATACCTGATGTCTGCAGTGATACCTGACGTCTGCAGTGATACCTGACGTCTGCAGTGATACCTGACGTCTGCAGTGGTACCTGACGTCTGCAGTGATACTTAACGTCTGCAGTGATACTTAACGTCTGCGGTGATACCTGACGTCTGCAGTGATACCTGACGTCTGCAGCGATACCTGACGTTTGCAGTGATACCTGACGTCTGCAGTGATACCTGACGTCTGCAGTGATACCTGACGTCTGCAGTGATACCTGACGTCTGCAGTGATACCTGACGTCTGCAGTGATACCTGACGTCTGCAGTGATACCTGACGTCTGCAGTGATACCTGACGTCTGCAGTGATACCTGACGTCTGCGGTGATACCTGACGTCTGCAGTCAGTGATACCTGACGTCTGCAGTGATACCTGACGTCTGCGGCGATACCTGACGTCTGCGGCGATACCTGACGTCTGCGGCAATACCTGACGTCTGCAGCGATACCTGACGTTTGCAGTGATACCTGACGTCTGCGGCGATACCTGACGTCTGCGGCGATACCTGACGTCTGCGGCGATACCTGACGTCTGCGGCGATACCTGACGTCTGCGGCGATACCTGACGTCTGCGGCGATACCTGACGTCTGCGGCGATACCTGACGTCTGCGGCGATACCTGACGTCTGCGGTGATACCTGACGTCTACAGTGATACCTGACGTCTGCAGTGATACCTGATGTCTGCAGTGATACCTGACGTCTGCAGTGATACCTGACGTCTGCAGTGGTACCTGACGTCTGCAGTGATACTTAACGTCTGCGGTGATACCTGACGTCTGCAGTGATACCTGCGTCTGCGGTGATACCTGACGTCTACAGTGATACCTGACGTCTGCAGTGATACCTGACGTCTGCAGTGATACCTGACGTCTACAGTGATACCTGACGTCTGCAGTGATACCTGACGTCTGCAGTGATACCTGACGTCTGCAGTGACACCTGACGTCTGCAGTGATACTTAACGTCTGCAGTGATACTTAACGTCTGCGGTGATACCTGACGTTTGCGGTGATACCTGACGTTTGCAGTGATACCTGACGTCTGCGGTGATACCTGACGTCTGCAGTGATACCTGACGTCTGCAGTGATACTTAACGTCTGCAGTGATACTTAACGTCTGCAGTGACACTTAACGTCTGCGGTGATACCTGACGTTTGCAGTGATACCTGACGTCTGCAGTGATACTTAACGTCTGCGGTGATACTTAACGTCTGCGGTGATACTTGACGTTTGCGGTGATACTTGACGTTTGCAGTGATACCTGACGTCTGCAGTGATACCTGACGTCTGCAGTGATACTTAACGTCTGCGGTGATACCTGACGTCTGCAGTGATACCTGACGTCTGCAGTGATACTTAACGTCTGCAGTGATACTTAACGTCTGCAGTGATACTTAACGTCTGCGGTGATACCTGACGTTTGCGGTGATACCTGACGTTTGCAGTGATACCTGACGTCTGCGGTGATACCTGACGTCTGCAGTCAGTGATACCTGACGTCTGCAGTGATACCTGACGTCTGCAGTCAGTGACACCTGACGTCTGCAGCGATACCTGACGTCTGCAGTGATACTGGGCATGACACTTAACCCGACTTTGCCTGGAGACCCCCTCTGGAAGACCAAAGCCATGTCGTCACAGATCAGAGCAGCCAATAAGAAATGGTTTACCTAATAAAGGGGAGGAGAATGAATGAATGAACATATTTCTTGTATTCCGATGATAATTTTGGTGTTTTCTCGATTGGATCCCTGCCATCAGAAGTCTAACCGATTTTCTATGTGTTCTTTTTCTTCTTTTATTTAAGAGAACAAAACGGACAGATACATCAACAATCAACCAAAACACAAAAATACAACACCAAACACAAAGACAAGTGGTCAATACAAAAGTAAAATAATTGATGTGTTATTTGTGTAGATGAGTTGTCGAGCGAGGAGCAGGAGGAGCCCGTGGAGCTCCTGGACACCGAGCTGGAGGCCCTGCGCACGTGTCTGAAGCTGATCACTGAACAGGGGGCCACACTGCAGAGGGCCCTCAGCGAACTGGAGGCTGTCAGAGGCCCTCAGGAGGCCCCTGACCAGATAACGGCGGTCAGCGAGACGACAGCACGGTTCTGCATCAGGTCCAGGGCTTTGATCAGCGTGAGTGTGTTTGTGTTTCCTTCATTCTTGTCCATTCATTGGTCTTGTCTGGTCTCTTGTTGCAATGTCTCCTGCCATTGGTGTTAATGTGTGTGTATGTGTGTGTGTGTGTGTGTGTCTTGTCTTGTCTCTTACCATTGGTGTTAACGTGTGTATATGAATGTGTGTGTGTCTTGTCTTGTCTATTGCCATTGGTGTCTGAATGGCTGGGAGGGACATGGTATAAATCTATGCCTTCTGCTTCAAACATAGCCTGGTCGTACCACACCATAGTACACATTACATTTGGTACTAAGGTCTGGATTTGCTCCATTGACTCCGTTTACAGGTGGGAGGGGTTAACTCCTTTTGCAGATTGAAACAATTGGATCCGAGTTTACCGTGACGTATGTAGTGCGCCCGAGTCTGTTGTTAGCATTTAGCATTTAGCCTAGCTTTAGCCATCTCCTTTACAGCTAAAGTAGCCCGTGGGGAGTAGCGCCACAATTTATTCTAGCGATTACATTTGCTAAACACTCTTGCTCCGGCTTCAATTTCTTGATAGAACCAGACCAGATTACTTTACTATCGCATTTTTCGCCATTGCTAAACTACAACCTGCCCGTTCAACGCAAACTCTTGACGTCACCCACAACTAACTGCAACACCCGCCTCCCGCGCTCTCTGATTGGTCTGTCGAAATTCAAGCGATTGTAATCGCAAACACAGGGACCAGACCCAGACGTTACACGCAGTGAAATGATGATTGAGCGGGGAGTACAGATGGATAAGGCCAGGGTACTTCAAACCATGCACAAGCTTTTTTTTGTGTGTGAATAAAAGACACACACAGACACACCCAACCTCACTAACTAAAGAATCATGCTCAAATCTCTATCTTACAATAATAGTATTTTTTAATGCTTCTGCCGACTCTTTTTGAGCCCCGTGTGGTGTATTCTGTTTTAGTCTCAGTATATGACACCCAAACACAAAAATTGGTTTGCTATTTTTCTGCTGTTATTCAACTCATTCTTCCTCCTATCCTGATGCTATCCCTTATGTCAAAAGTACTGTATATCCCCTTGCATTCATGACGCTAGCACATACAGTATGATAGAAGTAGCTGCTATGTTTATTAGCTAGCTGTAAATACTAGGGAAAGGTGTGTGTGTTAGCGCAGTGGGAATGAGGCTTGTGTTTGAGTCTGACTGTGCTGCTGTGATTGGTCCAGTGCCTGCCCCAGCGGCGACTCAGGCCCCATACTTACAGCAGGAGCAGGCCGGATGAATTCTCAAGAGTTTGTGAACTTAAAAACGAGTCGCTACAGCCATAGAACTGCGGGGAAGACATACTCACAACAAGTTACTTTTTACTTTTACTTTTCATGTATGTTGTTTTTCTTCAGTATGAATTCTTAGCCCTGTTGGTAGCACGTCCCAGAGCAGGAGTGTAGAGGGTTCACACAGACACTCGATCTGACAGCGGACCGGAATAGCTCTACCCCCCTCTCTCCCTTTAACACACACATGCACACACACATGCACACACACACACACACACACACACACACACACACACACACACACACACAGAGCTCTGAGTGTGGATAATACTTCCATAGACTCGTCCTCAGCAACAGGTAGGCTCCTAATGCTGAATGCTCTGAAATGGTCGTATAAGGTGCATTATGGTGGCTGAGTGGTTAGCATTCTTACCCAGCAGCAAGACAGTGGAGGGGTTTCCATCCTCCCTCAGACCGGGTTTTAGAGTTTGCATGTTTTCGTGTCTGCCTGGGGTTCCTCCAAGCTCTGGTTTCCCCCAACAACACAAAACATGCACCGTGGGAGAAATCTGGCGAGAGAGAGAGAATGATGGTGGTTCGGACGGGCTTCTGTCCGAGTGTGGAGCGAGTCAATAGTTTTGATTGATTTTTTTTAATGTTTATGTTATGTGTTGTTTTTGTTATTTGAGTAAAGGGACAGATATAGAGAGAACACACAAACTGTAAAGATAATTTGCGGCATTCTTTAAACAGGGGTTGTTTGTTTTTCTTTCATTTTGATCACTGATACCAAATGCTGTAAGAACCGTGAGGAGAAGTGTGTGTCTCTGTGTGTGTCTCTGTGTGTGGAGTGTGTCTCTGTGTGTGGAGTGTGTCTCTGTGTGTAGAGTTTGTCTCTGTGTGTGGAGTTTGTCTCTGTGTGTGGAGTTTGTCTCTGTGTGTGTCTCTGTGTGTGGAGTTTGTTTCGTGTGTCTCTGTGTGTGTCTGTGTGTGTGGAGTGTGTCTCTGTGTGTGGAGTGTGTCTCTGTGTGTGTCTCTGTGTGTGGAGTTTGTCTCTGTGTGTGGAGTTTGTCTCTGTGTGTGTCTCTGTGTGTGGAGTTTGTCTCTGTGTGTGTCTCTGTGTGTGTCTCTGTGTGTGGAGTGTGTCTCTGTGTGTGGAGTTTGTCTCTGTGTGTGGAGTTTGTCTCTGTGTGTGGAGTGTGTCTCTGTGTGTGGAGTGTGTCTCTGTGTGTGGAGTTTGTCTCTGTGTGTGTCTCTGTGTGTGGAGTTTGTCTCTGTGTGTGTCTCTGTGTGTGTCTGTGTGTGTGGAGTGTGTCTGTGTGTGGAGTTTGTCTCTGTGTGTGGAGTGTGTCTCTGTGAGTGGAGTGTGTCTCTGTGTGTGGAGTGTGTCTCTGTGTGTGGAGTTTGTCTCTGTGTGTGTCTCTGTGTGTGGAGTTTGTCTCTGTGTGTGGAGTGTGTCTCTGTGTGTGGAGTTTGTCTCTGTGTGTGGAGTGTGTCTCTGTGTGTGGAGTGTGTCTCTGTGTGTGGAGTTTGTCTCTGTGTGTGGAGTGTGTCTCTGTGTGTGGAGTTTGTCTCTGTGTGTGGAGTGTGTCTCTGTGTGTGGAGTGTGTCTCTGTGTGTGGAGTTTGTCTCTGTGTGTGTCTCTGTGTGTGGAGTGTGTCTCTGTGTGTGTCTCTGTGTGTGGAGTTTGTCTCTGTGTGTGGAGTGTGTCTCTGTGTGTGTCTCTGTGTGTGGAGTGTATCTCTGTGTGTGGAGTTTGTCTCTGTGTGTGGAGTTTGTCTCTGTGTGTGGAGTGTGTCTCTGTGTGTGGAGTTTGTCTCTGTGTGTGTCTCTGTGGGTGGAGTGTGTCTCTGTGTGTGGAGTTTGTCTCTGTGTGTGGAGTTTGTCTCTGTGTGTGTCTCTGTGTGTGGAGTTTGTCCCTGTGTGTGTCTCTGTGTGTGGAGTTTGTCTCTGTGTGTGGAGTTTGTCTCTGTGTGTGTCTCTGTGTGTGTCTCTGTGTGTGGAGTTTGTCTCTGTGTGTGTCTCTGAGTGTGTCTCTGTGTGTGGAGTTTGTCTCTGTGTGTGTCTCTGTGTGTGTCTCTGTGTGTGGAGTTTGTCTCTGTGTGTGGAGTGTGTCTCTGTGTGTGGAGTTTGTCTCTGTGTGTGGAGTTTGTCTCTGTGTGTGGAGTTTGTCTCTGTGTGTGTGTGGAGTGTGTCTCTGTGTGTGGAGTTTGTCTCTGTGTGTGTCTCTGTGTGTGGAGTTTGTCTCTGTGTGTGTCTCTGTGTGTGGAGTGTGTCTCTGTGTGTGGAGTTTGTCTCTGTGTGTGGAGTTTGTTTCTGTGTGTGTGTCTCTGTGTGTGGAGTGTGTCTCTGTGTGTGGAGTTTGTCTCTGTGTGTGTCTCTGTGTGTGGAGTTTGTCTCTGTGTGTGGAGTGTGTCTCTGTGTGTGTCTCTGTGTGTGGAGTTTGTCTCTGTGTGTGGAGTTTGTCTCTGTGTGTGGAGTGTGTCTCTGTGTGTGGAGTTTGTCTCTGTGTGTGTCTCTGTGTGTGGAGTTTGTCTCTGTGTGTGTGTCTGTGTGTGTCTGTGTGTGTGGAGTGTGTCTCTGTGTGTGGAGTGTGTCTCTGTGTGTGGAGTGTGTCTCTGTGTGTGGAGTGTGTCTCTGTGTGTGGAGTTTGTCTCTGTGTGTGTCTCTGTGTGTGGAGTTTGTCTCTGTGTGTGGAGTGTGTCTCTGTGTGTGGAGTGTGTCTCTGTGTGTGGAGTTTGTCTCTGTGTGTGTCTCTGTGTGTGGAGTGTGTCTCTGTGTGTGGAGTTTGTCTCTGTGTGTGGAGTTTGTCTCTGTGTGTGTATCTGTGTGTGGAGTTTGTCTCTGTGTGTGTCTCTGTGTGTGGAGTGTGTCTCTGTGTGTGGAGTTTGTCTCTGTGTGTGTCTCTGTGTGTGAAGTGTGTCTCTGTGTGTGGAGTTTGTCTCTGTGTGTGGAGTTTGTCTCTGTGTGTGGAGTGTGTCTCTGTGTGTGGAGTTTGTCTCTGTGTGTGTCTCTGTGTGTGGAGTTTGTCTCTGTGTGTGGAGTTTGTCTCTGTGTGTGTCTCTGTGTGTGGAGTGTGTCTCTGTGTGTGGAGTTTGTCTCTGTGTGTGGAGTTTGTCTCTGTGTGTGTCTCTGTGTGTGGAGTGTGTCTCTGTGTGTGGAGTTTGTCTCTGTGTGTGTCTCTGTGTGTGGAGTTTGTCTCTGTGTGTGGAGTGTGTCTCTGTGTGTGTCTCTGTGTGTGGAGTTTGTCTCTGTGTGTGGAGTGTGTCTCTGTGTGTGGAGTTTGTCTCTGTGTGTGGAGTTTGTCTCTGTGTGTGTCTCTGTGTGTGGAGTGTGTCTCTGTGTGTGGAGTTTGTCTCTGTGTGTGGAGTTTGTCTCTGTGTGTGTCTCTGTGTGTGGAGTTTGTCTCTGTGTGTGTCTCTGTGTGTGGAGTGTGTCTCTGTGTGTGGAGTTTGTCTCTGTGTGTGGAGTTTGTCTCTGTGTGTGTCTCTGTGTGTGGAGTGTGTCTCTGTGTGTGGAGTTTGTCTCTGTGTGTGTCTCTGTGTGTGGAGTGTGTCTCTGTGTGTGTCTCTGTGTGTGGAGTGTGTCTCTGTGTGTGTCTCTGTGTGTGGAGTTTGTCTCTGTGTGTGGAGTTTGTCTCTGTGTGTGTCTCTGTGTGTGGAGTGTGTCTCTGTGTGTGGAGTTTGTCTCTGTGTGTGGAGTTTGTCTCTGTGTGTGTCTCTGTGTGTGGAGTTTGTCTCTGTGTGTGTCTCTGTGTGTGGAGCGTGTCTCTGTGTGTGGAGTTTGTCTCTGTGTGTGTCTCTGTGTGTGGAGTTTGTCTCTGTGTGTGGAGTTTGTCTCTGTGTGTGTCTCTGTGTGTGGAGTGTGTCTCTGTGTGTGTCTCTGTGTGTGGAGCGTGTCTCTGTGTGTGGAGTGTGTCTCTGTGTGTGTCTCTGTGTGTGGAGTTTGTCTCTGTGTGTGTCTCTGTGTGTGGAGCGTGTCTCTGTGTGTGGAGTGTGTCTCTGTGTGTGTCTCTGTGTGTGGAGTTTGTCTCTGTGTGTGGAGTTTGTCTCTGTGTGTGTCTCTGTGTGTGGAGTGTGTCTCTGTGTGTGGAGTGCGACTGTGGAATAGTTTGGATTGGAATTTAAAACTATGTCCCACCACCATAAAACATCATTTAGTAACAATAACTGTATCGCTGAGTTAAGGTTTTGTCTTCTATGTTGATTCTTTACTAAATCATGTAGCACCTGTATTATAGCAATGAGTGTTGAAAAGTGCTATGATGTGGTAAAAACATTTATGCACTGGGGCTGGGGTTTAAAAAGTATTTACTTCTTCTCACTCCCTTTAGAACTTTCTTGTTTTTTTTTGTGATTTTGCATTGCTTCTCATATTTTTGTTTTGTTATTTGTTTTCAAAAGAGCATAGAAGTACAGAGTGTACAAAGAAGCTTTTATTTATTTATTTATCAAGAACTGGATTTGACAACGAAGTTCAAAATAAAAAGATTGATTGATCACCATTAGCTACTGAAATATGCAGCAGCTATTCTTCCTGAGATCTACAGTATGCTCATCAATGTCACAAAAATTAATGTATACACAATATATAGACACAGGAACAAAATGTGTGTTACAAAATAAACGTGCACAGGATAGAAGACGATGTGGGACATGTCTTAACATCCTGCTCCTGTGCACTAACGGCTCCATGTATTTTTGATGATTGTATTTCCTGTTTTGTTTGATTCTCTGATCTGTGCTGTTGGTTTCTATGCAATCTCTATGGAAACGAGCGACTAAACACCAAATCAACTTTTTTTTAACTCATAAACTGCATAAATATGTTTATTGTAGTGCTGTCTACATATCCTGGTCATTTTTTTGACATTTGAGTTCAAATTAGATAAAATTTCACTTTTGTGCCAAAAAACGCTGTGTGGCGCCCTCTCAACCTTTCTGGTGGTACTACATTTGAATTTGGTTCTGGCCTCTCCATTGACTCTGAAGTTCTCTATGACGTCAGTTGTTTTTGTGTGACGTCAGTCTGTCAGAGCCAGTGATGTGAACCCATTCAACTCTCACACACGCCCCAGCTGCAGTTTGGAGTATTCTGGCGCCATCTAGTGGATTAAAATTAAATTACATGAGTCATTCTGAGATTATTGAGTGTGATAAGGTTCAGGTGTGTAGCTTTACAATTATCTTAGTGTGTAAACAAGGGTGGAATGAGACTTTCTGGTCTGTAAACTATTGCTTTAAGCAGCAATGACAAATGTCTGTTTTTTCTTTGTGTGACAAGTGAGCTGTCAATCACAGCCCAGACCACGCCCAACTCTAAGCCCCCCTTCTTGTCCCTTTGTCCTCCAGGCAACGCCCTTTTAAGAGAACATTTTCAAATCTTCATGTGGGCGGAGTCAGGCTGGGCAAAGGTGTTTAGTCGCTCTTTAAGAAGAAGGTCCCTTATTCGTACCACAACGGGGAAATTCCAGTTTGATGCATACACCTATACATACACATGCAGCGAACATCACTTCTCTCTCCTTAAGTAAGCTTCATTTATACAGCGCCTTTCACAACCAAGGCCACAAAGCGCTTCACAGTTAAAACAGACAAAATACAATTTAAAATGTCCATACAAAAAGCTTAAATTTAATGGCCAAGACAACTCAATGACAGGTTTGAAACAGCCGCAAGAAAATTATGTAAAAGCTTGCCCAAAAAAATAGGTTTTTAGCTGACTTATGAATGAATCAACTGACTCAATCAACCGCAGAGAGAGCGGAAGATTGTTCCAGAGCTTAGGCCCAACAGCCTGGAAGGACCGGTCTCCCCTGGTCCGAAAGCGCATGCATGGGACCATCAACAGGTTCTGATCCACAGACCTCAGGGCCCGAGTGGGGGTATAAGGCTGAATCAGATAGGCAAAGTGGGTTATGTGTCTTGCCCAAGGACACAACAACAGCAGACATCAGTGGGAGTTGGTGGATAAGGTCTTGAGGTGGGCTCGAACCCACGACCTCAGACTCAAAGGCCAATGCTCTACCAACTGAGCCACTAAAATCCTGGAGTTTTAAAACATTTATACGAAGAAGATTCCTTTCAATAGTAGTATTTTCACAAACATGCAAGATACTATGTTTCATTCTTTACTGATTGAGCTCTGGATCAGACACTTCTGTTTCCGTGAGAGTAACATACAGTGTGGCGTACTGGCTCAGTGAGTTTAGGAGCAGTCTTGTCTCAGATTCATTTCAGATTTATTATTATTATTATTTCAACACAACAGACACATCAACATTCAACAAGATTTATTCCCACAGTTCCACAGTGTGAATTGAGAGTTTCCTGGATCTCAATGAACGATGCTTCTTTGGTTAGTGTGGAAAATTAACGTACAGAGACGGGGATTGTTGCCGCACCAGAGCACCTGGAAGTTTAGTGTCAGTTTCTTTCGGGCCGATGGGGGTGGACCCGGGGAATTAGCCGACGCTAACAAATAGCATTAGCCGACCTCTCGAAAACGTCTTTACAGGATGGTCCAAAAGTTGGCTCTTGGCCCAAAGCTCCGTTCCACATGTGTGTCAATGCTGAGGGGGTGTTCTGGACCAGTCTAGTTTAGGCCCTGTCCACACGAAGTCAAGCTCAGGCCTAAACGCAAAAATACTTTATCAATCCAGTGTATCGTCCATACGAGGCCGGCGTTTTGGGGGGGTGTAAACGAACATTTTTGAAAGTAGGTCCCAGAGTGGAAAGATTTCAAAACTCCGTATATGCCGCTCCGTGGTTACTGCCTCTCCGCAATGTATCTGAGACGCTTGCGTCATCGTCCCGCCTCTTGTTAAAGCACGCATGCGCCGCACTCAGAAAATAATGACAACAACAATGTAGCTTGTTGGTTTTGTAATCCAGTGTGACCCGAAGCAACAGTTCAACCTCATCGTCCGTCCATACTAATGTAGTACCAGCTCGCCCACTCGCCATGTTGTCTGTTTACAACATTCCGCGCATGCCCACGGAAGTTTGGGCTTGATCCCGTCATTGCGTCACAGCGCCACCAACAGGTCTGGCATAGTTTCACAGCGTTTTCAGGCGTATTGACTACATTCATATGGACGCACACATTTACTGAGCTAACTCCGTGTTTACAGAAAAAGTTTCTGAAATTATAAGCGTTTTGTCTTCGTGTGGATATAGCCTTAGTCGCTGTGAATTTTTGAAGTCTCTCGTTTAAATGAATGGGGCTCGTGCAGCTGACGCATGCACAGATGCGTTTTTCACATTTTCCAGCCTCCGCGGCCATTTTGAATCACTCCATGAAATTTTTGGCCCATTAGTTAGAACGGCGGAGATAGGCGTGACTACAGTCTATGGTCAGGATATGGTTTTTATAGTCATTTGTTACGTCACACACAGAAAGGCGTACGTGTCGCACCCAGAGACAATCCAGAAATATAAGAGTATATATCTCGGATAACACTGTCCGGGGTCTTGTTGAGTCTTGAGGGCCTGATATTATTTTGCTCTGCGTTTGTCCACCTGCATAGGCCATAGCTGTCCATCCACCATGATAGTTTGGTTTCAGTGGGATTTGAATGACAGCAGATGACTTTTTGCTGAGTTTATTCCACGTGTTTCCACATGTGTGACATCAGCAGTGTCCGATAGTGACCCCCCCCAGCAGCGGGTCACATGCAGACGCACACAGCACTTCAGCAGTAAATAGTGGAAGTGAGCAGAGCCAGTGGTCAGGGGCAGGAAGTGTCCAGGGTTAAAACTCTGCACACACATGGGGCCGCTGCAGACTCAGGACTCATGGACACGCAGGAGGTACTGTACGGCCAGAGCTTTTGTTGTTATTAATGTGCATTTAGGAAAACAAGTCGGTGTTTGAGTGAGGGGAAAGAACGCAACACAAAGGCACACACACACACACACACACACAAACACACACATGCCTCTGTTAAGCACATAGCACTTTATTGAGACTGTCTACATATTTTGCACAATGATGATCAAAGGTTTTGGTTTTTATAAGAAACGTTTGAAAGAAAGTCAATGTTGTTTTCAGTTTAAATGTTGTTAATGTGATAAAGTGTGTGATTTTGAATAGAAAAGCTTAAGTCACATTTTTACACCTTGGCTTTTAACACCGACTGAGCGTTTACCATATATGTTACTTCCTGATGACAAGAGAACAAGGCTAGGTTACTATAGCAACCAAACAGTGTAAAAGTGTAGAAGCATAACAACACGTTTAAAGCAGATACAAAAATAAGTATTCATATAAGTTTGTAATGTTTTTAGCTAAACCCCGGCTGGTGGATTGCATCAGTAATCACACAGGCGGGATTATTCTGGCAACACAAGTGTGAATTGTACTGTAATTGTATTGACTTTATTAGACCAGTATTTGTGCATATTAAATTCTGTCTCTTCAAGTATAGATGTCAGAAATGGGATAATCATGAGGCTGTGGTGTCCATGTAAACAAATGAGGTTATAATTAGAATCGAATCAGAGCCGGGGAGTTATATGATACGATATGTTCAGAAATATCACTGTGTGTATCTTCTGTGGAGACGGTGAAGTCGCCAGAGTCAGACTGAGTCACAACATTTCGTTCATTCTTTTTTATGTGTGTATATTTGTGTCCCGTTTGAATCCGGCTGCAGAACATGGACGTAGGTTACTGTGGGTTACCATGGCAACGTCTTCTCTTAATGGTAGTAAGGTGTACATACAAGCATGAAGTGTAAATATTAGCGTCAGTACTTCCTGTTTTGTCTGAGGTGAGAAATGACTTCACTAAAACCGTTCATGTCTTTCATTTCCCTCCAGTTTGGAACAAATTACTAATTAAAAATATACAAAAAAATACATAGAAGAGTACGCAAGCACGGTGGCTGAGTGGTTAGCACTCTCGCCTCTCAGCAAGAAGGTCCTGGGTACGAATCCCGGTCGGAACAGGGCCTTTCTGAGTGGAGTTTGCGTGTTCTCCCCGTGTTTGCGTAGGTTTCCTCCGGGTGCTCCTGTTTCCGCTACCACTAAAAACATTCACAGTAGGTCTGAATGTAAATGAGAGAGTGAATGGATGGTGTTGGAGCTGATGGTCCAGTGTGTTCTGGACTCGCTTCTGTCATCACCGTGTGTGGAAGGATTGGAACAATATCTGACTCTGAACTTTGTAAAGTGCTTTGGGTCTGACCTTGGTCTGTAAAATGCGCTATATAAATAAACATTACTTACTTACTTACGGCAAGTGTGTGTGTTTTGCCTTTTGTACAGATTTTTTGTGCTGGACCTGTGTGTGTGTGTGTGTGTGTGTGTGTGTGTGTGCGTTGCCAAACTCTGTCTCTCAGTCTGGTCACAAAAAACACAATCCTTTTTTCTATGCGCACTTTTGGGCCGCCATTACTCTGAATATTCCTCCACAGTCAGGGGAAAGATGGCTCCCGAGTGTGGGGTGACTGTAGTTCATGAACGCCTCTGACTTCCTCCTCTGACTCCGCTGTGGCGTGCCCGGCAGTAACTCCACACTGAAGTCTACGTCATTGAAGACATTTGTCATATTTGTTTCCTTTTCTTTTTTAAAATAGTTTCAACATTGTGCTGTACAGGCCTTTCCCTTTGGTTTATGTTTAAACGAGTTTACGGAGCTGTACGAGTCGTCCAACTAGTGCTCAGGCCTTCAGCTGACTGTATTTATACAAGCCATACATCTTCACTCAGGTTTCAGCTTGTGCCGCAACCCCCCTCCTCCCCATCATCATCTCAACAGTGGGTTTCTCTCTCCATGTCACCAACTCATCACTTCATCTTCCAACAATCGACTGGTTATCGGGCGGCACGGTGGCTGAGTGGATAGCACTCTCGCCTCTCAGCAAGAAGGTCCTGGGTTCGAATCCCGGTCGGACCAGGGCCTTTCTGAGTGGAGTTTGCATGTTCTCCCCGTGTCTGCGTAGGTTTCCTCCGGGTACTCCGGTTTCCCCTACCACTAAAAATATGTCCAATAGTTCTAGCATGCGCCTCCTGTACTGGCGACCCCGCTCCCATCTCTGTGTGGAGTGAGAGACAAATGCCCAAAAATTAACAATTGTAAACCGCTTTGAGACTCAGATCTGCAGTGAAAAGGCGGTATATAAATAAAAGATTACTTACTTACTTACTTATAAAAGGAGTGGACTGACCGAGTGCTGATGGGCAAGGGCAAACATGTACATGATTGCTAAGGCAAGCCAGAGTTTCCCGTTTTTTCGAATTTCTGTGTGGAGTTCTCTCTGTGTCTGTGTAGGTTTCCTCCATGTGCTCCGGTTTCCCCTACCACTAAAAACAAATACAATAGGAATGACTGTAATGAGAGAGTGAATTGTTGGTGTGTTCGGCGTCTTGCTTCTGACATTACTGTGTGTGGAGTCAATGAAAAATTACTGGTACAACAGAATTGTAAAGCTCTTTGTGTGACCTTGGTCTGTGAAATGTGCTATAAAGATAAAGATTGTTTACTTACTTGCCACTTATCAATGTGAGTCAATAGTCGCCAGAGACAGTTTGACCAAAACTTTGTTCATGAGCCTTTCTCTATTGGACTTCATCAGGCGGGTTAGCACTGCCCATCTATATACAGTCTATGCTTCCAACAAGATCATCTATATCTAGATTATCTCATTTTTATTTGTGTTATTTTGTGTGTGTGTGTGTGTGTGTGTGTGTGTGTGTGTGTGTGTGTGTGTGTAGGCGTGTAGGGACTTCCTGGAGCTCGCGGAGAGCCACAGCCGGAGATGGCAGAGCGCGGTGCAGTATGAGCGTGAGCAGAGGGTCCACCTGCAGGAGACCATCGAGCAGTTAGCCAATCAGAACAGCAGCCTGGAGCGCGCCTGGAGAGAGGATCCCGCCCCCCACTACCACCCGCTCAGCCGAGGTCTGTGCACCCAGGCCTCATAATGACTCAATACATACTCAACACAAATGAATATGAATTTAGTCAAGACATCCACTAATATTGATGCTCCAGATGAACTAGACTTAGTGAAAATGAGGCCTGTTTTGTAACTTATTCAAGATAAGATCAACTTTATTGATCTCACAAAGGACAACATTTGCATTCAGCTGCGCACATCCGTACTCCCCGCTCAATCATCATTTCACTGCATGTAACGTCTGGGTCTGGTCCCTGGGTTAGCGATTACAATCGGTTGAATTTCGACCGACCAATCAAAGAGCGCGGGAGGCGGGTGTTGTAGTTAGTTGTGGGTGACGTCAAGAGTTTGCGTTGAACGGGCAGGTTGTAGTTTGGCAATGGTGAAAAATGCGATAGTAAAGTAATCCGGTCTGGTTCTATCAAGAAATTGGAGCCGGAGCAAGAGGAATGTTTAGCAAATGTAATCGCTAGAATAAATTGTGGCGCTACTCCCCACGGCCTCTGTTAGCGGCAAAGGAGATGGCTAAAGCTAGGCTAAATGCTAAATGCTAACGACAGACTTGGGCGCACTACATACGTCACGGTAAACTCAGATCCAATGGTTTCAATCTGTAAAAGGAGTTAACCCCTCCCACCTGTAAACGGAGTCAATGGAGCACCTCCAGACATTAGTACGAAATGTCATTTGTACTATGGTGTGGTACGACCAGGCTATGTCAACACCACTCTAAGTATTTCATGAAAATCACTTGCTCCCAGCGACAATTGTCATTTACGTAGTTTTTAAAGCTGACGTATCCAACTTTTAAAAAAGTGCTATGTTATTAAATCCATGTTAATCGTTCCTCGCTCTTAAAACAATTGGTATTTTTGGCCTCATATGTCACATATTTCAATGCAATTTTGCAGACAAAAAAGTCAAAAAGAGGATTTTCTTCACTCAGCCAATTAGCTCTGAGCTCAATGCTCAAAGTTAGTAACTCCCATGACTCTTCCTGCTTTACGTCGGACACTTTCTGTTGGGACAAGCAACATGTATTCTGTCTTTTAACTATTTCTATTCACATTTCTAAGTGACTCCAAACTTTTGAATATCAGTGTCTGACGAGAGCCGACTTCTGTGATCTCCAATATTTCACTGGTTTGAAGACAACTTTAGTTTGAACTGTGCTGGTGCAGAAGGGAGCGAGGGAGCGTCTGCAGAGGCCAGTGAGGAGGATGAGAGCGAGTACTTTGACGCCATGGAGGATTCGCCCGCTTTCATCACCGTGACGACCAGCGACGCCATTTTGAACAGGTACGGGGGACTGACGTGGCTCCGTAGATGTACTTGTGTTGCATATTTTACTGAGTAACAGCTCTCTCACATAAATCTTCTCTTCCAGGAGCAACTCGAGTGAAGCCAGTGGAGTTCACAACGACTGGAGCCAGGACGAGCAGGTACCGTTCTGTTGTGGAGGCCTTTTCTGACTTTTTAAACCAATATATTTCTCCTGTAATATATGGTTCAGTTAAAAATCTTGGCAGGTAATTCAATTATGATGAGATTTGTCATTCCTGCCGACAGTTTTGACCCCAATTCAATTTATTTTTGTACATCCCGAAATACAGATCAGTTAGAACACAGGAAATGCAATAATAACAAACAGCACGGGCGGCACGGTGGCTGAGTGGATAGCACTCTCGCCTCTCAGCAAGAAGGTCCTGGGTTCGAATCCCGGTTGGACCAGGGCCTTTCTGAGTGGAGTTTGTATGTTCTCCCCGTGTCTGCGTAGGTTTCCTCCGGGTGCTCCGGTTTCCCCTACCACTAAAAATATGTACAATAGGTCTGGCATGTGCCTCCTGTACTGGCCCCACTCCCAAAAAAATAACAATTGTGTGGGAGCCAAGTTAAGCTTTGTTAGTTAGATATTTGCATGTTGCATAGTGTATATTAGATTGTGACTAATTTGATTGTTTATTTTGTTATAAATTAGTAATAACGTATTTATTTGCTTAATTAGTATTTTATGTTAATTTAGGAACTACATTTACAACTGCAGATTATAAATTGTAAACCGCTTTGAGACTCCGATGTGCAGGGAAAAGGCGGTATATAAATAAAGATTACAGATTACATACATACACATAGGAGCCATCGCTGAATTTTGATTGGATGAAGAAATGTCCGTAAAAAATTCTAAAATCAAAATCAGTGGGAAAAAGTCAGAAACCTGGAGATGCCCACATTGAGAGAAGGATCCATTCCCACGGACAGACAGGTTATAGAATCCAGAACCTGTATCCAACTGCTAATTTTTCATAACTTTACCCTTTGACAACATTCTGCTTAAAGGACCAAGAATGAGTACAAATAATGAAAAAGAAGTGCCTCTCTCCTGCAGGGCTCTCCAGGCTCTAACCACGTGTCAAAGCAGCCCCCGCGGAGGCAGCGGCGGACACACATCCCCCACAAACCCAACTACTCCCTGAACCTGTGGAGCATCATGAAGAACTGCGTCGGCAAAGAGCTCTCCAAGATCCCCATGCCGGTGAGAGCACTGTCCCGGGATAGAGCTGCAGCAAAACACAAAGGAAAGGCAGCAAACTCAATTAAAAACGTTAAAAAAAGACTGAGGACAGGTGTAGGTCCTCGGGCTCTGTGAATAGAAGTGATTTTAATTTTTTTTTATATTGTGAAGGTACATTTTGAAATTTTTCTTGAAACAAAATGTGTTTATTGTTTAGATTTATCCAAAACTTGATCAAAACCGAAAGATTTAAGAAGAAAAAAAGTTCAGGATGACAAGGGACACTAAAATCCCCACAAAATCCGACCTTTATGAAAGCTGTAGGTTCTCTGTCAGGTTCTCTGTCAGCTGAGGTTGAGCTGTTTTAATATGCATTGAGTTCTATGGGGAAAATTTCTGGGTAGCCCGCGTGAATTTAGTCTGGTTCAGTCTGCAGTACCGCGAGAATCCCCTGAGCACATGAGTTATTCAGCTACACGCTAGTAATACCCTATCCAGTTAATATAATAGATCCATGGTAGTCACACCTATCTCCGCCGTTCTAATGGGCCAAAAACTGGGCTTTCATGGAGTGATTCAAAATGGCCGCGGGGGCTGGACAATGTGAAAAAACGCATCTACGCATGTGTCAGCTGCACGAGCCCCGTTCATTTAAACGAGTGACTTCAAAAATTCACAGAGAGTAAACTAGACTGGTCCAGAACACTCCCTCAGCATTGACACACATGTGGAACGGAGCTTTGGGCCAAGAGCCACTTTTGGACCATCCTGTAAAGACGTTTTTGAGAGGTAAGAAGATGCTATATGTCAGCAATGAATAATTCTTATTCCGGGTCCACCCCCATCGGCCCGGGGTGGTATTGCAGCATGTCAGCGTACGTCATTTTGGCCACTTTTGAGCCGGGACCCGCCCCCACCTGTTTAAGCACATTGTTTTATATTGAACTATTTACAGTGCCTTGCGAAAGTATTCGGCCCCCTTGAACCTTTCAACATTTCGCCACATTTCAGGCTTCAAACATAAAGATATAAAATTTTAATTTTTTGTCATGAATCAACAACAAGTGGGACACAATCGTGAAGTGGAACAAAATGTATTGGATAATTTAAACTTTTTTTAACAAATAAAAAACTGAAAAGTGGGGCGTGCAATATTATTCGGCCCCTTTACTTTCAGTGCAGCAAACTCAGTCCAGAAGTTCAGTGAGGATCTTTGGATGATCCAATGTTGTCCTAAATGACTGATGATGATAAATAGAATGCTCCTGTGTGTAATCAAGTCTCCGTATAAATGCACCTGCTCTTTGATAGTCTCAGGGTTCTGTTTAAAGCGCAGAGAGAACCATGAAGACAAAGGAACACTCCAGGCAGGTCCGAGATACTGTTGTGGAGAAGTTTAAAGCCGGATTTGGATACAAAAAGATTTCCCAAGCTTTAAACATCTCAAGGAGCACTGTGCAAGCAATTATATTGAAATGGAAGGAGTATCAGACCACTGCAAATCTACCAAGACCCGGCCGTCCCTCCAAACTTTCATCTCAAACAAGGAGAAGACTGATCAGAGATGCAGCCAAGAGGCCCATGATCACTCTGGATGAACTGCAGATAACTACAGCTGAGGTGGGAGAGTCTGTCCATAGGACAACAATCAGTTGTGCACTGCACAAATCTGGCCTTTATGGAAGAGTGGCAAGAAGAAAGCCATTTCTCAAAGATATCCATAAAAAGTCTTGTTTAAAGTTTGCCACAAGCCACCTGGGAGACACACCAAACATGTGGAAGAAGGTGCTCTGGTCAGATGAAACGAAAATGATCCAAATCTACAATGGAATGGTTCGCAAATAGACGTATCCAGGTGTTAGAATGGCCAAGTCAAAGTCCAGACCTGAATCCAATCGAGAATCTGTGGAAAGAGCTGAAGACTGCTGTTCACAAACGCTCTCCATCCAACCTCACTGAGCTCGAGCTGTTTTGCAAGGAAGAATGGGCAAGAATTCCAGTCTCTCGATGTGCAAAACTGATAGAGACATACCCCAAGCGACTTGCAGCTGTAATTGCAGCAAAAGGTGGCGCTACAAAGTATTAGCGCAAGGGGCCGAATAATATTGCACGCTCCACTTTTCAGTTTTTTATTTCTTGAAAAAGTTTGAATTATCCAATACATTTTGTTCCACTTCACGATTGTGTCCCACTTGTTGTTGACAAAAAATATTTTTTTTATATCTTTATGTTTGAAGCCTGAAATGTGGCGAAATGTTGAAAGGTTCAAGGGGACCGAATACTTTTGCAAGGCACTGTAACTTCTAATGTGTTGGGTTAACATTTTAGAATAAATCAAATGTTGTTTTCCTAACATAGATGACGTAGACCATGGCTTGGTAAACAATAATCAACGCTGCGTGTTATTAATGATCATTTCAGGGGCCACTAATAATGGTCTTGAAGGCTTGAAAGTTCTAATGGTTTTAATTTCTTGTGTGATTTTAATGTTTTAATTGTGATTCTGGTGTTTGTTTTATGTGATGATTTGTGCCTTGGGTGATGTGGAGTGTGAAGCGCTTTGTGTTGCCCTGTGTATGAAAGGTGCTCTACAAATAAACTTTGATTGATTGATTGAAGTCTGGATATGGTGAGCCTGAGTTCGACATGCTTGGTAGAAAGGGACAATTTTGCCGGAACTGCCCTCTGTTGTCAGCCCTCTCCTGTTTTTCCGGTCCTCTGCATTTTGCGCAGTGTGAATGAGGCTCACAGTGGTTGTGCTTCTCCAGGTGAACTTCAGCGAGCCCCTGTCCATGCTGCAGCGCCTCACAGAGGACCTGGAGTACAGTGAGCTGCTGGACCGGGCGGCTGCATGCGAGTCGTCCCTGGAGCAGATGGGTCTGGTGGCCGCCTTCTCCGTGTCGTCCTACTCCACCACAGCCCAGCGCTCGGCCAAACCGTTCAACCCTCTGCTGGGGGAGACCTACGAGCTGGACAGGCTGGAGGAGCACGGCTACCGCTCCGTCTGTGAGCAGGTCAGACGCCTGGAAGAACTTCAAACATGTTTTTCCTCTTGCACCACAATGGAACACAACATCACCTGAAGGACAGATACCTATTGTTTCTAGAATAGGATTTGGTTTTAAAAAATATATTTGATTTGTTCCCAAAGTGTCTCTTTACAAAAAAATAGGCAAAAAAATAATGAAAGCAGAATGAGAACAGGACTGAACAAGGACTAAAGCAGGATTGGAACAGCCCTAAGACAGGATCAAAGCGGGGTCTAAAGACGGTTTAAACAGGACTAAAGCAGGACTAAAGCAGGACTAAAGCCGGACTCAAGCAGGACTAAACAAGCAAATGCCAAACATAGAGTGTATATGTTTGGTTTTTGGTTCTTCTGTACCAGACATTTGTAGGTTAGCGATGTTGTTACCCGGACATCGCTAACTTACTATTGTCTGGAACAGAAGAACCAAATACTTTTAATTCTACTAAGAAGATGAATCTTCCTAAACCACTAGTTACTGTATATTTGGACTGAACTGGTGTGAAGGACAGATGTGAATGCAACCTGAGTCTATGATGACACACGGTGCACGGTGTGGGTAGCAGTGGCACTCATGCTTCAGCAGCCTGCTTGCTGGTGCGATTACTGTGTGGCTCGGCAGCATCACGGCCAAAGAAAAGAGATCTGAACAAAAGTGGTTCGTTCTGCTCGAAGGACTGTGAACTGTGAGAGGCTCTTTATGAGAGCAGAGTCTTAAACCGAGCCCTGAGGATTGTAAACGACTCCTCTGGGCATCCTGGAGCGGCCTTGTTCCAGCCTCTTCCCTCGGGTAGAAGATTCCGGTCTCTGCAGTGCAGGACCACCCGCCATGCTAATAGCTTCTTCCCTCAGGCGGTTATAAGACAGATCAGTAAGTGAGTAAGTAAGTAATCTTTATTTATACACCGCCTTTCACAGACCAGAGTCACAAAGCGGTTTACAATTGTTATTTTTTGGGCACTTGTCTCTCACTCCACACAGAGATGGGAGCGGGGTACAGGAGGCACATGCCAGACCTATTGTGCATGTTTTTAGTGGTAGGGGAAACCGGAGCACCCGGAGGAAACCTACGCAGACATGGGGAGAACATGAAAATTCCATTTAGAAAGGCTCTGTTCCGACCGGGATTCAAACCTAGGAACTTCTTGCTTCGTAGCTTCTTAATAATGCTTTTAAGAGTTTTATACGTGCCTCACTGTGTCTTGCCTCGCTATTTTTATTCTTTTTGTCTGTGTGTGCTTTGTGGTGTTGGTGCCCCGGGTGTCTCCTGTTTGGATTCCAATGTAGTTTTTTCTGCAAATGGTGATAAATTGATTTGGATTTGGATTCTGAAGATGGGTTTTTGGGTGCTGTACTAGAGCGACCTGACAGGTGGTCCTAGTGGCATTGGAAGGATGGGTCAAATGCAGCGGATACATATTCCTGGGGTACACTAAAGTATACCTAAACCTTAATGTGCTTCTCTGTGCTCAGGTCAGCCACCACCCTCCAGCCGCCGCTCATCATGTGGTCTCACAGAGAGGCTGGACCCTGTGGAAGGACATCACCATCGCCAGCAAGTTCAGAGGGAAATACCTGTCCATCATGCCCCTGGGTAAGGATCACCCCACTGCTGCCCCTGGGTAAGCATCAGCCCACTGCTGCCCCTGGGTAAGCATCAGCCCACTGCTGCCCCTGGGTAAGGATCACCCCACTGCTGCCCCTGGGTAAGGATCACCCCACTGCTGCCCCTGGGTAAGCATCAGCCCACTGCTGCCCCTGGGTAAGGATCACCCCACTGCTGCCCCTGGGTAAGGATCACCCCACTGCTGCCCCTGGGTAAGCATCAGCCCACTGCTGCCCCTGGGTAAGGATCACCCCACTGCTGCCCCTGGGTAAGGATCACCCCACTGCTGCCCCTGGGTAAGCATCAGCCCACTGCTGCCCCTGGGTAAGGATCACCCCACTGCTGCCCCTGGGTAAGCATCAGCCCACTGCTGCCCCTGGGTAAGGATCACCCCACTGCTGCCCCTGGGTAAGGATCACCCCACTGCTGCCCCTGGGTAAGCATCAGCCCACTGCTGCCCCTGGGTAAGGATCACCCCACTGCTGCCCCTGGGTAAGGATCACCCCACTGCTGCCCCTGGGTAAGCATCAGCCCACACCCCACTGCTGCCCCTGGGTAAGCTTCACCCCACTGCTGCCCCTGGGTAAGCATCAGCCCACACCCCACTGCTGCCCCTGGGTAAGCTTCACCCCACTGCTGCCCCTGGGTAAGCTTCACCCCACTGCTGCCCCTGGGTAAGGATCACCCCACTGCTGCCCCTGGGTAAGGATCACCCCACTGCTGCCCCTGGGTAAGCCTCACCCACTGCTGCCCCTGGGTAAGCTTCACCCCACTGCTGCCCCTGGGTAAGGATCACCCCACTGCTGCCCCTGGGTAAGGATCACCCCACTGCTGCCCCTGGGTAAGGATCACCCCACTGCTGCCCCTGGGTAAGCTTCACCTCACTGCTGCCCCTGGGTAAGCCTCACCCACTGCTGCCCCTGGGTAAGGATCACCCCACTGCTGCCCCTGGGTAAGGATCACCCACTGCTGCCCCTGGGTAAGCTTCATCCCACTGCTGCCCCTGGGTAAGGATCACCCCACTGCTGCCCCTGGGTAAGCTTCACCCCACTGCTGCCCCTGGGTAAGCCTCACCCACTGCTGCCCCTGGGTAAGGATCACCCCACTGCTGCCCCTGGGTAAGCATCAGCCCACTGCTGCCCCTGGGTAAGGATCACCCCACTGCTGCCCCTGGGTAAGGATCACCCCACTGCTGCCCCTGGGTAAGGATCACCCCACTGCTGCCCCTGGGTAAGGATCACCCCACTGCTGCCCCTGGGTAAGCATCAGCCCACTGCTGCCCCTGGGTAAGCTTCACCCCACTGCTGCCCCTGGGTAAGGATCACCCCACTGCTGCCCCTGGGTAAGCATCAGCCCACTGCTGCCCCTGGGTAAGGATCACCCCACTGCTGCCCCTGGGTAAGGATCACCCCACTGCTGCCCCTAGGTAAGCCTCACCCACTGCTGCCCCTGGGTAAGCTTCATCCCACTGCTGCCCCTGGGTAAGGATCACCCCACTGCTGCCCCTGGGTAAGCTTCACCCCACTGCTGCCCCTGGGTAAGCCTCACCCACTGCTGCCCCTGGGTAAGGATCACCCCACTGCTGCCCCTGGGTAAGCATCAGCCCACTGCTGCCCCTGGGTAAGGATCACCCCACTGCTGCCCCTGGGTAAGGATCACCCCACTGCTGCCCCTGGGTAAGCCTCACCCACTGCTGCCCCTGGGTAAGGATCACCCCACTGCTGCCCCTGGGTAAGCATCAGCCCACTGCTGCCCCTGGGTAAGGATCACCCCACTGCTGCCCCTGGGTAAGGATCACCCCACTGCTGCCCCTGGGTAAGCATCAGCCCACTGCTGCCCCTGGGTAAGGATCACCCCACTGCTGCCCCTGGGTAAGGATCACCCCACTGCTGCCCCTGGGTAAGCCTCACCCCACTGCTGCCCCTGGGTAAGCCTCACCCCACTGCTGCCCCTGGGTATGCCTCACCCACTGCTGCCCCTGGGTAAGGATCACCCCACTGCTGCCCCTGGGTAAGCCTCACCCCACTGCTGCCCCTGGGTAAGCCTCACCCCACTGCTGCCCCTGGGTAAGCCTCACCCACTGCTGCCCCTGGGTAAGGATCACCCCACTGCTGCCCCTGGGTAAGCCTCACCCCACTGCTGCCCCTGGGTAAGCCTCACCCACTGCTGCCCCTGGGTAAGCCTCACCCACTGCTGCTAGTCCAATCTAATCATTATATATGTGTACCGCCCAAAATCACAACAGCTTAAAGAACTTCACAGAAATCAAAGAACAAAAACAGGAAACACATTGAAGCCACTGGTCCAAAGGGAGCAAGATAACCAATGTCCGTGTGTGTGTGTGTGTGTGTGTGTCCGTGTGTGGGTGTGTGTGTGTGTGTGTGTGTGTTATAGGAGCCATCCACCTGAAGTTCCACTCGTCCGGGAACCACTACGTCTGGAGGAAAGTCACCTCCACCGTGCACAACATCATCGTGGGCAAACTCTGGATCGACCAGGTGTGACCCTCCAACACTCTGACACTGCCTTCACTTTTAAAGCACTAGAGAAAACCCAATCCACCTCCTACTCCAGTATGATTAGATCGATTTAAGATGCTTCCAAACTTGTGAGCCCCTTCAATCAAACCAAATCAAAATAACTTTATTAATCCGTGAGGAACTTCATTTACAGACGAAGCTCCGGTGGGGGTACACCAAAACACAGAAGCATCCGATCTAAGCTGAAATAACAATATAAAATACATAAAACAAGTCTCGGATCAGCTGTTTAAAATGCGAATTGAGGTGGGCAGGAAGCTGGATGTGGCCCTTTTAGTTTTGAATGGGAGGGACCTGAACCCACGCCCTGATGGGACCAGACTGTAGTGTGAGTGCAGAGTGTGGGAGCCTTTCCTTAAAACGTTGTTATTGTAGATGTCTGTGAGTGAGTCTTGCTGCTGTCCAATGATTTTGCTGCTGATTTTAATGATCTTTTTCAGTGAATTCCGATGTATGAGACTGAGTGAACCAAACCAAGCTTAGGACTGCACCCAGGACATCTACGGGAAGCTTATCGTCCACGTTGAGCTCTGTTGTTTTTGTTTCAGTCTGGAGACATTGGGATCGTGAACCACAGGACCAAGGACAGCTGCCAGCTCAAGTTCTCCCCCTACAGCTACTTCTCCAGAGACATCCCTCGGAAGGTACGCCGCTCCAATTGTCCGCAGCGCTAATAAAAAGGTAGGCTGAAGAGTGGCCATATCTGTGTGTGAAAGCTAGATCCAATCAGACCTCTGAAGTTAAGCAGGGCAGGATCTGGTTAGTGCTGTGATGGGAGACCTGCAAACACCATGGGCCAAACTGTCGCGGCCTATAGGGAAAGAGACTTCACCCACATTGACCCAGGGCACTTGTGTCTAGAGTATAGTTTATCACCACTATGTATAGAGTGAAGGAATGATGGCATGTAAAGCGTCTTTGAGTGTCCAAAAACTTTTTAAAGATTGTTTTAAAAGATGTTATGCCATATCTCCAGTTGTGAAATGCGTTTGTTGTGTGCAGGTGACAGGGGTGGTGTCCGACAGCTCAGGCCAGGCTCACTACATCCTCTCTGGGACCTGGGACGACCAGATGGAAAGTGCCAAGATCATCCAGAGCAGCAGGGGGAGCTCTGAGGGGAAGAACAAGACGCTGCTCCAGACACTGCCCCCTAAACTGCTGTGGAAGAAGTACCCTCTGCCGTAAGTCTGGCTGCATCGGAGAATTGCTCCTAATATGAGATCCATGCACTGTAGACTGACATCAGCTGTAACGCCACGTGCACAAAGCAGTATTACACACATTAAAAGAACATTGAAAACTAAACTCCTCTGCTCAGTTACCGTTTGTCTGTGGTCTAGTGCTCTCTATGATCATATTGAAACGCCTGCTTGCTCACTGTTAGCTTTAGCCTGAACTTTGAAGTGCATTTCTTTACATCACTTAATCACTGTTATCAGCAGAAATGGCCTCTAACCATCGGACCATGTGTTACTTACTGTACATGTTTGGAGAGCCAGAGAGTATTCTATGTCATATGTTCCAGCAACCACATGCTATGCCTCATTTAAAACGTGAGACTTTATGTGAAAAACATTTCTACTTACCTCCGTTCCGAGATATTACAAGCTAAAGGTGGCAAGTTTTCATAATAAATCCTTCTGGTTTCTCTTGAACTTGCCTCTTTTATGAAATACTGTATGTGCTGGTTGAGCTTGTCACTCTTATGAAACGTTTTGTGTAAAGACGTATCCATCCATCCATTTTCTTCCCCTTATTCCATTTCTGGGCCGGGGGGGTTTGGAAATTCAGAGCTGCACCCAGTCCACAGAGCACCAGCCCCTCACTGATCCTCCTGCAGGGGGTGAGTCCACAGGAGCCTTGAGCTTCAGGCAAAGTGGGTTTAAGTATCTTGCCCAAGGACACAACGACAGCAGTCATCAGAGGGAGTCGGTAGAGAAGGTCTTGTGGTGGGCTCGAACCCATGACCTTCAGGCTCAAAGGCCAATGCCTCTGTCGCCCCTGTAAAGAAGTATGTGTACGGAAAATATTACAGTTTATTTAAGCAGATAAATGGGCTGACTGAATGGCCAAAAAAACTGTTCTATGGTTGAGCTAGTGGTCAAACCTTCATGCTGCGTGAGAGCCTGAAGATGAGGCTGATGTTGGCCCCAGTTGAGCAGAGGTTGTTGCTGTGCAGGGAGGGCGCAGAGCAGATGTACCACTTCTCCAGTTTGGCGCTGACGCTGAACGAGCCAGAGGAGGGCATCGCTCCCACGGACAGCCGCCACCGACCCGACCAGCGGCTGATGGAGGAGGGACACTGGGACCAGGCCAACGCAGAGAAGCAGAGGCTGGAGGAGAAGCAGAGGGTTGTGAGGAGGAGGAGGGAGGCCGAGGAGAACCAGGCACTGAGCCGAGGTATCCATACATGACATACACGTCAAAACACACATACATACATTCAAATACATTAAAAAAATACATGTTTTTGTTGGGCATAATGTTATTTACACACAGAAATGAGCTGGTGACGTGACAGTGGCGATGATTCAGGACACACAACATTCAACAACATTTCTAGACTTTATAAATGGAGTTTTTTTTGTGTTGTTTTTTTTTGCATCTCTGGTGTTTTAACTGATTGATTCTCTGATCTGTGTTGGCAAATCGACGGCTTTGTAAAGTCCTCTGAGATACCTCTGTTGTGATTTAAGGCAATACAAAAATAAGTTCATTCAATTCCATTTATTCTTGTATAGCCCTAAATCACAATTCGCCAACACAGATCAGAGAATCCAACAGTTGACTCTCTACAGTCTATGACCATCACTCAAAGCACCTGTGCGTGTGCGTGTGTTTGCCTATGTGTGTGTGTGTGTGTGTGTGTGTGTGTATGTGTGTGTACAGGCCAGGAGCACGAGGGATACCAGCCGCAGTGGTTCACCCAGAGACGCTGCTCCATCACTGGGGAGATCAGCTACGTCTACAGCGGAGGATACTGGGAGTGTAAAGAGGAAGAGGACTGGAGCAGCTGCCCCAAGATCTTCTGACCCCGACACCCGTCAAACAATCTCCACAACTCTTCTGGGATTTAAGTGAACAGTTGGGACTTCTTTCAAGGATTTCATTCATGAGACATTTTTGGACTTATTATTAAACTTTCAATTCAGTATGAAAATGTTGTTGCTGAAAAAATCTAAAATGCGACTACAGTGGTCCCTTGTTTATTGCGGGGGTTAAGATCTAAAGAAAACACATAAGATAAAGTCACAATGTAGCAGCGATATGCTTGAAGGCTGTAAAACAGGGGGCTCCAACCATTTTCAATCAGAGAGCTACTTTTATACAACAGAAGAGGCAGAGAGAGAGCTACTCCTTTTTGCAGTCGTAATAAAAATTTGTGCAATAATTAAGATAAGATTGAACACACATGGAGAACACATGTAAATATAACATTATATTTTTTACTTATAATAGATATGTAACAACTCAAAATGTATTCATTCAGGACCATGTGTTCAATTCTAAATCCTGTGGGGAGCTACCTGAAAGGGGCTGGTGAGCTACTGGTGGCTCCCGAGCTATAGGTTGGAGACCCCTGCTGTAAAACCTCTCCCCACACAGTTTATTCAATATTCTATCCACCGGAACACACGCCTGCTGTAGTGCAATCACAGAGCTGTTTGGTGTAGGTCTGAGGGCTACTGCAGCTGTCAAAAGCCGTGCATGCTCAGTAGCAAACAGCTGCAGAGGACACCGCCCTCAGAGGCAGGAGCAGGACTGAGGACTACAGGAAGACCGCAGCAGTCCTCTTAACTAAGCAAGCAATTGTTTTCTTTGGATTTAAAATTAAGCTGTCATGCTCTATTAGCGGTTCTATGATGTTGTGACGATTGAAGGCATAGACCGACAGCTGGAGACGATCGTGCCGATGGATAACCTCAATAAAAGGTCTTTTTCATACAACAATAAAAAGTGGGCAGTTTGTGTAGACTTGGGTCGTCCTTCCTCCATCATCAACACAAACAAGAGGTTTCGTAGACGAGGGGAGGTCAAGCCTTAACACTGCAAATTTAAGACTCATATCCAACTCATTACACCACCATATATAAGGCATAGTAAACTGCCACAGCTGCCCTGGTGCAAACTGGTGGTCATGATGCTGCCAATCTGTGCCATCGGTCCCTCTCCACCAACGCCTCATCCAAGCATTTATTTATTCAGAAAAGCAGGAATTTTGACAATTCATCACACTGACAGAAAGTCTCAGCTCAGCAGGTGGAAGATCAAGTGCCTATTCATGATAAATAATAGAATAGTTTAATAGTCAGTGGGGGCGTGTCCCGGGCCGATGGGGTTGGGCCCGGAATAAGAGTTAGCCAATGCTAACATATAGCATTATATAGCATTAGCTGACCTTTGGAAAACGTCTTTACAGGATGGTCCAAAAGTCGCTCTTGGCCCAAAGCTCCGTTCCACATGTGTGTCAATGCTGAGTGTTCTGGACCAGTCTAGTTTAGTCGCTGTGAATTTTTGAAGTCACTCGTTTAAATGAACGGGGCTCGTGCAGCTGACTCATGCTCAGATGTGTTTTTTCCATAGACTGTATATATTAAAGGACAGAGTCACGCCTATCTCCGCCGTTCTAACTAATGGGCCAAAAAATGTGCTCTACTGGAGCTATCCAAAATGGCCACGAGTGGTCCCGCCCACAAGAAAATTGTGAAAAAACGCATCTGCGCATGCGTCAGCCGGCGCAGCTCCATTCATTTAAACGAGAGACTTCAAAAATTCACAGCAAGTAAACTAGAGTGGACCAAAAAATTCCACCCCCCTCAGCATTGACACACATGTGGAACGGAGCTTTGGGCCAACAGCCACTTTTGGACCATCCTGTAAAGACGTTTTCGAGAGGTCTGCCAATGCTATATGTTAGCATTGGCTAATTCTACTTCCGGGTCCACCCCCACAGGCCCGGGGTGGTATTGCAGCATGTCAGCGCACGTCATTTTGGCCACTTTTGAGCCGGGACCCGCCCACACTGGTTTTTTCACATTTTCCAGCCCCCGTGTCCATTTTGAATCACTCCATGAAAGCCCAATTTTTGGCCCGTTAGTTAGAACGGCGGAGATAGGCGTGACTACGTCTGTTAATATTTACAGTCTATGGTATTAGTCCACGATTCAACCATTGCTTCGTTTTCTTCCTTATTTTCTATTTTTATTTTTCTACAATAAAATGTTATAAAGTCAGATTTTAAATGTTTTGAATCCATGCTATTATTTCATGTTGAAAGTTATTTTTTTTGTTTAACTTGAATTAACATGTTTCCTTATGACCTAGAATATAAGACATTTTCTTTTTATATTAAGACCAAAATGGACCGTTTTTTTTCACTCCTCAATCAGTGCGTCCGATTTGCTCAATCAAACTAAATTCATCAGATATTCATCGTTTTTTATAAACTCACTGACAACAACCAAAACCTTTTTAAAATACCAGAAACACCATGAGACAGGGCAAAATATTTGACTTTATTCATTTATCGGTTTATCTGGATGAGACAGTGTTAGAAAGGGCCGACACAAGCCGAGGGCCAACACAAGCCGAGGGCCAACACATCAGAGGGCCAACGCAAGCCAAGGGCCGGACTGTTTCAATGTTTATTAAAACATATGTCACGGGGTGGGATGATGGAGGACTCAAATGCAGCAATGCAAAAAATAATGATTTAATAAAATAAAAGTCCAGGTGAAAACTAAACTCAAAATCCAAGAATACGGAACCAGGAACAGAGGCAGAACTTGACACGACTAAACAGGACATTGATATAACAATGGACCAGCAACATGTGGAGAGGGGCACAGGTGAACTCAAACTCAAACTCAAAACCAAACCACAGAGAAACAAAGTCAAAATAAAACCAAAGCACAAAAATAAAAGCCACACCATGACATATTAAAACTATTGCCTATAATCATTTGATGCCTATTTAACCAAAACCAAACAGTGTACTGAATAATTCAATATTTTTGTAGCTCTGTTAGTAATTTCAAGTGAAAACATTTTTCAACAGGCTCACAGACAAAAACAAAAGTCCTCAACATTAAATAAATAATCCTATGTTTTCTTGTGGCTCTGTGCGGGCCGGTTCCAATACTTGTCCAATATCATCCCGGGGCCAAGATAATTCATTCGGGCCCTGACTTTGACACCCATGTGTTAGATGGACCTCAGTGCATGTTTTCTAGTGGTAAGGGAAACCGGAGCACCCAGAGGAAAACCTATGCAGACACGGGGAGAATATGCAAATGTTTTATCTGTTGAGTGATACAATACTTTACACATAGAATAATACATTTGTACTTTGTAGTGAGACTGAGACTAAATGTATAAAATGAGTCCGTTTTATGACGGACTCATTAAATGATGTTTTCCATGACTTTTAGGTTTTGCCGTGTGTTTGACTGACCACTCTGAATCTGTGTGAGACTTTAAAACCGTCAAATAAAATGATTAGTTTAGCACTGTATGGTTTAGTCTTCATTGTTTTGTTTTCAGACAGACCCAACGCTGAACTCACAGGTTCACCGTGCAACTTTTCTGGAGGATAAACATGGACAATATTTCATGACTGCTCAAAAACGTTCTTACAGTGAGCTCTTTGTAGATTTGACCAGTAACACTCTAATGCTGTACCATGTAACATTTATAACATCCAGCCCTGTGTCAAGTCAGGGCGAGGGGAGCGTGAGCGCCCTCTGCTGCTCTTGTCCCGCACAGGGCTGTTTGAGCGTCTCCATGGAAACCAGCTCAGGCCTGTGTTTGAAGGCAGCAGGAGACGGCAGCAGCGCAGACCCCACAGTAAGTGCAAAGATGTAGACAACAGGACTTTAGAGTAGAACTTTGGGTTGGAGTTTAGCTATAAACATATGTGTGTTTTCTGCAAAAGGTGCCAGAGCAAAAACCCTTCAGCCTCATGTACCAGATGTGGTCAGTAAACTTTGTTCTTTGGCAGACGATAATTTCACCTCTTCACAAGTTTGTTTCTGCGGTGCTGACTAACATGATACATATGTTCCTGTATATTTATCTAGTACATATAGTTGTTATTGCACACACAAGTCTGGGACCCCTACTGCAATCTGCATACTTTTAAAAGTGTTTTTGCCTGTAGTTTTAAACTTCATGATCTTCAACATTTTACTTATTCTACAAACAGAGTGCTACATTTCTTTAAAACTGCAATTTTAACACTTTTAATAAAGTCTAGGAGAGATGGTTAAAAGATGTTAGGCAACTTAGGACAGATTTTGTAAAACAATTGGGGAGGTCAAAAGAAGGAGAGATGTGCATTTACCGAACAAGAAGTATGTTATAGAAATAGTTAATATTGTGAAGACAATAAAAAGTGAATTATTAAAGAAAACTGCAATTTCAAGAATTTCTTTGTAAAAACTGCAACAATGAGAAGATATGAACAATGTGTATTAATGAACAGCAGTGTTATAAATACTCCAGACTGTAGCCTTGGGCTAATTTCACTCTGAACTATTGTACATGTTTTTAGTGGTAGGGAAAACCAGAGCACCTGGAGGAAACTTAAGCAGACATGGGGAGAGCGTGCAGACTTCCCACAGAAAGGCCCTGTGCCATACGAGGATCAGTCCCAGGACCTTCTTTCTGTGAAACACACATGTGCTAACCACTGCCCCACTGTGTCGCCTGAACAGTTGTTCTGTAGGTTTTCTGAGGTGGGCGTCCCACAGCAAAGACTGAAACTATTGATCCTAGGGCCTCCGACAGACCACTGTGATGGGAGGTAAAGGGTCCACTAACCACTCATAGCGCTGCCAGATCAGGGTCAAATGTGCAAAAATATATACACTTTTTTCACAAATTGTATAATGCACCTTCAAAGGCTCAGGTTGTGGTTGTCCAGAGTTCTCTGTGTGCAGGCTGTAGTTCTATGATGTAAATATGTTCCTAACAGACCAAAACTATCGCCACAATCATAAATCCACAACCAAGACATGTTATTTTCTGCACTCGTTAGTGTTTCCAAAGGGGACGTGAAGGCTTAGAATTTACTACGTCTGCAGTGTTTGTGCTGCTAAAGGCCTACGCTGTGGTGGTCTCCGGGACGACCCCCCTCCCCCATGTGTTTACTGTCCCCTGGCTCTTGTCTGTCTGCAGGACATGTCTGAGTCCCAGAGGCGGCTTTTCTCTGGTGAGTGTTGTGTCTCTATGAATGTGTCTGTTTTGTTAATTGCACTTGTTCAATCTTAATATTGACATGATATTGTCAGAGGTGAACATGGTCACAGCGGACCACTGTGATCTCCTGCTCGACGCCATGGACAAAGAACTGGACCAACTGCAGGTATTACACAAAGGTCCAAATGTTAAATACTATACAAAAGTTCTTGCTTGAAACAAGTAATGATTAAGATTTACATATTGACTAGGAATAGTGAAACATGTGAGATAAGTAGAACTAGAACTAACACGGTATGATGTGGTGTGTGCAGATCCACCCGCGGCAAAGACTCAGAGACAGTGTGTGCAGAGGGACAGGTAAGAAGCCTGTGAAGGGAAGAATTGTCGTATTCCAATGTCTATGGTTCCAATGTTTGATTGATGACAAAATAGGATTAAATATCTACATAACACACAGAGTAAATAAATAACCTATTAAACAAGTACGCAATGACAAAAGCAAAGGTGTAATCTAAACTACAGAAGTTACTTAACTGAAGTACCAGCACAAGTGACAGAATACAGACAAAACTAAATGGCGAACTGGAGTCCACGCGGAAGATTGGCAGCTTATGAGGGCGGGTCCTCCAGGAGACACCACGGGAGAAACTAAAGTGATCCCCAAAATAGGGAATTGCGGGCCGTGGGGATTGTAACTTCCACTGATGATCAAGTTTACGATTTAAAGTAACTATTTCTAACTAAGAACTGTCTGTACTTAATTCAAATTATGAACAAAATGACCCAAGATGCAGTCTGGGATAGTGTCACAGCAGATAACTTTCTCGATGGTAAAAAGACATGCCCAGAGTTTTGCAGTGTGCATGTGATTCTAAACCAGACAGATCAAGGACACTGCTCTCAGCTTCTGCCACGGCGCCAATAATTATGTTAGCTTCAACCTTCAGAAAATCAAAACATCACTGACTTCTGCAGACTTTCGTAATGACAGGTCCGGCTTTAACCATAGTTGCATCAAAAGTGTCATAAAAGATCCACCTCCTCAAAATGTATATAGTAACTTCCCAGCTCTGCTCCTAGTGTCCTGTGGCCGGCCCCAGTCTGAGAGCCAGGACACGGGTGTGGGCAGCACTGAGGGGCCCCTGTGTGGTCCGGATCTCCAGGGCCCAGCGGAGACCAGGCCAGGTTTGTTTGTGGTTATTAGAATCCCCATTAGCATGTGCCTGATAATGCTCAACTGTGTTTGTTAGGAGATGTCTCTTTTTCACCAAATGTTTCGAAAGCTAAAACAGTTGGCTTGAACAGGTTTTATATTGGCTGCTAGAGTCATCCTACGGAAATGAAAAAGTCTGGACTGTCCGACTCACAGGGAGTGGGTTGTGTCAATGACGGATACTGCATCGTTTGAACTGTAAAAAATCTTACTTTTGTACCTGGGTGGCTTTAATTTCCTCTTTGAAATAGTAATTGTGTGCTGTAATATTTTTGTGATTTATTCGTACAAATCTTTTCTATCTGTGCTGTATCTGTTTGTGTTATTGTTAAAAAACACAATAAAATGCAAATTACAAAAAAAAAGAATCCCCATTAGCTACTGTCATAGAAATATTTTAGTAAATCAACCTGAATTAACACCAAATAGTTATGAGTGTAAGTTATTAACTCTGGATTCAGATACAGGCCATAATGCTCTGTTGGCTCAGGTCAGTGATAGATGGAGACGTGCTGCATCATGTCTTTGACCTGGGTCATAGAACAATATGTTCAGTTCAAAAGCAGATTGTTACATATATCAGAGTTGTATCAGCGTTAGGACGCGTAAAGAGAAGCCTTGAGCAACACATATCAATGTTGACTTCATCTATGTAATATCTAGAGTAGTTTGTTTACTCTGGTCTATTTAATGTCCATCATTTCCTCATTCGTGGAAGTTGGTTTCAGACGGCTGCAGGTGGTATTGGTATCGGTTCTGTTATTCATTGTAATTGTGCACATTTACTAATGAATAAACTCACACTTTGATTGTAATTACAGCTCTGGGTTGTTTACATTATCTTACTCTCGGTATGTGCAGAATTTCCACAACACTACTGAAACACACAGTAGGTCAGGCACAACAACTGACTTTTTACCGATAATTTGGCCTGTGTTGCTCCTGACTTCAGCTCAGTGTGGATGATGCCTAATACACGAGAAGAATATTAGTATAAAGTAATAGGTGTAAAATACAATTGAAATACATGCTGGAAATTATCATTAAGCATTAGCATTATTACCAAAAATAATCTTTTTGTATTCCTAGTCTGATAAGCCTCTGCTATATATAAAAAGGTTAACAAGCCTGACAAACCATTTCAGTTCATTCTCTCGCCTTTGTATCATAATCGTAAAGCCCAATATCTGCCATTGACATGCTAGCTGCTATCCCTCCTCCCCATCCTTCAGGAGTCATTGACCATAGACTCCGGGGGGACATAGATTACACATCACATCTCCTCACGTATGTTCCTCCGAGGACTTATGGCTCCTTCACCGAGGTCTAAACACACAAAACACCAAAATTAGCCCAAAAAATATAGTGTGTATTATCCTGTCTTGTGTCTGTTCATTCAAAACACAACCTGTAGTATGTGTCCTTCCCAGATGATGGTGTGAAGAGCAGAGACAGATTCAGTGCAGTGCAGCAGTCTCACCATGAGGAGGCGCTGTGGAGGCTGCGGAGGCTCCTGGGGGACTCCTGTGGGAACGCAGACACAGGCTCCAGGCTCCCCCCCTCGGACAGCATCTGTACGGAGGAGTTTGCCCAGCGCTTCAGGCAGGAGATGGTCCATGAGCCGGTCCCACTCAGGCCCAAAGAAGCCTGTTCCCCAAAACAACTCGCTCACGGAGGTCCCAGTGAGTGTTGCGCTCTGTTATTATATCACAATATTATATTAGTATATTATATACAAAGGGGAGGGGCTTAAAGTTAGGTTTGGCCTCTGACCCAACTCTAGAAAGTGTATTGTGAATGCAGATGCTGATTGGCTGGTGCAAGTGGCCAAACCATAGAAAGACACACAGTCTGTTTGCCTGGCCTTATCCATCCGTACACTCCGCTCAATCATCTCACTGCATGTAACGTCTGGGTCTGGTCCCTGTGTTCGCGATTACAATCGGTTGAATTTCGACCGACCAATCGAGGCGGACAACACCCCGGGAGGCGGGTGTTGTAGTTAGTTGTGGGTGATGTCAAGAGTTTGCGCCGAACAGGCAGGTTGTAGTTTGGCAATGGTGAAAAATGTGATAGTAAAG